>JAJSRV010000138.1:0-600000 GCA_021527715.1 Neoseiulus cucumeris | reverse complement strand
AACCTCCAAAACATTTGAGAACAATATCGACCTCGACCTCGAAGTAATGCACTTCCATCCTCTCGATATGTCATTAATTGTTCCGGAAATGTTCGATGGACGATGATTTGTTGACATGCGTGACATCCTCCGAGATGTCAATGCCGATCATCGCGGACTGTCACTTTGAGTGAGGTGCTCGATTGTTCCGAAAACAAAAAAGTTGAACAAAACTCACCGATGTGACGATGTGGAATCACGCAAACGTCGACACAGGTGTCTGCACGGAATTGTTCACTGCTGTCATCGAATGCAAGGCAACATAGCTTCAAGCAAGACACATTTGAAAAAAGCCTCCTCCGACAACTTTAGGGAGAAGTGCGGTGTGGTTCGCGCGCCGGCCGGCACATGCTCTGCCGGCTTCGATGTTTACAACGGCACAGATCGGGGAGTCGGATAGAGCCTACACGACCCTGTGGCGGTGCTACGGTAAAGCTCTTGCTAGCAGGCAGGGAGGCAAGCAAGCCGGCCGGCCGGCCGGCTGGTTGGCCACTGCCTTCCTCCTTTCGTCTGCTCGGAAAGGGTCCTGGTCCACTCTCCCTATGGGGGCCGCCACGCTCTGATTCGTCACACCGTGAGTTGTGGGGCGAACTGAATTTTCAAGCATTTCAGCGAGACTGGAATCGAAAAACGAATCACTTAAGAAAAGTGAAATATTTATTCCACTCGCTCCGAATCGCTTCGAGTTTCTGGCGAACGATGTCGTCCGTCAAAAAGGCGGAAATGACCCTCGGAAAAAAAACGCGCGGTTTCGACCCACTGCTACATTACGTAGTACGGCTGATAACGTCTAACATTAGCTTGCATTCGAGCAGCCAGCAAGGCCTGCCCACTGCTCGGATAGATAAGGGCATGGCCTTATCTGGATAAGCTTCCCCGTCAAGCATGAAAGCAGAAGAGGTTTAAGCATGAAACTTTCGTCCGAAAACTCAGTACTTCAGTAACGAACGCGTCATTAACGGAAACCGCTATCTCGTGAACGAGAAAATTCTTCATCCATTTGAGAAATCATCGAAAATCAAACGTCGTATACCGACGTTCCTTTCTCGACGGTGAGGGACATTCGGACCCGTTTTTGAAAACTACCTTTCTCGATAAACGGTCAACCTCGGCAAAAAGTCTCGGTCACACTTCGCTTCGGACACGTTCAGCGGAATCGACTTCATTTTTGAGACTATCCCGAAATTCAATCGAAATCCGAGTTGAGGAACAGAATCGAAGGCCTTCCGTCGATTGTAACCTGTTTGCTGCAATAATTTGATGAAAATTATCAACGGTTTCATGAGATATGGATCGAGCTCTTTCAATAATTGGACTTTCAATCGCTGGAAAGATCAGTCTTATGAACCGTCAGGTGGGAAACGAAATCGAACGGAGATATATCGACTACTTCGACTCGAGCATGACATGGAGAATGAGGTGAACACAACGTGGACCTCAAAAGACGCAGCAGCGAAGTCTACCGCGGCCACCACAGGTAGCTTCTTGGAGTGAAATGGAAATCAGTTTAAGTAGATTACGATGATATACGAAGTGCTCGACTGACAATGAGAGGAACTTCATCAATCTTCGACTCGGTTCCTGTGTGATCTGAGTGAGGGCGACGAGAGACAGAATTGACATTGAATGGCCATGTCCCTGATTTTGCGGCGAAAGTTGCACGGGGAGCGTCAGTAATGGAGTGCCTTGTTTGCAAACTCACAGAAAGATTCTCCTGCAGGCAGTTTTCTTGAGATCTGAAGGAAAAAAGCTCGGGGAATGAGCCTCTCCTCCAAAATCATTAAAACCGAATCTCGCCTCATCCAAAAATGCACTCCGTGCACTCACTCCCCCGTGTCTTTCATCTCTCACTTCAAACCCGCTTGTCGGACTCCTCTCTGCGTGTTCTCCTCAAATATGGAAACGCAGCGAAAGCCGCACGAGACCCTGCCTTGGATTAAACGTTTCCCCGCACCTCTTATCTCGACTGTCCATCACTCTCGAGCGGGGTGCTGCGATTCATTCTTGTGGGATCCCAAAAGATTCAGTCAGATGATTGAATATGTTTTGAAAGTGATTTTGGGCGCAAACAAATTGCTCGATCGGAAGTGCTTTTCCAGTGGTGTTCGGGGACAACGGGGACGCTCTTCTTTAGTCAGACAAAGAGACATCTGCATATAGATTCAGAGGCGCAGGGGTGGACCGTCTTTTTGTCACCAGGAAACTAATGAGAAAAAACTCCACCGAGGACCAAGTGCGTGCCAAAGGGTATTATGAATTCAGTGGAAGGAAAAGCGTTGTACCATGCCGAAACCTCTCCATGGAACGCATGTCCGACAAAAGAGCCTGGCTTCACGAGCCGTCAGCACTTCCCATCTCCTTCATTCCAGCTTCCAGTCGACCTGAAGAAGAGGAGGATGAATCCTGAAACGACATGAGACTTCCGAACTGGGCGTCAAAGGGATGAGTTCGATGAAGGCAACAATTCCGTCCGATCCCTCCCGAAACTCAAAACGCTTGTGTCCCGCCGGATGATTGAGTTTCGCTTTCAGGCTCGCCGAGAACCGAGGAGACCGAGCGGATTGTTCCATCGAACTTTTCAGCTTCTTCCTGTCGCTCCCCGCTGCTGCCGTTGGCATTTCATTAGGCAGGTCCGTTTAGTTGGCTCGTCCATCGAAGGTAACTTCAATGGTGGAGCTCTATTAGGTACATGGACTGAACATCTTCAAAATAGATAGCTCTCGCCGACGTGTCAGACAGACACGGTTTAGCTCAGGAATTCCCCTCCTGAGTTCGCGGTGTCCGCGTCCAGGAGACTCAGTTTGGTTCGGACGAATTCGAGAATACACGAAAGCGAGTCAGGAATGATGACGCGGAGTTCCTTCCACACGACTAAAAAGAGGTTAAGAGCCTTTCTGACAGCGGATGTGTGAGAGCCTTTCGGCGACACTTCAGGCCCCGCGATTCAGGGCCCTCTCGGCGCGGCCGTCCGATCGGCAGAGTCCTTCGTCTTAGGTTACGCGTGATATAGTTCCTCTGTGCACTCGCTGTCGGGCCGCGTCCTCGGAATGACAGGTCGGAGCACGCATTCGGGAACACATACGATCCCTCTGCAGTTCTGCGAGAGAACACATGCGCAGCTCATGAGGCTTGACAGGTCCGGAAGATCAGAAGTTCATGGACGGCTTTGTCTTGTTCTCTGGAACCCGCTCTCATTTCAAGGTACGTGAACCCATCGAAAAATACGTTGAAAACGGTTTTTTGTCCTCGAATGAATCGAAAATTTTCGAGAATCTCAGAATCTTTCGTTATCTAGTTTTCCGCAAGATGGCCGCTGAAAGTCTCTGTCGCACATAGAATGAGGATCGAGGAGGCAACAGGATGTAGAGGAGGTCTTCCTCTCCTCCAAGCTCAAAGAAATTTTTGGCAACCAGCTCAGCCCATTTCCGAGCTCTTCCAGAGGAAGGCCACAGCTGCCGTTCGTGGGCAGCTTGACAGTGGCAAGGAGGAAACACCGAAGGATTTTTTCAGCGATGACGAGCACTTATCCGATGATGTGAACGCGCAGCTTCCATTGTGCTCTTCCACTTGGATGTCGGAAGAGGAGATTTCCGAGGCACTCGTCCGCTCCCCGCCGCGTCCTCCTTCCTTCCTTCCTTTCTTCCATTGAATATACCCTGTGGGGGCGCACGTAATGATGCCAAAGGCGAGGCTTGACAACAAAATTCTAAGAAACGCAACGAGAAGCGAGGTCGAGGAGAGCAGCGGCAGGACACAGATGAGGACGAGGAATAGTATCAGTCAGGAGTAGCAAGAAGGGAAGGTCCTAATGCCCTGGTAGCTGCGGTTAATAGCTGCGCCCACCCAGCTGCGGGGAGCCCAACGACCCAAACAGGCACCCGCCCAGTCATTCGGAGAGCGGCAACGGAACCCGGACTTTGAATGCTCGTCCCATACATCTCATGAGTACAACTTATTTGAGCAACTTGACTGCCTTGAACACTTGTGGCTCAAAACGGAGGGCGTTCGACCTTCAATATTCTACAGCTTCGAGTCCCCTTGCTCAAATCGAACGAAAATCTCGAAGTTGGCAGATAACGAACGCCAAGTTTGCTATCTGTGGCATTCCAGGATAGTTTTCTGTTTTCTTTTTCCCCCCGTTTTCCCTTTGTTTCCATTCCGGATGTTCCAGAAGACGCGAGAAGTGGAGCGGAAGAACGGAAGAAATTTTCTTTCTAGTCCGTCTGTTCTCCTGTTCGTCAGTCGTTCCAAGCCTTCGTTTCCGTGCTGTCTGCTCCCTGAAACGTCATCTGCATAAGAAAGAAAAACGAGGACGCGGATATCACTTCTGATAGTTCTCACAGCTGCCGTTGAGAGGACAATGGTTATCGACCTAAATGCAAGGTCATTGCTCCTACTGTACAGACGTATGTTTATACTTTGGGGGTGTACGTGGAGACGTACTTCCCGAGCTATGTAATCCCTTGTCACGCAAAACACTCAACAATGAAAGCTTCGTTCCTCGCTCCATCATTCTAAATGCACATCGTCAGAACGGCAAATCCTTCGTTTACTTTGTGCTCCATGATTTGTGAAACCAGTGTCGATTCTAAATATTTCTCACGACGACCATTCATCCGACATTTATCGGCTATTTCCGAAATCCTGGTTCCAAACTGAGCTTTAAAACTAATGGCTGAGGAGTAGACCTCACAAGGTGAACGACTCCGTCTCCCGACGAACCTTTAGATTTCACCTCGATGGGGACTGCGTTCGAGGCATGGAAAAATGGGAATGACAGTTTGAATAGCAGCAAGATACTCTATGTAGATCCATGGGTTCATCCGTGACGCAAAAAATGTCACGAATCTGCCTTGAGAACTCCATTCAGGCCGCGCATAATCATTTGTTGTGACAGAAACAGATTTTTCTTACGTATATCAACTGGCAAATTAATCATTAGGCCAAGAGCATATGTCACACCGTGAGGTTTTTGCGAAACGTACACGTAGGTCCCCGCTCTGAAAGCACCTCTATGAGCATAAATTATGCTCTGTCTATGAAATGTCGACGTTGAATGTATCAGTGATTGATTTGGGACAATTTTTATGAACCATTCAAAGTCGAAACTCACTGGAGGTCCATAAAAAAAGGCTACCTTTGATAAAAGCTCCAGGAATGAATTCATTTCCCGAGACTGGGACCCTATTTTAATGTCCTAACGAGTTTTATGTGTTTGTTCTCTTTTCCCTATCCCCGATCCCGTCCTGCTCCCTCGAATCTAACTCGAAGAAACTGCGTTTTCACTACGACGCTTTGTGTTTTTCAGCTTTTTTCGTTCGACGTTCGGCCTTTTTTCGGGATCTTCTTTGTCGCGGGCCGCAGTGGGAGAGTGGAAGGCAAACCCCTGGAAACATCCCGAACCCCTGGAAAAGTTCTCACGCTTCCCACGACGTCACGAGCAGCTGTCTCAGAAGAGTTCCGGGCTTTCAGCGATGCCGGCTCTCAGAAGAAATCGATTTCTTCGTTGGCCTGATGCAGCGGAAGTCAATGCCCGGCGAACATGAACCTCCCAAGGGGCTGGGAGCCGACGGAAGATGTTTGCGAGAACGCAACCGACGCGTCTCTGGATAGCAGAAGTCACAGACAAAGAATCATCCGGTAACTCGGCTCAGGATATGACTCGTAATTGCTCGAATCCAGGGAAGAGACATGCTGAGACTCGGTCACCCACTGTTCCTGCTTTTTGACATTAGCCACTCACTGGAACGTGCAGCTAATCATTTCGCAGAACGGAGTGGATCAAATGAGGGGCAGATAGATAGCGCTCCCTGGGAGAAGGATGGAGGGCGGAGGAAGAGGAACAAGGAGGCGGTTCCGATGCAGGCAAGCCAGGCGGTGAACCTGTATGTTGACTGAGTTTGCCTGCTGCAAGTGCATTTCGTTCCTGGAGGAGGGAGAACGGGGTGGGGAGGAGGATTCGAGGAGACGAGTCGGGAGTAACGGTGGGACGGAGGGTCGGGAGGGAGGAAGGAAGGAAGGGGAGCTATGGGATGTTCACATAGGGTTTCTTCCTTGACGAGAGGTATTGGGTTGCGTGATCGAATTGCATCGTGAAAGTTGGGATCACGTGCTAAGAGCTCACACGGAAGCCTTCTTTCTCCCTTTCTCTGTCTCGTACTTTTGCCGCCTGCCGCTGCTGTCATCTTCTGTATAGTGTGCTGAAGCACTGCAGGTTGCTTGCTTGCTTGCTCGCTCGCTTTCGTTTCCCCCTGCTCTGCTGCCGCCGTCCAGAAACAACAGATCCCACTGCTTGCTTTCAGCAGAGACGCTATGAGTCACCTGTCAACGATAAGCGGACCACTTATCCGTCTCGCATCGGATCGGACACCGGTCTGGGAACAATTGTACGCTTGCTGCTGAATGCCTTTCCTTTGCTCGAATTGCTCCGCTTCGACCCGTCTCCTTTCGCGTGCGAATACTCACGGCACCATGACATCGATCGGGACGCTTGCGATCCGATATGACGATACTGAGCTTGCGTTGAGAAGGAATCGAATCTCGCGGAACTTCTGTTGCTTAAACAAGACGGGTCACAACTTGAGGCCTTTCGATACGATTCGAATTTCACCGAAAATTAGGAGTTTCGAGGCCTGAATCTTGACTGAGTGAGCTTGGAACTTTCGTGACTCGTAATCATGGCAGCCCAGAGCGGAGTTCCAGCGGCAGAAAATATTGAAAAGAACGTCTGCCGATGTTACATTTAGATTGGTTCCTTGGAACACAACAACCTAATCAACATTTCTGAGAGCTGCGCGGGGCTCAAGCTCCACTCATTTGGAATGTGTTTTTCCGATCTAAATCCATCTTTCGATCTTGTTGCGGAGGAACCCTCGATGAAGCTGCGTCAGACTCTGATTCTCGGAGTTTTTGGGCTGGTGCTTCGCTCTCCCATTTCGAAGATGATTTCTATTGTTGGCTTTCTGATCAAGGTCGAGCAACGCGTTCCTTGTTTTTCCTGATTTCGAGCGAGACTCGACCGAAACCAGCGTTCGCTTGCTCGCCTAGGGAAATTGAACGAGAACAGGAAAATCAACTTTTTTTCCTTTCCATTCCACTCGATGTTGAGACTTCCTCGGACGTCGGAGCTTCGGATCAGATTGGATTCCAACTGTTGTCCGTAGCTAAGCCGATCCGTGTCAGCAACAGCGGCAACCACGAAGACATTGCTGGTTGACAATAGTAGCCATCACCGTGGCCGACTTCGACCTTGACATTGGTCGGTTCGTTCTATAACAACAAGTTCGCATCTATTGGAACTGGAACTTTCTTAAAAGTGAGAGTTCCGACCGTAGGAACTGGAAAAAACTGCTAATATTCCTGAATTCGTGCTCGGACTTGAGAGGAAAACAACCAAAAGATGGAACTTGCGTGACACAAACAGGTGACAGACGCGGTATGACGAGCTATCCGCTACGCATAATACAGCATAGCTAGATAGGAGAAGTTCCCGGCCTCGTGATAAAATGCGAATCCCATCTTCCCAAGCCAGAAGGAGGAGGAAAAGATTCACGAAAGGCCTCGCGATTCTCCGATGAATCTCATTTTCATCAAATCCTCAGGCCCCAAGGAAGACTGCTCCGACTTTTCCCAAAACCCCGACGTTCTCGGCTTCCTCCGTTGCGTTTTGTCGACAGTGTAACTCTGTGACAGAGTCGCGTCAACAGACGTTGGTCTTCCGGAGAAGGCGAGAAACGAGACGCGGGCCGTCTTTTCACGATTTGAGATGCAAGGCTTGTAGCGGGCAATAGAGAGTGGGTTCTACTGCTAAACCTTTCCGAGAATCGGAGTCGTTCACAACGGTTGCGGGGAGGAGGAGAAACGGTGTCGTCTTCAACGTTGTCGTTCCTTTTTTTCCCCTTAGGCTTCGTTGACTGCCGTTTCGCTCCCAACGCTGCTGTTGGTGGTGTCTGAACATAGCACGTCGCTCGAGCTAATCTAATTCAACTTGAGAACGCTTCGTTTCGAAGGGGTTGCACAGAGACTGAAGGAAATTGATGAAACTCTCTCCGCTGATCTCCACCGGGCTCGAACGAACGGTCAATGGCCAATTAGCGAATAGCTGTAATGTTTGCTTGTTTAATAGTGAGCAACGTAAAGTCGAAGTTGTCTTGAGTTCCTTGAACTCTATTGGCTTTCCGAGTACCCAAATCGGACTCGTTCCGCTCTGAAATCCGCTCGTGCAGTGGACTCCCCGCCAGAAGCGCTCCCTGTCAGATAACAGGGCTGCTCGGTCAGTGAAATGTATTTGTTAGCTCCTTGAAGAAATCATTAGCTGATGCTCTCTCGGGACCGGGCTCCGATTTGTCTCGAATGACTGCCAACTCGCCCGACAAGAAACTGAGCCAATGTGTACACGAGGCAATTCATTCGAGAGCTTGACAGCCGATAATTCTCCCTTTTCTTCCATTCGTTGTCGTTTCGTCCACAGAAAAGAAACAAAGTGCGGACGAGCGGTCGCGTCACGGCCAACTCGCTGATGGAGGTTTGATCAAGTTTCGAGTTCTTGAGCTTTCTCCTCGAGTTCCTAAAAAGTTCATGCGGGCAAGGATTGATGGTTTCTCCTGTCTGTACGCGAAACGAATATTTTGGAAGGAAACCGTACGAACTTCTTTACCTACTTCAGTCGCATTGCTTTCTCGAAATATCTTGATAAAACGCAAAGGGGCGAAGATGGGCAGCTAATTTTTTTCTGATATGTTCCCGAATATCGTTAGAGTCAGATGCCACAAACCCGACTTTGGAGCTCCGTAGAGCTGGAAAGTTATTGGATAGTTAACGTGGCAAATTATGTATATCTGCTTCGAAAAAAGGTCGGAAAACGGGGAAAAGATATTTTCCTCATCATCTATATGGCTAATATCTTCGATACTCGTGCTCAGAATGAGGTTCTGTCCTTGTTCCAACTTTTGCAGAGAGAACAAATCGATTTTCTATCAAGATTGTTTGATGGACGGTTTCGGAGACTTCACGGAGTTCGAGCTTCTGGCTTGCCGCGTACGGAGACGAATTGAGAAAAAAAAGATTCAGATGAACTTCAAACATCCTGAGTCATTTAGGAATCACTCGGACTACGCAGAAAACCGGGTTCTTCCAACTCGAAAAAATGTTTTTTTCCCCACCTGAACCACTGTGAGGCGTCTTGACGCACACAAGTGAGTCGTGAGTTTTTCCTTTTCGCCGGCATTGCTTTTGATCTTTTGTCAGGATAAGGAAAACATTGAGACTGAGACCTCTTCTAGAAGCGGCCGATTTCTGGGCGCTGTCCCTGCTCAGCGAGGTTACCGTGTTGCTACGAGAATGGAAGATCCGCTTCGAATCATCAGAAAATATGTCGCCGCGCCTATCAGGTGAATATTCCGTCAACCCGACGCATGGAGGCAACCTCAGTTTTGGTATTCAGAACAACACCGTGGGTGGGTCAGAGAACAACCAATGCCCATAACTGAGTCCGAATACGGGACGGGAGAAATTTCTTCTGGGAGATTCCACCTCCAATTTGGTCTTTGTTCAGCGTTCAGACTTAGCGGGGCCATGCGTTCAACTTGCAAAAGATCGAGACCACGCCCTGATATGAATACTCACTCTTTCCTGAAACGTCGAAGGCCTCCTGGGTCAATAAATAGGATTGAACGTCTAAGTGCTCTTCCATTAAGCATGTGGTCATGGGAGCGCATTCTCGCCCGAAATATTTATCAACATTCTCAGCACGTTCGGAAAACTATTCATGATGGATCGGTGGTGTCGCGATCGCCGCAAGGACGGAGGAGTCTCAGGCCGCAGCAAAATCTCTCTCGAAAACCGAGAGACGACGCGACGCCTCATCGATTTCTGATTTGGATGAGTTTTGGAGGAATGCTAGAAAGCGACTCATCGCTCACTTTCTTACATCCTGTCTCCCTTCAGACGCAACCGAATCTCAAAGGAAAGTTCCAGCCTCCGGAAAACAACGACTCCGCTCCATTCTGTCTTCGTGTGTTGTCCGGAAACATAGGACGTAGGCACTGAACCGAAAGGATCGCAGGAATCTTCGACGCGGAAGTGCAGGATTAGAACTCGTCACAATTAGGATCGCATCTGTCTTCCACACGAGACAAATAACGCACTGCGTAGCGAGGAACAGCGAACGAGCCGCCTAGGTCGAGGAGGAGATTTGGGCCACAAGCCAGAGTCTAGTTATTGTCACAGATTGTCTCGCCTTGCTTTCTCGCTCGGTCGCGTACGGCCGCTGCTCGTCCGCGTCACTCGGCCTCCTCATCAGGGAGAGCCAGAGAGAAACTGAGGATATAACAGAGGAGCGAGTGTAAGGCCTTTGCCTAATGACTTCTTATCGCACTGCGTAACATCTCTTCAGTACTTGGTGTGTTCCTTTTTTGGCACGCCCCACACATTCCAACGTATTTTCTTCGTTGGTTTCTGATGGTGGAAAGTTTGCGGTGCGGTAGGACGCGCTCAGGGAACCAGAAGCCTCCGTTATCGGAATGGAAAAGAAGAGTTAACTTTGACCGGTTTCGGTGCAGTTGGCCGGACCCAGTTGAGCGCAAACCTCCTCTCCGACCCTGGAAGCTGTTTTAGCGGAAGTGTTGAGCGTGCTCTATCTTCTTTCCCTGGAAAACGTCCAGGCCAAGATGGCTTCATATATAAATCACCCTGTTATCATGCCCGTTCCATGATTTAGAGTTCAAATCCGTCCGAAGATTTCCATGGAGAGAATTATGTAGGTATGATTTTGTTTTTTAACGATTGGTTTTAGAATCATGAACCCCGAGACCTCCTCGGGTAAGATCACGATGCCAGAGGTTTCCATGCCGACGACCCCCAGAGGATGAGGAAGTTCTCAAGATCTCGATCAATGCAATTCGAGAACGAATACCGTTCCTCACGCATCTTTCCATATCGACAACAGCGGTATTTTGACGCCGGACGTGCTAGTCTTGAACGACACCGCGACGCGAACCTAGTGAACAGAGTGCGAATCAAGCTTCACATTGCATTGTCCCTTGTATGAAGAACTCCGATGAACTCTAGAAGACGAAGAAGATGGAAGACGCTCAAAACAGCATTCCGCTAAAACAGCTTTCATCTTCGCGCAATAGGGAGAGGAGGTTTTCGGTCAACTGGGGAAATGCCTTCCATTTCGACCAGAACAACGAACCAAACGAGTCGCGGGGTGATTCCTTTTTTGGAATGGATGCTTGCATACTGCTCAGGATGACGTAATCTCTTGGAACCGCCTGATGTAACAAAATTATTTCGCACCCGACGAGAGCCGGCCTCTCGTCTCGCACTGACTGGTTCCTAGATTCGATACACTTGACTTTTTTATCGACATTTTTACCAACGGTCGACCCCTTTCTCAAGCCGGAAATCTGGGAAGAGCTCGAGATGACGGTCCAAAGTAAAATAGACACTCGCTTAAAGTGGACTCGTCGTTCAATCCGGTCTAAGCCCCATGTTAGCAACCTCGGTTTTAGCGGACCGTGATTCCGGGTCGGGATCAGAGAGTGTTAGTGGTCCATAACAGTGCACTATCCGATCGTCCATGAATCCTCTCCTATGATTCACATCTTCGTGCAGAAACAGCGATAGTTTTGACTTGAAGACTTAAGTAACAACTCATGTACCAATAACGACGGTTCGGAATGAATAAGGCAAATGGGAGAGGAAAGAAGGAAGAATCGTGATGTCGTCGACGATGAATCGCGGGAAAGCTCCCAATGAAACGACATATGGATAATCGGGGGTCATGTACGTCGATCTGTAAAGTGGTGATACATATGTAGCACCATCTAGATCAGAGCCGGGCGACCTATCGCAGACTATCGAGGTGGCTTCGGGCGAATTTCCTCCATAAGGGATAAATTGTTATCTTTTTTCTGCCTGGATTCATGGAAAACATTTAAAAGAAGCACATGTGCATCCTTTCGTTTATCCTGTTTCAGCTCCAGCATACAAAACATCGAGCACAGCTTTCTCTGGCCTCCAACTCGGGAAAACGTTCTGTTACCTAGCATTTAGCTACTCTATAATAATCTAGCTATCCATAATGAAGAGGACGCCACAGTCAGCCAATTTCAGTTCTATCCAAGCCGAATAACGAAGTTTCGTGCAGCTCTCGTCTTCCCCCGCTCAGGTCACGACAGTTGGCGACGAGGATTATTAGTCAGGAAGGAATGGGAGCTATGTTCAAGCGTCTGATAAAAGAATTCCATCAACCCGCGGTGGCTCGAACGACTTACTACATTCAAGTACGACCCAGAGAAAGGCTTGACTTTCGAACTGTAGTACAAAAGGTATGAGACCTGAGACCGTTTTGAAAACCGATGGAGCAGTGTTGGACGACGCCTCAAAAGTTCGAGCGATCGTCCAAAAACAAGATCAGGATGCCTTCCGAAAAAACGATGCGCAACAACTACCTCGAAATTACTTAGATTTCAAGCTTGAAGTGACGATTTCGACTCTGAACTTGTTCGGTTAGCGGGGATACCGATTCGCCCGACGGTACCAATTCCTTCAAACGAGCGCCGACTAGGGCTTCCAGCGGTTTCGAATAACCGCAAACTGTAGTTTCCAAAATTGCGGTCATTTGGAAGCTCTAATGCCGACACGTTCGATGACTACAAAATGTTAGTGAATCAACGCCACGAGCTGTCGGACATTTTGACATTCACCCCCGGACCAGATGAAGTGCTCACTGCGGATTTGTGGGATGCACGGCAGTCAGTTCAACGACGTTTGTGAGCTGGCTCTTCAACTTTCAGCTTCACCAACGCGTGAAGAACTTCGCGAGTTGTTGACTAACGGGGTCATGTCTCCAGTGTCGCATTCAGATTTTGCTACACCGCTCGTAGTGGTTGATAAAAAGACCTGTGACATACGCTTGTGCGCATACCAAAGTACCGGGCTGAACGACAGATCTTCTCACCTTATCGATAAAACTTCGATAGACCTTGCAAAAGCCTAGCTACAGATTGAGGTTGCGAATGAATGCTCTGCCTCATCACTCCAAAAGGGCTCTTCCAGTACAATCTTCCACCGTTCGGGGTAAAAACGGCACCAGCACCGTTCCAGCGGATCATCGACAAGATGGTGGCGGGGCTCTTCAATGCAGCCGCGTATCTGAACGACTTCGTGGTAACAGGAACAACGCTGCAAGAGCACAACGATTCCCTACGTCGGTTGTTCGAAAAAATCCAAGAATGCTCCTTCCTGAGGACCGAGATCCAATTCCTCGGACAGATCATCACCAAAGATGGCAGGAAACCGGATCGAGAGGAGATTCAAGTAACCGCCGAAATTCCCGCTCCTTCAAACATCAGCGAGCTCCGCGGATTCCTGGGGATGGTCACCTACTATACCACCTTCATGCCTGCGCTATGGGATCCAAGGGCTCCGCTGGACCATCTTCTGAAAAAGGGAGCAAAGTTCGACTGGTCTTCGCAGTGCCAGGCGTCGTTGGAGAAGATGAAGACGATCCTACAATCCGACCTTTTACTCACGCACTTCAACCCAAAACTGTCCCAGGTTTTGGCGGCCGATGCCAGTAGCTACGGCATCGGGGTAGCCCTGTCCCACCGTATCCCCGACGGAAAAGCAAAAGCGGTGTTCCAATGCTTTCGGGCGCCGAAGGTACCCGAGAGGAACTACTCACAGATTGAGATGGAAGCTCTGGCCTTAGTCTTCTTCGCTTGCAAGAAATTCCACAAGTACATCTTTGGCCGAGAATTCCTGCTCCTCACCGATCACCGGCCACTACTCGCTATCTTCGGAAGCAAGGCCGGAGTCCCCGTGAACAGCGCGAATCGTTTGCAACGATGGGCAACAATGCTGATCGGGCACGATTTCATCATCGAATACCGACAGACACACAAATTCAGTCAAGCTGACGCACTTTCAAGGCTTATTACTCGACAGCAAAGCGATAAAGTTGCGGAAGACGTCGTCATTGGAGCGTGAGGTGGCGGCTGTTTTCGAAAAATGCCTCCAGACGATTCAAGTGACCCATCGAAGAACATTGCCCCATTGCCATTGAAGTCCACTACACAGCCCTGGAATCGAGTACACGCTGAACTCGATCGATTAGTACATCGAGCTGTGCTTTCACTTCCACTGTGAGAAGTTCCCGAACTTCCGCAAATATCAGAATTATACACACCCCAACATCCCCTCCCCCTCTTCTACTCTCAATAGAAAGCAATAGAAGCAGAGAAATTCGTTGACAACTTCAAGCTGACGTGTGAGAAACTTCGGACGGCCGGTACATCTAACAGACCTTAGCGTTTTTCTCACATATGATAAAGATCACTCGAAGTACGCCAAGATGAAGCCTCTGAATCTCCATAATTTGGTCGAGTAGCTTCGGACGGGAACAACGAAGATTTGAACAAAATGGAGTTCGGAAGAATAAGTTTTCTTCAGTCTATGGATTGTGAAATATCCACTCGATGTTACAGGGACATGAAAATTTTACTTCTTGGGTGACCCAGAGAAACATAACAACTCTCGAAAATTCGCCGATTGTTGACGAAGGGAACAAGGGAAACATGTTGGCCGTGCTCATTTTTTTCAAGAATCTTCTTCATGCCTTTTGGCTAAAAAAAATCCTGCGCAAGTTTGCGCATAAGGAAATGGGAGCACTTTATAATGAAGAGGATGCATCAGTCCGCCAATTCCAGTCCTATCCAACCCGAATAACGAAGTGTCGTCCCGCTCAGGTCATAGGTCAATCAAGCTAGAGGTTCTGTTTGTGTCGAGATCTCGAGAAGATCTCATGCTGGAAACTGTTTGTGCATGAGAACGAGATGATGGACAGAGAATTCCGGCGATTTCCTCTGGAAAATTTCTCGATGACTTGGAGCGGATGGATTGCCGAAGCGATGTCGGCGGTTTGTTCCGAAAAAACTCGTGAATGACGAGGCTAAGCCATCTCTTACTTCGTTATCGGATGTTTGTAGAGACGCCCTTTTATGCTTTCATTGAGCCCTGTGGCTGGCGGATTGCATCCCGGGAGAGTGAACCTCAATATACAAGACGAGCCTCACAGTTTGTACCACAAGCACAGGAAAAAGTTGTTAGTTCAAGATTCCGTGTAAAAGGCCGTCCGGATACAAAAAATCATCGTCGAGGAGAGGCGGCCGAACGGAGCCGAACTTTCTTCTGTCAACGAGGAAACGAGGACGAAGTCCAGTTCCACGTTGTGGATTCAAGTGACTCCTGTGACGAAGCGAAATGCCGGCAAAGGAAACGACAGGTGAGTTTGTCCGTCAATTCTTGATGGAGTCCCAATTTACGTGAATCGATTGAGAACTCGCTTTCATCACTTTTTGTGCTCCAAATGAAATCATTGATTCCGAATTCGCAGACTCGTCGTCGCCGACTAGATACAATGTGAGTTTTTTCTGACATGAGCAAATCTTAGAGACAAATGATTTTCCGACGATTTCTGTTTGGGGTTGATTTCGGGGAAAAGAACGAAGACAAGTCGCGGAATAAATTGAAGGAGATTTCTCTCCAAAGGTCGAACGGATCCACTCTCGAAGGACGAGAGCAGGACGAGTCGAATACCTTGTCGAATGGCAAGGTTATCCGATCCAGAAGGCCAATTGGCAGCCGAAAGAAAGCTTGTCGCTGGACGTCCCGGGTGTCATCGATGAGTTCGATAGAAATCCTCGGGTGAGAATCTTGTGTTTTTCGATTCAGCTCATTTCTGCGCCCGATTGGTCGCTCTTGATTAAAGATTAAAATGAAATGCGTTGTTTCTTGTTTAAACGATTCTCGATCGTAGGTAGGGGTAACGAAGGAGCGGGTCGTCGCCGAAGTGATGGCGCGCCGGAGACAAGCCAGGGAAGCCGAAGCGCCGAATCGAAGACAGAACTCACCGAGAGCCGGGACGAGACATTCGCCCCGGTTGAGGGCCAATACCGGGATGAGCCCGGGTCCCTTTGTCGAAAGCGCCTCAGCTGTCGATGAGGACTCACCACCGACATCATCACCGGTTCCACCGGTTCGCAACGAGAGCTGCAGCGTAAGCGTCTTCTGTGTTTGCATGATTGCTTCGGTCGCGATTTATTCGTTCTTTCATCCGTCAAGTGTTCCTGCTTTTCCAGGTGATCCGGCGGAGCTCCTGTGCAACTTCTCTCCGCATCGTTGGTGGAATCCTGACACTTCTCTTTGTAGTTTTCGCTGTGGAGCTCGCTCGTGTTCTTTTCTTTGAAATACCCAAATGTTCTGAACGTTTCGAGGCATAGTGGATATCGGCGGTAACTGGAAGATGATGCTGATTACTTTAACGCCTTCTCGAATATGATGTCACGACGACGTTTTCGAGGACTAAATAAATTTTAACTTTCCGATCGAGTCTCCCCGACTGTATGGTTTGAGATCATCATCAAAAATCGTCTCTTCTCTTCACCAACGAACGATAGCTATCCCGTGCACGGGGTTTCTGATACTCCAGGGTATCTTGTGCGAGAAGGTCAGCGAGAGGCACGCGATACTTCGCCGAGAAGAAGCATTGACTTCGAGAAGAATCATTCAGTGAATCTCTGCCTTCGTCGCCGATCAAGTGGCCGGCATCGAGTTGCCGCCTTCATCCTCATGGAATGGTTCAATGGTCGGCTTTCGTCGGCGCTTTGATGCGGTTTTGTTGGACTTCCTCTCCACAATGGCGGTGTCACTGCCGCTGCGTTGTCGATTTCGCTCAGGTGCTCGCCGTTAGCGAGAATAGAGCTCGCCCCAGCTCTCCTGACGAACAACACATCGCGGAGTCTTCGATTATTCATCGGGAATTGGCCATTATGAGTCGATATTTGTAATCTCGAGATCAATTCTCCACAATCGCACATGACTCCGGACTAATCTCCGTCGTGTGAATGTTCATGTTATCCGATTTCAGTCGAGGCTTTGTCGCCTCGAGAACGCGGTCTCGGCGAAATCCGAACCGGTGCGATGAGTTGCTGCTTTCTGCATCTTCAGTTCGACCCTCCGCAGTCGCGATTTTAGTTAGCTATGTACTTCGGTTTTGGGACATTTGCAGAATTCAGGACCTACAATTTTTCGCGGTTCGAGAGGGGGACCTTGATGACTTTTTCTCGAAGAGAAAGAGCTCGTTGTCTCCGCGCCGGTGAGCTTCCGTCGAGCCGCCTCCAACAGGTTGTAAATCACTTACCGCAGACTGACCATTGAGGAGTCTTGACCGCAGTTGTCCGGTCCGCTGAGTCTGTTGTCATCGTGTTGTTCATCATCAGTTTAGGTGTGAGCATGGTCGGCTTTGAGTGACATTTATATTCACATTTCAAGAAGGTAGTGTTGTATCGGTGGTGATAATAGAGTGCTCGCCGGTGGTCCACGGCCTGGCTGACCCGTAGTAGAGCTTGGATTCATTATCACCCTGGACGATACAGCGGACCACACATGCCGTGGTTTTCCGGAAGTTTCCGGATCGGAAATCCGAAACACGAATCGCTTCCCGCAAGAAACGAGCGCTCGTTAGCATCTTTTATCACTGGAGCCGACGAGAGAGAAACTTTTAGGGGGGAGAACCGTTACACTTGTTAGCCCTAATGGTTCTTTCACCAGAAATTCCATTTTGGGAATTTCGGGAATGGGAATTAGGGAAATATCTATGTAGATAGAAAAACTTCTGCGATCAACAATTACGCGGCCATCCCGACAAATTATGGTTTATTGTAGGCCTTGTCGAATCCGCGAGGACAGACATGGAAGTCTAGACGAGGACCACCGAGCTCGAACTCCACTGTAAATGCAATTCGACGCGGCGTGCTCAACTGTTGGAGCTTCAACAAGCGCCAACCAAGTGATGTTGAACCTTTTCATAGCATCCGTTCCAGCGTCACTTGTTCTCCTATTTTGAAACCGGAAGCTCATTCTCGAGATTTCAGCGTAGAAAAAAATAATTTTCATGAGATTTTTCTTCTTCTATATCGCGCGCTGTTCTTACAAATCAGATATCAGAATGGGAATCGTGCTCGACTTGACCTCGCGACCTTCAAGTTTGAAAACAAAACATTTCAAAATCAAAAATTGACGAAACAAAAAAAAACTTTCTTCGTTTGCTGACTTGGAGAACTTGGGCGGAGTTTTTTTCCTCAACCAAAAATGAGTTGAAGTGTCTTCCTGTACCTGACGGCTAAGTAGTCCATCAACGATTCGGCGGCCTTGAGTCAGCTTCACCATCGAGACTGACATCGAGGGTGAAATGTGTATTGTGATGGAGAATTCGGCACCAGAAGAAGCACTACCTCTCCTCCCCGTCTAAAAAAGAGAGAAAAAGTAACCCTTTCTGGTCCTAAATCGATCCTTCAAACTCTCGTTCCGATAAATAGACGAACGACCTTCGATTTCCTCGCTAATTCGCGGCTTTGAAATACTTTTAAAAGATTCCCCGAGCTCCTTCCTCGAGTAAAGAAGTCTGCGATCCGCGATTTCATCGAAATCACGACGAAAAAAAAGTGGTGGCCTTTCATCGACGTTTGCGGAAGATTCCAGAAGCGACACGATCGAGAGTCCCCGTTTCAACATAAATCGTATGAAAAATTCAGAGAAGAGAGCAGTTCCCGTGGACATTGTGGTGACCAAGAAACCGCTCGAGAGGAAGTCAACGCCAGCGTCAAGGTCAGCTCGATGACGGACGCAGCGGTCTCGACGATTAGCTAATTCGAAGGGTCGCTCGATTCCCGATCGATGACCGGATGCCATTGAAGAACAAACCGGAGCCATGTCGCCACTTTGAATTGTGTTCGGCCGATTTGACCACAAAGTACTTCCGATTCGAAAACTCCCTGAAAATTAGCGGCGCACCGGACGCACCCAAGGCCGCTAGAAATCCACCTCGAGCTCATTGAGCGGCCGAGCGGTCACAATGCAAGCTTTCTCGCTGAGTCAAGATTCTCTGCAAACATTGTAGCCTCGTTTTTCGGGACTTTGTCGCGGCCATGAGAACCGGCAACAACGAGAGCCCGCGGAGCAATTGACCTCATGTCTTCCCGACTTTCCTCCCATCAGTTTCATTTTCTTCTTCGCTCATGTTGTCGCAAGGGAGACATCTTTCCATCAAGATCCTTTGACGGAAGCTTCATTTTCCTCGGAGACACTTCCAGATTTCGATTCGAATCTCTGGATTTCGAGAGCCACCAGAGCTCTAGCAGCGCGGCAGTGATTCTCGATCGATCTCGGTTCAGAAGGTTCAGTTATTGAGCGAGAAGCCGTCGTCAAAGTAAGTGATTGCGAGTTCGATGAGGAAAACTCCATGAAAACAACTTCTCCATCTGACAGCTTCTCTCGAAGATCGAAGCCTCAATCGATCGGAGCCCCAGTCGCCAGCTCTGGATCGCCGTCCAAAACATTCGCCGGCAGTCAGTCAGCTGCAGTTTTTGGGGCTCTGCGTGCTCTGTGCTCGGTAGTTTTCAGATCTGGGATTTTTTTTTTTTTGCTCACGATGCCTTCATCGGGCGAAGTCGATCGACAATCCCCAAGCATTAACAAATGTGCCTGGGCTTTTGACAGCGCTCCTCGCTCATCGATTAACGCGCTCTCGCATCTCTAATACATCAAACGATCATATGTCACAGTCGTACAATGTTCCTACATCGAAGAACATTCCGTGTTTTTATCGCAGACTCCTCTCAGCTCCTGGCCCGCATCGAGAACGAGGTTTCCGTTTTCCGGAATTGTTCCAACTCCTGGATTCCTGAGAGTTCTCTTCAGCAGAGGTCCCGGTCTGCTGGTGACGGAGGTGTCTGGCGCCACTGTTGTTAGATGTGAAAATTGGCGTGAAATTGTCATTGAGAGATCGGCACGCGGAGAAGAGAACAAAATGAAGGAGCCGCGTTGTCGGTTGAAAACGTTTCTATGAAGTCGGCGAGGGCATTCTTCTCCGACGAGGTGTTTGCGGCGGCGGCGGCATGATAGAGACCGACAGTGCGACGGATCGTTTATGAACACAGTGTGAACAGTGCACGACCGCATCCGTGGTTTGTAGTCGGCGCGGCCGCCAAGTGGCCTCGTCGGGTCATTGAGAGAGACTTCTTGAAGCGGTTCATTGAAACGCAGTGATGCTTGCAAATCTTGCTCCCAGGCTACATTGCGAGATTGTTGATTTGACACAAGGTGTCAACACACGGTGTAGCGATACATCTTCGCCATTTCGAGAGGCGCCGCCGCTCCAATCGAGCGCGTAATTTGAATCTATGGCCGCTCGGCTCAGGGGCAGAGTCGGGCCGTGATTTGCGATGGCGGGTTTTTGTTCGAGAGTCTCGAAATATCACTTCGCCAGCCTCTGTTTCTGCCGCCGCCGCCGCCGCTGCTCACTTCGCTTCGGCGCGCGGATGACACTTTCGAGTCTCGGTTTCTGATTCATCGAAGTTCGATTTCGACGGATCTGAAATCGAAACAGATGACGTGGCAAGACGTCTCAGGAAGGCGATAGGATGATGGACAAATTGATCGAGCCGAGTGCGTCGACCCCCAATTATGTGGCAGATTGCGGCTAGAACTCTTGATTCTCGGACGAGCGTCGGCTAGAGTTTCTCGGCAGTTAGCAGCGAGCGAGTGAACGAACAAACTATCCGAGATGAAGAAGAACAAGACGAGCAGCAGACGGTCGCTAGTCGAGTGAATCAACTGAAAGAGTAGGCGCGAGTTCTCGGAAGTTCCACCTCCTGTTTGGGATGGGTGGTCCGAAAGTAAACATTGATCAAACTCACAACCGAAAGGCTTGATCTGTCATGGACACCGCACTCCAGTTGAAAGTCAACCGATTTCTCAGAAGGGCTCAGTGCTCTGTCGCAAAGCTTCAGCGAACAATGTCTCTGGATGAATGAAATAGCTGAGCAACTCCCCGACATTTCCGAAATCGCATCCAGCGGCCTCGGTTCCCATCGAAGGTTCGTCTCAATCGACATCCTTCGAAGCCATCGATCGCTGCTTAACCGCACTGACGGAGAGCTTGATCTTCGGCGCAGCGGTAACCGGTAGGAAACCAGTTCATCATTCAACGTCAATGATTGACATTCACGCAGCGTGTAGATAATTGTCTCATCAGCGTCGTGGGGGACCCCATCGTTCGGATTGACGTCGAGATTCCGTGAGAATCGACTACTGCCTCTACTTCGCCTGGTGGTAATCGCTTAGGTCGCAGTGAATTCGGTTGTGTGCACACCCATCAGTACGGGACGGAAGGCCAACCAACCAACCAACCAACCAGGAAGGGCGTAGAGCATCTTCGGCTTCGATTTGACAGCTACGACTCGAGGCAGCATCTGCCCTCATTCATTCCTGCGTCTTCTAATACAACCAGCCAGCTAACAGACCCACCGAGCGTCCGTCGGTTCATTCATCCAGTCATTGAAGTCTCGTCTAAGTTGATGAGTTTGCTCTTGAACTTTTGACAACGATTCCTTTCCGCTGCGGCTGCTCGTAGACCTAACGGTTATCGCTCGGTGCTGTTGGGCGCCGAGCATCGAGAACAAATATCGAAACGGTCAGGAACTCCGCGGTTGGCGCCAAAGGAGTCATGACTCGTATCGAGCGCGAAATGGAGGCAATGGTGACGGCAAGTTCATACGAAATGTTGAAATTGAAAGTCGAGACTTTTCGGACCCCTACAGAATCAACAAAGTCGTCAAGAGATCATTGAAGAAGAACTTTACCTCGACATTCGCAATTTGGTTCCAAGAAGAACATTCTCAGCTGTGAAACGAAGGGTGACCGATGAACAGATTCGTTCCTTGCTTCGTTATTCATTGACACCATCGAAAGCACAATCGCTTCGATCACAATCGACGACGATATTCCCGCATCGCTACAATGAGACCTGGGTGCCATTGCACTGCAGTCCGAATTCTAAGATCTGTTGAAAGCAGGAGACAAGTTTACGATCGATTCCAGTTGTAAACCGGTGTTCGAATCGTTCGAGACGGTCACGCCCAGCGCTCCGTACGCTGATGATGAGTTGTTATGTAAACAGAGGAAGGCGCCCAGACAGACATTGTCGACCTCCCGCCCAGGACAGCTCACAGGTTCAACGATATCCGCTTTTTCATTTTTGACCTGTTTGAGACGAAAACATCACCCGAACGATGAGGAATACCATTTAGCATCCAGGCGACTTCCGGCCGAGCATGAGCGACGAGCGGAGGTGTTGGAAGCCGACGATCTGGTCATTTTCGAACTCATCGAATGTCGAAACATCGAAATCAATTTGTATCCAGAGCGAAAAACGCGGACAAGACGAAACCGGTGCTGAGAGATCAACAGGTGGTTCGACCCTTCCCCTATCACAGAGTCCTTTCGCTCCTGCCTCCTTCTCCTGAGGTATACGAGTAGCGCGTACGATGTGCTATTTCGTGATGATATCCTGGATTATCGACATTCCGCTGAGGAAGCGGACGTCGACATCGATTTCGATGTTAGAGAGCTCTTCAGGTCGTCCAATCGAGATGTTTCGAAGAACTATCGAACGAGTTCTGGACACGAGGGAACGAAACTTTCGACTGAAACGTCCGATCCCTCATCGAACTTGCGGTTCTTCTTCCGCTGACTGTATATAAAGGAAGCGCGATCGGAGGAGGTTGTCCCTTCGGGGGCACATACCTCAATGACCAATTCACAGTGACTATATGAGCTAGCACTGTGTCGCATTGGTTCCATGCAGCTCAAATCATCTGAAGATGATTTCTGTCTGAGAAGAAATGTAAAACCTTGTTCAACTGAACGGGCAGCAACGGCTGATAAATCGAAAAGGCTGTGCGGAACAGCTAGGGCTAGAAATGGCCCAATTTTGTTGCGTCTCCTGATCCTCGTCGAACCATGTTCGATCCGACGGGAACTTTGTCCCCTTGAGAAATCTCTGCTCCGGCTTCGAAGCTCTGCGATGAATCTGAGGTTTCGGTTCTATTCCTCGCCTACCCGTTTGGCGGCCGCCGCCGCAGCTGGCTCCAATTGTCACACTCAATTGAACGTCGGACTTGTAGACAACGGGTGAAATATGAGACAGCCGAAGAGACAAATGTGGGGGAGGTGTCGCTGTCTCACAACAACGGCAGCGGCACAACAGTGCAAGCACCTCAAACACTTCCTGCTGAGGACGATCGTCGTCGAGGGATTTCGCCAACTCATCATCGCGATTCTTCTCCGGAGCTAATTCGCGGACGCTGCTCTTTGCGAGAAGGTAGTTTCGACGAGGTTGACCTTTGTTTACTATCATGGTCCTCAACAACCGATTTCGCGGGATCCAAACGACCGCAACGACAGTTTCGTGGATGAAGTTTTCTCAAAGGTATGTCGTTGGGAAATTCGGTGACCTTACTCTCTCATAAGTCTGATGGCGCATCCGACGAAGGATGTCACCGTGCAGACAAGGAAAAGCTTCTTTCTAAACATTCGATCTCAGGTTTCCGGAAATCGGCAGAGTCCATGAGATCCCTTCATTTATTCAACTTCTATTTTGATTCTTCTACAAAAGCATAGCACGTTACAAAGCAATCGGTAAAGCTGGGTTCCAGAGCACCCTTCCACGGGATAGGAGTTCCATATATTATTTACATCTGCTGCATAAACATACACTAGATATCATCACTGCGCTCTCTTGGCGTCCATAGTGACATTGTTCGGCATCGAGGAATGTCCAGTACGGAGGAGGAAACAAAGCATTCGTAGTGAGTTTAACAGTTTTGTGAAGTTGCGTCGGAATCTGTCAGCACGAGTAGACCTGATCGTACGAAGGAGGGCTGGACGATGTCGAGTACTCGGGCGTTGAGAGGAGACACGGCGACGGCGACTTCAGATCCTCGATTTCCTTGCGGATCGTGGCCTTGAGCGTTGCATCGCAGGTCTTCGTCTGACTTCCCTGAAGGGCGACTGCAGCTAGGGCCGGATTGAAACATTCCGATTTGCCATCGAGCATCTTCAGCGTTTCGCCGAGCGCGTAGATGTAGTTGTGGGCGAAGCGTAAAGTTTCAATCTTGGTCAACTTGCAGTCGTCGTTCGATGCGGGCAAGACGGTCCTCAGTCGGTCGAGAGCATCGTTGAGGTTATGCATTCGGTTGCGCTCTCGATCGTTCGCTCGAAGACGCCGAGTTCGCTTCACGCGACACGGGCCGGCTGATTCGGTGGCCCCCGAAGAGAAACCTCGTTTGCGGGAACAGTCGGAAGAACTGTCTTCGTCCGAACAGGTGAACGGTACCGAATCGAACAACATCTGGAAGAAGAAAATCACTTCATCAGCTGATTTCCCGAGCTGTCGTCTTCCCTTCAAGTTCCTCGGCGTCTCACCGAAACCATTCCCTCGGTTTTGGGAAGGAAGAGTTTGTCACGAACAAGTGGATCCGGTCAGACGTCCAACGTGATTTGAGTTCATTCAAATTATCGATGCTTACCTTGGAGTGTGTGATGCCTGACGTCGCGAAATCCTGGACTGAGGATGGCTGTTATCCCGGTGTGAGTAACTACTCTCGATTCTGACCTACCGGGCCACGGTGATCGGAGCTTTTGAGCGAATCGGGAGCTCCTCCCATCGGGAGAGAATCGGGGGTAGCCGCTGGGGTTCGGGTCTGGTTCAAAGCGAATCAATGATCGTGTATTCTAGCGGAAATGCATTCAAATGTGACACCGACTGCTCGGCGAACCTTCGGGCGATAGGAGGCAAAACCTTCTGATAGAGATTTTATATTTTGGCGAATCGAAATAACTTATTGGAATTCTTTCAATATTCTCAGTGAATGGATTTCGAGCTATGGAGCGAGGGATGCTGTAATTAGCGAAAATGGAAAAAATGGAATGAGCGGACAGTGCTCACCTCCACATCGGTCTCTTGCACGATTTTCCAAGAGCAGCTCTCGGCTTTCGAAGATCGAACTTTTTGCGGAGAAATCTTGCGGACAATTGATTGCTGCTACTACCGCGATCGAAACGGTATCCGGTAATTTTCGGCATCCAGTAGCGTCGTCCCTCTTCACAAGGGCTGTTTGGAATACGTGGCGCGATATCCATTCATATCTCGGAACAGAAACTTACCTCGATTCGAAGTCAGCAACTTGGAACCTCCATCTGTTCTTTGAGACCAAGCTCACCTTGCCGGGAGAATGAGATCAGGTCTGCATCGATGATTCCAGATCGGATTTGATGAAGAGGGAGAAAGTGTTTCAACTCCAATGTCGATTCGAGAACACGATCGATTCGCCCTGAAAAGAAATCGGGATATATTAGATTCCGTATCGTTGCAATCAGCATTGCATGCTCTACTATTCTGCTTTAATTAAATCTTGGAAACAACCGGGTTCGTTCTAGTGTCATTCCGAGGCCAAATTCTTCAGTTTTCAGTCACGAGATGTTCAGCATTCCCCGTTCTCCGTGGCAGAAACGATGACTGATTGATAAGAGTGGAACGTGTTGTCCCCTCAGAGGACGCCTCAAGTTGTCCCAAACAGTCGGACTGCACTCGAAATCTTCGTGAATTGTATGAATGTTCCAAGGTGCTTCCGCTGTGATCTGAGTGATTGTGAGTTCGTCTCCAAATGATATCGAACGACCTTGATGGGCATTTGAAGATGTTTTGAATCGGGCAATCGTCTCACCGAGCGGAAACGTTCGCGAGCTCTTGCTGAGAGGAGCACTTAGCTCGCTTTGAGAGTTCGTTGCTCCTCAAACTTCTGCTTCGGAAGACAACGGACCCGTTCGGTGACGTTGTTGAGAACAACGAGATCAACGCGCGGCTTTTCCGTCTGAACGACCAACTCGGGACAGTGGACGAGTCGCCTGCCATCGTAGAGATCACCAGCCAGCCAACCTGGCGGTCATTGTAGTTAAGGTCACTCCATGCCATAAATTAGACTTAGGAGACAATTCGCAAACAAAATCTTCGCCTCCAAAGAAGTGAAGCATCTCTCTCCCTGTTGCCGGACACTTCTGCACATCTGCCTATTGTCCGGCGAAAAGCTCGATTGAGGATGGCGCGGAACCTAAACTTCGTCTGGACACGAGCTGCCGTGATTTCGACAAAGTCGCGGTCGTCAGTTCGAGGGAATCTCGAGTTCCGCCGGAGACCGGGACGGAATAGTCCTCGACCGGATTGAGCTCATTCCGTTTTCTAAAGACGTCCGGAAGCGAAATCTTCGAGGTGTCCTCTCGGGTCGAAAAGGAGCTCCAAGAGCTCTACGATCCGCTGCACCCCAGAGACTCCGCTCTTACGCTGCAAAAACAGAAAATTTATGGGACAGCTATATCCTCTCTGAGAGTCTCAACAAAGTCAACAGAACGTCGTCGAATGCACTCATCGCATTTTCTGCTTATTAGATGACTGACCTGGTTCGGAATTGCGTCCCAATTTCTCGCTTTGCTCATTCTCTGTGTTGGAACCAGACAAGGCTGGACGGTTCGTTGCTCATCCCTCTGCTATGTCGAGGACAATTCCAGTTTTCCGATGCGTTTCGAGAACTCTGTCGAGGGAGGTGCCCTCCACTTCGAAATCACATCTCCGTCCTCGCTAATACGTCATTTGAATCCATATCAGCAGAGTTTGGAAGTTTGGGCATTATTCATTAATCAGGCCACATCGATGATATTCGCCCGGATTCGACGCGAGCTCAGACAATCACGAATCATTTGTCCATGCTTCCATTAATTTATATAAATAGATGATGACTAGAGCTTTGAAGTTCAGGCATTAATAATTTTTGAACCTCCATCAATCAATATGAATTGACGGATATTTGGTTGAGTAGTTTCAGATTGATCCATTCCACGACTATGTTGGGTAAATACCATAGGAGTGATCGGCCCCCGATCGAATTATCCATGGATTGATGGAGGGTGATTAATGAATAATGCCTGAACTTCCAAGCTCTAATGATGACTGATCTAACTTGGAAATTTTCACCAACTTATGATGGAACTTTTAGAAAAAAATTTGATTTACATTGATCTGAAGCTCGAGCTCATTCGAAGATTTCGAGAGTTCCTCGATCGACGGATCGACCGCGGATAGAGTTGTTCGGAGTTTCTCAAGGGCTGTCGCGTCCTCGCACTCATGATTTCCTCCCTCTGTATTTAAAAGTTCATAAAGCCGAGAAGTTTTATGACCAATCGTTAGACTCACCGCAGGCTTCTTAGAGGTGTCAACTCTTTCAGTGGCAGATTTATGTACAGTCACACTCGCGCGAGTTACGTAGAATAGTGGGTGACACTTGGTGAATACATCGGATTACCCCTGCGTGTCTGGTTACTCTTTCATCGGCCGAACGCCGAACCCAACCGTGCCTCAAAAGCCCAGACACCGCGTCGAGAGCGGCGAACTTTCTCTTTCAAGCTTATCCTACTAATATAAATGAACAAACGATCTCGATGGAAAACGAGCTCGACCGTCTTTTCCGCGGGGAGCATCTTCAAGGGAGAAATTCGAGGAATACGAGAAGCTTTCTGATTACTTTCAATCCAAACTTCAGGTTTTCGAACTCCGGGGTTCCTTCCGGAAGGTCTGTTTTCCATTTGAATTCGGTTTTCGTTGGGCTTTGATCAACATCTTCATCGTTTTGCCATCGGTGGACGGTCCAGGTCGGACTGCGAGGGGATTGATCTGGTGGAACGGGATTCATTTGGGAACATATGGTATTACGACTAACATTATTCTATCGTTGTTCATTCGATCGAGGGAGGCCAAACACGGCTTCTGATCGCGGCAGATTGGAACGAGGCGCACGTCTTCGAGTCCATGGACTCTTCCGACATATTCAAATTTACAGACAGATCGACCAGGCTGGAGGATGGGAGGCCAAACGCTGTACAGGATTTCCGAGCGTGCCACGCGGACTCAGAACTCTCGCCTCAGGCACCGGCAAACTAGCCGGACAGCTCCGAAGGAACGACCTGACAGGAGTGCTAGCCATACGAAAGTGCTTATTTATCTTTCCACTCTAAGGTTTCCACAGATTTGCGAGACCTCGGCGAACCCAAAGTCATAACCTGGAAACTGACGATATCTGGAACGAGAATGCTTTTCGATGGAAAATGTTTCCATTTTTTTTTTTTTCTTTTCAATCTGTAGGACTGTTTATGAATTTATCTTTTTTACATATTTTTATTTATTATTTATTTTTTTATTTATTAATTTATTTATTATTATTTATTTATTTATTATTTATTTTTTTTATTCATTATTTTATTTCCAAATTTGAGGAGAAGCAAAGTTCCGAATCTAAGAGAAATGACTCGTGGAGATTGTTGGTGAGTGTTTCTGCATTCCTTCACATCGCTGTTGTGACATATCACCCCAATTTGTCGGCCGGCTGCGCTGCGAGCCTGTTCGAATGTTGAAATCGAGCTTCAGGTCAAATGTTCTCTCTCTCTCTCTCTCTCTTGCGTTCTTCTATTCCCATGTGAAGCATGTCGGTTGGAGTCGGCCACTTAACTCGAGAGAGGAAGCCAGTCGAGTTCTGTGCCTCAAATCAAGGTGCGCGAAGATGTCCATGGGTCGTTGCCGGATTTTGATTTTCGCTGATCTCAGTCTGTCTGCTGACCGAAGTTCGATCGATTTCGAGCGAGAACGAACAGAGCGGATCGTTCAGAGGGCAGAGACTCGGAGCTTGATTTCTCCGCTCGTAAAAGGATGTCGATCGGACGCCAGCTTTCTTTCATTCTCTCGCTATCAACCGCGCGGAACCGTTTGAGCATTGGAATGACACTTCGCGCTCATGAACTTGAACAGAGAAGCTTCCTCTTTCGATTTCTAAGAGCCGTCGTCGCCGTCTTCGAGACGAATCGTCAGCGAGAGACCTCTGAGAAGGCGGCCCAGAAGTGACGAAAGGAGTCCATCGCTTCCGATGAACGGGTTTTGATCACAGCTGACAACTTCAAGTCAAAAACCTTATCTAGGCGTTTTCGCGAAAAGATCGCTCCCGTATTACGGCCATAACAACAACCACAGCTCGGAGCGACAATCGGTGTTAATGAATGGCTCGGCCTCCACGGTAGTTTGTCGATCACTCGGTTCGGCTGACGTTCGGTTGAGAACTTTCGAGAAGTTATCCGCGCTTTGGACGCTCCCGGACTCAATCCGGTGGATGCTGAAGGAGTCTTTTGATACATCGTCGTAGCTGTCAATCATGCTGTCACGCTTTCGAGCGGATGACATGCAAATTGTTCGGTGTTCAACTCTTCGCACCTCGGCCAGAAGCAACTAACAGTTAGCGAGCAGTTAGCCAGCCAAGCAGAAGATGAAGTCGATGAAATTCGATCGACGAAAGGGTGACGGAAATCTCTGATTATCGACTTGCGCATCCGCCACAAAGCGCCGACAGAAGCTAACCCGTAAGCTACTTGAGAACACCCGTTTCCTACGATTGAAGACCGCTCCCTCCTTTAGTGTTTCCCATTCTGAAATCTCATCGTTCCCCATTTTTGTAACTAGCCCGAGCTTTGTGCGTCCGTGGGTCCTGTCAGCGCGTCTGTCACTCGAAGCGATGCTTATCTCGTTTGGTCTCTGTGTTCGACTACACCTCGAGA
Organism: Neoseiulus cucumeris; assembly: GCA_021527715.1. Classification (NCBI taxonomy): domain Eukaryota; kingdom Metazoa; phylum Arthropoda; class Arachnida; order Mesostigmata; family Phytoseiidae; genus Neoseiulus; species Neoseiulus cucumeris. The sequence goes on along the minus strand of JAJSRV010000138.1, from coordinate 570,408 downwards.
GCTCGTTCGCACCTCGAGAAAACTTCGTCTCTTCTGTGATTTCCAATTCCTCGGGATTCTTCTTCCGAAGACGCGAGCCGTTGAGTTTGGGCTCGCGCGGCACCCTCGGGCTTCCGAATCAATTGACCGAAGCGCTGCTCGATTCCTCTAGAGCGGATCGTCAGTACGATGTCGTGCCGAGTCGTAGACAGAATTCTCCGAAGTCCCCCGCCAGCTTTTGAAGCGACGTCCACTGTTTTCGACAAACGTTCCCTCTCGATCTCGTTCGACCGAGCAGCTTCGGTCAGGTACGAACCTTTTTTCTGCGACGTCGTCGTCGGCTTATCACCGAAATAAAATCTAAACCCCAAATTCCCTCCTCGCCTTCGGTTTGAGAGACTGACCCTCAGCTAGTTGAGTGAACGTTGTTGACGCGAGAGCGACACTTTCGAAAAGTGCACGCAAAACAAAAACAAAGGCTCCCGGTTGTCGTTTGTTTTCTTCTCCTTGTCTCCTCTGAAGGAACGAAACGTCGAGAGTGTTTTCCGTGTCGGTGAAATCGAACACACCGCGGGCGCGATGGATCACGAGACGTTATTCGTGATTGTGTCGTTCTTCATCAGCTCAATGATAACTCTCAGTGTTGTGACTCTGTGTATGTTCTTCATCTCACGGGATATGAGAGTTCGGGCGATCTGCGCCGCGCTGCTGATCGTGTTCGCCCTCATCTACGTCATATCGATCGTACTCTGCTACCAAATCCACGGATTATTCGGAAACATGTTCGAGCGGATACAGGACGTTTCCTACACGGACATTCACGACGGCATCTTCCGCACTCTGCGGATCCACTCGTACGAATGCCGAGTGAAGTTTGTCTGCGAACTGTCCAAGATATCCAGTTCGAAAAACAAAGATCTTGCATCTTTCATCCAAATCTCGGCGGCCTTCGGTGGATTCGAAGGCGACTTCATCTCCGGTTTCCTCGGCGGCCTTTCCGGAGCTGACTGCTCGACCCTGTACACGACATGTGAGCACTCGCCGCTGGAGAAAACATTCCCTTTTCTGCTTGACGAGCTCTGAACTCATCACTCCGTCATCATGCGAATGTCATCTAGCTGAGTGATCACTCCAATCTTATTGAAATTACGATTTCAACGATTTGCACTTGATGAGGCTCCGCCTCGCAAAGTCATCACCCAACTTGTCAGAAAGTTGACCGATTCCGATCGAATCGAATTTGTTCGGCTTCCAGAGACCATTGTTCGTATCGTTTTCGCATCGTGGAAGTTTGGGGTCGATAATGAATAATAAACTTCCTCGTTGAACAGCTTTTATTCCTCTCTTGATGTCATTGAACTCTTACAACGGGACTCGTTTCTGTGCATAACGTCACTAATCCTTGATTATCTTCCCTCCTCTTTCCTTCCAATCGAGGAAACTCCCTTTATAGAACCGTGCACTGGAATGAGAACGACGATTTCAGCGGACAATGACAGCATACAAAAGTATCGTTTTCTAAGGAATTCGACGAGAAAACTCACTTTTCGAGTCCGTGTTTTCGCGCGATCGCTACAGCTTTCGCCGCACGGACACCAGCTTTGCACAGAAAGATGACATTAGCCCCTCCCGGTGCATCGTATGTAGACAAATGATACTTCTTACAAAGTTTCACTAGACCATCCGAGAGCGCCGCGTCGACTTGGCCTAGCGGTATATTCACGGTTCCTGAAACGACGGCGGGCGTGCAGTGTAGCGAACATGTGTTCCCGTCGTCAAGAATCAAAGATGCCATCCTCCGATGTCTTCACCCTCAAAACTGAAATTGGTGTCTCTCGATTGAGCAGAAGACACTGACCTGGAATTTTCCCCTCTTCTTTGAGTTCCTGAGGCTCTCTCACGTCTACGACCAGAGCGTAATGTGCTCCCAAGTTATCCTTGAATTCGATGTAGTTCATTGCTGCAATATGCACAGCGTTCGTTTCATTATTGTACCTCCGAAATCCGACGAAAATTTCCGAAATCGACTCTTGGAAGTGACGACACTTTCGTCCTCTTAGTTTTAGGAACTCGATCTGGAGGCGGTCCGTGAGTTCTTTTAGAAAACAAAACTCAACAGTAGATTGTTGTTCTGGAAAAATTTTCTCACCGCTTTGTTCGACATCATCTTTCGCTGTGCAGTAACTCCGAACTGGATTTGATCCTGAAACTCGAAGTAGGCACTTGAGATCAGATGAGCGGAAAAGTGGGGTATTTCCCGGTTCTACGGTGTTTTCGGAAAAGCCAAAGAGAGGAACGGAATTTCAGTTCGTCATGTCTCGATATGACTGAATCGATCCAACAGTCTCACCAGTTCGCTGGAGGCTGATTTGTTGTGCGGGACAGACCTGCTGAGATCCTGCAACTAAATGGATCAGACGTCCTGAGAAAAGAAAGTAAACTCCGATTTATGAATTGGTTCCCCTTCGACTACACCAGCGACTAGAGCAGTCGGCTCCAACGGACTAGACGACCAACTTCAATCTTACCTCTCAGTTTCGCGCACGTAACAGTTCCGAAACAGCGTCCCGATCGTTGCAGGACTCCCCTAGCTGTGGATGTCGCTGATGTTGAGAGGAAGTGGGTGAGAAGTCTCTGTGAATTCATCCTGAAGGAGGAATTTCCAGCGGAGTCACTGTTAGCTTCCACCAAGTCGAAGGAACAGTGCACCGAAACTGCTTACGATTATCAGCTGCGTGATGCCAGAACAGCTGAGAGCCGCGTAGCAGACGAAACTTTGCATACACATGGAGCGATTAGCAACAGCTCAGGGGAGAGATTCTGATTTATCGACAGTCTTCTTTAACATTCACATTTCAATGTCTGATTTAAGTCTTGATCGGGCGTCTGGGCTTCTTCGCTAGCGATCTCTCCGACCTGCATTCTGAACTCACTTGACGACTAAGTCAGATGATTCGTGACCCTTCGCGAAACTCTTGAATATCTTACGATGTTCTCCAGTTTCCAGACTTATTCCAAGCGATTTCGCTCGATGTCGACGGAGATTGAAACCTAGCCCCGAAATGATTCCTGATGCGAAAGCAAAATCCAGCCCAAAGCTGCGGGAGAAAACCTCACGCTGCTACTTCTCGCAATTCTACCACTACGCAATGGGCGGGAAGCTTCGCTCGAATTCACTCTGGAAATGGATCTGCATAGTCTGATGATGCGGACAAACTTGTGGGTCTCGTCGAGCACAACATAAATGCTTTCCTGACTGTCCAAGCAACCAGAAATTATTTGATTTGAATGTACAACCGAATTTGGAGAAGTTTCATGAAAGACAACGGATATAGAAAATGAATCTAATACTCATTTATTCGGATTTAGGAACTCAGTGCGTCTTGCTAAGTAAGAACTGGCCAGCAATAATTGGATATGAGCTGACTCTACGAGATCTATCCCTCACATGTATGTACATAAACATGAATATTCCGTTCGCTTCTCCTCGGAATTCTCTTTGCTCGTTATCACTAGCTCATCATCGAATCTTATTCAATACCTAACACGACATTCGACAAATGGCACAGTCATGAATGTAACTGTTCCCACTGACATGCCAGATCAGTGAATTTTCACTTTCCAAAGTAGATATGAACAGTTATTGGTGACAGCGTTTCACTTTAGTTGTCGACTAGTTTGATCTCGACGGTGGATTTCCTGGATTGTTCTGTGTCTCCGAATCACTTTCAATATCGTCGGCGGGACCCCATATCGGCTGTTCGTCACCCTCGGCAGCCTGAAAAGTAAAAATTCAGAAACCGTTGGATCTCTCTTCTATAATCGCGTGGGATTTGTATCAATGTCACCAAAAGGAGATTCCTTTCATTCAAGCCGACTCAGTGAACGCACCTCACGCTCCTTCCTGAAAGACTTGACTTCTTGCCATATGAAAAACAGCGCCACGCCGGCGATGAACCAGAGGATCGCGGACAGTGAAATGGAGGGCACAACCACGCCATAGTAGATCATCGAGCTGATGTACCGACTTTCGTGCTCCGCCAAGATCTGAAACATCGACAGAGACCATCCTTCAGGCTTGTCCGATTTCAATGAAGACGAATTCCGATTTGTCAAATTCAATATTTGTTTGAAACTCACGATTTCTTGCCAGAGAACTGGGTAGATGATTTCGGGGCTTTGAGTTGACATTTCTCGCTGGATTCGAACATTGATCTGGACTCGAAGCGCAGGACGGACGGGTATTCCGAGGAGCTGCGAAGGAAACGGAGCAAAAAAAACTTCCATCATTCTTATCGCCTAAATGGAACATCGGAAGTTTCATTGGTCGACATTGGAGCACGGAACTCACCGCATAAACATCCATCTCGAAATCATGTAACCCGATGTCGGGTTTGAGCCCCTCTACGTCGTCGAGACATTGTTCTGCTCTCAAGAAATGCGGAAGGCTGACTAGCGCCGGAAAACCGTGTTGACAGTTGCTGATATCGAAAATTCCTTTCGGCCAACCATTCGGCTGTAAACATCTGAAGAACAGCGGAGAGAAAACGATGAACGAGACTCTCCATCGATCCAACAGCGACATCGATCTGACGGAAGTGAAGTTCTTACCGATCGAACTCCGTATTGCCCGTGGGTGAGAAGATGTCGTCTCGAGTATTGAACTTCGCTAAAACCACACCGTACTGACGAGATGATCCGTTTAAGTGCAAAGTCCATGGTTTACAGAACATAGGTTGGAAAACATCGATCTGTGGGATTGGTTCTGAGAGATCGAAAGCAGGGAAGAGCTCGCCGTCTGCAAATGGAACGGAAGAGGTCCGATTGGTATCTGAGGCAATCTCGTTGAGACGATTTCGGTGGATTCGAGGAAAACTTCACGGCTCTTACTTGTCCCGTAGAGTTTGTCGCATGATTCGCCGTAGTACGGAATGATGCTGGAAAGAGGATCAAAAACAAACTGAATTATTGGACACCGATGTGAGGTCTGTGGATATCGAGTTTCTCCGACGCGCGACAGTGAGCTAGGCGTCACAGCGATAATAGAAATGGAATATCCCATTCATCTGACTTCGCTTCATTCGGGAATAACCTGTCACGGAGAGAAAACTGTCGGTTACTCACTCTTTGCCATTCCACCGGAAAACCTCGTTCCGCTTTCTGAGTGTGTTGGCTTGGCCAGACCAAACCGTCATGCTTCCGTCATCGCTGTTGTTCAGCGCTCTGAGATATCCTATTTTGCCGTCGATCACGGGTAGATCGCGCTTGAATAGATGTGCGAAATTCGCAAGAGCGTCCGTGTATCTGTGGATTCAACATTGCTTTAGATTACTCGGAATCGTTGCCGCACTCGACCAAATTCCTAGTTTTCTGTTCGCAAAATAAGCAGATGTAGATTTGGACATCATGCAAATGAAGTTACACGAGAAACATCACAGTCAGCACGGCCGCCGATCTGAAAACTCACCCAGAGTACAAAATTTCGTCGACTGTGTGTTCGAACAAGATGCTTCTGCTCTTCAGGAGAGGTCTCAGAATAGCCTGAACGTAAGGAGGCAGCGTATCGATCACCGATTGGACGACGGCGAAGACCGGGTCGACCGTGAACACTTTGTCAGTGAGTTTTCCGGAGGAAAGTTCCGGCACGAACGTGAAAATTCGTTTTTCTATGTAAGTCAACGATCCGTTTGCCGACCACGACATATCCTTGTGTAGCGTCAGACTGTCAAAGACGAATTCGAATCAGGAGGGATTCTCTTTGCGGACTTGCGGATCGATCAAACCTGGATGAATATTAGTTGGAGGTGTACCTACTTGAAGGTGTACGGCCCGAGCTGTTCGAAATTCGGTTTAGCTCCGGACAGGAAGGCGTCTCGGTTTGTGATATTGAACACTTAGACGTTTTGCCGAACATCGAAGGGTATAGTTGCGTACAATTTCGCTGCCAAACTACCCTCAGTCAGAGTTCCGGTTCTTAGCATTGCCAATTTGTAGAGTGTATCGACGTAGAAAAAGGTGAAAAATGAACCGGTGAAGACTATGAAGAGACAAATTCGGAAACCTGGAAGGCAGAAAATGTGACGCTTATCAATTTGCTTACAAGTGTCAGAACAGCGAGAACTAATCTGTGCGAATAAATCTCGTGGAATGGAGAAATTCGAATGGAATTACGTAACAGGACCACAGCAATCAAAACATTGATCTCTGTAATGGCCGCGGCCATCTGTCAAAGAGTTTCGTTTCCCGTTTCACTCAATGACTTTCCACAACAGCTTTCGTTGATCCGATCCGGATGTCTCCATAAAGCGCTCGAATCTTGCGTTCGTCGGGCACCCAAGATTCCGAGAGCCAAGTCCTCGATGGAAGTTTGCCTCTTTCAACTGATTGTACGCATTTTACGAAGCTAGAACCGTAGACGCGATACTTGAGCACCGTGAAATCGGTGACAGGCTTCCACCGTACGCCGTATCAGAAGTCGAGTGAGAAACACGCGGCAAACGGCTTTACAGAAACGAAGCGTTTTCCTTGACCAAGAGAAACAGCCCGATCCGACAGCGTTCAAGGAAAAACACCTAGCTAAGATTACTTTCCTCACAGTCCCGAAATAAACAACAGCTCAGAACGATCCGGGATACGGATCAACTGCTGCATAATTTCATGACAGCGAACGTTCATGACATTCCGCTTCTACGATGACAGAATAAAATGACGGAGTTTGCAGGAGATAACTCCTTTGTTCTGCCTTCGGATCACAGCTCGTCGGCGGCATTATCTGATTGCTTGTCCACGAAGAAGTGTCAAGCAATGCCCACGGTGGAGATGCGGTTTTATCGATCACGGCGTTCTCGCGAACAAACATTTTTGCGGAATGCAGTGACCTAGAGACCTAGAGAGTGCGGCCGTAGTCGAAGCAACATGGGATCGGCGGTGCCTGTCAGCGCTTCGATTCAGTGAAGGAGTGACTCAACTCATGGATAACAGACGAGCAGCAAGTGGTTCATCGATGATCTTTGGGAATCCGATTAAAAAGCGATACCACTGTTCGACACATCAGAAACCTTCGCAAATCAGAAAGCTTTTCCCCGAAACTCTAAAAGAAGGCATAGCGCGGATAGAGACCGCTTCGTTGAAACAAGAACCCCGTAAGACGAATTCGCAATAGGCAATCTAGGGGAAAAGGTCAAAACGGTTCGTTTACACATTCTTATCATCGCCTTCCACAGAATCTTCCCTTGAATCAACGGCAGCGCCTCAGACCGATCAAGTATAACAGCAGTTCACCAATAGAAAACAATGATAGACTTAGTCGCACAGTTTTGAGACCGCGGCATTCCAGGGCGGAGTTATTTCCTGACAGGACATCGGAGTCTGGAGACCTATCGACGTCCGTCTTCAGAGTCAGACCCGACTGAGAACGTCGAAGACGATTTCGCTCAACAATGACAACCAGCGGCTCAAACCGAGCGGACATCATTCGCTTGAGATATCATCAGTCCTATTATACGAACTCACCGATTCGAAGAGCGTTTGAAGTCGCCATCGCGGATGCTAGTTGGTGAAACGACGGTTCTGCAACCGTGCGTTTGCAACAGCTGATGGAAACTTTCAGACAGGCGCTGATATCCTTTCGAAGTGTTTGGTTCCAACTTTGCGGATTCTTGGGATCTCTTAAAATCACGTTAAGAGACACTGTAAAAGCGTCATCGTCGGGCGCTGAGTGCGCTTTTTGTCTTTGGTTTAGGCTGCAGTCGTCGAAGAGATTCTCGAGACCTTCTCTCTCAGAAACACTGACCCATCCGTATCGACACCGCTCAGCACTGATTCTAAGAACGGAGAGTTTTGTCGTCAGTGAACACCGTTGGCCATCGATGCCAGTTGCGAAATGCAGCCAGGGCGCCAGCAGAACAACGAGCCAGAGCAGCACACTAACCAATGCAGACGATGGATCATTGACGACGACAGTCGCTCATGTTATTGCACCGTTGCCGCTGCTGCTGCTGCTGCACAAAAAGTTCTTACACTTAGCAGAACGACGCACGCGCTGGCTTGCTCCGAACAGAGGCGACTACAACAAACACTAACAGCTGGGACTGGGAAGATCGTCGGTGAGGGTTTTCTCGCCGCCACCAACAACGAAGAGGAGGAAACACCACCCAACCAATGGTGGAGCACGAGGCACGCGGGGCGGCAGTCGATAGCTGCTCGTGGAGACGATCAGGAATGAAAATTCAAAATCAAAGAACTCGAAACTGGTGATACGTCCTTGAGAAGATTCGAATTTTTGAATATCTTCTCGGAAGTGTCTTGAATCGGAGTGTTGGATGTTGATTGATCTCATCGCTAGAACACGAAGTCAGAAGCATCCAATTGCCAACTCCAGCATCTTCCTAGATGCGCGGTTTTGACAACTTCCTACGGTTTCAGATTTCCGATGTCCCAAGAATCTGAAAGTTGGAGAAAACTTCCTCATGTCGCAAAAGACCCAACGACGCTCGAGGAGAATCTGGCGGGTCGGAAGCGAACACTGCATCAGGATCAGGCGTCAGAGCTTTGATATCGATTTGATAGAACTTCTTGCGCGACGGCATCGTTTCCCAGTTTAATTCGCCATCCTTGACGGAATTATGACGTCTCGATTAGGATTAGATTTGACAGAACATCGTTTTGCGAGCGACATCTCTTCTAAACATTTTATGGCCTCCGCGCAAGGTCTTCCTGAGGCGTCGAGTTCGCTTGGCCAATTATTGTCTTCGATACTTCATGGAGGTTTTGACGATCGTAATATGTATGTAGATCTGATTTGGTGCACTTCCTGGATTGTGTCGAAAGCGCCAGAATCTCAGGAGCTGATCCACCAAGTCGATCGTTTCCTACGAATTGCTGAAGCCTCCATTCATGAGAGGAAAACGTCTCAAATTCGAGAAAACCTGCGCAGCTTCACCACGAACTTGTGAGAAAGACTACTTGTATCAAATCTCGTATAATGTCCGCGTTCCGACGGTTATCCCCGTCGCGGGTCGTTTTCCTATCGCGGAAGAGGCCCCTCCATCCCGCGGTCGGAAAACAACGAGTAGCCGGAACAGAAAGCTGCTTCAATCCAAGCGAAGCGTTTCCACCCGATTCCAACTACCGCCAGAATCATGTTGCGTACACCACTTGACAACCTATTTGACCAGTTTGATGGCCGATCCGATTCCACGACCCTCCACGCACCGAATCCACAGAACCGGTATAACTGGATGGATTTTCGTCGTACTCTGTCGTTCTAGCTGCCTTCATTAACCGAAAGGCTTAACTCGAAATGGTCAGATTCATTGTTGTCGGGAGGCGAGAGATATCCGCTTCTGGACGAGCAGAACTGGATCCGCCCCCCTGGAAATCATTCAGACGACTTCTCGGACATTCTGGCAGCAGCTACCACAATGGGGAAACTCAAGTCACGCTTCTTGTTTTTATTCTTATTCGTCTTTTCATGTTTCTTGCTACCGAGCCATCAAGCTGAAGTGCTACCGGACGTTCTCCGCGTGAGGGAAGCTCTAGGAATCTCTCGAGTGCTCCCGAAAAATCGCATCGCGCGACCTGTGCTCTACGAGAACAAAACCATCGACGTCATCGTGAGTGTCGGGGTATCGGATTTAGCTGGCCTGCAACTCGACGGCCGTAAGTGGAAACGTAGAACTAAAAATATAGGATTTTCGTGACCGTGATGAAGTGTCCCAAAGTCTGAATTCTCCGTTCGCTGCAGGTGAAGCGACGATCACGGGTCGGGTCTGCATAGCCTGGGAAACTGACACTTTGAAATGGAACCCGGGAAACTTCAACGGTCTCGATGCGATTGCCTTGCGACGCTACGAAATCTGGGTGCCCGACATTGAAGTTTTCAATCGAGTCAGCTTCGTCAGTGTCTACAACAAATTCATGAGTCCTTTGCGACTCTTCTCGAACGGCAGCTTGAGCTTTTGTGAACTCAGAACGTTGAGCGTCAGCTGCGACACCGATATGTACGCTTTCCCAGTCGACAAACACCAATGCTCCGTTCTTTTCGGATCCGCCACCTACAGTCTCGACAAACTGAATCTGATTCCGTTCCTCGAGATGACGCCCATAGACTACGAGAAGCTCAACGAACGCTTTCCTGAATGGCGTCTGCAAGCCGCCGACTTCCGGCTGGTGAGAGGCGACACCGATGATTACTTCGACCACACGCTCCAGCTGGACCTGGTCATCGAAAGGAACTTCTCGTACCATATCTATCGATTCGTCATCCCGATGTGTATCGGAACTTTTCTGACCGCGATGTTCTGTTGGCTACCTTCGAACACTCCGCAGAAGTTCTTTATGCCCCTGGTTGGTCTTTTGCTCATGATGTACACGACCAACGAGTATTTTCCAGTGCTGAGCTCATCTTCGACGCTTCCTCTTTTCCTCAAGTTCGCGACGGACCTCATGCTCTTCGCCGCGTTCATGATTTTCCTCGCGATTCTTGTCATGGCTCTCGAAGACGACGAGGCCACCGTGTTTCCCTCTCACCCACTTTTCGATCGAATTCTTCAAAATAGAGCAGTCTCGAACTATATTCTCTCAGACGAGGTGCTGCTGCCCGAAAGTAACGAGGAGCCCGAGAACCAAAACTCTGTAGAACAGCCAACGGATGAAGTTGTCAAGAGCGCTCGGGATTGGCCTCGGTTGTTGACAGTCTTACAGCGTGTGTTTTCAGCACTGTTCTTGACCTTGTACCTTACAGTTTATTATTTCACAATCGCCAGAAAGGAGTAGGAATCGGAGCAGCGCTTCAGAGTTACAATTTTGAATAAAGTGTCTAAACCAACGTCCGAAAGATGAGAAACTCCACAACAAACGATAAGGTGTCTTTTTCATTCAGAGCAGCGATTGATTCTCTCTCAATACAAGCTGCTCGGATACGTGGTAGATGAAACTAGACTTCTCGTGCCTTTTTATTCAAAAAACGAAACAAATGTCCAATCTTCTATTGAGAATCAACTAAATACAGGATCACAGTGTTGCGTTTTATCGCTGGCGGAACACGGGAGGAACGTACTCAGGCTTCACTTTCCGGACATATTGTGGGGTAAACGTGCTCCGGCTCGACGTCAACCTCATCTTCGCCCATGATCGGTCCACGATCGACGATCAGCGGAGTCGAGGCCGCTTTCTGAAACATGCGGCATCTCATTGTTTGGGCCCTTAGGTCTCATAGCAACCTATCCTCGCTCAAGTCTGTTTTTCGTTTCTTTCGATTCCATTTCTGGAATCGGAAGGCGCTCAGGCTTCAGCTTACTCTAGCGTCTATGACAATCCAAACGACGAAGAGAGACTCCAGAACTGCGAACAACAATGCGCCGACACCAAACGAGACTGCCTGGAGTAGCACTTTCGGCCGAACAGCTTTTTCCCAGAGATAATCCATGAACACGGCTTTGTCCTTGTCTTGCAAAACCTGAAAATCGTACTCACGAGTGAAATCATTCCGAGGTTCCAATTTCGAATCGAATTGAGCGCGAAAGCTCCACTCGGAGAAGAGGAAACAAAACTTACGAGCTCTTGCCAAAACAGCGGGTAGACAAATTTGGGTCGCGAATCGTCAACTGGATTCGAAGAGATAAATGAGTTCACCTGAACTCTGATTTTCATGTCTGTCACGATGCCGAGATTCTGTGGAGGCAAACAAGAACCTTGAATTCATTCAGATCAAACGAATCGACCCAAAAAGAGATAGATCAGGAGCACAAGACGCACCGACGCGCTGATTTCGAAGTCGTGTTTCGTGATGTCGGGATCGAGTCCCTCGACTGCCTCGAGGAGCCGTTGGTCCCCTTTCAAGAAATGAGGGAGGCTCAATACGATATCCTGATCGAATTGACAGGCCGAGGCATCGAAAGTCCCCTTCAGGTGCGTAGGTTGCTTCTCATAACATCTGCAAGGGAAGATCTTCTTGAAACATTATCGACAAAGATGGAAAACTCCGCGAAGTCTGAAGGATGGATTCGCATCAAAGGTTTCCGGGAGTTGAGAGAATTCGGACCTAACATTAACTCACTGATCGATTGTTTCGTTCCCTGTCGAGGTGAACAGATCGTCGCCGGAGACATATTTTGCTTCGGTGATTCCATTATAATCAGTCGTCGAGTTCAAGTACAGAGTCCAGGGCCTGCAGAAGGCTTTGTCGAAGATTGAGATCGTTTTCATCGGCGCGTCCGTGAACGGGGCATAAACTTCTCCATCTGGTAAAGAGAACTTCGGGTCAGTCGAATCGTCGCATCTCAGACTCGACGGCAGTCTCATGGTCTCCATGCTTTATTCATTCTCGAGTCTTCGTGTGAAGATCTCTTGGAGCTCTTCCTACAGAACGAATCTGGTTCCAGATTGAGTAAAACTCACTTGTTCCGTAGAGCGAATTGCAAGCGTCCCCGTAATACTGGAGTGTTCTGCAATTATTATCCAGTGGAATCAATTTTCAAGAGCCTCCTCTCTCTATTTGTTCGGATGCAAGTTTAGGTCGAATGAGGTCACCTACGTAGAGTTTTTGTAAGAAGTGATCTCGTTTAGCTTGTTCAGATTGTTATCGATGCCACTGTACACCGAGAATTCTCCGTCAGCGGTCGCGTTTTGTCCGAGTAGGAAACCGATTTTTCCGTCGATCACGGGAAGGTTCTTGAAAACTTCGTTCGCATACTTTGCTATGTCACTCTTGTATCTAGAAGAAGACGAATATTTTGATAATGAATGATTAGAAATGGAAATATTGTGATGAATGCCTTCAGACGAACACCCAGTCGTGACTCTGGAAGTAGTCCGTACTCTTTTTAAACCTACCCGTCGTATAGGAGTTCTCCAACATTGTGACGAGAGAGAACAGTCCACTTCCTGAGTTTGAACATCAGTTTGAGAATGCCGTCTGCCATCCATTTTATGGGCTCCGGGAGGGCTTGAGCTTAACGAACGACTTTCATATAAACGAGATCCACGTGGAGCACTTCGTCAGAAAGCGTCCCGTTGGACAGCTCCGGAAGGAAAATGAAAGTTCTCGATTCGTTGTACTTCAGCTGATCACCCGCCCAGGATAGATTCTTTGACCAAAGCGAGCTGAAATGATTGAAAAAAGATTATTTCACAGGTGTCCAGTCGATCTACGAGAACGAATGCCGTGAGATATGATGCAGGAACGGAGTAGAGCTTCATTTTCCCACGAGGAACTCGAAAAAAAAAGAACATTATAACAAGGACAATGTATCATTCAAGACTAGCGTTCCGTTCGATTGAATTCTCAGCCGAAAATTCGGGGCTAGCGTCGAAGGAATCAATTTGATCCAAGAGATTTTGACCTTGAACGTTATCTCTCAGCTTACCATAGCTTGATTCGGTTCGACATTCGTTGAATCCATGGTTTTCAACCCATTGTAACCGATATCGAGAATAGTTATGCTGAAATTGCTACACTAATCTGGCTCCAAGTACCGATTACCCTGATTTGCATCTTCAAAGAATGACGAAATCATGCATTCGATGTGAACAAAGTCTTCATGTCAGGAGTCTTGTGGTGAAATCCTCTAAATTTCAATGCACTCACATGAAAGTGTACGGGCCGAGCTGTTCTAATATAGGTGTAGCACCGTTGTAGAACTCGGCTTCGTTCGTTATGTTGAACATGTATATCTTCTGAGTGATGTTGACGGGTAGCTGTTTGTACATGCTCGCTGAATCGCTGCCATTTGTCACGGGACTTCTCGCCAAGGCGATATTCTCAACGATAGTGGGCGCGAATCCGCCAAACGTTATGGCTCCGCCGACCAATAACAACAGCGCGATCACGCTGACTGGAAAAAAAAGGAACTTTTCATTCTCACATCGAGACCCAGAGCTCGAGTGCCGTACGCAGAATCCACTTCAGGCTTCAGGTCAATCGAGAGCCTCACTTGAAAAACAGTTTCTTTTCGTGCGCAAACAGAAACCCTGGACGCTATGCTGAGACCATGGTCGTCCGTCCAGAACATGTTTCACTCTCCGAAAGGAGCACGACAACGAATCGTTGGTAAATCGCGTATTTTCGCGAAGCGTTCTTCAACGCAGTAGTTCCACTTTCTTTCGCCGAAGACGCTTGCTTGTTCTCTTGTCGAGATCGTCAGAAGAGAACAGGGATTAGCAGATTACTCACCGACCCTTAGTGCAGTCACTTGCATGTCGATCTTTAAAAGAGCTTCCCTTTGTGATTCCTATCGCCAACTGCTGCTTCGAGCGAATGTTTCAGAGTTTCCTTTCTCTATTCGAGAGTATCGACGGTGAATCGAAAATTGATAATCTCCAACCGCGGCCGCTCAAGCTTATTGGGCTTGGATTTCGACGATTAAGCAGCAGATCCCAATGATGTCAAACTCTCATCATAACCCCCGCTATCGCACAGCCTGACGTTCCATCCGCGGACAACGATGGCCCCCGAAATCATTCTACAGGAACTCTTTGGCCATGTGTTGAAGTTTCACAATGATGCAGGGTTTGCAATAGCGTAGAAGTTCCTAATGAGTGCCAATCGCCAAGCTCGGGAATTGGATCTTCACTTGAGCGGATACTTCATGACTGGCGATTCTCAGTTTCTGGACACATCGGTGTCTGATGAGAGATGAGAGACTTAAAAGCTTATCGGGAGACTCTCATAGAGGAGTACACAAAACAAAGCGGAAGACCGAATTCCCGAGCAGGGAAACCATACTGTCCTTCGAAGTTATTGGATGTAGAAACTTCCCTGCCTGAGCAAGACCCCTCACTTTCGGTTCGCTGTTCAGTTTTTTGTTTTCAACTGGAGGCATCCGATTCCAACCATCTGCTCGGTAGTTTTCGCTTCAAGATCCCGCACTCTTCTTGAGACTCCTGCCCGAAACCACATTCTCGAAACCTCATGATCGAGAGCATGGGGTTAATACCGTGCTCGGGATCTACCTGTTTGGCGGCTCTCTACGGGTTGGGCATACAGTTCATGTTGAAATGATTTGAACTCGCTCTCGTATCAGTTTGATGACATAATTCGTCATTCAGTCAAAAATTTCTCCAATATACTCGCGAGTGCAACAATGCATCTTCATCAAGTATAGTAGAAAACAGACCTCTCCTTGGCCGAATGGAGTGAATCATGTTCAAAGACAGGAGTGTGGGAAAACTTAAGAGGAAAGTAACATTTTTTTTGATGACAAACAGTTTGATGATATAATTCGTCATTCAGTCAAAAATTTCTCCAATATACTTGCGAGTGCAACAATGCTTCTTCATCAAGTATAGTAGAAAACAGACCTCTCCTTGGCCGAATGGAGTGAATCTTGTTCAAAGACAGGAGTTTGGTAAAACTTTTTAGGAAATTAACAAATTGATCAAGACTTACAGAAGTACAATCCTACGCGAACGTCGTGATTCTCAACCATCTTGAAGTCTAGTCAGTGAGCGAGCTGTCCCTCATGCTGAATCAGACTCCCAACTCGGAACGCTGATCCGTAATCCGTGTGAGATCGATCTCTTTGATCGGGATCGAGTTCAAAGATCAACCCTTTCAGCTCGAGCTTGCGGCTGCACCACAGACTCGATGGGTAGATTCGCAAACTCCGTTTCATAGTGATCGTTTGAGAAACTGCGGAACTTTGTTCACTGCTTTCGCTGTTCTCTCGGCGGTTGATGTCGACAAGTCACAGTACGAACTCCTCCTTCCCGAAGAATCGGAAGAAAATGGGTGCTGATTCCGCCTAAGAAAGGTAGCTTAGAGTATTCGTGGTCATAAAGTTTATAAGTGAACACCCCCGTTCATGGACATCATCCTCGGACCACGCTGACCACTTGGCGAACCAAAAGTGTGAAGAGGCTCTTTTTTTGTCAAGCTCTCTCTATCTCCCTCTCTCCTTTTCATCTCCACCGATTTCTCTTGGAAGACGACTCTCCTGTCGTCACCGTACGGAGAGCTCTTTTCTGAGGGATGTGTGATCAGAAGAATAAGTTTTTTCCTCGAACCATGAGAGATTGATCATTGTATATTCGGGGAAAATATCCCGCAAATTTTATCCTCATGAATTCTGGAGTTCGCATTTAGCTAGCTTTATCGAGTTTTATAAACGTTAATCTATAACTCAAAAAAATCACTCCAGTTACGCCACTGTTGTTAACTCATCGGCTATGTTTCTGATTGGATGTGTAATCAGGTGCACATCGGAAAAATCCGGAATCCTCGAGACTGCTGGAGACGACTCCACTCGATCGGCGTTGAAATAAGAGGCGAAATCTTGACTCGACGTTTCTCTGAACTCGGCTGACTGACGCGTCCACCGCGAACGCATTGTGAATCTCCTCAAGCGGTCAATTTTTTCTCGATTCGAAGAATAGCATGAGTACCCATCCCGTTTTCTGGATATTTTCAGATTTAACAAATAACACAAGTGGAAATTTTTTAAAAAGCGTTTGATTACAGGCAGTTCACCGGTCTCAAACAAAGAAACGGGACTGGTTGCAGACAAGGCAGCGAAGCTTCGCAGTAAACATACACGGACGGCTGAGCGATGGTACGAGCTACATAAACGAGTCGAGGGCGCCAATTCCGTCAATCAAAATCCCGAAATCAAATGTTGACTCCTCGCATGTGCGTGCTCTCTAACAAAACACAAATCACGACGTGAAGTGCTAGATCAAATGGTTGACAAAAATCAAGAAAATTATCAAATTATCAAAATTATCAAAATATCTTAGGCGGAAATTGTTCGACTCTCGATTTTTGAAAATCTTCATGACCGGTGATTCGCAGATTCAAGTAATCATCTAGTACCGCGATTACGCTCGTCTCGTAAAAAATGAAGACATTATCTGTGTTTACGTCCTCAGAAATTTTCTTTCAAAGAATCAGTTTGTTTCGATTTCACACATTTGTATGTACCGAACCCCGGAATAGCAGAGACTGAGGCTGAGTCGTACAGCATTCTCTTGAATATCAACATTATCGCATGTTCAGACGACTTCTGTCGCTTCTGGAGTTGTAAGCCACGTACGTATCTTCCTGGAAATGGTATGACCCGTCAAATATTGTTCCGAGTCAGAGAGCAGGAAATGTTTTTTCCCTTTGAAATGTTCAACCTTTTGGTCGCTATCGATTCATAAGCTTCTCGTTGATACACTCACCACGGTGTCGTCGGCCCAATCCCTCGCACAGAGTCCATTCAAGAGAAGGATTTCACCCAACATCGCGAAGAATGCACCCAAAACTAGTGTTGACAAGAATAACGCATTCTCCGGAAAGATGGCTTTCTTCTTGATTTTCAATGCGAGTTCTTCGCTGTTTTCTTCGAGAAGCAACTGCGAAAAACAAAAAAGTTCCAGAAAAGTTAATATAAATGTCTTGGGGAACTCGAAGATTCCGGGGTTATAACATGCGATGTTGGATGTAATCAAGAGAGTCTGAAATCTGTAATCGGAATTGAAAATGGTTAGACACTTTAATATTCTTCGAGATCGCGCTCTGTCATTACTTCGACTTACCGTCTCATACCACATTACCGGATAGATGACTTCTTGTATTTTGTTCACTTGTATAGCTTCCCTTGATTTCTCCGGCTGCTTGTAATCCTTCAGTCGATAATTGATTTGAATCCGAGCCCGCAAATCAAGGACGAAACCCAATGCCTAGAATGAGATTCAAAGGCCGATGACCAACTGCGTGATGATCCCCCGATGCTCAAACTCGTGCTCGTGGAATCAAACTTTCGATATGAGTTTCGGAGTGATGTCAAACGTTACCGGGTAAAGGTCCAAATGAAAGTTGTGTTTCTCCTCTGAAGGCTGCAAACCCTTCACGTTCTTTCGAAGAGATGGGTCTGCATTGAAGAAGTGAGGCAGCGAGTACAACACAGGAACCGAGGCGTTCTTACAACTCCTCGATGTGAATACTCCCCGTATCCCGACGTTCTCTTCGCTGCTTCCCTCTTCGAGACACCTGACAGGCAACGACATTCTCTTGAGTTCCGTTGAGTCCCTGGAACTACGATTTCGACTCTTTGGCGCCAACAGTTTTCCATGAACTCACTTGTCTAGTTTTTCGTCGAAAGTTCGGGAAAAGAAGTCGCGACCATTGGAGTAACGAACACATTTGAGGCCATTTATATCGACGGCCTCACTCTGGTGGAGATCCCAATGGCGACACAGAGTCGGATCGAAGAAAGACAGTTTCGGGGGTGGAACGGAAAACGGGGGATACCTCTCCCCATCTGAAATTTCGGCGGATGCGAGTTCTCTCTGAGCCTTTCGATAGATCGAGTTTAAACGACAGAGCAGGGGCCATGTTTGAGGTTGCTGAGTTGACCTCGAGAACAGGCAACGGGGAATCCGGGAAACTAAGATTCCTCAGGGAATGCGAAACGATGTACTTACTGGTCCCGCGGAAATCCTCGCATTCGAGATGGCTGCAAGCAGATGTTCCATAATTCATTCGAATGAGAGGATGTTCGAAGAGTCGAAAGTCTCTCCAGATTTCGCACAAAGAAGTCAACTGCACGCTTCTTACTTTCTGTTGAAGGAAATTATCTGGTTCAAATTGTCCAAGTTCCCCTGACCAGTATACGCCTCGAAGATACCTTGGCTCGAGCCATTTTTCCCCGCGAAGTATCCGGGTATCGTCGATCCGTCTTCGGATAGGAACCTGCGAAACGATATTTACATCCCCTAAGAGAACAGACGCCTCGACAAAAGTCCAAAACCCGTGAAGCAGGTTGTTCTCGGATATCTTCAATTTTATTCTTCTTTGGAAACGGTCGATAAGCCGGAAGATGCACTCGCCCTTCAAACAGGAGCTCACGGACTGTTTTCGTGACGAATGGATTCGACCACGAAAACTCTGCAGATTTTGAACCCAACACAGCGTCAGGGTTGAGCGTAGTGACGACATCCTCGAGGCCATAGTCCTTTGACTTGGACGCGTCGAAATGATAAGTTTTGTTTTCTTCGTATGTGAAAGTATCGCTTCCCCACAGCATTTCCTTTTTTGATTTTATCCTGCAATCGTACGTCACATCAATTTCGTGCATGCCGGACGATCTACTGAAATTGGCAGCGGAGGGATTCTCCTGTTCCCTCCAAGCTCATCGGGTCAAATTAGAGAAGACTAAGAAGATGATTGGATTTGTCGTGACCTCTCTATGGGAACGAACTCGACTCACTCAAAGATATACGGCCCTCTCTCCTGGATAACAGGATACGCTCCTTCTTTCACGGCGTCCTCATTGAGCAGGTTGAAGAAATAGAAGTTCCGATGAATGGGCACCGACAGTTCCGCGAAACTTTCAGCCGCGAGAGAATTCTCGGACAAGACGGCTCTGCTGGTGACAATACTTCTGACGATTGCCGATGCATTTTGACTCACCATCAAAAGCCCGACACCCAATACGTTGAGTGAGACCACCACAACTGGAAGGACCAGATGATTTGTTCATCTGTCTCGAGAGAGCTCTTTCCGTGGTCATTCAAAGACTTCACATCAAACCATCGGAGTTTTGCTGGATGTAGTCATTGATTTAATAGGAATCTTCATCACGTACATAATTTACACACTGAAATGTACATCTCCAGACTGTATGGAACACACTCATCGCCTGTAACACGACCGGACTGCCTTTCGCAACTACCGTCGAAACTTTTGGAGGCGTTCTAGTTCCCGAGGATTGACTCTGCTGACGTTCAATGACGTCAGAATTAAAGATGCCGAAAGAATTGATATCTAAGGCGTTTGGAGACATCTGGACCAGTCACACCGCTGAGCTGTTCAAGGCTTCGATATCGAAGGACCGCTTTTAGTTTCAACTGCGATGCGGGCATTCCAGAGAAGGGAACGAATTCATGAGAGGAACGGGTTCTCGGGAGAACTTGAACAGCCTCTCTCGAACAATAGAGAAATCATCATACAGATCGATTCCCGCCCAACTCGCATCTTCTCTTCGGTCTGAGCTCTGAGAACTGTCATGACTGGAGCTCTATTGCCGATTAAGTATGTGCATCCATGAGTCCCCCAACCTATACATTTTTCTGGGAATTAATGGAGATGGTTGAAGAACGACGTCTGGAGCTCGACTCAAGAATTCACTCGATGCAACGCTTTTGGTAACTTGCTGGTCTACTTGGTCGATCGACAAGCTCGAATGCTGCCGCAGCCTCTTCGACTGATGTTCTCCTCATGTACCCCTTTACAGCATTGTCACAAGTGAAGATATCACAGTGGATACATGTCTACTCTTTGCACATTTCTTTTACATGTAAATTTACAGAACAAGAGTGGATAAAGGCAGCGATGCTGACACACTCGCTCTTGCATCGATCGTCCGCGCTCAGCTCGAGATCATCGCATATTGACGCGACTCCTCTCGTTCCTGGAGCTATAGGTTACGTAGGCATCGTCCTGAAAGCGAATCAAGAGAATTTGAAGCTCGAAATTTCCGAGACACATTGGCAAAGTCTGAATTTCTCAAGTACTTGACGGCTCTGCAAACTCTTGATGTCAAATTTCTAATCAAGAGACTCACCGCGTCCTCGTCAGACTTCTTGGAGCACATCGCATTCAGGAGAAGAACTTCACCGACCAAGATGAGGAGAGCGCCCAAGCTCAGGCCGAACCAGAACATCGCCAATCTCGGTGTTTCTACGCTTCTGTAGACGATCGCTGCAGCCTCATCGCTGTTTCCTTTGAGAAGCATCTGGAAAATGTTCATCAAGATACATGAGACGTCTAGTAAACCAACATGGCGCTTCTGATGACAAGTTCCGAGATGTCATCGTTGAAGAAACCGAGCCGTCGTACCATTTCTTGCCAGAAAACAGGATAAATAGTTTCCTGAATCTTATCATTCTGCGTTTTATCCTTAGCATTTCCGTACTTCGCCAGACGGAAATTGGCCTGAACACGAACTCTCATATCAAGCACGAAGCCCAGAGCCTGGAAGAAATAATCCATGAGATCTGGATACTGGATGTAAAGTCTGTCTGTCTGGAAACTGAGCAAGCGGCGTGGAACTCACCGGGTAGACGTCCAGGTAGAAACCGTGTTCCTCTTCCGATGGTTTCAGACCCTTCACATGCTCCAAGAGATCGGAGTCAGTGTTTAGGAAGTGCGGCAACGAATACAGGACAGGGGTTTGTGTTTCCTGGCAGTAACCCGAATCGAAAATTCCTTGGATGCCTTTGTTATCGCTGGCGGTCTTTTCCTCGAGACACCTGAGGATGCGGAACATTTCTATGAGCCCATTTCCGCAAGTGGAGACTTGAGTTTTTCGCTCCCGCTAATTGAGGTCAAAAAGATGATCGAACATCGAACAGGAGAAGCTCACTCATCCAAACTTTTGTCGAGGGTCCTGGAGAACATGTCTCGGCCGTGAGAGTAACGCACGCAGTCCAAGCCGTTGATTTTGACAATTTTGTTGTAGTGGAGATCCCACGGGCGGCACATTTTCCGGTTGTACAGAGTGACCTTTGATGGTGGCGCAACGGAAAACGGAGGGAATCTCTCGCCGTCTGGAATTCCGAAGTGGCTTCTTAGCACCCTAAAAGTGTAGCCAAAGGAATCCGCCCCACTGAGAGCAACAAATGACGATTGTTCTCTAAACATTCAAGATTTGGAAAAAAAAACTGGAAACTCACTCGTTCCCCGGAATCCTTCGCATTTGAGTTTCCTGCAAGCCGGAATTTCTCATATTTGAAAGGGAAATCAAGCGCCATTGAAACTTTGGAATCTCTAGAGAATGTTCCTCCACGGGGAATTCAGGGAGGAAAAATTCATACTTTTCCTCGCCGTAGGAGATGATGCGATTCAGAGACTCTATGTTTCCTTCTCCGGTGAACGCCTCGATAGGTCCTTCGATTGTACCATTCTCATTTTGGAAATACCCGTAACGTTCATCATCGGCTGCAGGCACCCTGCAGATGGAAAATTTCATTTTTTCCAGACGAACTCCGAGGATGCAACAAACTCCACTGGGAAGATTTTCCATAAACTCGATGGGAAGTCAAGGAGTGAGGAAAAAGAGTCGATCAAAACTGGCATGCCACTTCGGAAGGTGAAATCAAAACGTGAACTCGCCCTTCAAATAGAAATTCGTGAACAGTTGCCGTGTTGAACAAGAAAGGGACTTTGAGGGTGTTGAATTTTGCTCCCAGCATCGATCCGGGGTTGAGAGAGGTTATGTTGTCATCAACTGCGCCTTTAGACAGAGTTGGCTCGAAGTAGTAGAATTTTTGCGATTTGTAAAAGGTTCTGTTGCCCTCCCATGTCATATTCCTCTCCGACTCTATCCTGTAAAGGAACGTCACCTTCACTATCGGGAAGCTGATCGAAACTTGCACGGATATTGGGAGTGAAGTCATTTCCAAGACTAATACTTGAAAAGTATGGTTGGATGCCTCGAGCAGAGAGTGCATATCTCACCTGTACGTGTAGGGACCCTTCTCTTCGACGATAGGGACGGCTCCATTCAAAACTTCCTTCTCGTTCAACAAGTTGAAAAAGTAGAATTTCATATGAGTACGCACGGGAGGGTTCACGAAAGTCTCAGCTGCTTTGGAACCTTCCGATAAAACCGCCCGGCTCGCCGCGAGACTGCTCACAATCGTCGACGCGTTCTGACTCATGATCAAAAGTCCAACGCCCAAAAGGTTGAACAGGATCACCGTAACTGCAAGCGTAAAATGTTTCGTTTTGCTTTCCAGAACGAATTCTGCATCGAACTCCTTTTTCACCTTAAGAATAATAGCTACGTACATATCCTACACGCCGAAACGTTCATTTTCAGGCTGGCCAAGAAACACACGTTCTCACTGCCAGAAATTTCACAAGACTGATACTCAAATCGATCGTCAAGGCTCTTTATAATCGGGCTTATCCTGGAGGATAATCTCCGATTGCGTTCGCTCGTGCTCAAACTAGCGGTAGTGACAGATTTCTACCAGTGACCTAGGAAATTTCTCGCCATCAATCTCATTCCACACGTCATCAGTGTTTTCGAGGTTGAGCGACATCTTTTGCTCCCATTTATGATTCGTAACCTTCTTCGCTATGATCTGTCGAGATTATTCTTATCTCAGGAGGGTCCTGAATATCTGCTGTGCTTCTCTTGTCGAGGACATCTTGATTGTTTTCGGAAAACCTCATGATACCTGATTCGCTAAGTCTTTTCTGAAGAAAGTTGAGAGAAATTATCGAACGATGACCTCGGCGAATGGATCAGATCTTTTTCCCGGCGCGAGCTCTTACGCCCCAGTCAAATTGGATGCAACTTGGAACGATGGACCTGCCGCAGAGTCGTTATTTAATCCTGTTCTTTGTTCGGCTCACAATCGGTGGAATGGATCCAAGTGCTCCCGAAGGCTAAGATTTCAGAGGGAGAGCTTCCTCTATTCAATTATGCTCCGACGAGCTGAGCCTTGGACATTGGCCTTTTCGTGAAGCATCTGGAAGATATTCGTCGGACATACAGACATTCTGCCTCGAAGCGATCCATGAAGCCTGTCGCTAGTACTTTGAATCGATCATATCAGCGAAACAAAAAGCACGAGAATCAATTCTCGAAAATCAAGCTGTACGGAATCTGAAGTAATCAATTACATCGACGCCAATGATGCACCACATTCTGAAATTATCTCGTGCCCTAGGATATCCATGCAAAGTCTAGAAGTACGTCCATCGACAAACAAGTGAGATTAACACACAAGAAATTCATGGAGACAATTGATTTCGATTTATCGTGTTTCCTCGGAGGGAACTCCTCTGGAGAATTCCGAAACCCACGAATTGGACCTCTCTTCGCTTCGAGAATGACCTCTCGAAGTCGAATTCATCTCACGCTCACGCGACTGTGGTCGCTTCTCGAACTGTAGCTCACGGACGCATCATTGTTGACCTGAGAAGAAAGCATACATGTTCATAATTTGAGTAGATTTGGCGGATTTCCGAGTGGATTCGGCTCGAAACTGCAGAATTGAAACTACCGCGAGGTTTGTTCAGCTCCGATACTGACCACTTGCCTCACTGACAACCACTGCAAGCATATTTCACTGAGTAGCAACATCGTTGAGGCCATTATGAAGAGGATCCCCAAGACAAGGAAGATCCAGAACATTGCTCTCTCCGGGAGCACGACTCTCCTGTGAACGATCGTCGCCGCTGTCTCGCTGTTCTCCTTGAGGAGCATCTGGAATTCAGGAGCGGAGTAAACTCTCTAGCTTTGGCTCTTCCCTTTTGCGAGCGGAGTTTCCATCTCTTGAAGTTCTTCACGACAGGAGGAATGTTTGACGACAAATCTATTTGCCCCCGCGTTTGTCCGGATCTGGATCCGTGGAGCGCCTAACTGACTCGGCAGGAAACTTGGATGCTGTCACCAGAAAGTTGGTTTAAGCGTCGCTTTTCACGACTCACCATTTCCTGCCATAACACAGGATAAATGATTTCCTGTAATTTTGAGTTCCTCGCGTACTCCCCGACTTTCTTCAGGCGGAAATTGACCTGAACTCGGATTCTCATGTTGATCACGTAGCCCAGAGGCGGGTACACGTCCAGGTAGAAATTGTGTTTCGTCTCGGAGGGCTGGAGGCCCGACAAACGCTCCCGGACTTCAGGATCGGCGTTCAGGAAATGAGGCAACGAGTAAAGAATCGGAGCAATGGTGTTCTGACAGTTTTGAGAGTTCAAGATTCCTCGGATTCCGACGTCTTTGCCGCCGCTCCTTTCCTCAAAACAACTGAAAGCAGACCCGACTTTCGTTACCGACGCAATCTATGGAACCCAAGTTCCTTCAAGTTGTAATTAAATCTTTTTTCGATTTTTGCTTGAAGTGATTAGAGTCTCCGACTCCGAAAAGAACTTGAAGTTCAGCCGAATAACTCACGCATCCAGCGTTTCGTTGAAAGTTCGCGAGAAGAAATCGCGGCCATTGGAATAGCGAGCGCAATCTACGCCGTTGATTTTGACCATTCCATCATATTGGAGATCCCATGGACGGCACAACGTTGGATTGTAGAACGTCAACCGCGGCGGGGGAATGGAGAACGGAGGGAATCTCTCGCCATCTGAAATTTCGATCACGATAACGATCCGAGTTCAAACCCCGATCACTATGACTGAATTCAAGAGGCTGACGGGAAGTGAAAAACAAACGGTTCTATGCATTGAGGAGCTCACTCGTTCCTCGGAAGTCCTCGCAATCGAGAGATCTGCAAGCGAGAGTTCTTCGTAGTGAAGATCATCGAAAGTTTGACTACGATCACAATGGAATCTGATCTTTTGGTTCGTACGTTCTGCCGTTCACGGAGACGATTCGGTTCAAATCGTCGATGTTCCCTCCCTCCCCAGTCAACGCCTCGAAGATTCCTTCGCTTGAGCCATTTTTCCCCTTGAAGTATCCATAGGATTCATCGGTCGAGTTGTCGGAGGACGAAACCCTGCAAGATGGAAACCCATTTCACACAGATGTGCAAATGAACTTCAGTAGACGAGAACGCCGGTGGAACTTCATCGACGAAGGAACCAAAATGGGAACTTGCCCTTGAAACAGGAATTCGCCGACTGTTGCTCTGTCGAATATATCCGACACGATAGATGGTTCGAATCGTGCGGCGGTCACGGAGCCCGGGTTCAGTGTTGTGATGAGGTCGGAGAGATCGCCCGCAGACTCGGACGGTTCGAAGAAATAGGTCTTCCTCGGCTCAAAGATAATTTTGCCGCCTTTCCACCGGATTTCCTTCTCAGACTTCACTCTATGGAGAAATTTTATATTAAGTTCATTCGACACTTTCTATCTGAATGCGTCGCAGAAAGTATGTTTTCCGAGTCGATGGCATTAGCTCCCCTAGGTGTAATCCGATACTCACTTGAAGACGTAGGGCCCCCTCTCCTGAAGAATAGGGACCGCTCCCCCGAGCACGTCTTCCTTATTCTTCAAATCGAAGAAGTAAAATTTCCGATGTGAGGGAACTGATGGTTGCGCAAAGGTGCGAGCCGAACGGGAACCCGCGGACAGTGCGGCTCTCTTCCCCGCCAAACTATCCACGATCGCCGACGAGTTTTGACTGAGTATCAACAACAGGATGCCGAATAGGTTGAGTGAAATCACCACAACTAGAAAATCAGAATGATTTCTCGTATCCATTCACGAAATATCCACGAATTTCCAGGACAATATGATGCAGAACCTAGGACGATGGGCACGTACAAATTCTACAGGCTGCTTTGTTCATTTCCAGATTGGTCTAAGCACTTCCACGCGCGAAACAACACAAACTTCACCAAACTGCCATTCAAATAAGCCCAGCATGCATTATTTTAGAAGAAGCATCTGTAGAGGTCTGGCATTGAGGTTGAAAACTCTGTGTCCACTTCTTTTTCTCTGTCGGCAACTCACTGTTAGTTCAAAAGTGTGAATTTATCACAGAGTCGATCTCAGGAAGCTCCAAGCATAATCTTCCTCATCCTTGACATATGACTTCGAAGATGTTTGGATAAGAGGTGTTGGATAACACCTTGCTGAGCATTGTGTCATAGCCCGCTTCCTTGGCGCTTTGAGGCGAGGGACTCTTCCGTTACGTCGTGGAATGACTGAACCTCCATAGTCGTCGTCGTTAAACTTTCTTGAGATTTCCATTTGGTTTTCCGTTTGCTGAATATCGGAATGTCCTCAAGTTGAGTTGAAAAATTGGAATGTTGTTATCATTGCAAGATTCTGATTGGCGACTGGTTGTCAACGAATCACAAATTCAGAATGTTTTTACGTCAAATCAAGACTTGCTCCTCTTTGCTACGCGGATGGTCGCGATATGTCATTTAATGATGCCATAAAATTCCCTAAATACATTCTTCATCCTTGGACGCGACAGCTGACGTTTCAAGCCAACACAAACTCAAATGCGAAATATTCCGTGGTTGTGACCAATGCATCGTCAGCTGAAATCCCGTAATCCCTCGACGGCCAATTCAGCTCGAAACGAAACTCCGTTGGCTCGAAAGGCGGTTTCAGGTATGTTTGAGAAGATTGACGTGAGACGAACTGTCTTGATAGAACTTAGCTTGCTTTTGCGCTCACGAATCATCTGAGGAATTGTTTCCTCGCAGTTTTTCTCGAAGAATTCAGTTTTCCTCCAAAACTACGCGCGTTCACCCGTCGAACGGATTCAACCGTCTGGAATCGATGACTTTTTTCCTTTGGGGCAAAGTCATGAGATCAAAGTCCAGAGTTCGAAGGTTTTCCAAAACCTTTCATCTGGATCTTTTCCGGCTATTTATAGACAGATTGCATCCGCATTGGAACTGTATAAGTTTGGCTTTGGATTTCTTCGATCTAAAATCTACTATTAAGAATTTTCTATATTCGTATTTTCAGAATCGATCCAAGAAGCGAACGAGCTCATGATCCACGACATCAATCGCGTTCAACTTATTAATCCATCATTGTTGGAGTGAATCGATAGCTGGCGATCGAAGTTAGGTGTTTCTTGATTTGTCTTTTGTGCAGATTGCGTGGAGAGCTTACGAGAGAAGCAAGTGCTCGATGAGCATCTCAGAGGCGCGAGCTTCGAATATTCTAGAAATACGTTCCTATAGCTTTACTGAAGCTGCCAGAACGAGTTTCACGACTCGAGAAGTCGTGAGTTTGGCTTGAGAACCAAAACCAAATTCACTCCCGCATTCATCTATTCCGCGGCGAAGTTCGTGGTGTGGGCCGGCTCCGAGACGGTGGCGATGAACACCCGGCATTTCTCAGGGGACTCGTCTACTCGACGGAAGCTTCTTCTCAACGAGTATTCTCTAATCAGGTGCACGCCGAAACGGTCGAGAATTCAACCGCGAGAATGCACCCCGGGAGTGGCTTCAGGAGGATTTTGGAATACTTCGGACATCGCATAGAAGAGTCTGAACTCTTTGTAGGTAGGGGAAGCTGCGGTTCAACGCGCTTGGGGGGGTGGGGCACCGCCGCCGAGCACCGATCGTATATAAAAAGCAAGACATAGCCTGGGCGGGTCACTTCGCTCTTCGCGTGTGTTCTGTCAACTTCGAAAGCATTTCGGAACTTTAGATGAAGCTTCTGGTTCTAGCCAGCCTGGTTGCTCTCGGAGCGGCGCACCCGGGCGGGTACAGGGACGAGCTCGACCTTTCTCCGTCGTCACTCCTGCAAACTGCCCGCAATGTCTTCACGCTGCCTAGATTCTTGGGCGGAGGAAAACACGTCGATAGCGACGTGAGGTTCGGTTGGACCAACTCGGAGGATGACAGCGTTGGCGCCGTAGGCAACAAACGCGGCTTCAACTCCTGGGACCTTCAGTCAGGTGAGTGACCGAACGCGATTGAAAAGCTTGCGGTAGAGTTTGGTTCCGAACTCAGCCGAATGGAACAAGGTTGGCATTGATCCTAAATGTTGTATTTTCGCAGTTTTGAGCAATTTCCGATCGCGATCTCAAGATTCGGAGGCACCACAACCGGCTTTCGGAGTTTCTCAAGGCATCTTCGATCCACCGAGCGCCGGCGCTGCCGAAACCAGAGACTTCAAGAAACGAGGCCCGATTTCGAGTCCGTTGAAGCTTTCCGGGAGAGAATCTCGCCGCATGAAGAGCGTTGACGATTCTCCATCGGACAAAGTTGATTCTCTTGGTTTCTTCCCCGGCTTCGGCAAATGAACCAGCCGGGAAATTCTCTCTACAGCCACCAGATTCATTGTTTGAAACAGCTGTAATATATCCGTAATCAATAAAATCCGAGCTTCCAAAACCTGAGATTTTTACTGAAAATCATGATCTCACCTAGAGAGATGAACCAGAGAGAATGTAAGGAAAGGTTCGGGGGAAAATCAGTGCGCCATTCAGTGCGGGGAGTCAATTTTATCCGAGAAAGTCATAACGAGCTTCAATCCCCAAACCTCAAACTGAAAACAGGCTAAAAATGTTTGTTTCTGGTGAAGATCAACACCTCCGTGCTCATCCAGACGGCGAGCTTCGCGCCTTCTTGATGCGATAAATCCTGTCGAGGAACTCGGAGTCCGTGAGTTCACCCGCAGATTGTCGTCATGCTCACTGGTGTACTCGAGTCCTATCCCATTCAAAAGTATAAGGAAACTGTCATTCGAAAGCGGACTTCCGAAGGATCCGATTGTCTGTTTCGATCAGCTCGGTTCATCGATTGAGATCGGGTCACTGGTTCCAGGTGGGGCCGGTGATACCCGAGAAAATCTGCACAGAAAGAGGTCAAACATCAGAGCTTTGTTTATCTTCCCGTTGCTATTCGGTGATGGAAAGCTTCCAAGGTTCAGTCTGAGATCTCCTAGGGGATCGATTTCCGTCAAGTCATCTGCCTCGGAGTTCTCCACTCGATTTGCTACAGCAAATATCCTCGTATTCCATCTGGTTTAGATTGTTCAAGATGGCAAGGGTCTCTCATCGTTCCTGCATGACGGCTGCTGCCAGGATCACTGCATTGAAGCAGCTTGCAAGACACACACCTTGACTGAATTCTAACCAGTCAGTCTCACTGATTGTGCAAATATAAGCTTTCAATCTGATTTCACGCATTTTGACAGAAAAAGACACAAAAACTTTGCATGCATTTTGCATGCATCCCATCTTAATCCTCGACGTCGCGGATTTTACGAGTCTACTCAAACTTCCTTTTTGGTAATA
This sequence comes from Neoseiulus cucumeris, assembly GCA_021527715.1. Taxonomy (NCBI): domain Eukaryota; kingdom Metazoa; phylum Arthropoda; class Arachnida; order Mesostigmata; family Phytoseiidae; genus Neoseiulus; species Neoseiulus cucumeris. The sequence goes on along the minus strand of JAJSRV010000138.1, from coordinate 540,759 downwards.
GAGAATCAAAGCGACTTTTCGAGCACACGTTTTGACGTAAGGTACGTCTTACCGGAAACAGTCAATGGATTCGATCGGTTACAAGTGCAACTGATGTGATGTCAAATTATAGTTTGCGATTATTTCCCGAGCGAAAGTCGAATCTCGCTCCGTGCGCACTTGTCGACGGGTGCAATCCCGATAGGCTTCATCCGTCTTCGTTTTTTCCCAGCCTTTGCGTTTTCCTTGCTTTCGCTCGCGATTCGTTGTTCCCTCTTTTCTCAAACCAACATCGATCGGACATTCCAGCCGGCTGAGATCCAGTCCGGGGTCGAGTTTCGCGGTAGAATCTTCCATGAAATCGAGTGAGCCGGAGTCTGCGGCGCCGGGCTCTCTCGTTGGTGAAAGATTCACTCCAAGCATCGTCTCAGAAGAACCATAGCTTTCTTCCCACAACTTTAATCTATCTACCGATTGGGTTTCTTGAACCAAATGAAGACTCTCGCTGTCCAAAGACCTCGGTCACGATGAAAACGAGGATGGTCTCAGACTGAGCATCGACTGAATATCTACCTATTTCGTTTTGAGTCGCCGGAATCATCATCGAAGCGTTTCTCCAAGCGTTTTCGAATTGCCGAAATGTGGATTCTTCTCTTGGTTAGCTTCGTTGCTATTGAAATGACCTGCGAGTCCGCGCCCATAGAGCCGCTACTTCCCCTATCATCTCGAATGCCGAGTGTCCTCGAGGTTCCAAAAGCATTCGAAAGTGAGCGGGACATGAACAATGACTTGCGATTGGGTTTGCTGAGCTCCAATGACCCGCAGATCGGGAACTCCGGCTCCGAAAACAGGCATGGCAGCTATTTCCCGGACGAAAACTCACGTGAGCTCAACAAAGTCCTCAAATCGGATTCGCGGCCACTGCAACCATCTTGGGCGGTTTCTTCCGGAGTTTTCGATCCTGAGCAGGGATTTGTCCACGATGAATCAGATAGAGCGCACATCTGGGCAGAGCTTCAAGTACCAAGCTCTGAGGTATTGAACTCCAATGGTAATCCTGGTGAGTAACTCGGGATGATGTCGCGAGGAAGTTGCTTATTCAAATCAGTTTGAGACTGAACTTTTTCATTATACTGAATTGATTGAATAAATCATAATCAATCATTGAACTAAATCATTGCTTCTCCACAGTACTCGGAGAAAGGCTCTTGAAATCACCTGAGCTTGCATTGCCACCCTTCTGGAGAATTGTTTCAGGTGTTTTTGATTTAGAACAAGGTTTCATGGATGATGATTTAGAAGGAGAAGCGAGCTTCATCAGTACTTCAGGAATTCAGCCTCCGACATCTGGGAGCTCGAGCCTGGATGGCGTTCCGCGTGGGTATCTAAGAGAACCTCTTCCTTTGCGCGGAAATTTTTGTGAGCTTAACACCAATTCAGAGCTTATCATGTAATTAATTATGTTTCCAACAGCTCTTGAGGAGAGAAAGCCCGAGTCAGATGCGCGACCAAAGCAGCCATCATGGAGACCTTTCAACGAAATTCCACATCAAGAACAAGGGTTCGATAACGAAAAATTGAAGAAAGTGCACTCTCTTCAGCGAAAAGTAGCTCAAACTCGGCGACTTCAGAACATTCCTTGGACAGAAGGAATCCTAAGAAGCGTATCTTCACGAACCAAAGTGTTGGAACGCGACATTTCAAAAATAGAAGTTCCGAAACGGAGTGTTTCTGGGCCCAGGACTCCGAAACCGAATGCTTCCAGAACTATGTTGATAGAATCGCGAAAGCAGTGGATTCGCGGAGAAAGTGCCGACTCCTTGGAAAACGTAAACGCATCTTGAAGCCGTGCTATGACTCTAATTCATGGAGTACGTTGATTCATTGATATATGTATATGTATACCGCTGTAAAATAAATCCTCAACTTTAAAAATCGTTGTCGGAAGCTGAACCGATAAAACTTCCGAGGCGATCTTCACTCTGATCGACGAATCTGAAAGAACATATTCAACATTTTTGTTTTCCAACCACAGAAATGGAAATTATTCTTTTTGTTGCCGATCTCTGACGAATAAGTCGAAGAATATGCTTCTCCGTGGAAACTACGGTCCATATTATCATAGAACATATGACGATTATTATTATATCTTCTATCAGGTGCCACAAACATAACAGGTCCCCTGAGTATGGACCGATTTCTTCAAAGCGAAGATCTACGGTTGACACAGCGGAAAATTCGAGCAGACAACTTGAAAAGTTCTCGAATTAACAAAGCACTTGCTCGATCAGCGAGGAATAGTAAGCTTCAAGTTGTCTTCAACGAACGATCGGAACGCCGCACCATCCAATCGACTCTCCCGCCACAAACCGACGAGTCTCCGAGGGTTGGTTTCGCTTGGACTCCATGATGATCAGGAACTTCAGAAGAAGTGAGCTCCCCGCAACTTGTTATTAACCCTCAATCATACGCGGTGGGGCAAGGCGTTGGATACTGAGACTGTATGAAAGACGACAGACGAGTCAGAACCACACAGTTGAGCTCTGTGCACGAGTCGGAGTCCTCCCGAAGCTTCGAAATGCATTTCATCGTTCTCGCCAGTATTGTAGCTCTTGGGCTGGCGCACCCGACTGAGATCAGGGATCAATTGGACTTATCTCTGTCGTCCGTGGCGCGAACCGCGCGAAATGTTCTCCTTCCGAGAGCGTTTGGGGGAAAGAAAGACGTGGACAGCGACGTGAGGTTTGGCATAATTCCCGCCAGGGAGGACAGAGTTGGTAACTCGGCTCGCATCTCTCAATCGAAAACTGGTGATTCAGGTAAGTTGCCAAATACTTCGTGGTTTCCCTTCGATAGTTTCGATCATCCTAATCACATTCGTAATGCATTTTTTTCTTTCCCGATTCGATTGTTTCCCGCCACTGTAGGCACGAGAGGCTCGAAATTGACTTCGGAAAAATCTTATGGAGACCCTGAGGACGGGGATCCCGTTGGTCTTCAACAATCAAGAACTGCTTCACGAGCCAGGAATCGCAAAGGCATCAAGGGCCGGAAACAAGACCATCGGAGTTGATGGTTTGACTCAAGTTCATGGATAGGGATCAATATTAAGATAGACACCGATGGTATGATAGATGCTTATAATAAAAATTCGTGCATACTTACTATGTATTCTTTTCCGGATTCTAATGTTAATTTTCAAAGAATCATTTGAGCATTCGTCGAAACAATGTCAACTTCTGTTTGGGACATCCTTCTGTAAGTTCATGCATCTGAGTGTAGCTGGAAGGTTTACTGCATTGAATAGGAATTCGTGACAAAACCTCAAAGAAATCATCCGAATTAAAGCTCGTGCATTCCGAATCAGTAGTTTTTATGATCGTTATAGTCCGTGGGAGTGGCGTTACTGGGAGGACGGGCGGTCCGCTCCGGGCGGCACATTTCTGGAAGCCCTGAAATTCCGGGGTTTCCGCCCCGGGCGGCGCACGGCCTAGCTACGCCCCTACTCCGTGGGAGTCATGCCGTTCCGGGATCGTGTACATCTTACTGATTACGATTCGTGTAACGCGTCTGACTCAAATCGGGATATATATATTTTGCGTTTTGATCGTCAACAGTATATGGAAGCCCGACTCGCGAAAATGATTTTTGATAAAGGTAGATGGACCTGGACTGCTTTTTTCGTGAGCCGCCGTGCGAGAGGAGAGGTGGGGGATGATTTTGGAACAGACTTTCCCAAGCTTAAATTCCCTAGACTGAGCCAACTAGTAGGGAACATCGAGAATATTTTGGCTGAGCTGATGACGCCGATATCTGGAGAGTTGTTTGGAAACACTCCGCACGAAGATTGAAAAAAATTTGAATTTACTTTGCGATTTCCTGCGTAGCATGGTTTGTTTATTTTCGTTCATCACAGGCGAACCCCGATGCGGTGAAATCTACCGAGGACGCGAGTGCCGTCATTCTACCCTCAACACAAGGCTCCTCTGAGTCCGAGATCTATAATTTCCCGCCGCATCCGAAATTCTGCTTCATATTTCGGAATAATACGAAGTCTAACGAATTGAACTCGTGGATACCAAAGAGATGATGAACCTAATTCAAACCTTCGTGAAACTCCGCGCTAGAGTTCTGCCTGATGAATCTGATGTCGAGTTCACGATAGTCTGTGTCTACTCTCGCTCGAGGGAATGTTTCTTGTTGAAGTTTTCGTGACTCCCTGTGGCTCTGACTGAGTGCTACAAGTGTTCATGCAGGGCAAATCGGAAAAAGTCTTTGTTTCGAAAAATAATCCCTCTAGACTCAGAAATCGAGAGATGGAAATTACATACGTGCACCGTAGGTATAAATCTATGTTGATGATTGAAATATCAGAACTGAAATAACAGAAACAGAGGAGACATTTTCGTCTACCTGGTTGGAAGTACCCGAGTGTTTTTAAGGTCAAACTTCATTGATAAAGATCCAAATCCGGGAATAGCTATTTCCGAATCTAGAGCTCCAGAATGTTGTCTCCTTTCACTGGTATCAATCTTTGAGGAAATAGGGGGAATAATGAGCTTCTAACAAGCTTCTCTCTTTGCAGATTTCCGGGGTCGCTTGATGTTTAAAATTATTTTGTCAAAATTTCCTCAATAATCTTGACGACAGACGCAGCGCGTCCTCAGGGTCGCGTTCTTCACGTCACCTCGCATCCTCGAAAATTCACCCATATTCAAAAGTTTTGTAGCCTTGCCGGAATACTATGTTTTGGGAGAGACATTACGCGAGGTGCTTTGCTTTGACAAGGGATGTTCTTCTTTAGGAATCGAGAACTCGTGAGGAAACTCTCTGGCAGCTCATCGGGCGCTCTAGAACTCCGATAATGCGGCGTTTACGCAAAGAGAATTGTACTTATGATTCCCCACATCCATCCTACCCACTGGAGGGAAACGGCTTCAGAACCAAGTGGTTTCCAACTTTCATTAGATTTTCATCCTCGCTGCTCGGCTCATAGCCTTGCCTAAGTCCCTCACTTGCTGCAGGAAGTGGCATCGTATCCCGACTGGAAAAGAACACCGTTTCAGGAAAGAGCCGCGGGCTGCAACGTCCAATTATGTTTGTTCCGCGCCGCACCGGAACGAAATTTGTCGAGAAATACATGGAAGGGAGAACGTTTTTCTGGGAACCTTCTTGGACTGGAATCACCTGAGGCCTCCTATAAACTCAATTTTCAATTCGATGGATGATTACTTACCTCGTATTCCCTTGGACGAAGATTTCGCTTCAGCGGCTCTTGTGGTTCGCTAATTCTCTTCGCGTTCTCTCAAGGTCACCTGCTCGGCACATCGCAAAGTGGCCACTTCAAGCTGTATTCCGATTATCGGAATCGTCTCCGCTTTCTTCGAATACGCTCAGAAGAACTCTGAATCCAAATTTTCGAAGCCTGAGGGCTTGGCTGGACGCAACAGTCGTCGACCGGAAAACAGCTGACTCCATTTTGGCAAAGACCTATGATGAGAACGGTGGCGTCGAGTACGTTTCGTGTGAGTGTAAAATTTTCATGAAGTTTCGGCTGCAGTTTCTGATTGCCCATCATGGATCAAGCGCTGTCTTGCGTAAATGAATCATTTTTCCTCGTCGAGTCCTCGTCGGTTTGAATCTCTTCCCAGGTCGTTGTGGAAAAACGCCAAAACCCCTGGAACCTTAAACATGTGATTGCAAATCGCGAATCGCATGTCTGTCAATCATCCGAAAATTAGAGCGATCCTCTGGATGACAATCTCGAATGGGAGGAGGCGAAGAAATTCAAAATTGCTGCAAAGACACCTCCGCACCAGAGGTTTCTGAAATTACTGTATCTTATAGTCAAGTGTTCCAGATTTCGTCCTGAGAGATACTCTTCTCGCGCTGTGGGTTCATTGCCGCGCTGTTGCAACGCCGAAAACTCCTCTATTCCGATAAGTTCTAGTTCTCGAAGCTGACCTTGTTCATGAACTGTCCTTAGTTGCCTTCGCTTGGGAACACATTTGTGCTGCTTGCCATCAGGATTCCGTTTAAGGAAAGGTGCCTCGAATCGTCTCGTTGGACGACACGCTTAAGATCTTCGCCCTGAGAACCTACTCCAACCCGTTGGCGTATTCGAGCGAAGCCTAAACACGAATAACGAAGTGTGCGTCAGTCCTCAATGGCTTTCCCATAGCGAGACCATTCTGTATCACCTCAAATTGAGCCACTCAGGAGCCTCCCATTTCGGAAGATTGGAGGAGATTCTCTGAAACTCGTCCTTGAAAGAACATCGCGATGATCGAATTGCGGGAAGCGCGAACTCTAAAGTGGCTGCCGATCGTGATCTGTGAGGATGACAGGCAGGAAATCGCTTCAAATCATTAGATTTCATCGAAAGAATTCTAGGAGATCGCTCGAGGAACTCAAATCAGAATGCGTTCCCAAAAAGTCGTTATACCCCGAAAAGTGAGTATATTCAGAAGCAATCCTTTCGGCGTCGCAACACGCCTTCAATGTCTGTCTTTTGATGTTGCATTTCCCTTAAAACTTTTCCCCGGAAGGAAGGGTTGAGGCAGGATGAATGTTCACGTGATGACGAAGCGCGAACTTGACGTCCTCCAGAATCAATTTAACGTCAATTTCGTCTCTCTAGGAGTCGCTGTATAAGATCGTGACGTCATATAGGCCCTTTCCGTGACTAAGACTTTACCAGCAGAAGCCCACGTAAACGCCCTTTCTCATTTCATCACCAAATGCAAGCTGTCACTCGCTAGCAGACGCCCAGCTGAACGAAAAGTCGGTGTCCTGAGTTTAAACCGTGGTAGAATCCACTCAGATTCGTGAGTCGCTGCCAAAGTTTCGCGTCTGCGAATACAACTCTCCGACAGCGTTGCCACCTTGAACAGTGAGTCAGAGATTGAGTAAAGCATCCACTGCCGTGACGTTTTACTCTCGCTTGAAATCAGCTCGGAATCTCTCAGAACGAGTTCTTGATCCAAAAATTGTCTCCAGAAGAGATCATCCTTCCTAACTACCCTGAAATACCGCAGATAACGAACCTTCCGAGTTCGAGAATTTTGCGGGAAACCGTAGCAGACGACGAGCGAACTTGTCGGATGACGAACTACTTGTCAGCATTTAACGAAATTTTCGAAAATTAAACTATAGGCTTCACCTCTACTTCGGCTACAGTTTTCAGTATCGTAAGAGCCCCCGCGCGTGCCGAGAAGCAATGTCGAGGCAGAAACGTCCTCGTGAACCTTAGATATTCGTTATCTCGAAATTCGCTCTCTGACAACTCAGTTATCTGTGAAGTCCACTACGTTCAAGTTCGGCATCTGACCAGCTCGCCATGCAAGAAGTTCCTTATCTGAAATCTTCGTCATTTCTTTGATTTTGGGCTTTCCCGCATATTTCGAGTAACTTTGTTCGTTTTCAGATAAACTATGTCGGACACGAAGGTGAAATACTCGTTTGCCGTATCTCTCCTCCAGAAGCTCTGCCAGGAGGAAAAGGGGAATTTCGTGGTCTCGCCTCTTAGCCTCGGAACAGCTCTCGCGATGTTGACGGCTGGTTTGAGGGGAGGAACCCAAGTCGAACTTCTGCAACTTTTCGGAGCCCTCGATGAAGAGGAACTTCATTCCATGTACTCGGATCTGCTGGCGGAAAAAGATCTTCCCTTGAAAATAGCGAACAAATACTTTGCCGACAAGGACTTCGAAATCCAAAAGCGATTCGAGTCTCTTCTCAAGGTGAATCTTCGCTTCTTGTTTTCGTCGCAAGATATTTTTGATTGCATAATTATTAGCTGATGCATCTGTTTCAGGAGAAATATGATTCTGAAGTCGAAAGTGTGGATTTCGTGAAGAATGCCAAAGAAATTGAGGTCAACGTGAACGATTGGGTCGCCAAGAAAACGGAGAACATGATACCAGAGCTCCTCCCAAAAAACAGTCTTGACTCAGATGTCTTCTTAGTACTCCTCAACGCAGTCTATTTCAAAGGTAATTGATTGAACCCGAGTTCGTGACATGAGTTCCGCGCACTGTCAGCTGGTGTGGCTCCGACGATGTTGCGAAGATCGAAATCACTCACGTGTAAGTCTGATGCGCTTCCAGGTTCATGGTTCCAGGAATTCGATTCTGTTCCGGCTCCTCTTGACTTCACACTCCGCAGCGGGGAAAAGGTTCAGCGAAGCTTCATCACGAAGAAATCGGACGGTTTCGGATACAACGAGACAGACAAGCTCCGCCTGGTCAAGATACCTTATCAAGAAGCAGGGTTCTACATGATTGTGGCGATCCCGAAGAACGAAAACGAACACATTGGTGAGTGTCCGCCTCTAGATGACTCATGATATTTTGATTATTTTGTCCAATGACTTCCCGGTGATTTCAGACCAAGTTATTGCCGGCATTCAAGCAGCAGAACTGTTCGATTCGATCAAGAGCTCCAAATGTCGAAGAGGGAAAGTCATTCTCTCAATGCCGAAATTCAGGATAGAGTACACCTTCGGCACCGTGCAAAGAACACTCAAGGAACTCGGCGTCAATGAGATTTTTGTTCGCAACGTTGGCGATTTCGGAAATCTCTTCGTCGGAGTAAGTGACCAGCCGGCTTCCGGTTTCGTAGTAACTCCGCAAAGTTCCAGGTTTCGCTTTTTCTCTGGTTCTACCCTTGTTGTATCTATTGTTGCAGCTGCAGAAGGGTCCTTACGTGGATCCCATCGTCCACAAAGCAGTCATCGAAGTGGACGAGAAAGGAACCACAGCTGCTGCCGCCACTGCGATCTTAATAAGAGCCCGCTGTCTACCCCCTCCACCGATCGTCGTAGAATTGAACAGACCGTTCTGCTTCTTCGTCATGTCGTCGAACGACATCGTGTGCTTCCATGGCATCTGTGCTCAACCTTGAGCAGAATAATATTCGTTATGGAACGGAGATGAGAGTTTTTCCGTGTACCCCTTACTTATTCCGATTTCATCCCTGACGTCTGTGATTGTGGCACTTTTCCCCGAGAACAGAGAATTGTTTTTGTGAGCGAAGAAACAGAGAATGAGTTCTCGTGGACCCGGACTCGGACTCGACTGGTCTGCGCAAGAAGGTTCGATGAGATTTGGATACTCTGTACAAAATTCCGAACGTTTAGCCAACTTTTCAAGTGTTCCGCGGCGGAAATGGAAGTGATTTCCAAATCGCTTGTGCTACATGCAAAGATTGGTCATCTTCTCCTGAAAAAGGCCATGTTCAATTCACTCATTAGATGCTTCTTTGTTGAAGTATATTGCGTCGAGAGGGAAGCCCTGATGAAGTTTCTGACTCATCTCATGAGCTCTTGGATTGATCTCTGCGAGTTTCCTCGCTAAGCTTGCGTTGTCCCACGGCTCTTGCTCGAAATAGAAACTCTGGAAAACTGACCTTTCGGTGAACCTTTCACTCTCGATTTTCGCTGTTCTGTTCGATCTCGTCAGATTCGAGAAGGAATTCAGTTATTTCTCCCATCATCTTGCGAAGTTGTCGCGTGACCGCCAAAACGACGGTCTGAGGCCGAATCCTTCTTTCTTGTCTGCGTGTACACAATGCGGCGTTAAATGATTATGTTCCCTTATCCGTCATGCCTGACCAGGTTCTTCAGCATCTTTTCGCTAGTTAAAGAGTGCAACGCCACCTCCTTAACCAGCCAGCTCAGCAAGAAATGAAATTAGAATATCTTTGGAGTTGGTCAAATCTTCCGTTCCCATGGGCAAGCGTGATGACTTGCCAGGTGGAATCTTTCCACCAAAAAGGAACCCACAGGAATGAGAGCTGTGGAAGCTTGGAAGGGTGGTAGTTAGCGGATGTAGGACGGAGTAGGTTTCATGTTCCTTTACCTCATTTCGATGGGGAATGTCAGTGCCTTTGATTGGAATGAGTTCATTGCTCTTTGAACGAGGAAGATGATGTACCTTTGTTGTGCCTATGTGAGTGACAACGGCGCAGATGTTGACGATTCGGTTGTATCTTCGGGTTCGAAGATCGAGAAGAGGGATGAAGGAAGCGATTGGAACTGTTTTTGTTGTTGCAGTCCCCAGAGTCCTGCGGTTCCTCGCGACTTTTGAACGATGATCTTAAGAAAACTAGCGAGTCCTCGGGGGCGGTCGGTGGGGTCGATGGGACAAATTTCCGGAGGGTCGACATTACTCATTTCTTTTTTTTGACGCCTCCGATTCCTGGGCGAACATTTCTGAAGGGCGTTTGAGAAATTCCGGGAGATTTCCGGCAGAGCTTTGCTCCCGGACACGTATTAGCAGCACCGATCTTGTTGATACGAGGGATGACCGCAAGTTCCGCAGTCATCAGTTTGCGGATTCGATGGAGTTCTTGCAGGAGAGCGGAACCATCGTCCGTACTCTCTAGAACTCCAGATCAATCGGTGCCTGAAAATAGTGGACCGATTTCCCAAGTCGACGGATTGAAGGGGTGGAAGTTACCTGACGTTTCACTGCACTGCCGTGTTTTCGAAAAAAATATATTTGGACTCGAGTTGAACCACTTCTCGAGGTGGAACTGAATTGTCGCTCGTCCTCTTCAAGAACGCTGATGGTCGAGGCCATTCCAACCGTCGCGCCTAGAACTTAGGTTTTATCAAGAACCGCATTTGCTTGCGGACCAAGCGCGCAAATGAACTGCTGGCGGCTCTGGGCTCTCCAGGACAGAGAGCGATCTTATCGCCCTCGCAGCAGATTCCGAGTCAAAATTCTGCGAGCTTTGCAGCCATGCCGCTTCTGCCTTAGTTCTCAGTTGCCTCCTGATGACCAAAATTTCCTATCGTTCCTTGGAGCACTTTGCGGGTTTACCATAACGTTCACAGCAACAACTTCGACTGGGAACTGAAGGACTATGTGCAGAATGGATAAACATGTTTATCGGCTGCATATCGAGGCGTCTAACGAGTCGTACGAAGGATCCCGAGGAGCTCGTTCGAACTCGTTTAGTTTTTAATCGGCTCACTCGCTGCTAACTCAACTACGTAGGTAGTCTAGGTGCTTACGCTTGTCTGACTCGATCCTAGTAACACACTCGGCGATTTTCTTCTTGCAGAAGTTCAGTCCTTCTTGTGAAAGGTTGCACCTCTCTAGCAGAGCTTCAACGTTGAATTCCTCGTTGCTCCCACTTCGATCTGTTTTCTGCGGCGAACGATTGAATCCTGTCTGCCTCGAACAATTGGAAGGAACTGCTCGAAGGTCTGAGACCGAGCTCATATGAACAAAGGAAACAGAACATTTCTCTTCGGCAAGAATGTCTGATAAGAGCTTGCATGAAGAACAGAACCAGAGTCTCAGCTAATGTTCGTGTTCAATTATGAAGCACGGAAAGCGCTCTCCATACCGCAAGAAACTATCAATCATCTGTACCTGGCACCGCCTGCCGGCCTGCTTGCCAGCCAGCCAAGCGAAATGTATGGAAAGACAGAGTGGTGTCCTTCACAAACTTCTAGATTGAAATCATGGCCCGACGCCATTTGAGGGGATTCGCATACGGACTGGAAAATAACTTTGAAATTAGGTTCAATGCGGACAAGATGAAACTCAAGTATCTTATACTGACAGGAAACCACAACTTCGATTTTCACAAAAATATGTGGAATTCTTTTATTAGATCTCATTCCCATCCATTAAATAGCTCTCCATAGTTTTCCTGGAAAACACAAGTTCTGTCATCGATTGATCATTCTCTCCATCGCAGTCTGATACACATACAAATACTAATGAGACATCCCTTCGATAGAACTTGGGAGTCCCGCACTCATGGCACTGTGACTTTTCCTCCAGAGAGCGAAATAGAGATCCGCTCCTTCTCACGATTAGATTCCATTTCGCCGTTTTGAGACGGAACTTTTTCGATTCTCAGACAAAATGGCGTCCTTTTCCAGAATCCTTTTAGACCCTAGACCGGAACCCAGGGAATTGAGAACGAGAAACGTCTTCGATCTGTTGCTATTTCCGTAATGGACCAGTGATCTTTTGAGATCACTGTGTGTCATGGTTAGGTTCATCCAGTTCCAGCCACCCATTCTGAATAAATCAGAGCAAAACAATCGACAGAAAAAGTGTCGAAACTCTCCAGAAGTTCTCGAAACTCTTCGAATAGTTCTCATCCCAGTCTCGTTTACATTCAACACGCTCGATAGATTGAGTCGATGGGGGCCCGGAGCGACTTCCTGAACACCAGAAACAAACGCTAAATCACAGAAACAGTTTTTACCATTGGGCACCTCGACTCAACACTCACTCAGATTCCATTCTTTTCGAATCCAAATTCATTCAATCGGTACAGTTCATCAACTACTGTTCCTCTTCCATTACACACTCGAGCATGAGCATCGAAAGCAGAAGGTTCATCATCTCGTGATTTACATTATAAAATGCAACATGGTTCTCTGGTTTTGTCCTCGGTCGTCCTCTGTATCAACTTTGGTCCGTGTGAGTCCTTCATTTCTGCCGCAACGATTATTATACACGAACTCGTCAGTATATTCTTTGATTTGTTGAGCACTCAGCAGAGTCAGGGACGGGTCGATGTCCGACAGCTCCAATTTCTCCTTGGTCACCTCGTAAACTCCGTAAACTCGAGACGATCCCCGCCTTCCGCAGATTCACGCCCAGTTTTTCTCGATGCCCTCGATTCCTGGGGTTCTCGTTCTAATCGAGATGTCTCCGTTCCTTGCGGCATTTTCTGCTACTCCTCGAGGCGGAGCTTGTCGTCGGGGGCTTTATGCACAACGGGTCTCAGAGGACTGGCGTCGCGAGCCTTTCTCGCCTGATGTCCTCTCGCCTGAAACTTGAAGCCAAAGTGAATTACTCAGAACGTGGGGCCTCTGCGCACTCCGTTCCACGCGAAACAAAGTTCGGCGGAGCTCTCGGTGATGTGTTCGAAACTGATTCACGTTTTTGAATTACCTGATAAGTCCCGTTTTTATGTACAGCGGTGAGCACGAGGCATTCGGTCCCCGTCTGGCTCTTGAGAGTACGGCGATGCGGGCTGTTGTTGTTGAAAGTCCAGTCGCTTTGAAGTCGTTCGACTTCGCTGCATTTATGTCCTAGGCCGCTTCCAAGATTGCAACAGTAACATAGAACGAAGCGGAAATAGCTACGAAACCTGGAATCAAAATCAATTTCTCTCAGGCAACCATCACAACTCCCCTTGGAGCCCTTCCCTACCCCACCTCTGCACAGGAGGCCTCGAAGGAGGAGCCGGATCGTTTGTCCCAAGGAGCAACATTCAAATCAAAGTTCCTTTCATTTGTTCATCTCTCATTCCATATTCGCAGATTCGTTCTCCGCCGAAGCCGGAGCAGAATTCCATCCGAATAGTGGAGCTTTTTGACTGCCGACAAGGAAGCAACACCGCCACGTATTCGATTAGGAACGGAGATGAGCTGATTCAAGCGCTTTTGGACAGAGATTCATCGTAGTGCGAGCGTCTCAGGACTCAAGCCGAGAGGGCCATCGTCCTGACGCGGGGAAAACAGAGGAACGACTGTCTCTGTACGATGCATCGAATTTCGCAAGGGCTCGGACAACGCTACGAGTTCCGTGCGACCGTCTATTTCGAGCAGTGTCAACGGAAGGATCCGGATCAGGGACGACTGCAGATCGAGGGAGGGGGGAGGGGGGGGTGAAACTCGGAATCTTTGATTTGATTACCCTCGAAGCGTGTCGCGAATGAGGGTATTGCTTCAACCCTGAGGCTCCGGAGCTTCCTCTATAAACATCTAGAGCTCTGGAGGAAATCTCCCCATCGGAACTTTTTCCCGTTCCTCGACTCCGATCTGCGATCATACCGAGACATGATTGGAGCATTCGACCGTGAAAAGCGTGATGTTGTTTGTTGTCCCTCGTCGCCAGGGATCGGAACCCCGTTGTGTGATAAGGAAAAAAAAACTTCTCAAGCAAAATGAAACGCGAATGTCACTCCGCTCCGTGGGATCCTTTCCAGATCAAAACAATACGGAGTCGATCGAATAGGGCTCTCATTCTCAACTTGATATCATAGCAGATCGACTCTGTTCGTGCTTCTGGCCAACAGACGAAACCAGGAATCGAGCCTCCGGTGTCAAAATGTTTCATTCCACAAACCTCCAAGGGCTCTAAAACCCACCGCTAAATCTGGAACGTGTGAACGCTCCGGCAAACGCACTCTGTGAACATTGGGACGCCCGTGCTCCAGGGACATGGATCAGAGTGTTTGTTCAGATCCGATTTATGACCTGCACATCGATTGAACTGTTTTGTCTCCTTCTCTTTTTTCTTTATTAGTTTACAGTCCTCTCGCTCGCTCATATTTCGCTCCGACGAGCGCTTCATGAAGTTGACAGGTGAAAGGTTATCGTTTCTAAAACCGAAATCAACGACATCTCGGTTGTCGATAATCGAAATGAACAGCGGCAGTTTGTCGCGAGATTCCACGAGAGTTCGCCCTGTCTCCCCGGGGTGCTCGATGATAATGTGAAATTGGTTTTACATGATATTCAATCAATCAAGATCAGGCATCAATCATCATTAATCATGAATGGATGAGATGATTGATAATTCTCAAGTTACTATGGTCGTACTCAATGGTTAGAGCTCGGGAATTCCAAATTCAATCTTTCTCATCATCATGTGAATGGATGGATAATGCCCGAGTTCCTCAGCTCTGCCGGTTCATCGGCACTACTCATCGAAATTCGGCTCCATTCATCCATGAATTGATGCATTGTGATTGACGAACAGTGTCCGAGTAGAGTCTTTTCCCCTCGTGATTCGTCGCTCTCATACCTTTCAATCATGTTTTCCCCAGAAGGTCGATGACGTAATGTGATCGTGCCCCGCCCCTCTCTTGTCCCGCCCCAGGTTCATTCCAGAGTAGGTATCCAAGACACGGAGTAAACCACCGTAGAGATTCCCAGAAACTACAGGGTTTTTACTCTGAATGTGAACGAACTCGGTTGATGTGAAGCACATGTTCTTGATGCTCTTGGGTTATCGCAGCTCAGCTCTCGCCTCGTTCACTTCTGATCGGCTCTCTCTCTCTCTCTCTTTCTCTAGATCTCATTCTGGATCTCTGGCCCGTTCGGTTTCAGTCTCTGTATTCTGTTCTTGTAACGGGAAACAGTTTCAATGGTCGGTGTGAATCATCATAGTCTCTGCCTCTTGTCAGAAATGTTGTTGCGTCGTCTTCCTCGTTGTCGTCATGTCTAAGCATGCTCTGTAACCGGAGCCACGTGCGAGAGGCCTTCTAGCCCCGACTGCAGAGCGACCTCTCGCGAGTGAGAGGCCTCTCGCTCTGATTCTCGTTGAATTTTTCTCTCCTCGTTTCGCTAACTGACTAACTCTCAGTCTCTCCGTCACAATCCGCTCGGTGGGAGTTTGGTCGCGTGGAAACTCCTCCTCGCTTCGGCTACTTCGACGTCGCAGACCCGACGGCTGACAGAGACCATTTTTCTCTCTCACGGATTGCTTTCTTGAGTTTGTTGTTTCTCAACCACAGGGGGAGTCTATACCTCATCCACTCCTCTCGGAGCCCTCGTGGCTTCATCGGAGGATAACTTTTCTTTCCGTCACCCCCTAAGATAAGATTACGCATCACTTCACAAGAGTTGCGAGTGTTTCGAACAATGAAGAAAACCGGAGCATTCGGGATCAGTTGCTCATGAGATCGAACTTCGGACTTTGCTCTGGCAAACCCAACCCGGATGAAAAACCGAAGATTGCGATATCTCCGATGGTGATTGATGTGATTAAATTAATCACGGAGCTCGTCGCGAGAACTGGGGCCGAGACAATTGAGAGATTTAGGAACTCGAGTTCAACGAAGCTTCAATTCGAACGTTTCGTGATCGAGGAGATTCAGCACTAGAGGTTGAGGATGAGGATGAATCTCATTGGAGGAGCCAAGGTTGAATTCCTTCGCGTTGACAAACGAACCCATCACGAAACCCAACCGTCTAAGTTTTCCTCGGGTTTCTCATCATTGTTATCTAATCCTCAGATGTGGAAGACAAGGAAGGAGTGAAATGTAAAGCGTGAGCTGCAGCAGCTGATGATTCCCTGAGGCACAAACCACGGATTGATAAGAGAGAAGCAAAAGATACCACTGGAGAACAGAAAATGGAAATCTGGGAAAGCCTGACAATGTCAGAATCATCGTTCTTGTTAAGACGTCTCTGCTCTCGGTTCAGAAACACCGACCCTGAGATAAGTTGAATGACATTTCCAATTTACACCCCGCACATCGTTCACTCTGTAACAGTCGCCTTGTGACTATTCGGCCCGCAAGATAATTCGTAGGAAAAGCGAAGATAAACTCTCGAAAGGAGGAGAGCCCAAAGAGGCTCGGGCCGCTCGGTGTGCTTTTCTTGCGCGCAATCTAATCTCTTACTCGAATCTCTGATGAGTTTAGCGAGCACCGACAACGCCAACAACAGCTACTAGTACAACGACAGCGACACTACCAACAACGAAAACGATTCAGGGCCTCCGATCTGACAGTGGAGATGACTCGAATCGCGCGTTGTCTCTCTCTCTCTCTCTCTCTCTCTCTCATTCACTCACACTCTGGTCGAGTTAGTCTTCTTAAAAAAGTTTGGCTTTCTATTCAGTTCGTGGGGATCGGCGTGTTAACAAGGCGTCTCAACACCACTGACACACGCGGGAGTGTCACTCCGCTCGAATCAGAGAGCTTCCTACTTTCGTTGTTGGTGTCCTGTTTTTCGAATTCGATTCGGAAATCATCAAAGACGATCACGAAACGGAAAATTTCGGCGCGGTCGGAACCAAAATCTCCACAACATCCGATCGTATCTTCCACGAAAAGCAAATATCGTGGCCGCGAGACTCGAGTGAATGTCATTGCGTCATTGAATCGGAATCGTCGGTCACACTATCTCTCGGAGTGTGCAGTTTCTCAACAGGGCCGGGTGGGAAAACGTGTCGCTCTTTCTTACAATGGAAGCAGCTTGGGAAAGCGGATCGGAATTCTCGTGGAGCGGAAAAAAACTTCCGACTCGAAGTACGTCGTCGGAAATCGTCATGCTCGGATGACTCGGACTGTCCTGAAAAAGCCGGTGGTGTTGACGCTTCGGTCCCTCTGATTGTCAGGACCACATGCCACAAGTTATTTTTTGGATTGGGCTCTGTCGTATGAACATTCGACGACGACGTTTTTGCTTTCTGTTCAGGTGAGATTATTAATTGTTGAGTCCATGGAGAACGCCTCCAAGGAGATCCATCATCGCTTGAGGGAAAATCCAAGAACGATCTCACGAAACGCGGGAACGTCCAATTTGAGAGAATCCGATGATCTTTGTCCAAGTTTTCCAAAGCAGAACCCAACACCGTTTGGTTGTGATGTTCTTCGATCTTAATCAAGGCCGAGGATCTTCTCAGCTCGGTTTCCCGAGCTGTCAGTTTCCCTCTTCGAGAACTCTTCCCATGGCGGATGAAGACATCGACTCTCATGGAAGCGGGTCTTACACCCGGGTTTCCTTAAGGCCTGCTGTCATGTTATCTTCTCCGCCGGCATGGATGCAATGCCGTTCTCCCCCTCGGACGATGATCCATTTGCCAAAAGCTCTTCGTCATTCAAAAGTCATCACCTCTATCTCCACGGGCTCTGTTTCTTCCCACTCTGATTGGTTGATAGTTTTTTGTTCGCGTCAGAACTTCTCGCTCGCTCCTTGTTGTTTCCTTATCCTCGAAAGCATTCGTTTTCTCGTTGTCCGCCGGAGGGAACGAGAAAGATGACTTTTTTGGGATGTCACTAAAAGTAACATCAGAAGGCTTATTGTCAAGAACACCACCCGCTCCACTCTCACAACGAGCACCAGCAGGGGAAGAATTACTTCGAGGAGGAAAGAGAGCTGCGGCTCATTCAATATTTTCTCCGGAGACAAACCACAGATCCGAAAGCTCGCCGATGACAACTCTCGAGGAAGAAGGAAACAATGCAAACCGTGAACCAAACACGAAAACAGAGTCTGAGTCGTTCATTCCAGGAGCTGCGTCAAACATTTGATCGATGCGTTTGTCAATTCTTTCGGACGAGGCTCGACTTCCGCGCATTCGATCATCGAAAAAAGGATCTCCGAGCGTCTGTCGTCGTCTCCTTGAGGACGAAACCTCTGAATTCCAGGATGGTGCCTTCGAAATCTGTCAAAGTAAACAGTTTGGCTCAGGAGTTCAGAAAATTGGAGGAGCCCGGTGTTCGTTTGTGCTTGAGTTGATTATGAAGTACAAATTGAGCCGATGTTTCTCTGAGACAGCAGTAACTGATGCGCGAATGCGGGGTAGTCACTCATCGGGTTTGTGGCATCGGAAACGAATAGCGTCGAATGGATGCGGGTATTGGAGTTTCCATTAACCTCTTCGTTCGGGGAGCCGCCACGCCCTCTGGGAAGGAGTGTGCGGCGCTGTTCAGTTTAGTTTTTCTCCCGAATTCTTGATGTCAGAAAAGCCAACGAGACGATGCAAATGCCCCCTGTTCCGATTCTGTCAGGCGCTGCAAGACCTCGACCAAAGTTCGCCGCCGCCGGTCACATCCGACCTCTTTCGAGTACTACGGAGGATATTGCCAAAGCTGAGAGCCGGAAATTTGGCGTAAACACGAGGAAATTCCAACGAAAATCCTAAACTACAACATCTGGAGGTAAAGGCCTTGCTGGCGAGACTTGGTGCAAACTTTGAGAGTTGAGTTTCTTCAGATCTTGCTGCATCTCGCCATTGGAGGCTTGTGACGGACGCGGTGTGATGCGTGAACAATAGATTACTTTGAGCGTCTGCAGAAAAACCCACCTGGAATTCATCCAATAGTAGATGAAGGGATTGTACATGCAGTTCGACATCGCTAGCCAGTAGATTATGAGGTACAACGGCTGAGCCCACGACGAATACGTCACCGCTGGATCTAAACACGTGAAAATGAAGTACAGATGATATGGAAGCCAGCACACAGCGAATATCAGAACGACCACCACAAGCATCCGAACCACCTGTGAAAAGAGGAACAGCATGTGTAAGCTTCATTTCTACTCCAGAATCTCCGGATTCCAGGGTGGATGGAAGTTTTTCCCGTCTTTCCGATCGAAACCCTTCTTGATTCGAATCGTCAGCCTCGGTATTCGCTATTCCTCGAGATGGAATCATAGCAGTGTACTGGACTAGACCATTCTGTCTGGATTCTAATCCGGAAGAAAACGGACGGCGTTGCGAGAAATCTTGACCGGTGCAAACGAGACAGCTGTGCGTGCTGCCAATCAAACAGAAAATTTACACAGAAACTCAGATTTTCTGTTCGTCTTCTTTTATTTCATCCCAGCATCCGATTCGTAAATCAATTTCTTTGGTAGCGGCAAGCATGGTTGACCCTGTGACCTTCAGGTGTCTTGGGATAACTCAAAGCAACTAGAGAGGAGAAGAAGAAAAAAAAAACAGATACGCAAACGCCGAGAACCAGAATGAAAACTAGAATTTTTTTTGCTTTTTCTTGACGACTCGAATCCGAGTCCAGCGTCCCGAGTGCTGAAGACGCGGAAACGCTGTGAACATTCCTTTGTGGATCTCCAAAAGCCGAGACGCATTGAAACGCGCACGCGAAGGTCAGTCGGCGGTTGGCTCCATTCACTCAAAAAAGCACTTTAAAATCTGTTAGACGTCTTTTCAACGATCAACTTAGGTCTCTCTTGCCGAGGACGAGATCTCAGAGCCCCCAGCGGGAGAGACTCCGGTGAATAACTCCGACTCTGACTCATCATTAATCAGGAAAATGACGTCACAATGAAATTTTCGAGATACTGAAGTCGAAAGGAGTCCGCAAGTCAGAATCATGCGGTTCTCACGAATTCTGAAATCATCTCCTTTGACCGTCCATGTTTCGGGATAAACTTTTCTCGAAGGTGCGACTACGGATGAAGTTCGTGAGACGAGAAAGGGGTGCCTGTGGCACGGGCGGGATTTTTGCCAGAACCCTCTCTGAACCGGGGAAGACCGCCGCCGGTTTCTTCTCAGGAGCAATCGGAGTTCTCGTCTGATCAGATGACTTCAGAGAGAGGGGGGAGGGGGGGGGCCGAGCTATCTGCATCTGATCACCCTCTTCGGCTCAACAATCGGCGAGAGCGCAATCCGGCATTTCTCCGAAAGAATGTGCGCGCGCAACATCAGAGAACCTCAGAGGTCAGTCAGTCTCGCGATTTCGATATGGGAACGGAAGTTGTTCTCGCTAACGATGACGAGAAATTGCAATTTGGTCCGAATTCTCGATTTCGAGAAGCGAGTTCGTTCAGATGCGCAACCGGGACTCCTCATTCTGAACTTTGGAAGCGCGGTTTCGGTGAAGATGTGTGTCTTCACTTTGGCGGACCTCAATGTGTATAATGTGAAGAAGAGAGAGAGAAGTGCAACGAATTTCGATTTCGAATTTTCATCTCTGACCGCAACCCAGAGCGAAATAGATTCCGAGAACGAAAATCAGCAAGGGAGATGACGTCGAATCAGGAGGAATTCCTGTCGAATATAGACAAAGCTTGAATTTATGCTCCCGGAAGCTTTTGATCTCTCCCGATCAGGACTTGAATGGATGATTCGCTCAACACAGCTTTGAATTCAATGTCTGCCAATCTAATTTCAGAGAAATCAAAGCTCGGAGCTCCGCGCATTGTGGTTCGCGGTCATCCGAAATCAAATCAGCGCTACATGAATAGAATACCTCTGTCGAGGACGAAGATTCACGGAGAGAGACATCTTGTACGAATAATAGTCCGAAGGATCGATTTCACTGGCCGAGTGTTGAGGCTTCCGGATTCTCTCGGGTCCGCGTCATCGCGCTCGCTCGGAGCCATGACGTCACTGGCTCGGATCGAAAAAAAAAACCCCGATATAGTCATCGGTAGCGTTGTCGAACAGGAATTCCACTTTCCGAGAAGCCGCGGATCGGAACCCTCCGCCAAACACGACTGGAAGTCTCGAGGGACCCTTTTGTGGTTTTGTCGAACAAATTCAATCAGTAAACGGATTTCTGGTAGTTCATTCGACGCTCAAATCCATGTTATGACTCGCCGATCCGGTGATTCAGCAGATCAGAATCGGGTTTTCCCTAATTGTAGTTCTCAATCCGAATTCGAATTGGCGACTTCAAAACTCTAGTTAAGGGAACTGTGATTCGCTCGAGCTTTGGGGTCCGAAATTTTAACTTTGAAATTTGACTCAAATCGGCAGAAACATTCCCGTTTTTGACGTAAATCTCTCCGAATCCAGAATCGAAGGGAGATGATTGAAAACGAGTCCGACGCGCTGTTATCTCGACCCAAGACTCGGCGGCAATCTCGAAGAACTTCGGTCAGTCGTTATCGAACGTGACTGTCCCATGGCTCTTGCTTTCGCAACCTAAAAGAAGTCGTATTCTTCGATCTCGAACAGCTTCTTCGAGTCTCGCAACTTGTTCGGTACTTCATCTGAGCTTTCTGGGATCGAATCCTGGATTCGAAACCCGGAGTCCGCCAAGAAACTTCGGATTCTACGATCGACCTCTCGAGTCACCGGTGAGATGTTTCCTTTGTTGGAAGCTATGACTCGAACAGGTTTCCGTGGTCCTTCGATCCCGCTAGAAGTTATCGGGGAATACCCTTGAAACGAGAGGAGAAGCGATTTCCTTTGTCTAGTTCCTGACTATCCGGTGGAGAAAGTTTTGCCTGAGAATCTCGCGCTTTCCCGTTGACTACTCTGTTTCACCTGACGCGGAAATCCCCTGAGATCGAGAGTTTTATAGCTGTGAAACTGAGCGGGATGCAATCGGTCTGCTCCGAGTCAATTATGTGAGTTTTTCACTTATAAGTTAAGCTGCGTGGAGCAGAGAAAAGAGAGAACTCACTCTTTGTTTGGAGCGTATGGCTTCTTTCTGGCGCTCCGTCTGCTCGCCGATCCCCTTGCTTCGCCACAGAACGTGGCCCATGACCGAGTACGCTATGGCCATTGTGAACATCGGGATGAAGTACGTGACAATCATAAAAACGACGTTGTATCTGCAAAGAAGATATTCTGGCTTAAGCTTTCACTCTGCGAGAACTTCCACAAAATCACCAAAAACGCGGTTTTTTCCTCGCAACGGAAGCGGAAATGAAGAAATGCGTGGCCTGTTAGGCTTAACGACTTTCAGGAGTCTGTGAGTTTTCTCCTCGAACTCGATGAGATCGCGTTGAAATAGCCGATGCGCGACGTCCTTGGAGTAAGGATAGACTCTGGGTTACGAGAGAGAAAGAGGGAGAGAGAGCACATGAAATATCGGCTTTATTGGATTCCTCACTCCATGGAAACGTGATGTACAGTCATGGTACAAGCTGTCGAGTCGGGTTCCGATGCGCCTCATGAGCGTTGAGGTAATTTCTCGTGAAACTCTCTCGAGCTGTAGAGTCTCTTGTGTGATTATGAATTATTTCAGTTCGAGGGAAAATGAAGTTTGCGTCTGGAACATTTAAGCTCGAATAACGCGGAGACCTTGAACAGACGAGAAAAAAACGAGTGTCTAGCGGAGGATTTCCAGTCCGGAAAACTCAGTTATGCGCGTTATATACGTAACTGGATTCTCCCTGTCGGGCAAACAAATCTTGTTTCCTGGAAAAATCGAAACCCGCCTTCGTCTTGAAATTCAAATTGAAATCTTCGTTCAACTTCGAGAAATCCTCGGCGGAATTCGTTGAATCGAGAATTCGAGCTCGGAGCGACATGTGCGACATGAAGAGCCTCAGAAACAAAACGGGAAGCCACCGAGCCACCAGTTGGGCGATCGCGCACATGGCCCGCCAGTTGTGTGTTATGTGCCGTGGAGCGATAACGTGCAGTTGTTCAATTTGGACCACGTTCTAGAGTCTCAGCTCCGGTTCACCGCTCATCATGTGTTCTTCAACAAAAGGTTAGTTAACGAGCGGCGAAGCCTCATCAAGTCTCCATGTATTGCCTGCCGGATAGGAAAACGCTGCTTGAAAACGAAACAGTAAGCGGTGGCTGGCTTGCATCTAACTTCTAAGACAGTGTATATATTTTTAAATTCCAACCAGAAAGTCAGAACGCCGCGCCGTGCGTGTGCACGAGGCACTGCGAGAGCGCGTGTTGGAGAGCAGACAGCATTCGTATCGCGTTTTCTATTTCGTTCGGCCTTCAACCACGAACAGAAGGAAGCTTTTTGGAATTCTCGAAGATTTCTTGAAACGACGGGTTTAGGTGGAAGCGCTCATTGGTGAAACTTTCAAGATAGCGGGGATGTTGGGATTTCCCGATTACTTTTCGAGTCCATTGTTCGAGGTGTCGACGGGTTTTCTGTTTAGACTGTTTATTCGTTGTCCTCACGGTTCAACACTCGCGTGCGGCGGACGCGAGTTTTCCGCCCATTCTCCGAGCCCCATGCATGAAGGCCGGCAAATGCCGTCGTCCACGCAAATTTGATTGCAGCGTTCACGGTACACTTACGGCACGCATTGTCCACGGCACAAGTGCAATTGTATATGGGTCTTTGTTTCTTGTTTATTGCAACAACAACAACACTGTTTCGCAGCTCGAGCGGCGCGTCCTCTGAAAACGAACTCGCCATAGTCATGAAACGGCTCGCTATTGAGTTGGATCACGGTTCGGTGACAGGACGACGAGCAAACCTTTTCAATTTGTGATAAATGTATTTCCACTCGAAGTTGGCTCGTGGTCGAATGAGGACGATTGGACTCGTGTCTTTTTTCCCGTGGTTTGAGCTTTTCAATGATCTCCGATTTGTGAACTCGCCTCTAATCACCCCAAGATGACACTCGTTTCAAGTTCGACCGACCGCGAACGACTTCCCACGGACTGTCACAAGTTCAGGCTTTAGTCGAATCAATCAGGAGCAATAGGAAAACAATGTCCTGGACTCCGACAACGTCATGTTGAGTGGACACTTGGACGAAGGGCTCCTCCCTCGTGGCCTGAGAATAGAGATTCTATCATGAAGTACACTGGGAGCGTGTCACCCGCTCCGAGTCTGAGCACGAGGGGGCACCTCGAGCGGGGGTGCGCATGAAAAAGGTTCTGCGTTCGACTTTCGAGCTTTGGTCCTCGCCGATTTGTTTCGTCGTTGATCACTGTGACGTCATACTCGGGACGAATTCAGACGGAAAACCGCGAAAAAACTTTTTCCATCGACGAAACGATCGGTGTTGTTGGAATTGACGGCGCGGCGTCACGCAGCGATGACATTTGAGCGAAATGTCCTCTGAGAGGAAAGTCGAATGTTCTTCGTTGAACGAGTGGCTCGCTCACAGAACGGCGACCCCGAAAGACTCTCACAGACTATCAGGAGTCCGGCAGAGCACGGAGCCCCCGAACTTGGCTTCAGGGGTTTGGAAGCGCTGCAATCCAATAAGCCTATAGACGTGGGAATTTTGTCACCGAACTAGACCTTGCTCCCAGTGGGACCTCCGAACTTTAACGATGGATAGTTAGCTTTGGTGGTGGCCGGCCGCCTCTTGGCTTCTCGCGAGCTCGGCTGGCGAACTTGCTCTCAGGCTACAGCACATCTTCACTGTCTGACAGATGACGTGACACACAAGTCTTTAGCTCAGCCTTGAAGTCGGACTGGCATTCCACCTAATCATCGCGATGTCGGAGCTCTAGTTCTTTCCGTCGAGTCGAGGATTCTCGAAACGATTCCGACATGGTTTTTGGTCGATGAGCGGCTTTTCAATCGAGCTCGTTATCGGGTACAACAAGCTCGAAATCGACAAGGCTGTTGATTCGCTTCCGAAAACGAGGAACGTTTCCTTCTCGGTCGAAATTCGAGGTTTTCTTTGACTTCGAAAGAACGTGAACTTTGACAAGGGAGCGGACGGAGAACGTGGATTACTGCAGCCACGGTCGCCGAACGAGAGAGAGAGACTCACGTGTTCGGCTCTAGCTGGTGGTTGCGGTGGTTCAAGGGGCCAGCCGGCCGGCCGCCTCGCCTCGTTACGAGTCGAGTCGGTCGTCGCCGTCTCCTTTGCTGCTCGACTCTCGACTCGCTCTCAGCCCGTGGTGTCACGCCAGTCGTCAGAGTTGGCACAATTGCTTTTTGGAATAGACTTCCTTGTTGAAACGTCACCGAAATCCGTGCTCGAAGCAACAGCTTTCCGCTCTGCTTCCATAGAGGGAGGGAGTAAGGCGGTATCGGACGACAACTTTTCAAAATTGCAACAGCCGCTCACCACGGCGACAAAGGGTTCCGAGCGAGATGAGATAATCAGGTTTGTTCGTTGTTTTCTCGGTCGTATCGATTGGATTGGTGAACTTTCGTCAGTCGCTCGCTCGCTCGCTCGGTGTCGAAATCTATGAATTCAGCGAGATCGTCAATATCCGTCGCGGCTGGGATCCATCCGATACTTCGGGAGGGTTGTTTTATTGGCGGAATGTTTCCGGAGATTCTTCTCCTCGTTCGAAATAAACATTTGCGTTTCCGTCGACAACTTTATTAGTCGTTCGTTTTCGTTAATGATGACTTCATAAAGGGCGGTCTCTAATCAGAAACGATCCGTTTATAAATACTGGAGGAATTCTTTGTAGGTTTCGAGCGAAGCGAGCGGCCCGGTCCGCGGCGTTGGAACCAGGCGGCCGAGTGACGTGGAGATCAGTGCTGTTAAACAACAGTAGTCGAGTTTGCTGCTTTGAGTAGAGAGACAAAGTCGGTCTCGGGCCGACCGCCAACCGTCGAGGATTATTCGACGCGTCCTTAGTTTTCGCTCACTTGCACGCCAGGGCCCGAGCTCGAACTCATTTTGTTCTCCTCGAAGCTGAGACTTCCGTGAGATGGGTTTGCAACACTAAACGAGAAGAGCAGCGATTCTGCAAAACGGTGTAAGGAACCCGAGCGAGCAAGGTGGTTACGTGACTCGGGCATTCTGGACCTTGGAGTGACCACCGAGTGTTTGTCATTTGGGCGCTGGACGCGCGTAGCACTTCCAACCTGAGACCGATCTGATGATATCCACGTAAACAGGTCTGGAACAAGGGGCTTTGATTTGCTCGAGCCGATCGGTTTGGGATGGGACTTTTCAAGGGTTCTTTGTCTGGCCCCTATGAGTGCTCGACTCCGGCGACCTTTAGTCACCGACGACTCTCGACCGAGATCCTAAACATCTCTCGGCTAAAACCCAGCCGCGGAACGTCATCGCGTTCGATGAATCAGACGGTTTTCGAATCGTAAAATGTCATGATTGCTCGCTATCGTTCATATCGGCGATCGTTCCCGTTCTCGGGAGGTAATCCTCTTCTTTGTCTTTCCGGATTCGAGACCAAGCTCACGGAGCGATTTCGTTTCCTCATCGAACCACCCACCGAATGTCAGCAAGAGGGAAATCGACAATCGATCGATCGATCGATCATTCCACCGTAAATGATCCAATTGGCTGATTTTAGGGGAAAAGACGCCTCTCGCACCTAAGTTTTGAGATTCCAATCGCCGAGATCTCGATCCCGTCTCAAGCGGCTTATCATCCAGCCGGCTTTGGAACCGTTTCAAAAATTTCCAACTTCTGCTGTTCCGCTCGTCCGAAGTCGTTTGAATTTCTACACAAACAGTCTATCCGAAAGAAGCGCCGCTCAGCACGGTTTCCTCCTTCCGTTTTTCTCTCCTGCTGCTCCGACGACGTGGTTTGATTCCTCGAATCGACAGCCAAGTCAAGCATCATTGTTGCTGATTGAGATCAAAAACACTCCCAAAACCCTTCGATTCTACTCGAGTGGAAACGACCTCAACGAAGTTCAGCTCTGTAGGGACTCGAGAGCCTTGAGGTCGGTTGCGAACTCCGGAAAACAACGACTTCAACTGTGACTTGGGTCGAAAACAATCTGATTTGGTTTGAAACAGGCTGAATTCCGGGGCTCCAGTTCCAAGAAGTTGCCACTTCAGCTTGTGATCTCTTGTTCAGCAGGATCAACCATCGAATTTCCAAAATATTTCCCCTGAGAACGGGAAATTCACGCAAAAATGAAATTTGGATCGAGCATCGAGCAAATCCGTCCAGCTGCTTCCATTTTACAGTTTTTCTCGGAAACTCGAAGAGTTAGAGTTGATTCCTAAATTCTATTTCCAAAAAGCATTTCTGAACTCTGAGGAGTTTGTCTTTTCGAATGTCCGTGTGTTCTTGAGCTGTGTGTTTAGAGTGCGAGTGTGTTGTTGGAGCTGGTATTGTCGTGAGTCATGGAGGAGTGAGGTCACATGTTTCGAGCTCCGCCCTCGTGTTATAACTGCTGCCACGACCGCTTAGGCCGCTGCTACGGACGGTCGCTCCTTCCACGAGTGGTGTGAGAGCACCCCCTAGTGGAAAGAGGACGACATAGACTGCGGCCGAACCACCTTACGCGCACTGGTCCACCGAGACCACAGTGGAGCAGAGCTTCTGGACGAGCGAACGGTCCTCCAACGAGACCAGCGCTCTTCTGCTTACGCTCTTCGGTCGATTGAGTCCGAGGTTCAAACCCCGAGTCCTCGGCAGGACTGGTCCCTGATCCGCGGATACGATACCTTCTCCACCACACTGGACTCTTCCTGAGCATCAACGAACTCTTAAGTTCTGTTGATCCTCGGAGCTCCGATCCCGGAGCCTGAGTTCTTCGTCGAACCTCGAGATCTTTCCTCAGGGTTCATCGATCGCCTGACCTGCTTTCGATCGATTTCCTTTCCGACAAGTGGTACCGATCTATCTCTGGAGGTCGTCGAGGAGAGTTTTCCTGGAAATCGTTGGAGAGGAGGACTCCGACGCGGGTCCCGATGGTCGCGATTCCAAAGTCGACGTTTCTTCCAAAGTTCTCGAGTAAGTGCTTGACAAAGAAGGGAAAACATCGTCGAGCAGTGGTTGGACCGACAACCGGCTAGAGTATCGAGTGAGTGAGAGTGGTGATGGCGAGTAGCAGTTCCACGACAGCGGCTCGAACTGAACGCTACGACAACGACGACGACGACGGCCGCGGCAGCAGCAGCGGCGGCGGCAGCAGCAGTGGTGGTGTTGGCGTTTGACGGCCGGCGGTCGGAGTGGCATCGGCGGCATCGCCAGCGCCAGCGTCGAGCCCTTTCCCGCGTGTTCGCCTCCGGCCGCGCACCGACACTACAGGCTACGGCTCCACAGACGTCGGCAGTCCATTCGCGACCCGAGTCGCGCGCGCGCACCTTCGCTAAGGCAACCCTGTCGTCGGCCGGCTGCCTAAGCAACCTGTTGCAGCCCGCCCGTCTGCAAACTCCGCTATCGTCGTCGTTCCGACCGTTGCGCAGTTTCGAACTCCAAGTGTTGTGTGCGTGTTTTCGGCGCGTTCTGAGAGACCACCGGTCGTCTTTGATTTGAACTTTTGAGAAGATTGTGCCTCGACATTCTGCTGCTCGCTCGATCGCCACCCTCCTCATCCAAGCCGAGTCTCTAACTTCCTCCTGGAGCGTCAGTGATTGTTGAATTATTGCTTCGTTGCAGCGGAAGCAAACGATTTCGCCGTGATGCAGTTGGAGATGGCGGCGGCCGGCGGAGCTTCGTTGATTCCGATACCGTCTCCACCGAATTCATCAACCGCGCACATAGATCTCCCAACGCAAATGCCTCCGGCCTTCAAGATGGCAGGTCTGACGTGGTCCGATCAGGAAACGTACGAACTCATCAAGATCTGGGCGGCCGACCGCGATATGCTCGACGGAACTTCTAGAAACAACAAGGTCTACGAGAGCATGGCCGCGCAAATGAGGACGCTCGGCTACATGCGAACCGCGCTCCAGGTCAAGGAGAAGATGAAACGCCTCAGAAAAGAGTACAAGTACGGTAAACGATCGAAGAAGATCGCCACATATCATGAAGCCCTGTCTTCAGTGCTCTCCGGACAAACCTTCAAGCCCTGCAACATCCCGCTCAGTAATCATCCGAATCCCCCGATGAAGATCGACCACGACAGGGAGAGTCTTCCCGGCTCCGAAGACTACCCGAACACCGATCACGAGGACGGTGAGTTGGAGTTTTGTTTCCCTTCTTTCTGTTTTAGGGCCCCGTCTCCCGAGGTCGGAGGGGGCTTCTTCTCGGTCCAATCGTGATCCCGAGCCGAAGATCGAGTGCTCGGCATTGGATTGGTCAAGATTGTAGTAGATGTGTTCTTAAGAGTTTGAAGTTGACGGAAAGCTCAAAAGTTGGAAAAATGAATTCCGAATTCGGCGAATTCTGTCGCGAGTTCCGTGTTTTCCCCTTACGGGCAGGCTTCAGACCGACGCGCCGTGGACTGGACTTGTTGTTGACTCACGGTCTAGAAAAACGTTGCGTCCGGGGACCTTGAGTTCTGAGCTCGGTTCCGCCGTTTTGGGATCGGATATAATTTTAACCTGAGTCGCGCGTTTATTTCGTTCCAACGATGTACCGTTGAAGACTTCCGAGCGGCTTGATGGAGTTGTTATTTTTTCGATCGGAGAACCAAGGCCATCCCTCCAAAACAGGTTGCCAACAAGCCAAGCAAGAAACGAACGAACGGCTCGAGCAAATCTCTCTGGAGCGACACCGCCGTACAAACACCTCAATGGGGCGTCCTTGGAACTCATAGAAATTAAGTTCATCATCTCGAATACTTGCAAGTCATTGATCGATCCAACTCCCACCGGGCAGCTGCGGTCCCTCGCTTGGCTCGTCTGCATTCTTGTCGAGCTCTGCAACTCACTTCGCTCGTTCTATCGACTGAAACTCTTGGGTATCCTGGCGAAGTGGATCTCGAGTCTCCTGAGAGTTCCTCGATGGACCTTTCAGAATGGTCTCGAAAGTGTTTCAGCCGTGGAGCCTGTTTTCATGAGGGCCCTGCGGCACACTTGATACGCAACTGTCAACAAGACGTAAATTACGTAAGTAAGTAAAAGTGAAATCGCGATCCAGATGTTGTAGTGGGGCAGGTGCTGCACCTGGTGTTCCGTTGGTTCTATAACAGTACTACGACGACGACGGCGACGACACCGAGCCGAGTGCTTTCGCTACTACCCCAAAGAGTTCGGTCTCGTCGTTTTCTCATTCTTTTTGTTCTCGTCGTTCACTTTGTCGAGTAGCTGTTAACGATAGCGGCTGTTTGCCTGTCGCCTAGCAGTTTGTGACTGCGAGTGCTCCGTTTAAGTGAAATGGACTCTGGCTGGATTGACATTGGTTCATTGCGGTGTGACTCTCCGTTCGTTCGTCCGTCGGTTGCCGCTGCCGCCGCCACCGCCGGGTTGTTCTATACGTCTGCGTTGTGTTGGAGAGAGATAGGCCGCCTCTTGGAGGCGTATCGCGGACTTTGTCTACGAAGCAAGCTCAAGCTAGCAAGCAATGGACGCAACCGCCAGCCGAGGCTCAATTCGTCGCTCTGTCTGTCGGTCCGTCCGTCCGTCCGTCCGTCCGTCGCACGGTCCATTATTTTGCGCTGCGGCTCGCACTGCGGCAACCTTGCTACCGCCGACCGACCGACCGGCCGGCCGGCCTACCGGCTGTTTCACGCGGTTGTCGTTGACGTCGCCGATGCTTCAGACCCTGAACTTGTTCCAGAAGAGCATCAGAAACATTGGCATGAAGATGGAATCAGTCAAAGAACATTACTACTTTTTTTTTTCGTCACAACGCGGCGAGCACGAGGAAGTCCTTGGCTGTTGATTATTCCAATCTTCCGGCGGAATTTTCGCGGTCAGCTTCGGATGATTTGTTTGGCTGTGGGCAAGCGGACTGCTCGTTTGTTGTAAACAGTTTTTTTTTCATCAATTAGATGGTCGAATAGGCACTGAGACGGATCAACCTCAAAGTACTCAACTTCAATCAATCAATGAATGGCGCTAGCGCTCTGATTCATCAGTCAATCAATCAATAAATTGGATGAATCGATGATGCTGCATGATAGAAAGTTGTCATTAATCGTTGAAATGACGGAGAACCCTCAATAATCAATCCATTTCCCAAGATTCCAATGAATGAGATTCTTAGATCTCTGCACATTGATGAATCAGGGTTGCTCGATGATTGACAACATGCTTCTTTGTTGCCGAGCAAGTAATGGAAGCTGATGACGAGAGGGGCCCGAGCTGTGGGATCGGGTCCACGGTTACCTCGATACCCCATGGGAGTTCTGCCGAAGGAAGTTTCTCCCGAAGATACGAATTCGCTATGAACCGGTGTCCGTGTTGAGCTCAGGGGGTATCGCAACCGCGGCTCCGACCCCGCTGGAAATGTTCCGCCAAGTCAACAGGAAGTTGCACATGATGCTCTCGAAGAGCTCATGAAGCTTAGATAAGAAGAGCCGGGTATCTGGCGGTGATATGATCGCTGTTTTTCCACAAATCTTGATTAGGCAGAACGCATCGCGCAGCGGGGTTCGTGGAGCGCTCTCTGCAACAACAACAAAGCTCACGGAGCGATTCATCGCCCGGTGGTTCTAGCAGTGGTGGTGGTGGTGGTGGTGGTGGTGCTCTTCGATGTTTGCGGGTGATGTCTAGAAAGGATTCTCCGTATCCATCGACGGAGCCAGAGTAGCGTTGAGTAAGTGAACTGTGTGTGCGAGCCATCCAGGCAGCGGCCGCTCTCGTTTGCGCGAATACTGCCGTCGCTTTGTGAGGAGAACCGCCTTGGAGCTGACGTAGTTGTAACTCATGAGCTGGCTCCAAACCACTGTCCGCTTCCTTCCTCGGCGATTTGAACTATTCGTCGGTCGAGCCAATGACTAACCTACTAGCTCTGGTCCACTCGGTCACTGTTTACGCTTCGAACTCGCAGTCCACGGTGACGTTCGGGGAGCGAGTATATGTGGATATATATAAACGTGGATTTTCCGCATATTTTGACGACAATCAAAGACACTCTCGGCCGCTCCCGCTTTGCCGGCTCGATGTGTGTTTGTGTGTGTGTGAGTGAGTCCATCCATCCGTTCCGCTGTCTGTGAGCGAGCAAGTGTGTTGTGCTAAGTCCGTTAAACTCTCGCTCTGCCTCCTCGCATCCAACCACTTGTGTGTGACATTAGGGCTCTCCGACGGAACCTTGGGTCTTTTTTTTGTTCTCGCGGATTCTCGTTCCGCGAGAGAAAAAACAACTGAATCGGCGACGAACGGAAACGATCCAACAGCTCGAATCGGAGACGAGTCCTACAGGTCACTCGAGAGCTGCGGGCGTACTTCAAGAGGGGGTCACCGCACGCGGAAAAACTCCAAGAAAACGAGCGGACCGACGTCGCGCGCCGTATGGACCCCGCAGCACAGTCAGCAGCGGCGGAATTGTTGGGTTTACTCTCGGCGCTCATTCCACTTGATCTAATAGTCAGTCACATTCGGTCTGATGTTGTCAAGATTGTACTCTTATCGCTTGTTATAATATGATGATGATGATGATTGATGAATTGAAAGTGTTCGGAATCGTTGAACTTTCAGAAATTAGAAATTATAATCATGGTGGCGGACTCCCGACAAGTCGCAATCAGTGAGTTTGGCAAAACGAGATTCTCGGAACTCCCCTTTTGGAATCGTTCCTGACGGAGATCCTCGGATAAGGTTTCAGTCAAGGAATCGAGCTGGAAAATCACTGACCGAGTCCGTTTCCCGAGGCTTTTCCGAGCGGTTGACCGACGAAATGACTGAGCCTGGCTCGCTTCCTGGCCGTTTGGCGATAGAGCCGCGGGTCTCTAAAGCGGATACGACGGCGACGACGCCGAGATGATAGAGGAACGAAACTGTTTTTGGTCCGTTTGCTCCTGGCTGCCTAGCTCTAGTTGCCGCCGCCGCCGTCACACTCGCATATATAGTCGTTGTTGCGGTGGTCGTCATCATCATCATCGGACTCGCTCGAACAACAGGTTGCCTGCCTCACTCGTCCGCCCGTCCGCCCGCCCGCCCGCCCGTTCGTTCGTTCGTTGGTAGGTTTGTTGGCAGCAGCAGCAACACCAACAACAACGGAAGAGCTTGGAGCCACTTGTTTCAAGAGAGCGGGGCCTCGACGCCAGCCCAGCCGACAGTCGGCCTCTCGCGTCGACGAATCGCTCGATCGCTCGGTGAATAGAGCTCGAGATCGCTGGAGTCGCTCCACTAATCGATGATTGATGGAATGATTGATTGGATAAAAGCTTGATTCGTCACTCGTGTGATTGACGTAGAGGACGATCTTCGTCAAAGGAAGTTAAAAAACCATCATCAATCATCGAGGAATTGATGAAATGATGGATATTTTGGTGGATTGACGCGGAAGTCATTGGATATTCTGACCAATGAGGGCGGAAACCTTCGGAAGTGGAGTTGGAGCGTCAACGGTCCGTGTCCTTTAACTCTCTAGAGCGCGCGAGCTGTAGCTTGCTGGCCGGCTCACTTGTTTCTGCAGCTGAACAACGTGCGCCGTTTTCAACAGCGGAATCTGGAACAGCAACGGCGACGACAAGCTAAAGTCAAACAGTCAGGCAAATGGCTTCGAAAGTTGCTCAATGGACCTACGGCAGAGTTCGTCGAAAGTCACCGGGCTGAGCTTGAACAGATCCAAAATCAGGCAAGCAGGCAGCGGGCAACACGGACCCTCTGAAGATGCTCGGTCAGGGGGAGTCGGCGTTCTTAGTTTGCTTGAAGCCTGCCTGCCTGCCGGGCGAGTGAGCGAGCGAGCCGCTTGCCTGCTCTACAAGCATCGCCTAAAGTAAGGGGGCCCTTATTCATCTATCCCATGAACTCTGGCGCCATCCGTGTTGACGCGGCGGTCGTCGTTATCAATTCGTTTCTATCCTACAGTAGACTCTTGTTTGTTTTGAGCCCCCTTAAAGATCTAACGGCTCGACCACGACCGTTCCTCCTGCGCACGGTTCCATCGAAGAACTCGGGGTCTCGGTCTTGGGGAGAACTTGGGAACCCCAAAGAGGAGTTGAGGAAAGATCGACAATCCCCCACCATTTTCGCGAAATCACGCAAATTCTCAACGCGAGTCGTCATGAAGTTTTGAGAGGCAAAACCACGGGGTCCAAGTTGAAGCGTTCTCGACCACAGCTCGAGAGCTCGTCGTTCTAATGGGCCAGCAACTAGTGATCATGCAGAGACACCAGACAGCCTTAAAGCCAGCGAACCGGCTGACGGACAGACAGGCTGGTGAGTAAGGAGCACCATCACGAGCGGTTGCCGCCGCCGCCGCCGAGCACAGTGTTGTGAGCAATTGAGTCAATTGGATCCAATGAGCCACGACAGAGCCCGAGTCTTTTGGTAGCTCATTTTTTTCTTTCGTAGTTTGATCGACATCGAATCTGTCGCCTCCGCCAACTCGACGGCATGAAGCTCTACATAAAACGAACGACGATGAGATGTTTCCGCCTCGATCGAGTGGCTGGTGTAGAGTATGTAGTCCGTTTTCGCGGAATGGCGAACCCGACAGCCAAATCATGCGTAATTCGTCTCTCGACCAAAAGTGGCTCAGAGGGCCGGAGGGAGGGAGGGAGGGAGGGAGGGACATCGAACGCCGGGAGAACCAGGACGTGGGTCCGTCGCGTCGTCATTAGATTTGTAGTGGAGGGGAGGAGGAGGAGGAGGAGGCGGCGGCGGTGTTTTTGCGGCACTAGCAGCAACGTTATGTATGGGCCTCTCGACCCAACAGGTGGTTTTGTTGGCCTGATGAAGAATGCGAAACTGAGTCAACGGCGCGGTCGCCCCCACTTGGGCTTCGAGGAGGATCTAGTTGAGGCCTCGGATAGGCTTTGCGCACGATGTTCGTCTTTTGTTGCATTCAGTCATAACGAGCGATATTAGCACGGGTCCGGATAGTTTCTTCGAGGACAACAATGGCTGTGACGCACACCCACGAGACACCGAGCGAATGTCCCGGATCCTCACGATCCCTTGCGGTCATCGTTCAGGATTTCTTCCTGAATGCGGATTCGTTCGCTCAGGGATTCGGAAACGGAGAGCTCTCAAACGAATTCCAGAATCATGAGTCTGTAGGAGATCTTTAGGAGCCGGAAACCGTCTCTGTCAAGCGTTTCACGGCTCCCAACAAGAGAATGTCCTTTTGGACTTGAATGCTTGGCTTTCTGCTGCTGCTGCTTCTAAACGGGGAACAGAGCGCCTACGCTCTGTCAAGGAGCCTTCTTGAGATGAAGCGGCGGATTATGACAAACCGTGTACGTTCTGCTGATCTCTTAGAGTGCGAGACCGTCGAGTTTCGCGAGATCAGCGTTTCGTGGGTCTGGAATGATTTTGATGTTTGCTCAACTCTGCTCGATATGTTTGCATTGGGCGTGGCCTTTAGGAGTCGTCGTTCGAGGCATTGGAAGTTCGAATCGTTCGAAGCTCGAGCTCGCTTCAATCATCGTTGATCAATTCATCCATCGATCGATCGAACGCGCGCGCGCGCGAAGCAGATCCTCGAGTAGAAAGTGTTTCTACTGACAGGAACATCGTCAAAAACACGATCCTCGCTCGGATGCATCGCGGAAATCACTTTCGCTTCGACATGACGTCATCGCTGGGAAAATTCGATGTTTTCTTCTTAGGTTGGTCGGGATGCAAGTCCACATAGATTTTCAATGTTTCATACGTCCACCTGTTCCGGTTGGCGTTTCTTTCTTCCAATTCTGATAGTTGTGACGTTGATGAAGATCGTTGGCTTCGCGGGCGAAGTGACCGACTGGCTCGCCGGCCGAGTTTGCTTCGACAGAATTTCTATTTCTGGATCTGTTGGAAGGCAGGAAGGAAGTTGATTTCTCTAGGCCAGGGTTGGATTTAGAAAAAAAAAAAAGCCAGGGTCAAGATCCCGACAAGGACAGCGCACCAGCCAACCAAGCAACAGGTGCTTTGCTCGTACGGAATCGCTTAGCTCGGTGAACGGGTTGACTTCTTCTGGACCCCGGCAGTGCAGCGCTTGAACGAAAGGGAGAAAAAAGGAAACCCACACACACACAAAGTTGACTAATTGCTTATTGCTATGCCTTTGGAAGTGCGAAAATTTTCGTCACCATGGCAGTGTGTCGAAGGAAAACGCGCGGAAGTTTCCGTCGAAAGAACCCTGGGGCAGACCCCACTCCGGGACTTCCAAGCTGAGTTTTCCGTCGAGACGGACGGACTTCGGTAGAAGATTCCAGAAGTCATTCAAGAATTTCAATCACCGCTACATCGAAACAATGAGAACGTCGATGTAGCCGATCGAGTGGAGAAAGTGAAAAATTGTGAAATTTTGCAAGAATCCGAACTGACATCGTCTGCCGCGTAACGATAATACCTCTTGGCACAAGTTGTAAGTCGAGAATGGTACAGAAGTGGTTAATCACGAGTTTCCTCACTCCACAGCAACAAAAAAAGAGAGAGGAAGAGTTTGACGATCACTTCTGGAAGAGACGGATGTTCATCACGTTAGAATGGTCAAGTGTATTTCAATGCCATTCGTTTAGAAATAACATCATCGTCTGGCGAGTTAGTCAGTCAGTCAGTCAGCTACAGCGACGGCAGGCAGCATGCGGTGATAGTTAGAACCGCCATCACAGCAGCCGCAACCGTAGAAGCCGAAGTTGGCAAAGCTGACGCGATGCTAGGTGACATTGGGAAAGTCGAGGAGGAAGTGACCTTGCTTTGAGCCAAGGATCCAATGCCCGGAACAGTCGAAACTATATTTAGAAGCTCAATTCACAAGTTCCGGCGCTGTTCTGTTCCATGGAATATAATCGCGCTGCCAACCCGGAACGCCAGTTCTGAACCAGAACCTCTGATTCTGGTTCAGAACTCGAACGACGGCGGCTATCGAGCGTCCGGAGAAGTTCCGGAACTACTCCAGACCCCTCGGATCTTCGGTGACTCTTTAGAGATACTGGATATTCTGAGCGTATCAACGTCGTCCGCATGAGCGTAGTGTGCACCATAAACGCTCCGCAATAGAAAGACGGGAAATACACGGGAAGTCTACGCCTGAAGCGGGTCCGAGTTTAAAGTCCACATCGACCAGATGGGGTACTTGTTCTGGGATTGCACCTGTCGCCGTCTTCGTCGACAAGACATTGTCGCACAGTACTCAGATCCTCGGCGCTATTAGGGCAGTACTCTCGTGACTCCCAGCTGGGGGGTTGGACGCCGTGGTCATGGACTAGTTGTTCTATCTAGTAGTATCTAAAGATTACATCGACTAGCAATGCGTGAAAGAAAACCAGGATCACGCCACCGGCAGACGAAGCCCGTCAGCCAGTCTGAGTGAATTCGACTTTTAGGCCGACAGTTCAGAACGTCGCTCGGATCGCGACTGAACACGGAGATACGCCTCCGTGCTCGCATTGCTCCCAGGTCGGTTTCTGCCCGTGTGTGTGTGAGTGTGTGTGTGTGTGTGTTTGTGTAGACATCAAAAGCAGAGAAAATGAAAAAAAAATCGAAGGGAACTACAGTGAAGGCAGCCGGGTAGGTAGGCAAGCAGGCGGGCAGTACCGCGCTGCGATTTCGTGTAGCTCCGGTCGAAGCTGCGGGGCCCCTGCCGCTGGGGCTGTGCGTCAGACTGCGCCGTGGTGTGGGGCAGCCAGCACACCGAGCGGTACCCCTCGCTCGCTCGCTCGCTCGCTCGTTGGCTACAACGCATTCCTAAGAAAGCAACAACGTCAAACCTAGGGTCGGTCGATCCGCTACTCGCTGCTGGCTGAACGCGGGGCCCCAGAACTACACAGCGTTCAGTGAGGCCGCTGCTGCGGTCGTGGTCGCCATAAATGCACCACATTAGGCGCGATTGGAACCTCGGGAGTCTCAGGTTCTTCACTTCTCACATTCGGCTGCGATTCCGAAGAAGCGTCAAGTGTTGTTCATGATGTGGATACGAGTTCATTATTGTTGTTGACTACTCTGAAATGCTCATGATCGATGACTTTCTCGGGGTTCTGATCGATCATCCAGTTCGGGTGCCGATAGCTGACTGAATTAATTTTCTGACTGCTTTTCCGGCGGGAACTGTTGCCAAACTGTTGTCAACAACCGTTTCCGTGGCCGGAAAAAACAAAAACTCCTCTCCCAGATCGTGAACAGAAAGCGAACTGACGCGAGTACTCGGCCCTCTGAAATCAACTCAGTAATCAATAATCAGAAGTAAACCAAATGATCGGAGAGGAAGTTCAGACGGGGTTTCCGACTCCGGATCCTTGGGACGGTGCGCCACGACAACTTCTCAAGAGAACTCCCTGAGCAAGCGATGTCGTGCCCTCGTTTGTTTTTCTGTTCGTTCGGGACTCGGTTAGTCCGTCGGATGGAATATCATGGATGAACAGGGAAGATGGAAGCCAGAAGCACATTCGATTTGATGTCGTCCTTGGGCAGCCGCTGCTGATGCCGCCACCGTCGTCGTCGCTGCCGCAAACGTCTCCAACTCCGGGGCCTCTACACGGCAGTCGAACAGACAGTCCGCCCGCCCGCCCGTCCGTCCGCCTGGCGGGCAGGCTGGTAGGCAGGCAGGCAGGCAAACTGCCAGCTCTAGCCCGTACTTAGCTCTCCTATTGAGATCCATGTTTCCTCTCCCGCGGTCGCGAGTGCGCGCGCGCGTCATGTACCTGTTGTGCTGCGCGAAGTACCCGTTCTTCCTCGTCCAACAGCACCACCAGTCCGGTTAGAAAGTCTACGACTTCTCGGTGTTCCTTCGGCTGCGATTGAAGCCGCCGTCGCCGCCGTCGCCGCCGCCGCGGTTGTTGTTGTTCTTCTTTTTCTTGTTCATGTCTATCATGAGAATGTCTGTCTGTGTGTGTGTGTGTGTGAGACTATAGCGCTTCGTTGGTGAGCGGTGGCAGCAGCGCCAGCGATCTTCGGCGGATCTTCTGCGGTGGTGACCTTGCCACGGCTTGTTTCCGGCTTGGAATCGTCCAGCTCTGACGCATCCAGAAGATTCCGTCAGCCTTGGGTCGGAACGCGGTACTTCGGACTTTGCTGCTGCTGCCGCTGCCGCAGCCGCAGTCACCGCTGCCGCTACTTCGGCTGCTGCCACCACCACCACCACCACCACCAATGAAGTCAACACTCTCTCCTCAAACACTTACCATAGACACAGAAACGGCTGGGGCTTTGAGCGTCAAGTCTATTCTCTCCGGCGCTCCGACTGTCGGTCCGTCCGTCTGTCTGTCTGTCGGTCTATCGGGCGGCGGGCGATGCTTGCTTACTTGCCTGCCTGCCCACAGAAAACTCGGCCCAAGGCCAAAAGTCATACGCTGTTGTCGTCGACGTGCAGAACATAGTCGCGAACTGTGGTGCACAGGTGTCGTCGCCGTCTTCTCCTCCTCCTCCTCCTCCGGGTCCTCCTGATACTAGTGCTTATCCTTCTTCTACATTCCCTGATGCCGACACCTTCTGCGAAAACAGGTTTCGCTTACGGGGCAACCTGGAGCACCTGCGCGCGCGGGCAAATGCCAACTAGAATTAACTGGCTGCTCTTTCGCTGGATAATATCTCGGACATTCCACAGCCGGGCTTTTCGAAGAGGAAGACTATCTTCAGCAGCGCTGCGATCTCGTAGGTAGCAAGATGCTGTAGTTCGATTTACTGGAAATTTTCACCTTCCGTCTTTTTCGGAACATCGAAATCGATATCGATTCGGGAAGAACTCGATGTGATTCGGAAAACATCCAGTATAAGACCGAAATGAGTCATTCTCAAAAAAATTTCATGACATGTATACATCAAATAAACTGACTCATCACTATAACTCGTCTATGTTTTCGATCAAATCAACGACGAATGTTGTTCGACATGCGAATCTCAGATTGCTGTTGAGGTGGGGTAGAGTTGGCTGACTCGAGAGCTCAATACTTTTCGAAACTGTCGATTTCGCTCCGTTTCTTTCTCGAGCGAGGACGAGCCGAGTTGGTTTCTAGCACGAAGCCCCAAAGTCGGTTATCATGACGTCGACAAAGCGGGCGAACGTTTATGGGAACCACCGCCTGAGTGAGTGACCGGCTAGTTGGTTGGCTAGCTGGTCCACTGACCGGCGATTGTTACCCCCGGAGTCGGCTATTCAGCCCCAGGTGCGACGTTAAGATATACAAAAGTACGTGATGGCGGCAGCGTTGCTGAACCCACGGCCGGCGAGCGGGCGATGAGAGTCAGGGGGCATCAACGCCGAGAATCCACCTCAACACCAGCAGCACTACAATGCCGTTGGGGCCTGGCAACCAGCTGGGGTAGCCAGAGCGTGGCACCTGTTCTGTCGGAGCGAAGAAGCCATGCCACAGAAAATAAAGAAAAGACAGCGAGGGACATCTGGTCCACAAAGTCTATTCTGACGTATAAACGTACGGATACATACATATGTTGCTGTGTAATAAAGAGCAGCACAAGGTGCGATTCAAACGCCGGTCTCGGTATCCCGTTCAGCGTTTTCTGACCTCGGATCTCATTTGAAGTCACAGGATTTCGTCTTGTCACCAAGCCGGGACCGAGATAGAAAACTGGGCAAAAACGAAGAGAAAAATTGTGAATTCGACACTTCCGCCTTGAGCAGAACTTGTGAGTGGGAGTCAAAGCGGGACGAAGTGAATACCAGAAGTCGTCCCCGTGGAGAGCTGTCTTCGATCGATGGGAATTACAAGGAAGTCAGAGATGAAAATCGCGATTTCGAGCGACGAAGCCAAGCGGAGCATTTCGTGGGGGCCCCTGGCCAGACCGATCCATAGACAAACAGAGTAACATGGCCCAGTTCAGGATGAATTCGTCGGCCGCGATGTGGGGGTGTATGAAGAAACTCCGAAAGAGAGAGAAAGCGAGAGTTTATGAGTTCGAGAACCATGATCGGCTGAGTGAACATGAAACGGGGGTGTTTGACCACTTGGAGGAGGTCATGCGAAGCAACACTTGTGGGCCACATGCTGAATCAGTCTACTGAAACCCCGTCAATTAAAAGCACTTCACGATATGTGTACGCGCGTGCACATGTTCCAACTGTGTTCCTCATCTAATGGCTTCGTAGCGGAGGGAGAAACCGAGCAACTAATTCTTCTCTGGCCCATTAATCTATTTGTATCGTCCTCAATCAACCAGGGTTCGCTCTCGAGATGTCGATGACACGACAGTGCCTCATCATCACTGTTTCGGCCTCGCTCGAGCTGCAGACAACTCCCACTGCCAGACTGTCTCGACGACGGAATTCAAACAATCAAACCCTCGCTCTCAGTCAGGAGAACATCTCAAAAGTTTCGGTACTGTGTAGTACCAAAGTGAAAGTACCGTGGGCTCGCCAGGCTGCGCTGCGAAAGCTAGAGAAAAACGTTCGTTGGCTCACTCGTACGTGGGAGCCTCAAGAGCCGCGTAGATCTGGGTCATAGCCGCATCGAGGAGGCTGCGACGAACTAGTAGAAGCGAACGCCAGGGCACCTGTGGCGTTCCTAGCTCCAACGTTAGCCGTCTAACCTGGCTGCCGCCAGCTCTGCCTCGAAAGGAATCCGCTCGCAAACATAGCTCGCTGGCGGGCAGGTAGGTAGCGGACTCCACAGCTACGCCATGGGTCGGACTGCTTTAAGCCGTGTCTAGGCTCGACGACTTTACAGCGAAGCGTTCGACGGACCTGGCAGATTATTTCTGCCTTTAGATAGGATCTAGTTCAACAGAGGAGTTTTTGTTCGTTCGCTGTAATTTTATGCGGTCTGAGTCAGAGATGGAAACGGCGTTTCGAGTGAAACACCACAACTGCAAACGTTGATCACTCGAATACCGATTTGTCTGATTTTCCCGCTTATTCTTCGTTCGGAAGTCAAAACATACACCGGGTTTCGAGTAGAGATGCCTTGAGCGGCTGCGACCGTTTCGATCGCCGAAAGATACTCTTCCTCGAAGCGGGAAACAACAATTGTTGAAAAATATCGCGTCTTGCGCAAGAGGCCGATATCGGGTCGGAATTCCTTCACAGGAACGAACGAACGAACGCACCGCCCGCAAGCAATGACGGACGGGAATGCCTTCGAGAGTTGGCTTAAGTTCAGCACAGCTACTGATCCCTGCTAGGGTCCAACTCGTTCGTGACCCTTCGCGCTCGACGACAGGAGGGGTAGAAAGAAGCGCACGCTCCAGTGTTTGGAAATTTTTCCCGAGAACAGGTTGTAAGGGAGAAG
The DNA here is from genome assembly GCA_021527715.1 of Neoseiulus cucumeris. Classification (NCBI taxonomy): domain Eukaryota; kingdom Metazoa; phylum Arthropoda; class Arachnida; order Mesostigmata; family Phytoseiidae; genus Neoseiulus; species Neoseiulus cucumeris. The sequence goes on along the minus strand of JAJSRV010000138.1, from coordinate 498,766 downwards.
ACAACAGAATCGCTTCGCGGATCCAGCGTCTTCTCATCGTTATTTACGATAGCTCGTTGAGAACAGCGTCGCATCATTCCTCCCTCAAGATTTACTCAAGTGCCTGCTTCGCTGCTTCTATGATCTGGTTCTGGCCACGGAGTTGGGAAATTTCGAGCGAGCGAGCGAGAACGAAAGAGGGGTGTTCACATGGAGTGAGCCCTGACTCTCGATACTAGAGCTTTGACATGGAATAAGAACAAAAACACATCATTCAGAATCCTCTCGGAAAAGGAGACGTCGAAGTGATCGCGAATCTCTCGCGTCCCAACGGAGCCCCACTTTGTTGCCCGGCGACACTGTCGGATCAGCGCTCGCGGTCGGCCGCGATCGTTCTCTAACGATCTCCAATCCGGGCGCTCAGATTTTCGATCTGGAAATGGATGGGGGAAGGGAATTTAAGCAGAAAACGAAAAGCTCGGGTTTTGAAGATTTGAGGGTTCTGCAGGGTGTCGTTGTAGTTTGCTCCATGGTAGTGAAGCGTTCATTGAGCTCGAGTACCCTCCTGTCATCTTTCACGACGAGTTTATGATTTATTTATTCGGCCACGTTGAGCAGTCCGTCAATGGTTATGAGCTTGTAGTCAATTTGGTTCCGTTAGTTCTGAGAAACGCTTAGGACGTGGGAGGAGGCTCTTGAACATCTTCGAAGATGCGGTCGTAGCTGTCTTTCGTCGTCGTCGTCCGCTCTTTCTCCTCTGCGTCTCGAGGGGCGACCGACCGACCGAACGAACCATCGACCTTCAATGGTGGTTTGAACCGTTGCCGCGCCGTCGTTGTTGGGGTTTGTTTCGGTTTTCTGGGGGGCCAAACGCCGCCGCTCGACTTCGTGAACGGTCATCGGTGCTCGCTCCACGAGAATTCACACGGAATGCCCGCTTGGATGCCGCACAACGGCCGCACTCATTAATCGTAGAGAACGCGGACGGTGTACGTTCGTTCGTTCGGTGTACGCGCGGATCGTTTGCTCGTTCAATGTGCACTGCATTGAAAGAAATCAGCTGGCCGCTGTCCATTGTTCGGAGTTTGAGCTCTCCCACGCTCGCCCAGTTCACCTGTCCGTGCAGTTGCGGCGGCGGCGGCGGCGGCGGCAGCAGCAGCAGGAGCAGCGATAATCAACGTTCTGCATGACTGTCCACCCCCAGGTAACGAGCACAGGAAGTTGAGCATTTGCACAGCTATGCTTCCGTTTGTTCGTTCGTTCGTTTCTGGCCGAGCGAACGATCGTTTGTCCTCTCGTGCACTTCGGCGCGAACGTGGACAGAAATTCGAAATGGGGTTCACAGGCGAGATAGTCCGTAGCGAAGCGGTGTTTAATCAGCTGACGGAACTAGCTGGGCAATGGATCCGACGACTAACGTTACAATGTTCTTTCAGGCGAATCCTCCGGCAACGCTCCCCCTCCTGGACCTGGGCCAGACATCAAATGTGAGTTTGAGTGTACGCGGTGTTCGAGATAAAACTTCGGAGCCAGCATCCCCTTAGACGCAGAAAAACAGACAGAACAGAAGATAGATAGCATGCTAGAGATAGATAGAGGTGGACTACTTGAAAACTCTGCTGAAAATTCGGCGACACGACCTCCCTCGACGACGATTAGGCCTGAGATCCACAAACAACAGAGGACACACGATGATCACACGTGTTCCGAAACCGTTAGAGAGTCGGCTCATGCTAAATGTATGCATAACTCGAACGGAACGGGACCAGAGCCCACGGTTCCTGAGTGAGGCTGTTGTACGTCGGACAGTTTCGAAATCGCGCACTCGATTCGGGCCATTAGCCTGGAAGTCGCGTAGAGAGCTCTAAGAACCTGTTTCGATTCTCGGCTGTGTCTCGAATTGTCAATATGGAGAGCACAGGAAAGTTTTCGAATGAGGATTCGATTGAATTTCGTCCGCTGAGAATGTAGCGAGCAGCTCGAGGCCAACCGTTCTTCTGCATCGATAGGAGAAATCCTGCAGGAGGCGGCTAGACGTCAGCACGTGATGGAAAGGTCCTGTCAAGAACTCCTTTTCCGGCTTCGTATCATTGACGGACTGAAGAAAGGCACCGAATGAGTTTCACTCTCTGCAGCGAGCCCGGACTTTGCATTAGCCAGAACAGATTCTTGTTCCTTGGAGGAAAAGCCTCCTCGTTCCCTCTCTGAAATCTCCCCCTGCCCTTTCATCTTTCATCTCGACAAAGGGATCGAAACTTTGAGATCGGCGTTTGGTCATCGAAGAACGTCCTGGCCCTGACTTTCCTCTCGGTGTTTCTGGAGTCGATTTCGAAGTCTCCGAAATAAGGGAAGAACGGACGCCCGGGAGACGGAATTCCGTTTCTGATCTGGAAATTTCGAGCGTTTTCCATCGGGTCGTGCTCCTATCCCGGATGCACTGATAGTTTTGGAAACTTTGCGAAGAACCTGTCGGAATGCGTATCTTGTTTCATCAAGATCCGTTTCCTGGAGTGCTCGGAGCGAGGCCAAGCTCGATTCCACTGCGGGTGTTTTGCGATCCGCTTCCGTTTTTTTTTTCCTTTCGAATGGCCCGGCGTTAATGTCGTTTGTGCAGCGGTGTCGAGTGGCACGCCGGCAGGTTTTTTCTCCTCCTCTTTTTCCGGCGGAGAAAACAGAAACGCTTTTCGAGAGTTCGAACGTCGCTCGATCGCTTTGGCTTATTCGCTTGCGCTGGCCACACAAAAATTTCCTCCGCTTCTCCCTGAGTGGATGCGGGCGATGACGTTGAATAGTTCAGCTGCTCAACGGCCGCGGGCATGTGGAAGCTATCACTCCTACGCCAGGGCCCTCTAGAAACAAAGCGCCTGCTGCCTCTGACTCCAGAGAAACAGAGTCACAGTGCGAGAAAAAAGCGAAAGGCAGCCACATCTAAAGAATCCCGCAGGCAGCCAGCTAGGCGGGCGTTCAGTCAGCAAGCCAGGCCGGCTGCCAGTGCAGTGTCTTTCGAGTGGACAAACGCCACTTGCTTTCTTCCCACAGGCTCCTCTCTAGAGCATAAACATCTTGTGGGCGGCAGAATGGAAGCGGGCCGGCGGTCGAACCCTCGTGCCGATGGGAACCCGGCGTTCTCGCCCACTTGTCACATCAGATCCATCACTCGCTTTCTGATATCAATATCAGAAAGTTCAACGCAACTGGAAGCGAGACTCGCTTCATAATAATCAAACATTCCTTCGAACCGAGGAAATTTCCGGCTCAGGGACGGATTCTGACCCGGAAACGGAAATATCTTGGCAGAGGTGAAGAATTCCAGAATTCTCACCTTTGCCACGTTCAGACCTGAGGCGATTCATTCAAATCCCCCAGAAAATAAGAAAAAAAAAACATCCGAAAGTGGACGGTTCGCGCACACCTCGTTCCAGAAATCGCTCAGAACTCTCAAAGTGCTCAGATACAACACTCACACAAAATCGGAAAACGGAAACCGGTAACGAGGATGAAAGCCAAATCGTTGAGGTTTCCAACACGCGGAACGTATATTCGTGCACTTTCCGCGGATAGTCCTCCGTAAAGTTACGAAACACGACGAGTTTCAATGACACCAGCCTGAGGGCATTCATACACGGGCCGTGGTTGGATTCGGTTCACACGGCAGGTGAGTCCACCTGGCGAGCCGACGACCGAAACCTGAAAGAGATCCTGGGAAAGGCAACCAGTTTCATCAGAGAGAATCAGGTCGACGGGCGGTGTCACACTTGCCAAACGACAACGCCGAAAGTCCCCTAACGTTTTTGTCTTACTTCTGTGTGTTTGTGAGTATCACCATTAGAAGGGCAGTAATGAACGAACTAATAGAGCTTCCGGCTGATCGCTGCAATCGCGACTTGTACAAAGGACTGTCATCAAGAGTATCATTCTTGAGACATTGGTGATGCACGTGGTAGCTGCGATGCCCTCGGATGTCGAGCAAGCGTCTGTGGCAATGCAGAACGTCGTCACTCTGTCAACAGAGACCGGCTTGTCCGAGGGAATAGTTTGCCCATTTCGACGCTTTTATGTCCTCTCACCAATTATTGCGAAAGAAGATCGCCGGCGCCAACGGTCTAGCCGAGCTTCTAGTCCGGGATTTTTCTCCCATCAGACTCACTCGATATGCGTCAGAAGATGAGGGAAAAAAAATGAGTCCTGAGAGGAGAAATGCACTCGGGAAACGAATCTAAATCGGGACCGTTCAGTGTTCGCTGGGCTTTGATCAGGAAATCCTTGCAAACAACTTCCAGCCTTATCCGCGAACGTTCGAGAGCTTCCTTCAACATTTCCTCGTTTCATTGCAGTGATCGAACTGAACAACAACAGTGGCTCGGAGACCGATCGCAACCTTGAGTTGTATAGGACCGCGGCAGCCCTCAATCTGCTGAGCACCCAGGCAGAACATATCCGCCAACAGCAGGCTCAAGCCGTTGCTCAACTTCCACCTCTCATAACCTCGCCCGTGGAGGACCCGAAACCCTCACATGGTAGCAAGCGCAAGCATGGATCCGAAAAGCCCAATGACACCGGTATGTTCTTTCTTCTTTCGTTTTCATTTGTTTTTTTCTGTCCTTCCGGAAAGTTTGTGTGTGCCGATCCGGAGAACTCGACGCCAACTTCTCCTTGGAGTCGTTTCCTTTGCGTTCTCCTCTGATAGATTCGAGATGTATCGGGTCGTAAAGCTGTCGTGCGTGCGTGCGAGCGAGCTGCATAAAAGATGCAGCAAACGCGATCGTCGATAAGCTGTCAGAACCGCGGCTCAGTTCAGGAAATCCAACTCAAAACTCTCTGGAGATTCTCATTCTAAGTTTGTTGAGCTCCCTCGGCTCGATTTGTAACACAATCGGAGTAAATTTGAATTTTCATTGTTGCAGTCATGAGCCTTGCTCAGAGCATCATGGAGTCGATTAACAGAGGCGTCAACAAGTTCATGACGCTCGAAGAGCGCCGCATGCAAATGGAACTCGAAATGATTGAGCGCATGCGGAAAGAGGAAATGGAAAGACAAGAACGTCTTCGTCGCGAGGAAATGCATCATGAGGTCCGCCTCATGACAGTCATCGCCGGCCTCTTCCAACAGACTGCCAAAACCGTGAGTTCAAACACTTTTCAGTATGAGAAAAGAAGATGAACTCTTCGATTTCCCAATTGTGAACAAGGCGGAGAACGCCGTTCAGGATGTCGAACGAGTGGGATTTGAACTTTCATTTCACGATTTCAGGGAGAAACTCCGGCGAACCTCAGCAGTCTCCTGAAGGAGCTCCAGGCCTCGGTTGAGAACAAGAGCCACTCGGAGAGCTTTTCCGACGAATACTCAGACGACGATGACGATTCGGTTCTTGGAAAGAAGATGAGAATTGACGAGAGTGTGAAAACCGATTGAAATTCATCATCCTCCATCATCACCTTCATCTAAACGATCATGATCACGACAAGAGGCTTCATCAGCGTGTTCCGAAGGCCGAATCAACGAATGTTATGTCGCAGACGTCAGCGGAGTGTTTCGTCGGTCATGATTTGCGGAGATGACGGTGATGATGTCCACCACCATCAACCGAAAGAGTATTACAAGGGGAATTCGACAGCATTTAGGGCAGCCACGGGGTCTGGGAGATGATTCTCTCCTTCGACTCCGTGGAGCCCGAGTCGATTCCGGAGCTGAATCCACTCACTGTACATAGAGATGTCATCGGCGTCGCGTGAGTCGCCTAGACTCAGCGGATCTGTTTTCGTTGTAATGGCCGATGCTCATTCGAGCACCACCTCCACTAGTCCTCATATGTACTATTAGATAGGTTCTGTTGTTGTTGTTGCTAGTGCTGTTGTTGCTACTACTACTACTACTGCGGTTGTAAATATCATCCATCAAGAGCATCGTTTCATCAACAACGTAGGTAGCTCGCTAGACAGATACGCGATAGGTAACTCCCTCCGCAAGTACGGAGTATCGGCGACGTTGCAATACAACAGTTTCCTCAATCCAAATTCATTAGACCTGTCCTGTCTGTCGTCGAGTGCGCGACGCCCCCTCCCCTATCCGTCCGCCCCGTCGATTGCCTTCTCCGCTCTACGATTAAGTGATCTTTGAATTTATCTGTCGAATTGAATCACCTACTTTTGTCTCTGACAAAAACAAAATGGCCCCTTTGTGCAATGTCAAAGGCGATCACCGTTCCGAATCCGTACGGAAACCGCGGTTGGAAGGAGACGCCACAAAATGTAGAAATCGCGATAACCCGCGGACCCCTTTCGAGAGTTTGGACCACATTGTGGAGTCTCCTAGTATAATGACTACAACTACTGAACAAAATCATTCAAGCCGTCGCTGCAATAGAAAACACCCGGTAGCTGCTATAGCAGCAATTTTTACTATTTCCTTCGAGAAAGGTACCAAATAAGCGCTGAGTGTTCGTCATTTCGGACGAATCGTCGCGCTCGTTGTTGATGCGGTACGACTAACATGCTGTGCATGATGAGAGAAGCACGCCACCGTCTTCTGGACAAAGAATCAAAATCGGGGAACCATTTCGGAGGTATCAAGAATGTACCACACCTGTACCAATACGAACCACAAAAGTATCGACAACGAACCAAAACTGTGTCTACGAGGTGTCTGACGGTGAATTCTGTAAATCTAGTACCCGAACGGTGAACACCGAGTACCCAAAATGGTACCGGAAAGGTCTGAACGAAGTAGCAATAGTATACTACAACGACCGTAGCGGTTTTTAATGAAAGAAGAGAAAAACTAGTTCGCGCCAGCGGTAAAACAACCTTCATCAACTACGTACTACAATCTACCATCTCCTCAGTATCGACGCAGATACACAGCCTGAACAGTTGTAGAGGTAGTAGAGCAGGTCGCAGCGGAAGTAGTCGTAGAAGGAGTTAATTTAAGTTTATCAATCAATGTAGATATAAAAAGAAATACTGCGAGTTCAGGTAACTGGCTTCGTGAGCGAGTAGAGTAGTACGGTGGGGAGATTTTCCCTTTCACCGATGTAGACAAGGAGAAGAAAAAAAAACTTAGAAAAAACCCAAAAAACCACGTTTCAAGTCGAGATCCAACAATTTGCCCGGATGGGCCCGCGCGCGGTCTCCGTTTCGCTTCGCGCAGCAAACCAACAAACCAAAAGGATGAACCCTAAAAGCAGAGTGTCTGCTACGGATGATATCCAGCGATGATTGGAAATCCAGAGATTTCAGTTGAGCTGTCGCGATCTCAAATAGAATGTTGATCGATCGTCCCCAGCTAGACCTCGGGGATCGCTCATTTGATCGTGAGAAATCTTCTGATCCCAAATCCTGCTCCGAAAAACCTTTGAACCGACGAACAAATCATTCATCCAATCATCCATCCATTCATTCATTGCTAGGAATCGGACGTAGTAAAATAGTCGCGCAAAGAGCAGAAATCGACACTCCTCCCTTTGGTTTGCGCATTTGCTTCGTCGGAATAGGAGTATTCGATGCGCCCGGACTCGACCCAAGTTTGTGTTTCGTTTTGCTTGCGACTGGCTATCGCATGTTCCCATTTTGCGTGTGAGCATTTTTGGTTTGACCGCGTTTCCTTTTTGTTTTTTGCTTAGTAGATAATTCCCGCAACATTTGGTTTCGTGCTTTTCCCCCGAGCAGCGGGACGCTCGAGATGCCGAGTGCGCGGAACTAATGGGAACGTGAATTCACCAACTCGCGGTCCCTGTTGTCTCCGCCGCATGGGCATCGAGCAGAGGTCCTTCTCCTCGATTTCTCGGAGCTTTCGCGGACACTCGAGAATTCTCATATCAGAGACTGTTTGTCAAGTCTGCAAAAAGCTAGAGGTGTTTGTTAGTTCGCTTCTATATGCTTCGCGGGGAAACGATTTTCGGATTTCGTTTCGTTCCCCGATCCCCGCTTATACCCTACCCTTCCCTGAATGCTGCTCCAGCTGCTGATCAATTGAATCATTGAACGACAGAATTGATTGGTCAGGATCCGACGTGTTGACAGACCGATCGATCGGGATCCCGTAATTCCGGATCAGGATCTGAAGGGTCGGTCAACTCGAGGGTCGATTGAAATATTTTTATTTTCAAATATGGTATCCCTTTTCCAAAGTAGCTTCTATCGAATTGCGATCGACAAGAACAAAACATGGGATCTCCATACTTCCACACCATTTCCAAAACGACGACCTGGCTTGAACCATTCCACAGTTCGTAGAGCGACTGGAAGAGAGGCCCCGAAGAACTCCATGCAATTTCCAAGGGCCCTCTTGTGCAACACCGGAGTGCCTTGACGCGATCAGCCCCTTGCGAGGCGCTATCGACAAAGAGACTGAGAGTAATATGAAACAGACATTTAACACTCATGATCTACGTGCATACTTACCCTATAAATACATACATACATACATACATAAAAGCAGACACGAACATACCGACCAATAAACATTCATGCATACCTAGCCTACATACCCACATCGCATATTCGCTATAAATATATATGCATATAAAAATATAAATATATACAAAGAATACACATCTCGTTCAGATGAGATGAAATTGAAAGATGGCGTTATTTACGGTTTATACAAAAAAAAAAGAAAGAATTTCCACTTGTCGCGTGAAGTTGCCGTCGGGAGCGAAAGCGTGCTTCTAGGAGAAATCAGACGAAACGCGAAAGAACTCACGTCCGATGCGATTATCAATTATAACGTTCGACTTGAAATATAGTAAGTCCAACGGTTCTCGGAACTGTCTGAGATAGCGATGGAAATTTTGATTTGGAATAAAAGCATAATTCGTACATCAAACTTCTGCTGAGCTCTTTCTCTTTTCGGGGATATCAGATCATACGGGGAAATGTCGTGCACGAGATGACTGATGATTCGAGGAGAATGATGATTTCAGCTTAGGTACCTACTTTGTTGTGAGATCCCACAATACGGTGGAAATGGTAGATTTCCAACTTGATATCTATTTCAATGTGCAGCACTCTTTCTGAAGGGATTGTGGTCTGTTGGAACTCCGGAGTTCCACTTCGGACTTCATGAGAAGAATACTGGAGGTCCGACTTATCGATAATAATTCACTAAGCACTCGGAGGGATACTGAGAATTTCAGACAATCCAGGAGAGAATAAAACTCCACAAACTCTTCTCTCGTTCATCGCACTGATAGAGAACAGGTGAGTTGAGCAACAGTCTCCCGAGATCGTTTCTTGGACACAATCACCAATCGGACTGGCAAACTGGTACTTTGTGTCGAGGTTTCTCTTCTGCATTCGATGGTTGATTCCATTATGTGTCTTGCCGATCCGTGCATTCAATGAAATGGATGTGAGCTCATGAACAGGTCTGGACTCGACGTTAGAAGATCGATTTTGACGAAGAAGACCCATGAGCTCCCAGTGGAAAGCTGTTCATCACATTCAATAAGTAAGAAAATATTCTCGTGAAAGTATCTTCTTTAGGAAGAAGCTTTCTCGGAGTTTCAATACAGACTCAACGTGGCGTGACACAAACGAGAACCTTTTGACCGGATTTTCGGACAAGGTCGTGATCGCAAGCCCCCCTCCCCCCCATTGCTTTCTCGGTTGTCCCCCCCCCCCCCGCTCAGAGAGATAGCTCGGTTCACGGAGCTACGTCATTCAGGTCGACGAGCACATTGTCGACGTTTGTATCGCACTGTATGTTGACGGACAAGCCCGATCGCCCAACCGAGATAAGACGGGAACGCGGAGCATTTCCTTCCGCTCCGTTTAGATCAAAGCGCCATTCTCCGACAGTCAGGTAGAGCAGAAATGGAGTTTCCTGCGCAACAATGGGTCGGAAATCAAATTCAACTGGAAGATGAAATTTTCGATGTTCGGCTGAAATCTCAAGGATGATTGATGGGTTTTCTTTTTCGGTTGAAATAGGATTCTCAATCGACGTGGAGACTTTTCGTAGAGTCTCTGAAGCGTTCACATCCCTAAGTGTTTCAGAGCGAGCGGATAGCCGGCAAACGTGCCTTCAGGAAACTTTCGAAACAAGATCTACAAAGTTCCAACGAGAGTTGAGGCGAAGATCGTCGACGTCAGGAGGCTCCTGGGATGAGCGGCTTGTTTCAGGAAGCACTTAGAGTATCCGGTCGCCGGCCGTTCCTCCGTTCCGTTAACTCCAGGCTTGTCAGTTCGCGTTTCGAAAATATTTTAGACCACCTCGTCCTCTCCGCGAGTGCACAACCCGAGCAGATAAATCACTCGCGAGGGCAACGTCTCTTACTGAGAATGCTTAATCGACTTGCGTATGCTTTCCTCAGATATGAGTCGCCCTCGGCTAACTAGCTCGTCGACGAGGCGAAGCTTCTATCTACTTCCCCAAGGACCGCAGATCGAACAAACGCGAATTTCGCAAACGAACTCTGTAATCCTCGCCGCCTCGTGGTGATTCTTCTCGTTGTCGCTGCGACGCACGCATGTGACCGTTTGTCGAAGGAAGCATCGATGAAATTGTCCGCCATTTTTTAGACACACGCTCGCCATCTCCTGAACAAACAACCATTCGCGAACAACTGTTTGTCTACGGCCGTCGCAACAGTCTGGCGCCTGACAACGCTTTCGAATGGGATTATCCCCATTAGAACGATTGCCATTCCCTCATGCAACCATTTGCCATTCCCCGAAGCAACCGTTGTACTCCGACATTGAGACCACTTGTCGTTTCCGAGTGCAACCACTTGCCACCATCGAATGCGGCCACCCCCGGGCTTCGAACGCCTCGACTGGCAACACTTCGAAGCGACAATGTTCCTTTTACGAGTACTTTTCCGAGTGCAAAAATAAGCCCACCGAATCCCTGGCCTCTTGAGGAAACTTTCGAGGTCACGGGGTCGGACCTCGGGCGAGCACTTCGGAGATGAGAAGTGCGGTTCCAGACTGTCGCAAAGCAGCGCCGTAACACCGAAGATATGTGGGACCTCACCGAGCATGACATCCGTGGCGTCAGCGGTCTGTGATTGTGCATTTGAACCGCATCATTTGACCGCTCTATATGTACTGCTGAGTTATTATCTTGAGATTTCTTTCCCGAAACGTCTCCCGTATGGGAAACGATTCCGGATCGGATCCTGTTCTCAAACTTTTGGGTTTCGACACAGGTTTGATATAATAGTGGTGATAAGTTATTTCTTCATTCCTATTTCTTTTTCTTCAGAAATGACTTCCAGCCACCAGTTATGGGCACTCCTCTAATGGAGATCGCGATTATGATAAAAAAAAAAGTTTTAATCGATCGCCTTATCTCCAATCAAGGCGTAACCATATGCTCGGTCATATTGAAAACCCCGAGAAAAGCGAAAATGGTTCTATGCGGGTAAAGTTATGATCAATATCATTATCATTGTCACAATCATGATAAAGGAAATGTTTATCACTGCCGAAAGCGGATCCACGCGAAGTTTCGAGGAAGTGGTCTTCGGGTGGATACCGTTGAACTTAAAGATATGGAAGTCCTTGCCACTTATTTGGAATTCCGAATGTTCCGATGGGAGATCATGAAGTCCTCGAAAATCGGTAGTATCAGCTTCAATTCAAGCTCCGGAAGCCAACTAAACGTCTCTTGGCCGGTTGGCCACGAGATCTCTCTATGCAGATGATAATTCGTTCGCAAAGCGTATCACGAAGCGTGAACAATCTCTCTCTCTCTCTGTCTCCACGACATTTCCTCGATCCGATTTCGCGAAGGAATCTTTTCCTCCTCCTGGATTCCCTACAGCGCTTTCACGTGTTCTAGATCCGCCCCCGGTGAGATTTGGATCCGAAACCGAAAGTGTTCATCCATGCGAACAGCCAGAACATTTGAATTTCCTGCGGAGAACAAACCCTGGCGTTTCCAAAAGTAGGTTTCCCAATTTTTCAGAAGCATTGCTCATTCGAGAGTTGTGCACTCACTCAGGGTGAATTCAAGCTCAACGTCGATGTTCAATGCGCGGGAATTCGGAATAGGCTCCATCGCAGTCCTGAATGGCTCCTCGGACATTCATGTTCGGCCTTCTCGTCGGCAACGATGTTGTACGACTTTGTAAACGGTCATGAGCCGAAGCAATTCGGGAAGTTCAAGTAGATTGAGATGTCAAGGTCGATTGTGTTACATACTTTTCCATCAGTGGACGATGAGGCAGCTTCATCGAGACCAAATTTCGAGTCGAGAGTCGAGAGTGAGAACGGCGGGTAATAATTGAAGAGGTGCTTAATGTCAGTCGCGCCCGAGAGATCATTTCCTGTCCGGAGGCGCAACTCCTTTTCATTTTCGATGTTTTCCGTCATTACCTCGTGGTTCGTTTTCCATCCTCTCACTTTCTCTTCCCAGACTGCGTTTCCGGTTCCAGGCTATTCAGCATACGACGCTTTTCTCTCTTTCGCACAACAAAAGATCCGCTGTGCTGGAAGATTCAGAGGTGCGCATAGAAGACGAGAGCGAGAAGAAGAATCTTCCGGAATGAGAAGCACTTCACGCTGCAAAAAAACCAATGAAAATTCCACAACCTCATTAAGCAATGCTTTGATATACCTTCAGTCAGTATTTGGCTCCTCGACGACCCCGCATAAACGTCACTCTCTCTGTAATTCTCGCCATCACGAAGCTGTTCCTTGTACAGTCGAAAATTCAGAGTTTTCGGTTTTGGATCTTGTCGCGAAAGTTCAGCGATCGCATCCGATCTGAACGCATTTTTCAGAAGTGAAACTGAGGATGTTGTCAGTGAGGCTACTTCTATGGTGTCTCGGCTAAGGCTCGAGTGATGGCAACACTTTGCACTCCACGCGAGATGAAAAACATCTCAATTACGGCGCGACATTATTTATCCGGCGTGGGCTCGCCTCAATCGTCGTAGCTTTATCAAAAGAACGGTGAATGACTTTGGGTCCCTAGTGTGACTAGAGGCATCTTCGCGTTCCGTCTGCAGGGCGTCATGATGTGCAATAAAGACTTCCCGCCTCGTTGATGTGATGGCCGTCGACGAAAATAACATTTGTTTTGCGGAAAGAGTCCGAGGTCAAGGACTACACGAGGAGAATACTTGCGTTTTGGCAACAGGAGAACTCACTCTTCCAGACGGCGTGGCGCCGGCTCGAAATATGCTCCGTTTTCTTCTCGGATTCGAACGCTCGTCGGAAAGTTTTCGAAGTCGAAATCACCGGAAGAATTTCCGGGGCGCCGAATCTGTCTTTATTTATCTTTTCGGAGAATTCGTTTTTATTTTCACCCCCACGCCATGTTTTCGCAGGAACGAGCGAGTTCAGCGACGTGTACTTCCTCTCGCAGAATTGAGCTACGTGCATCCCCCCAGGGTCGGAATCTCATTGCTTCGTCGAGCTTCCAGATTGCAATATTCCGGAAAATAGATCAAGGAAAAAATAAGATCTGTGCCAGGGGTCGAGTGATAGAGCATTTGTTTGAGGCCTTGGCTTTCGAAGATTCTCTCGAAGCCCTAGGGGAGACGGACCAGCCCTCGAGTCGAGTCACGTCCGCCGGCGGCTACTGTGGCTTCGTGTCTATCTCGTGCGTAGCGCTCGGCTTCGGCTTGTAAAGTTTATTCTCAACGTCTCGGATACCAGACAATATCTAATGGAAATCACGCTCGAGGTTCGCAGATCGGATCTTATCGAACAAAGCTTTCGCGTGCGCCGCTCGATCTTGGAGGTGCCTCGTCTAGAACGTGAGCGGCAACTATTCGTGAAGCCGGTGAACGAATTTCTCAATTTGATGGACACTTTTTTGACACAAATCGTAATCATACGGAGACTTGCCCACCCCTCCCCCCCTCTTCTCAGTCCTCTCTAGGGGGCATTCGGAGTATCGTTGAGGCTATGCCGAAAACACACAAACTGGAAACGACCCTTCTGCCAGTTTGGTCGATTGAACCGGGACCCGGAATCGGTTTCCAGAGACTAAAGGTCTCTTTGAACATGAGGAAAGCGATCGGCCGAAATCCTCTCGATCGCGGATGCAGTTTTCCTCCCAGGAACGGATGGATTCGGCTCCGACGATCTCAAGGCACGAGAAATGTCGTCTCGCACGAAGACTCCCAACTCAACATCTCGAAACGTTGGTGGTCAATTTTCCCAGACCAAAATCCTGACCTCGTTCACTGTTTTCGGAAGCTTGGTAGCTGTGGGTGTCTAAAAGGAAACGAGGTTCCCGAATGACACGCAGTAATTGAAGCCAAGACAGAAAAAAAAAGCTTATCCACTGCCGGGCGGCAGAGCCGAGGAGTTTTCTCTCTCCGAAGACGTGATGTTTTCGTTGGACCACATCTTCAACATTTTCGATTGGAACAGTTCCTCTTTCGTTTTCCCAACCGAGTCTCAGGCTGTGGTCGGGGTACTTTGGCCGTGTTCCGCGAGGATTTACAAAAATCGATTAAAATTCCGCTTGATGATAGAATCTCATTAGGGTAAGTCGCCTCTCTTCCAACAATGAGCGAATCTCCGGACTCTGTTTCAGAATCAAACGCTCCCGAATACCAAAGAGATGTTCTGGCTTTGGGGAAGCGAGGCTTCCAAGAGCCTTAATGTTCCGGAAAAGTCGTGAGTAGCCTCGCCTTGGATCTAGGGACGGAATGACAAATTTCCTCGAGATATTCTCTCATGCGTTGTGGAAAAATCGAAAGTCCCAAGTATGCGAATATCGTCGACGCGATTAGGCTGCGCGAGACGCGTTTTTGTCGGAGGTGGAGTTTTTCCAGCTCGCCAACGACGACGCGGCGCAAACCGGTGACTCGAGCGTAAGACTCCCGTAGTTGCGGATCTTTACTTAGTAAGTAATTTGGGAAGTCATCTATCTGGACTCTAAAGCGGCCGGAAAAGCTCCCGGAACCTCATTCCGGTCACGTAAGTTTGTAATAATGAGCTATTCCTCTCGGAGTCAATTTCGTCCGAGGAGATTCTGTTGAACAAAACATTTCTCGAGTCTCGTTGGAGATTCTCTGTTGCGAGCGAAGCTTCGTCCGACAATGAGAGAAGATTTCAGCAAGGACTGCGACGGAACCCACTGTCGATAGGAATCCTGGCCTGTCAGCTTGACATGCGCCAAGCCACTTTTCGATGTCAGCGAAGATCAACAGGCTCTGACGGGTGTTTATAGAGCAAATCCGAGCTAAACTCGAGAATCTTCGCTAATGCTCAGTTTCGTCACTTGCTTTGCACGGCCTGTCGCGTGGAGGAAACATGAAACTCCTTCCCGTTCTCAGGCGTTCGCCGAAGTTCCCGATTCCTCGTCTACATAATCTTGAGAATTCAAACACCGAAGGTGGCGAAATTTCCGATGTTGGCGTTTCCTCCGTCCAACTTGCGATCCTGGTATTGCAGCAACGTTCGGAGGAAGTTTGCACGCGCTGTAATTGTTTTCTTCCTTTGATCTTCACAGCGCTGCCTGTAGAGCTCGACGTTAATCGAAGCAAAGTCGGCTTTCGGAACGTGCAGGAGCTCCGATATCGAAGCGAATGTGAATTCGGAGAATTAAAGAACATGTTCGCAATTCGAGCCACTCAGTAAGATGAGCAGGATCGGAACATCCTGCATCCTGCTCCACACCTGGTCGAGGGTTGTGGCTGGCTCGTTTAATGGAACAACGGCTGGGACGTGGTGGTCTGCGCTTTCTAAAATTCTACCTGAATGAAACATTAAACTCTCATTCCTCTGATTCGTGCTCGTTATTATAAATATGCGCAAGCAGGAGCTTTGTTGCTCTAAGCGTCTGTGGACTCGAACCTGACCGCGTTTCCGGATTTTCCGCTCCTCCGAACGGGTCTCAGGATGAAGTGGATCACTGGAACATGATCTCCAGACACATTCGGGTTGAGGTTTCGTCGATATTCGAGGTTCATATCAAGTTCAAAATGAAAATTGTTCATGTTGCGGTGGAGTCCTTTCCTAAATATTATCCTTTTTCCTCGTTCACCTTCTGTTCTCAGGTGTTGCACGGCTTCCTGCTTCGCTTTCAAGACGAGGCCAATGCTCTCGTGGCTCAGGTCGTCAGCGAATCAATTGACTCAGCGGATCCAGCACAGGCTTGCAATCAGATCCTTATGTGAACCTCATCCTGCCAGTCAGGCCGTCTTCCTGTACGCATGGAGGCTGTGCTGCCGCTGGTTTAGTCGGTCGAGGCCGCAAAGGAGCATCTGCACAAAAAAAACCGAGGCCTTATCCAAGTTCCATGACGCATTCGCGGTCACACCGACTCCTCGATCGATGCTCGTTGCTCGCCCCGGGGTATAGAGTCCATTGCGTGCCTCCCATTGCCGGTATTGAGCAAGTGAACTTTCTCTCGAACGTTGTAGGCTGCACACCGAGCTCGGATTTGCTTTCACGCTCCCAAGAACCTTTTGTGTTCATGATTCACGCGCATTTTCTTCGAGATTCATCTTTCACATCTCAATTTGCGAGGAGCATTCATATGGAATCACCGAAATCATTGCTTCATTGCCCAGAAACGGTGGTCAAGTCGGACTGAGAGCGTTTTGTACGTCGAAAGACGCCTTTCCCTCATTTGCAAAGTCATTGGATGCGTTTAATCTCAGCATTATCTGCCTGGGGGACATATTTGATTGCAATATCACTCCAAAAGTATAATTTTTCAATGTTTCCTCCAGTTTCCTGGAAGTGTCCCTGAAAACATCAATCTTGAAACAGGGAAAGGAGTAACGAAGGAAATCAGAATAAAATCAACGAACAGAGAGAGAAGACTAAATGAAAACAAATCCGAAATCATTCTCAAGTCTGTGGCTACGAGCAGCAAACTTACACAAAATCCACTTGATCCGATGTGAAGCTCCCTATGGACGGGAATAAAACACTGCAGACGACGCGATCGATCTGCGTCGGGTAAGTGCTGGTCTCGGCGAAAAAGTAGCCCGGCAATGCAATCACAATACTCACGAACCAGATCAAAGCTATGATTATGAGCGCACACTTGCGGGACATCCGATGCGACAGCGGTTTATAGATGGCGATACACCTGCAATGAAAAACGAATATAATTCACCGAGAGTGTCCGAAGTATGGCCGGTGCATTCGAGGCTCGGAAACGCTGAGAGGATTTAGGCTGATTCATTCAACGGTCGCATTTCCCGACGATTTGCGAGCGACATTGTCTTCCAAAACAGCCGAGCCACATGGTTTTACTTTATATACACTAAATGTTGATCAGTTCGCTAACTGCGAGCACCCATGACACACATGTTCAAGTTTCCGAATAGAAACGACCGTTGTTTCCCACGAAATCATTTTGTAAATCTCGAATCTATGTCAGGAAAATGTCCGATATCCTCAAATGAGACCACAGGACCGTGTCCCATACACAGCGATTGGCGCCGCAGCATCGTCTTGAATTCTTCGGGTATCGATTCAAGGTCTCCGGATTTCTCTCTCAAATCCCCGTCAGTTTTGTTTAGTCCGCGAGCTTCTCCTAAAGCTTCGATTGTTGTTGGAATGCTAACAATGTTTGAAGCTGTGGCTACCGGATCACTTCGGATCGTGTCCGAAATCTCTGGGGCTCTTGAAATCGTCGGAGAGAGCCATCAAGTTCACTGAAAACACCAACTTCTGGACAGAAAGCATCGCTAGCTCTGCTAGAGGGATCGTGAGAAACGAGGGACTCCCAGGAACGTAATCGAAAACAGCTGATGGCGCTATCCAGTTTTATCGTACAAAATGGATGGTGTTTGGTCTTGGCGTAGTCTTGTTGAATGTGGTAGCATGGAATATGAGAATACCGCAGAATCTTCCATAAATGGACAGTCCGTCTGTTTTTCTCGAAACTCAAATCACCATCGTTCAGAGACTGCTCTTTTAACTGATCAGAGACTGCTGCGGGAACCCGTCCGTCTAATGGCGACTCAACACAGTCCTAGATTCTCCTTTTCGTTACCGAGAAAACTCGCCGGGTGAGATTCCATTCGCGAAGCAGACTGAACCATTAGATGGTGGTGAACATGATAAGAATGCCTGAAAATAATCTGATTGCGAAACTCCCGCGCCGGAAAGCGCTTCGAAGCTCGAAATCCCTGAAACTCATCTCTACGATTCCCGAAGTCCCTGTTTTCTAAGGGAATTTCCATTCGCAAGAATCCATATTTTCTCTCAGGACGCCCTCTTTCAGGGCGGTGCGTCCTCCCACTCTGGATAGTCCGGAGTTTTTGAGATTCCCGGCCATGAAATGATCCACGGTGGAGGTGACTTGTGCTCATCTAAGTAAGTGTTAGGCTTTAAACTCATCAGTTGCGATTGGGGCTATAAAAAAACCGGTTCTCGAGAACCGGTTCCGGACCCGGTTCCAGGATCGCGAAACCGATTCCAGGGTTCCGAGAACCGGTTCCGGGCGCGGTTCCAGGATCGCGGAACCGATTCCACGGTTCCGAGAACCGGTCCTGAAATCCCGGGATAACATTCTCCTCATTGATTGTGAATGTTGGTGTGATCGTTTCTGGAGCGGTCGGAGGATTTCACACTAATTCACTTGGTCTATCAGAAATCCGATGCATTTCAGATGGAAAATCGCAAGATGCAACTCATGTTTCACAAGGAGCGGAATAGGAGAGAGCTCGTGGAAAAACACGAAAAGAAGAAAGAACCGAGAAGGTCGGAATCTGACGAGTCAAGGTCGCAGTATTCCACTGACTGGGATGTGTATCGTTGCCGTTGGCGTTCACTGCTCTATTTCTCCTCCATTTTTGTTTATATGTATGTATAGACCTCGAGAGGACGAGGGATGAAAAGAACAGGACTCAGAGAAAAACCCAACACGTCCTGCATAAGTAACGAGCGACTTGACTGTATGTTCCGAAACTCTCTGGAACGTGTCGATGTAACCGACTTTATTTGCATAGATACCGTTTTGCGAGGGAGGGAGGGAGCGAGCGAGCGAGCCGGGTTAGTCGAGAGGAAAGAAACGTCAAACCTTAAAACTTGGGCTGCGGTGGAGTTCCGGCACCGATTCCTAACGAGACCTCTCATTGGCTTCAAAGCCATCTCAGGCAGTCGCTGGACTCCGGAGCACTCTGCGCTTGTTACCGCTGTTCCGGATCGGTGTTTCCGTGGAAGTTGTTCCTCTCCAGTGCTTTATTTCCCTAGGTCCGACAGGAAGAGCGTTCTTCGGAACTAACCAGAATGAATCTGTCAATTTGTTACCCTGTAATTCTATTTCTCCGCACGACTTCGGGAAGGTCCCGTCGACGGCGGGAATCAAGACGGATCTCCCGTTGGTTGAAAAGCTCGCGCCTCGGAACGCATTGTTGCCTCACGTAGTTTCTTTCTTCTCCCATTCTGAAGCCACGACCATTTTTCTGCTGAGTTTCAGGACGTGCGCCTTTCACAGCTTCCCAACGCTCGATGGACCTCTGCTGAACTCTCCTGATCGAGAGAACTGGAAAATTAAAGCGTCACGCTCTATTAAGCTTAACGGAACAGACATTTTCAGCTTTGCGGCATGCTGGCTCGCGCGCTTGATTGAATTCTCAATTGATTCTCCGATGGACAAGCGAGTCCGTGAATCTACGACGCGCGATTCAGGCCCTGGTTTTGCCTCGGGTTCATCGTCACCACCATTACGAAACCAATGGCCGCACACGTTATCAAGCTTGGAATTAGAACCGGAATTCAAATTGACCGCCGAGTTGCGACTCGCCTCAATAAAGCCCCGAAGACTCGAGTCCAGTCGGACTTTCTACGCGTCGATATTTTCCATGTAAATGTCGTCTGTATCGAGCCGGGAGCGAGGGGGACAAATCTCATTTCAGAAACAGTACGCTGCGACGACTGCTACCATCAACCCGCACCTACAGAAAGGCTGACGCGGTCTCGAAAGCTGAATAGCTAGTCGCTTGGAGCGCGCGTTCAAAGTTTCTAGGGATCCTATTCAACACAAACATGTACGCAAGGTGCGGAAGCTCGAGAAAGGTGAGGCCGTTCATCTATCATGCGCCTGCCTTTCAAGGATGTTCGTACACGGATCGTGCGACTACACTTCCACGACCTCGAGGTCAGGGTTCGACCTTCCGCGTCCTCCCATTCGCTTCCCGCGTGATCATTTCCGCTTGGCAACTTGATGCTACTACGATTCACTTACGCTCCGGTCGTTCGACGTAACATTGTACAATCGATTGCCGGCCGGAGGTCTAATTAAGGGTCGTCTTTAGATCCTTTTAGAGGAATTACACTCAGCGGATGAGAATCCAACTTGACCCGATGCGCAAAGTCAGGGTCGTTGAAGTGCACGTGGGAGGCCAGAGGGAACTCTCAAATTATGGGGTTGTTGATGATCGGGGAGTTCGCAGATGAAATCACCGATGCTCCGCGAAAGATGACGCAACTTTTCGAACGATCATCTCAAAGCGGAATATGGGAGAATGGTCGAACGGATGAGATGACCGCGGGGTGCGAGCGATCTTAAACTTTTCTCTCATAGAGTCCGATGTCTGGTGCGTTTCTCATGTGTGCGATTGCGGGAACTCCATTAGAGAGTTCGTCCCGGAGGAAAATCGATTCGAAATGAAGTTGATTCAAAAACGGATTTCCTCGCCCGTCGCGGATCTGACGCACTGAAAGGCAATGCGACGGAGGTCAGCCAGAAACAGAAACCTTCGATTGTCTCCTGGACCTCCACTTAGCATTGGATTGATTCGAGAAAAATTAATTTCTCGATTCGGGAAACTTCGATTTCCAGGATACGAGCTCACAATAGTTCCTCTCCTGTCGTGCACCTACGAGTGCAGTTGCGAGCCACCGAGACTTTTTCAGACATCAGTCTGTGGATGCAATGTCAGACCAGTGTTCTGAAGGTATCCGTTGAACTTCTCTAGAGGAATATACGGCTGATTTGAGCGCAGGATTCTTCTAACCGTGAAGGAATAGGAACGAATGATTCGCTGGCTCCCGCGTCCATGTTCCCAATGGAGGGAATTTATACTCACGTCTGCCGGTGCCTCATTTTTGTCTCTGGAAGAGTCATTCGAGGTATGTTCCGGGTGCGCTCTTGTACTTCTGTTCCTCCCGCATGGAACAACTCCGTCGCTCTCTGAATACCGTTTTCCTGTTCGATTTTCCCGAGTTGACAAGAGAAGCTTGTCACCATCGTGCAAGTCTCTTGGGGAGAGGTGTTCGCGCACTTTACGTGCTAGGGTTCCTCGGAAGTTTTTCAATGTGCATCGGCCTCCTCCTTTTCCCCACTGGCGGTGGTTTGATTCTGATTTTCCGAACTCATTTCATTGCGGTTGAGGCTAATTTAAACCGCTTCGTCAGTTTCCAACGCCGCGCTATTCCTCTCCTGTCTGAGTCGGACGAGTTTCGTTCTCAAATTACATTAATTATTATTCAAGCAGCTCTCACTTCATTCTTCCGAATCGGGTGGCCGCGTCTGCTTGAAACACCGTGGAAAAGAGAAATCGCAGATCCGCGCAAAATGAAACAGTCCGAAGACTACTTCTAGACGACTTCAAAATCCAGTCGGAGAAGGAAAGAAAAACTTCGAAGCGTGACACAAGGTGACAGCTTCCCCCTTAAAATGAATTTGCTCTGCCGATGAAAAAGATGGACGGCGCCAGCGCTCGACTCGCATGACACAGCAGTCTGCCAACCGCAGAATATTCTGTGAAAAGACTTCGAGAAAGGAACCCCATGCTCGGAGACGACGGAAATCACCGCCAACGCGGCGGATCAATCAACTGTCTTCCAGCGGGGGATTTGTTCGAAGGTTACTGAGAGCCCGACAATGTCACCGCGAAGTCGTTATGCCTGTCGGGACCCCGTTCGAAACTCATCCAGGTGACATGTTTGCCTGTCGCCGCCCTGATAGGTCCCAGGAGTCGCTGCCAATGTTTGTGAACTGTTAAACCTGCTCGGCGGGATGTTCCATCCTAGCGATGGTCGCGGTTAACTAATCGCCGGTATCGGGTCGAAGTCCCTAATAGGGTGAACAGATCAGATATCCGCCACTTCGTACAGAAACTCGAGCGCCGTTTACCGGAAAACCGAAAACTCTCATTGAACATCTCAAAATACATCGATCGCTTCCGTTCTG
This sequence comes from Neoseiulus cucumeris, assembly GCA_021527715.1. Classification (NCBI taxonomy): domain Eukaryota; kingdom Metazoa; phylum Arthropoda; class Arachnida; order Mesostigmata; family Phytoseiidae; genus Neoseiulus; species Neoseiulus cucumeris. The sequence goes on along the minus strand of JAJSRV010000138.1, from coordinate 476,721 downwards.
ATGCCGATAACAGGTCTAACTAAGCCTTGCCCGAATCGGGGACCAGTAGTTCAGCGTTGTGGGATGACACCCTGAGATTGGTTGCGAAACGCATCCAAAACTGAGGACTTCCGTGCTGGAATAGCTTCGATCGGTTTTCTTCTCCGACTAAGAAAGTGAAGCAATCATCTGATTGCTCTCCGTCCGCGCACTATTTGGAGGCTTCCCTCCCCGCTGCACGCGTCCGGGCTTTGTCCCGATTTCCGAAATAGCCTCGGAGAATTATCACTCAAGTTTTTGTTGCCCCATAAAACCGTTTGGATTGGGCTCCACAATTATAATATTGCCTCTCTCTCTTTCAGATTTCTGCCGACTCATCCTGACTCGAGCGATCGAGAAACTCGGCGCGCATTTCGCTGCCGTCTCGGAGATTGCTTTTCCGGCCGCAAAACCGCCTTCAGGTGTTGCGAACAAAGAGTTTTATTTCTCGCGAAGGTCTGCAATTCTTCCGGAAACTCATCGCCGCCGCCGTTAAACTTTTCCGAAATGTATCATGAGAGACTGATACGCTATTGACGATAGGCTGCAAACGATAGCGGCCATTATCTGCGACCTACGAAGCTTAGGAGAGAGTCCGATTATTACGGGGGAGCGTCTCGAGAAGACGCTGCAGGTAATGACTCGTTACTCCCGCGCTCTAAACGATCGACGGGAGCAGATGAGGCTCAGAAAGTACCGTCGCAGGGCTTGGCTTGTGGAGATCGCGATTCCAAATGTTCGGCAACACTTCGATCCGAGACTCGGGAAGAGGGCTGGCCACAAATCCACGAGGAACCAGAGTTGAACTTGAGAGAGTTGAACTCTCCCGAAGTAGAACTGTTCTACGAGGCAGACAAAACTCACTCGGGCACTTACCGTGTACGATCAGGACATGCCAGGATGTCATCAAAACTTGACACAGGAACAGAAAACTTCCGATCCGCCGCCGCGAGGGGAAGAGAGTTGGTGATCTCACGGACAGAGGCGGTCCAAGAACTCCTTCGTTCGGAAGAGCAAATATAAAGGATATATCTGACCTTTAAAAGAGGAACAAGCAAGAAAAAAAAAGAGACTTTCGTTTGCAGCTATCATCCAGGAACTCCAGGACAGCGAAGTTTGAAAAAGAGTTCACAGATCTTACAAGTTCGGAACGGAAACACTCTCAATTTCTTCGTCGGATTCCGGTCGGAGATCTGGGCTTAGGAAGCAGCGACCCAAAGCCGAGATCCAATCTACCGAGTTCCTCTCAGACGACGTCGCATCGGATCGAAAAACGCACTGTTGCTGCTTCAGAAGGTGTCATTCCTGTTCTCAGTCCTCGAGAGACCTTTCAAGAGTCAAATAGATCACGACAAGTACGCTGACCACTCCCTTGAAGCTTTTCAGTTGCTGTGTCGCAGTTATTTTCATTTCGGTTTCTTCTTTTCGTCTTATCTATTTGCGGGTTTTGAGAGAAGAGGTCGGGGGCTCTTTTGCGCGGTTGCGTAAACCTCTGAGATGGAACTGCATGGCGATAACACCGCCTGCTTGATTGCAATTTTCCTGACATGAGCAGACGGAGGGCTCGCAAGTCGTCGTTGATTACACAGGTTCGGCCAGGATTCGTCGCCAGGAGAACGGTCCTCCTTTCATTTGCGACATTCATGTGTGATTTCTGTCTCGAAAGTTCGTGAGGCAGTTTTTTTTCAGATTTTGATTCTGATCAGATCAGATACTGAAACGGTCAACATGATATCATAACACATTTGACCAGGCAACAGAAAACGAATTGTCATGAGCGTTGACGAAGAGAGAAACGGGCGATACTACAACGGTTTGATGGAAAATTCAAACACCGAATGTCCCTCTCAGACGAACAGGGTTCGCTGACCGAAGCAACTCTTCGCTTTGTTCTCGATAAGTTGAACGCTTGTCCCTTGACCTCCATGGGGAGTGCGCGAGAGTCGCAACGATCCAAGTGACGGGAGAGATAGGTTCCTTGAAAGTCGGTTGGAGAGTTCCGCTCGAGTTGACGAGCGCCTCAGGTCCCTTGAGCCGATCTGTCGTGTATCGATTCCGAGTCTCCTTCCATGTGGTCATGGTGTAGACTCATCGATGGCATAACGGTGTTTTAGCTGAATGTAAATGTGTGGGGAATACCGACGCCTTCCTGACGTCAACGATGTCAAGGTCGCGAGAGGAAAAACAGCATGAAGACCACGCTGAACAGCTGGATGCATTTGCTGCTTTTGGCCTACATCTCCAATCAAGGCTCATCGAGCTCAGTCATAGTTCAGGATGACTCTGCTCGCCTCCGCTATATCATAGCGGACCAGTGGCGGATCCAGGAATGGCTCGAGGGGGGGGCGATTGCAGATTTTCAGTGTCCCCGAAGTATTTTTTTCCTTTGCGAAGACACGATTGAAAACTGACTCTTTATTCTAATATTCGTTGTGTACAAAGTGTCAACTCAATCCGTGATGACCGATGGAACTCCTTCTGCTGATCTGTATATTCTGCCAGGGAAGCCAGACTCGAGGGGGGGGCGAACGCCCGATCGCCCCCCCCCCCTGGATCCGCCACTGTAGCGGACATGGTGTTCCGTTCGGGGATGCGTCACCCATGATTTGTACGTCTGCTCATGATTCTTGTGGAGAAGTCCCTCGACTTCCGCCCTCTCTCGTGTTTTTGTTCCTCTATTTGCTATGTGAGAACTCAAAGACCACACAACGTCGGCTTTCCATGTACATATAGTCTCTCGAGTCCGTGGCGACAACGACTCCGGCCTACGACGAGATGATTACTTCCGTTGTGAGCTTACTCCTCAAACCGGAACCGATTGCGAAACTACTTGAACTTGAGACCTCGACAAGTTCGAGCTGAAGCTTGCGCAAAAGACTTCAATGGGTTTGAAATCGAATGCAAAAATAGAACCTCCTGGAGATGAAATCCGCATCCGAGAACCTTTTCTTCCCAGAGAGAGCCTATCTCGTTCGAGTGAAGAGCACATGAGTTTGCGTCCTACGCTTTAACCGACCTTAGAGGTGATCTTTCCAGATTTCGACCAGGACGCCGGATTCTCGACTCAAAACTCTCCCGCTTTGCGAGTCGGAAGGAGACAACTTTGCACTCGGAACCGAGGTCCGAAGCTGGGACCTGACGCCTGAGGGGAACTCGGAAACAGCCGACTGCAAAGAATGGGAACCATGCCCAGCCGGTTACGATCACACAGTTGCCTCAGCTCCCGATCGCGACGCTCGAGGCTAACTAGCAACTCTTTCCAGACTTTGATCTTTTCTTGCCGAGGACATATCTGAAGATAGGACTGAGCGGCGGGCTTGAAGGGTTCGCATCAGGGTAGAAAGTTTGGACGAGCCATGTCAGCTGCATCAAAAACTCCTCTGCTCTGTCGTCCGGGAAGCAGCGGTTGACTTCAGTTTGATCCTCCATTGGTCCAGCTCTGTGAAGGTATTTGCATGAGACCGCCTTCAAACGTGGAACATAGATGAGAAAGTGAAGATGCTGGCAGCAGAAACCGACTTGATCCATCGTAGGAAATGTTCGAACGGGAAAAATGAAATCAAGGTCATCAGCCCCACGAAGAAAGGCTTCTTTCCGCATCATTCGGAGCCGGATCGAAATTGCGGTCCATTATTCTTCGTGCGAATCGAAATGAGTCGCGGACTGAATTCGATACCAGGAATCTCGCTTCGTCAGCTTTGTTAAAATTGGTAATTTATTTCGGTTCGACCTCGCTCGGTCTCGCATAGACCAGAATTCGCGTCGAACGAAATCGATTTTCTTCAATCCGATGCGTCGAGGATTCTACGGAGACATATACTACGTCGGAGAAGTGCTCCTACCGCACGAAATACTGCTCAACAACTTAGAGTGAAACTTGTCGACACGAATACAGGTCTGCACCCGAACGAAATGTTCCATCGACTGATAGCATCCTACAATACGGACTGGCTCAGTGGGTCACGAGCATTGGGTTGGAATCAAGCTGTTTGCATGCTGAGAGCCCCGCACGTCATCGAAAGCTCCCTCAATCAACGGTGACAAAAGCGAGGAAATGACGAGATGGTCGAGTGGGCGGCGCGCTCCATAGCACGCGCGCGGATTCCGAAACTTCCATCTTCATTCGTTATAAAGTTCATTATTATTATCAATGTTCTCATTAATTTCAACCGCAAGACGTTGACGAAACCCTACCCCCTCCACGCCTGAGGAACTATCTTTACCCTTCGGAAAAAACGAGTTTCCTATTTCCGGAATCAAAACATTTTTAATCCGGTACAGACACTCTGACTCCACGGAGCGGTGCCTCCCGTTACTCCGACGTGAGTCCCTCTGATATGGTTCCGCCGTATTCGATCAGATTTTAAATTCCAACCGCAAAGTATTAAAGACGCTCTATGGTTTCTGCACGGGTCTCTTCGTCGATGATATCGAAATCGAATCAAGCTCGTGTTACGAGCTGGACTTCTTTGAAGTTTAAGCTGCTTGAGGGTTCCAACCTCAAAGAGAACAGGTTTCATTCCATTCCGGGGAATGGGGAGCGCTTCTGACTGAAATCTCCGCGGCTTGAATGATGATACTATAAATACAGGCCATCTTCGCGCAAATTTCTTAGATTCCGGAGCTTCGCATTCCAGCTCGGTCATCGTGAATAACTTTCCATCTGGTGTGCCGCATGAAATGACCAAGTACATGCTGCGCTGCCTTACATATGATCCTGACGACGGATCGAATGGCATGTCGTCTCTCTAGGTGGAGACGGGGAAGGCTGTCGGAGGCCAATACTCGTCAGTCCCGCTCCTAGTTGGAAGATATATTTGTGTCATCATCGATTTCCAATGGTAATTTATCTCGACGCGAAAAGCGTACGCTTCAGAGTGAATCAACCATGGGACACGAGTTCTCTCTTGCCTTTCTCAAAAGAGGCTTTAACAACTTTGGAATCGGTGTATGTATCTATGTGTAACGGTAATAACGAGCGATCGAACTCGGATTACTTCCCTTCGCGGGATCTTCCAACGACTCCTGATTTCTGAAGCAAAAAGACGAGCACCCCTCAAGGACTTCCGGCACAGCGCGTGGCAAATGAGGCTGATTTCCTTCACCGATGCATCTCGACTTTGTCTGAGTTCAAGTCAAACGTCGAGAAAAGAAATCAGTTCTCGTGCCTGAAGGATCCTAGCTGAGCTTGTTACGACTTTCGACATTCGAGAAGTCTGTCATTGAAAGTCGACGTCGCTCCGACATTTCCCGGTTTCGTCACGTTGATCTCTCAGATCGGGCTCACAGTCTTTTCCTCTACGAGAACGCGCGCTGAATTTTCCCTCGCGCTTCCAGCTTCGCTCTCGTAACTCGAAGGGTACATTGTCGGAAGCCAAAAAGCGGAGTTCCCGAAGTATGTTTTGAAATTGTGCGCTGGAGCAGCGTAATCTCCCGATGCACGCGACTTCGAGATCGACAATCACTCGATTCGGATTTTTTTCGGATCGGAAAAGTGAAGAAACGACTTCGAGATATTCGAAACGGCAGCGCCCTGTGTCGAAGTGAGCGCTCCGCAACTTCCACGCGACTTGCAACTCTCTACGAGATCTCACTCAGAAATCTCGGAGTGACTTCAAGATATTTGTCACTCTCGGGGTTTCGACGCTTCACTACAAGAAGAAGAAATGCAAGAAGAAGCAATCTTTGACCTCGTAACTCCCGAACAGAACAAAATCACGAAGCGATAAGGTCGGCGGAGCGTGAGGAATTTTGGTTTCTCCCATTTCGTGAATTTCAACACGAATGTTCGCAAAATGAATAATAATCAACGTTTCCGAAAGCCGTCATGCCCTTGTACAACGCGGACGTTATCTGGTTTCGGTGGATCTCTGTTCTGTATGACAAATGCGAGAAAACGTTAGGGGACACCTCCAAATCGTCCGTACACCGCCAGCAGCATGACAAATTGATGTCTTTTGTCCAACTTTGACGACGAGACCTTCTCTTCAATGCTTCGTTATTTTCCGAGCGGAGGATCCGCCGACTGAGTCCGGTGAGATAATGTATGGGTACGACCCTTCAGCGTGCCATGGACTGAGGAGAGTCTTCCACCAGCTGTTTCCGGAGCGCGGCTATAATTACGAGCTACGATTCAGTGTCTCGCTGAAGAGAACGTTGATTCGTAGTTATTGAAGAGCTTGTTGAACAATCGCTCGACTCTGCGATACAAAATCTATCGTAGCTCTCGGAACTCGGCAGCTGGAAATTCCGTGCATTGGAATGTGGTGTGCTCTTCATCCGCACGTGTCGTTTCGTGGAGAACCGTGTCTTCTGTTGCGACGGATTCGCGCATTGAACTCAGGTAGACTCCTTGGAGAGGCGCGCTAAGAATCGAGGTCTTGAGGATAAGGCCTCAAGAACCTCATCCATTTTCCAAAAGCTCGGTGAAAGGGAAATCGTCTCTCTGCCGGGAGCTCTCATCAACTCCGCCAGTGAGAGCTTTCGGATACTAGAGTCGTGCTTTTGAAATATGGCCTCATTATCTCATACTCGAGGAATATATTTCTCTCTGAGTATCCAGATAGAAAGGGTACTTTATGTGGATGGCCCGCAGTCTCGCACATATCCAATCATTCGGATTTTCCGACCGCGCACCGATTCTGTCTCCGCACCCATCGATGAAACCGTGAGCCGATTGTAGATTGCGTGAAAGATTGTGGAATCGCTCGTTATTTGATATCATGGAAACAAACAAGTAGCATACTAGAACAGACTGCAAGTAACGATCTTTACGGACTCCGCTACCCTGGGCTACGGCGAATGGAACACCCGCTCAAGCCGGGGCCAATGTAATGGCGTCTAGTAGCGATGGAAATGAAGTCCGAATTCCACTTTCATCGTTGAAAAGTTTCATCACAAGGAAGGTTAAGCAACAAATCTGGCAAGGAGCTGGAAAACAAGCGAAGTTAGTATTAATAAGGATTTTCTCGGAAGGGAACGGGCTTGGAGTGAACGGCGGGGAATTCTCGGATATATACCCTTAGCGTGGATCGAAGGATGCATCGATGAGTTCCGAGAAGATGCACCCGCTCTGGAACTCTAAGAGAGAGAGAGAGATGGAGCCGCTATCAAAACCTGGGGCATCGCCTAAATAAAATGCAAGGCAAGGCCCCCGAGAAATGCCGAGCAGAAGCGAGAACCCGCCATACACTGGAGGGAATTACGCGGAGCAAGCGAGCGGACGCAAGACTAAAATACCGAAGAGGGATTTGAGTAGAAGACCGAAGTGGGAATTGAGCATGAAGGCGAAGAACGAACCAAATACAGCTTTGACGACGACCGAGAGTGAGAAACAGAGAACAGCATGGAGCGAATAATTGCCATCTTGTTGCCGTGGAGACCGGTCGTTTCCTGCGGGTGGTTGCTTCTTTTAATTACCTGGGAACTCTATTAGCGCACATGGAGAGAGAGTGGGAGAGAGAGAGTTACTGACATCCACTTCTGCCGCTGACTCTGGCCAAGCGCCGAAGCGACGTTCGAGAATTGTTCGGCTTCCCAAAACCAGAGGAAATGAGAAGCGCGCGCGATGGACGATGGCTTGAGAAGAACGCTTGGGAGTAGACGGGAAATGGAGAAAAAAGCAGTCTCGAGGGGAATGACGCTTCTTTGACCTGCTTCTCATAAATCTTAACACCTCCGCCATGCTTCACGTCCCGTTAGGCTCGAACGAAGGGTTGTGTTTCTGTTTCGGAGTCGCTCTCCGAATCTGCGGATGAGTTGCTTCGCGTGAGAAGGATTATCCCGGGTTCCAATGAGGCGTCAGGTATCGACTTCGAAGTGATCCTGGTTGTAAGAATCGGGAAGTGAAAAAAGAACGAAGAGGCTCCTCTGAGTACAACTCGTTAGAGCGCTGCAAAGTCTCGGGCGGTGGTGAATTTTAGCATAAGATTCATGAACTAACGACCCAATTATCCCCACCGGTGACCTCAAGAGAACCGTTGCTAACAAGAGGAAGGTATTTTCCTCGAGACTCCGTTTAGGATATTCAAAGTCGATGCGCAACGGAATACGTGTTCAATCGCACCAAGTAGAGTTACGATGGAGCTCGACGTCCAAAATTATGTATTCTATCACACCGGCCGCTGATTTAGATGTCGCAAATCACGTAATCGTGTTCCAGCATTCAAAGGCTACTGCATTGCCCACGGCGGAAAAGTCGATCTCGCCAGCACTGATGCACGAACGCATTTGAAAATCGATTAGATTCAAGCGTCACCTCGTGAGTAGTACAGGCTCCTATCGAGACGCCCGCACATTAATCAGCTAATAGATTATCAAGATGCATACAAGGACCTGTATTACGGTGAACATTTTATAGAACAAGACATGAGTGACGCATGACATGAGCAAAGCCCATTTCGCTTTAGTTGGAAGAGAATGGGACTTTTGGCCCCGTTTCCGGAATAAACGGTTCTTGCGCCGCGCCGACCACTTGGTTGTCTCCTGGGTTAATCCATTCAAATCCTGATAAAGACCGAGGTTTGTCTATCGCGAGAAGCCCAGCCTGAATGACTCGTGAAAAAGCTCCGAATCCTGAAATCGATTCGACCTCTTCGAAAACACTGCAGAACCTTTCGGTGTCCTTCTCGTAAGGACTCAAGTTCACATAGACTGCGATATCATCGATTTTCTCGCCTCATCCAAGACAGAAGATTACAGTCTGGCGCACGGAAACTCTATATCCTCTGAAGGCGTTTTGGAACGCAGCTCCCAACTAGAGCAGATGGCTGATCGTACACTCTGTTTGTTTCTCATGCACCTTCCAAAACAAGTTTCTGCTCCCTCGCTATCACGCGATTCCTAAGAAGTTTCTTTGAGCGTTGGCCAAACTCGAACACACGGGCACCGATAGGAAAGACGGTTGCCTGAATTAAAAGCAGGTCAATAATTTCATTTCGGTAATGAAGCATGGCCTTCATCGATGGTTTCTCTTCATGATGCTCCTGACCAATTTGCTAATAATAATTGCTCCGAGGCTGCAACTCGCATCAGGTGGGGCTTGTCAGGAATGTATGGCGAGGCGCAAGGAATTAGTTCCTCCTGCTAAATTGAGCGGTTTTTTTTTTTGAGCAGCGACGGCCTCGAGGAATAGAAGATTAATATTTCACGGGATCTGCGCAAGCAGTTTGCATATGCAGCCTGAGTCCTCCGTGAGACGAAACGATGGGGTCGCCAGCGGGCAATGTTTTTCCTCTGAATCCCAAACGCGGTGGCTTTTTGAACGCTGTCGCTTGACAGCGGTCTTTCCGCTCTTGTTCATGCGAGTGATACAAAGTCGACGCTGCGCCGGGGAACGACTCGAACAAAATGTGCCACCGAGCATGCGGTTTAATAGCAATATTCCCTTTAGGGTCTTTTTGGCTCCAGCGCCAAAATAAAACGATCTGACGCTTGCCGCTTTCGGAAGAAACCCAATAAGGAATCCACGGACGCAATATCAGAAGCGTCGTCTTGCGAACACTCCGTTGCAACATTTGCCCGTGTCTCACCAGACAACCTGACCTTCCCTACCCGTGTCTACGTTTCGCCTTCATATTTTCATCGAAGGAGCAACGAAAGCTTTCCGAGGCATAGAGCGAGATCGGCGAACCTCCTCACTTCAAGTGAGAGCTTCACATGGAGAACATGGTAATCGATGCAGGAAAACATATTGCGTCGATGTGCTTCAATCTCTCCCGCACTCAACGCAGCGTGCATTTCTTCGCAGCTCAACTCAACAAATATTCCGTTGACTCAACATCAGACATGATCATTATCTCAATTTTTTACTGCTCAAACACCCACGAATTTTCCGCCGCCCCGGAGGAACAAATCCAGAACGCGACTCGCCCTTTGGGGTCGCCAGACAGCGGACTTGTGCCCCGTTCTACTCTACCTCTTCCGATGTTCCTGACCACTTCCACAGGATCATGAAATTTCCAGGAAGAAATGGCCGTGATCCGCGTGATGACCCATTCAGGACATGCAAATGAGTCGGGAAACTGCGAAGGAACGAACGGAATGGTTCTCCGGTCGCGTGGACGATCTAAACTCTGTTTCTCTGACCGTAAGCTCAGATTCTCAGTACGCTATTCAATCCCGTCACATGTAGGTATGTGTATATTTTCCGATGGTAGAAAGCACGAGAAACGCAGTCATCGCCGGCTCGGGAGAAATTCGAAAAACGAAAGAAAGGAAGATCTCTGGTGCGATAAAACACATCTGCGTCACGGATCTAACTCTCAGGAAGGTGCCAAGGCGACTTTCTGTCGAGACTTCGTTTCAGAGTATCTCACAACCCGATTGCAATCAGTTCGTTTCACGAAATCAGAAAGAGAACTGTCCGCCATGATAGGTTGTCAGCCATCTTCAAGCTGTTGGTTAGCTCCCCGCAAGTTTGCTGCCCGGGTCGCTGATTCGGAGCGATCTCATCCTGCATCTGGATCAACGATTCATTATTATCGAAGCACTCATGACTTCTGTCAAACTATTTAAACGGGTGTCGATCAAGTGCTCTAATTCAATGTGGAACATTTCAACATCAATGGTCGAGATCTGAGCCGGCAGGCACGTACAATCGGTTCGCGATGTTTCTTTTTTATTTTTGTCAAAGACCAGCAATGGGAACTCAGCGGTTGGATGCACATCGAGCATGGATTGTGACAAAATGATTGGCGATAGTTGGCCCACCCTCGGTGGATATCAATTTCGGACTGTCCAATTTCGATCCTTCAACTTATTTATCGCATGGGATTTCAATCAACTTTGAGGTCATCGCAAGCTGCAGAGCGAACCGTGGGCTCAAAAAAGAATCTCTCATCATGTTGTCTGGAAATCGACAGTTTTCGGATTCGTAGTGTAGAAGAACTCACAAGTAATGGCCCCGGACGCTTTGTTTGCACTGAGGTCGAAAGAATCGCGGATCGAATCGACTCTCCGGCTGAAGTGATCAGCGAGCACCGCTCGCGCCCATGTTGAACAAAAAATTGAAATCCCGCTCCCGCGGAGCCGGAAGAGCTCGTGATGAGTCTCGCGAGGATTGCGCACACCACAAAGTCAGCCGACGACGCGCTGGTGGGGAAGATTGGCCTCCGGCCGCACGTTCCAAACTTTTACATACGTCCATACGTAAATCGCGATTACGTTCAACTTTTCAGCACGTCCGTCACGGTCCCGGTTTTGTCCCGAAATAAAAAGTTGTGAACCCGCGAAACTATGCGGCCGCCGTCGAGAGTTTGTTTCTCCAGACTACAGTCTCATTGCCCGGGAGTAATCTGAGACGCCGGAAGCTATTCATGGGCCTCGACATCAGAGTTGACCGCGCGCAAATGTCCAAGGGCGTTCCCGAACGAAACCTCCGGAAACAAAAACGTTTAATCCTTGGAGAAGGCACTCAACTCTCCTTCATGGAATCTGCAATCTCATCACGAACTCAGAGACTCCCTCAAGTTGTTCGTGCTTGAAAGCCACACTTTTTCGTTCGGCACAATTCCACATTTTTACATGAGACTTTTCAGAAATGCTTTTCGTTTCGACGCCGCTATGTTTCAGGTGTTTTACCGAGCAGAACATGTGTTCGCTTTCAGTTTTTTTCGGGGACGCGGACGCATGTTCGCCCAGTCGAGCATGTTCTCGAGGTAGATACGTCCGTCGTCGGCTGAGAACTCACTCTCCGCAGCCAAGTCGACAAGCAGGCACCGTTGGAGCCTCGCCAACGAACTCGTAAGCTGACCAGCCGGTCTGGACGGTGGAAATACTTCCTGTTTGTTTTCTCCCCGCGTTTGAATATTACTTCCCTCCTACCCAGTCGGTATCACGTTTCGTCAACTCATTTCTCCGCCGCCTCCAACGGCAAGCCGAAATTCAGTCATCCTTAAACGTCGCCGCAAAACTTTCATATGCATGATGCAATCCAGCGAGATACTGAGTTCGAGCTGAGCTCACGTCCTCAGCTACAATTAGCTTGGAGTGGATACATATCACGAAGTCTACTTCTCTTGCCTTCACCTTGAGCATCAATCATTCGATGCAGCCAAACTTTCGTCACTCACCACCGTAATCTATTTCCCTACAACAGACATCGGCTGCTCGCTTCTTTCGTCTCACAGAAACTCTCGAAGATCACCCGAGAGAAATTTCGATGTTCTGGCTTCGCTTTCATTTGTTAACTCTCTACGATTATGGGGCGGAGACCTCAGTTCTCATGCCAAGATTCGTCCTCAGCACGGAATCAGTGTCGATGAACTGGCTCTTTGACAGACGCTCCGTCCTGCGGTGGACAAGAAGGTCGATGACCGTTGACGGATTGACAAACCGTAGTTGAATGAACTCTAAGGTCCTTCAGCTAATCCCGAGTTCCGACACTTTGAGAATCGGAGCTTTAACGAAGGGAATCCTCCGTAAAGTATTCCTTAGTGGATCTTAGTTAGACCTTTTCATTCGATATCGAGAGACATCCCTCAACAGGGATTCGGGCGATAAATACAACAACGTGGAGTGCAAAGACTGAGCGGAGGAAAACAATGTCTCTTTTGGGTGCCAGTAGATGTATCGAGGAAGATCTCCACTCTTGACTCGGTATTGACCCGAGTCCGACCTCATGGAACGATGCCAGGTCCGAACAATCCTGAGATGAAGTCGCACGAACGCCGGAAGTTATTGGACGCCTGTCATGGATGGGTCCAATCAGTGTCGAGAACATTTTTGAAAAGTGAAGTGTCGAATTTCCCCTGCAGGCCTATATTCAAGACAACCATGACAGCTGTTCGGGGATTGCTGAGGCTTGTGGCAGCTCTCCTCAGGAACGTCTGGACGGACATTGTTCCATGCGCCAGATGGAATATTGACAGCCAAGGACCTGCGCCACGAAATCATCGAACCTCTCCCTGAATTCGGGTCAAAAGGGAGCCAAATGTCGAGATTTCCGGCATTCCGTCATCCTCGATCCTTGGATCTTGCCAGGAATACCTCTCAGCACCGGGAGCATAGTGGAATAGTGTTGACACTATACCGGATAGTGATACAAACTTTTTCCGGTTTCTCCAGGATACGAGCGAAGCCATATAAAGCCAGACTCGCACGTGTCGTTCTTCTCTCAGGGCTTCGTTGTTTCGTCACGAGAACTTCCATGCAATGTGCTGAAAATGGGGAAAAGGCGAAGAGAGGAACGAAGTGGTTGCCTTTTCGGAATGCGACAACTTCGGCATTTCTGACCTTTAGAGTGAACTTCATGAAACTGATAAAAGTCTTGCTCTAAAGTTGAATTAATGTTGGCACGAGAACCAGCGGAAACAGTTACTCCATGCGTGTCTCCTTGAGTAATCGAATTTCCGGAACACCAGGGAACAGCTATGAGATAAACTGAGCAAACTTCCGATAAAGGCTTTCACAGAGCTGCGACATGTGTTGCCGCAGAACGTGGCGGTCACTTCCCCAGAGTTTTCGGGCGAGCGGACGGGGATTCGAGTAGGTGTCTGCAAGCTGTCGAACACGTCTGCCTTCTTCTCCGATATAAAGGAGCTTTGTCACCAAATCCGAGCTCATCCGGAACGAATCGTTCCATGATCCAGGGTTTCGAATTCGTTTTTTTCTTTTGTCGCCAGATTCTGCCGCGAATTCGGTTCAGGATTCGACATTCAAGAGTTCCACTTCGGAACCCAGGCTCGGATTTCCGGAACGCATAGATATGTTATCCAAGTTGGAGGTTGAAGTTCGTAGTCTTGAAAAGCAGTTCCTCATGGCATGAAGTGTTTCCCACCGGCTGTCAGACGCAGGTCTAGGGATTTTTTCCCTCGTAGCCCTGGCCTTTCGCACGCACGCAGCCTACGTCCAAAACGGAAGCGGGGAAAACGAGGCCGAGCTAGCAGAGGAATGAAAAACGGCTCATAACGTTTTTTTCATGACGGGCACGAACATCGGGACGGAAATGCCGGCGGCTAAATGCCTTCCATTGGAAAATTTGCCCTAGTCCGGAAAGTTCCCGGGATATCGACCGTGATGATGAAAGCTGCGACTTCGTCCCGATGAGCTCCGGCTAGGACTCCTATCTCATGTATGTACATACATATCGACGCAGACAGATTGGATTCCCGGTTTTTCCGAGGGAACTTTGAAGGTGTCCAAACCGAGATAGAGATATAGAGACGGATTGGAATCGTCTTTCGCAACCTTACATCGACCGTAGTCACAAGACCTGACGAGAACTTCTCGCTTTGATCATAGGGACCTTGCCACTGGCGAGGGACTCACTCCGTCTCATAACTTCAGCAATCGATTCCGATTGATGTTATCTCTTTTCGATTCCAGTTCACGCTGTCTCGGAGAACTAGCCGCGATGGAAAACCACTTTTTCTTTTCATTTTCTCGAGAATTCGGCATCTTTCTGTGTGGTCAGACAAAAGTTCCATAAGTTCTTCAAAGCTCGAAGCTCTGACTCGTTCTCATCTCAAGTTGTCGTGCACGGAATTTCTTGATCATCCAGACCGCTACTGTGACCGAATTGTGTCTTGTGAGGTTCCGAGCAACAAGATTTTCGAAAATCACGGCAGCTAGATGGCTCGTCTAAGTTTAGCTCATCGAGAAAAAAAATCTCGAAAATTGATGAAAATGCGGCGTAGGTAGAGAGCGTAACTATTTCAAGAAAACCGACAAAGGCCTCAGTTCATGAAATTGATGAGTTCTGTTGAAAAACGGCAACCCGGTTGTTTACCACGAGAAGTGTTTCGTTTCCTCTGAGACATTAATCTCGGCCTTCGAGTCTCTGGAAGCAGCTCGAGCATCTCAAGGGCAAAATGCCCGAGCGAAACCACGAACCTCAAAAACTCCTCCACATAGCTCGAACTCGTGAGAGCTGATCCAGTGTTCACTGAGAACAAGGAACAAGGCTGATGCAGTTTTCTCATTCTTCGTTCCTGGATTGAGAACTTTGGACCGGAATGTACGCAAGATAAGTTCCGCGAAGATTTGAGGAAGAAAGTGATTCATGGAGAACTGGATGGACGATTGTTCCTCGAAAGCTTTCAACTGTCTGCCAAAAATACTGTTTGTCCCCGGGTTGCTCATCTACTTCAACAAATCCATCTGTCTGCCTCACAGAAGCCGCTTCCACACAGATAACGTCAACCCCAGCAACAAAAGCAGCAGCAGCAGCAACAACAACAACAAAGAGTCGCTTCGAGTGTCTCTGTATTGAAATGGATCACCTGAATGGCATTTCAGACATTGGTTTCTGTCTTTCTTTGTCGCCAGCTTGACAGGAGCCAACCTAACACGACACGTCCGTTGCAATACTCTGCTGCTCGGTCAGAGCTTCATCGTCTAATGCAGCAGCAGGAGAAGGTAGAGGAGGGGAGGAGGTCGATACATCTTCCGGCTGAAGCAAACCACTATTGAATTTATCCACTCAGGCTCATCCGAACGCTTAACAATTATCGGAATTCAGCTTTTCGTCGGAATCAATGCCGTGCACCTCCGACTCTTGGCTTGGAAGACGTGTTTCGCTTGAGAAGTAACGGCGGGTCGCGGCCCTGCCAATAAATCAGAGCATTGAATGTTTGGGTGATTCTCAACATTTTCGAGAATTGATCGCCGAATCGCTACTCGACGTAGCAGCTGGGGTCCCACAGTGATATCAATCACTTGAGAACTGATTGCGAAAACCGAGCGGGCTTTCCCTAGAGCGCACATCATCATAAACCGTGCACAGACTGGTTTTCGACAGAAGCTCAGCTGAAATATTCCATTGTATGTGTGTGAGGAAACGCTTCCTTCATGGAATTTCTGACCGAACGGACGGACTATAAGTCAGAAAAGGCGGATTGTTCGCTCGTCGGATTTCCTCGCCGGCGTCGACATAAAAACGCTCCGATGAGGCAAGGGAAGAAAGATGGAAGAATCCGAACGGGGTGAACAGGTCGTCGCGATCGACGGCTCAGAGAAAGCTCATTGAGTGAATTTTTTATCCCTCAATTGAAACAATGTTCGGGACGTCGACTTTGGCGAACTCGTTTGACGGTGCTCTCTTCATGCGGTCGCGAGTCTAGATCGTCGGAAGAGGGAGAACATTCCGGGAAAAAGCCTTGTCGACCAACAATCTGCGTTTGCATATCAAAGCTCGGCCACAAGAGGGGAAACCGTGGTATGTATATCGAGAGGTTGAAAGGGGTGATAAATGAAACCCGAGATAAAAACGTTGTCGAATGGTCTTCGTTGTAACAACTGAGCCCTCTTTCTGGAGCCGAATGATAGAGTCGACCGTGCAACTCTTGAGAATTTCAACCGTTCAATGACTCCCCATGAAGGACTGCCGCGCCGGCCCTCAAATCAGAGAACTGCATCATATCATATCTGATCTAATGCGTCAACGGCATTGCTGCTCTTCTCTTGTGACCTTGGCGGTTTGACCTTGCTCTGACCGACTAACATGTCTAGCCCTTCGTTGTCGAGGAGGATGCTTATGGATGTGGTTACCCGACATATACTTTCCCATTTGCGGTTTGTTCCAATGATGGTAATGTGCCGCAGGCCGTGAGCTGTTTGCGGATCCCTCGATTATAACTCACCGAACTCGAAAGACCAGCGACTAGAAGCGATCCTCGCCTTCAAGTTTGTCAAGGTCATATTTTTCCTCGATCCTCACTTAGGATAATCGACACAGGTCTTCCATCTGAATCGAGTCCCCCCCCCCCTTCGACGACGACTTTTCCTCTTCTCGCGAGAAACTTGGTATTTGAATTGCAAAATTGTTTGGTGTTCGTACGAGAAAAAACGTTTCGATGCAACTGATTCGATTCCGTGACGTAGGAGCGCATCAATGATTGAAGATTTGGAGAAGAATAAATCCGTACGGAAGCGACCAAAGAGTTTCACAGAACGACCTAGATGTCACCAGACCAGTGGATAGAGATTTTCGACTCAGAATCTGTTTGTTGAAAGCTCTTCTTCCTCCCGATGTGGAGGCTTGACGCGCCAGAGACTCGTTTGCCCCTTTCGCCTCATTTTCTTCGCGCTCTGGGCGCACCATCGGGAGGCTAATCCACTCAGGCCGACAGAGCTAAGAATCAAAGCTGGGTGGAATCTTCTCTCAGACGTCACTCCAGCGTGACTTGGAAGACAACTCGCTGGAAGGCGGCGGAGTTCTACGCGACAGATTGCGGAAGAGCGGGTACCTCGTGTTCAACGCCAACTTGCGAAGTTCCGACGCGTGGTATCCCTTCGAACATTCAGTTTCCGACAGAGTAAGTTCTGATCTCGCCGCAAGGAAATGGAAAACTTACCCTCGACGAGAGGGGAAATCGTTTCCGAGACACGACGAGCGCTATTTCCTCCAGGCCAGTCGCAAGAATGGACACCTCCGGCTTCCGGGAAGCGCAAAAGACTCTCAGACGTTTAGCCGGGATCCTTAGGAGTTGGCTCTCCTATGTATGGGGTCGTTTGTTGGCTCTCGCGAGGCGATGCTCGCTTGGCTAAGGAACGGTCACAAAAGCATTCAAGAGGCGAAGGCTGACCTCTCAAGCTAAGCAGCACCCGTTTGGCTTCGTCGCGGACTGAATGCTCGCTGCAAGCAGCACGGCCTTTGTCCCCGCAGCGGTATCCACTGCGATTGGCAGACCCCACCGAGCGGCGGACCAATGAGAAATAGAGAGCACATCAAGCGTTCCTATATCGGAAATGTTTTTCTCACTTGTGGTGAGCCTCGTTGTTGCCGGGTTGCACGAAAACGGATGTAATTGCGTCACGCATACCAGAACCCGATCAAAGCTCTGGATGCGAAGGACCGTTTCCAACCAAACAGCATGTCCGATCGAACGCGGCAATCTGACTTACAACTCAACAAGGAATCGGGTTTAGAAAATCAACGAAAAACCTTTGACAATATACAACATCAACGATCGATTCAGTGTGTACGTGGCGGTCATCTCTCTTTCTCTCTCCTCACATCGGAGGCCGGATGTTTCTCGTAAGTTGCCCAATACAGTTCAGCTACAACTCCTACAACATCTGCTGCGCCATATCGTCATCATCACCATTACAGAGAAGGGAAGAGAGGGAGGGATACGAATGTGTAGGGCCAGCATGAATACAGTTTACAGCTCGCTCATAAAACCTGTCATAACTTCGGATGGCTTCTTCGTCAGATCAACGATCATGATGACGATTACGAAAACTGACGATTCAGAGCCCGCCGAGCATGACGGCGGCGACACTTTCTTAACAAGGACGACGATAACGATGATGACGGAGCCGTTTAATCAGACGTTGCGCTGGTCACCTACGCGCGTCGCGCCGACCGAATTCCCATCGAATCGTCCCAATCCACTCCCATTTGAGTTCGCTTCGGTGTGATTCGAACGATGCGTCCGCGCCGCCGTCGACGGCAAATTGGCCGAGACCGCTGTCGGTAAACCCCCGCGAAAACACATCCACCGATGCTAGCTAATGGGAGTCGAAGGACTCCACGCGGGCACATCTCCCGTGTCAGTCTCACCGCTGGTGCTATCGCTGCGTGTCCGCATATTGTCAAGGGAATGGACTGTTTTATTTTCCGGGAGGAAACCTGACGGCCATCAGTAATCAATACCGCCAGACATGGAATTGCTCTCTCCCGCCCGCTCGGCCGCAGACTGAGTAAGTTCCCAAGGTCAGACAGCTTCGGCGGCGGCGGAGCTTATTTGAGGTGAAAGCCATCAGACGACCGAGTTAGAATGCGCTGTCCGTTCCGGTTTTCCATTAAGGAATACAGAGGACGGAACACTGAAAGGAGCCTTTGATCCAAGCGGGCGACGCTGGAGCAACATTATATCTCACATAAGGGAATTTTTGCCTTTCTGGAAAAGCTTATTCGGGCATACCATCAGGTTTCAATGAGCCTTCTCCCGGATTCGAATCAGAAAACGAAGATTTCGGAAAGTCTGGCAATCGAGCTGAAAACGTACAATAGCGGCTGCAGCAAAGAGAAAAACGGATACCTAAAAATCTGAGTCAGGAACTGTCCGTCTGATAAGATGCTGGGAATCCTCCAGATAGGCCGCCGCCGCCGGAAAGAGCCGATGTCTTCGATCTGAGCTGATACATACGTATACCTGGGACACGTACCTGAAAAAAGAGAAGGGACTACTTGTAAGAAGTGACGATACATCGGTCGCCAATCAACGGAAGTCATTCAGAGAAAGAAACCCGATGAAGGTAGACGTCGGGCGGCGCTATTACCGCGTCCCTTTTGAGACGCCGACTCAAGCCGATAGACGCCTTCCCGCCCAATCAGAGGGATCAGGATTCGAAACGATGCTCATCGACCGCCGAGCAGCTCCGAACACAAATGAGAGTTGCACAGGATCGTCAACCCTTCCCCTAGCCCTGTAGAGCTCCCAAACCTCATGTCCAGATAATGAGCACAACGTGACATTGGCGCAATTAGTTGCACTTTTTGCGAGGCGTAACAAGCCACGAAGGGAAGCCATGACAATAATTTTTTTCGCTTCTTCCTGTCAGATTTGTCGAAACCAGTTGACATTGGCGGTGGTAGGAAGGGGGGGGGGGCGAAACCCCGCCCCTCTCGCAGAACGGGGGAGAAGTTTCCCCGAATGACACGAAGGAAAGGTCTAGCTGGGTATACCACGGGTCTGACTTCTATCGAAATGTTTTCTCGTTCTTGGCAACATCTGCAGTGTGCTAAGTTTCGAGCAATCTCATGAGAGCCATAGAACTATTCAATAGAAGCGTAGACGATCAGTGTGACGTTATCTGGTCGCTCGATTACAATAGCGGTCTGCGCGGCGACCCGACCAGCCGGCAGACCATCTGAGCGTCCTAGGCGTGTAGCGCGGGAAGAAGGATTGCAAAACTGCCACAAAACAATCAAAGAGGGTCAGGAGCCGCAATCGGAGCTCTGTGCGGAGGGACAACGCATCAAAACTTCCGACGGCGTGCTCAGTCAGTCCGATATCTCGAGCCATATCAGTCTGGCGGGAGGCGGGTGATTTCATTCCGGTGTTGTTTCGAATGAAAAATGAATTCGCGGAGGGATATTTACATTGGGGATAATAAGCCGCCGCTGGCTGTCGCCCGCCCCCGTTTATGCTGGTGCCTACAAAATATTCCAAACTTGCTGACGCGTGCTTCTAAATACAGGGGTTGAGAAGCACAATTTTTCCTCACGGCTTCCACGGAAATGATCCATCTTTTCGTCGAGGTCGAGGAGCTCAAGGCGAGAATGGAAGGTTTCGTTTTCCGTGACGTCATGGCCTTCGCTGATTTTAGAAACCCCATCGGTTTCGTCGAGGTATCGGAGAGCAACTTGTTCTGATCATTGATTGTGCCTCTGGATGACAATGTGCGATGTGGTCCCGAGCAAATGATCGTGGGGTTAGTACTTCTCCAACTTATTGACCAGAAGACAGCGACTGGGATTGTGGCACCAGTGGTGTTATTAAGGCTTTCCAAGTTAGTATGAGTAGCTGGCCTCCTCGAAAGTCACAAGTGCCGCATGTTGGCAACTAATGGTTATGATGATGATGATGACGAAGACGACAATGAGAGGCCTGTTCCAGACTTCGTAAATGGGCCTATATTTCGTAAAGTTCTCATCACGTTCGGTGTCAGTATAGCTCGCTTCGTAGAGCAGACAACGTGTGTCTGTCTCAACATCGAAACGGAATCATTCCGCGTACTTTGAATACATTCCATCAGAAAGCGGAGCTGATTAACAACCAGTAGCTCCTCCCGTGCTCTTCCGTGGCGGGGGCAATGTCAACATTTCAGGGAAGTAGCGTCATTTCAGCCACATTTGAGGAGACGGGACGTCACATTGACAAGATCCAGGGTAGGGGATATCATTTTGACAACAATTGAGAGAGGAGAACCCCATTTCGACAATATTCCAAGGAGGGGGGACATCATTTTGACAGCATTCAAGTTAAGGTTTTGTCATTTTGGCGGAATATGAAAGAGGGCTGCGCTATTTTGACAAGATTCAGGGAAGTGCGAGTTCACTGTTATAACATTCGACGAAGAGGACCTCATTTTGAGAGCTTTCAACGGCGCTGGACGTCATTTCATCAACATTTGAATGTGGATACTATATCGACAATTTTTGGTCAGAAGCTTCGGGTAACAATGAAGATCAGCAGTGCAGCGGAGCCGTGAGTTTGTTATCTCTATAAGGGAAATGATCTTCTTGCCCCTCGTCGATACGCTGCGACACAGACCTGACATTTTCTCCTCCCTGCTCTCACGTACATATACTCGAAGTTGGAATTGATAAATCTTGAGTCGGATCAGTTGCTCGGCAGGGCACTCTGAAATCGATTAGCAATCAGAAGTAGTATAGACTGCAGTCTGTCGCCGCCTTAGGATCAGCATAAAATCCCATGTGATAGAGACTCGGATTAGAATTCCTCATTTGATGGACGCATTTTTCCATTAAGGCACAACTGACCGTCTCAAAGAATTCATTTTGGCCACGCTGGCTGCGCTGCTTTCGAGAAATGCGTCTCCGTCTTCAATACGTCCGAGTATTCAGCATTCGAGAGCTGAGATTTGCCCATGCTTCGAGCTCGAGCCGACGAGCACCCCTAGGACCAGATAGGGACAAAGGATGGAACTCGATCCTGTAGAAAAAAAATCTAGAATCGTTCTCTTCTGCTCTTCTGCTGATCTAGAACTCAATCACCAGAGCTGAGAGGCGGCCCAGAGTCGGAGAAGCTCCTCCGCCGGGAAACAGTGTTTATGACAACCACCGAGATCAAAGTTCCGATCCATGTCTCCCGTGTTTCTCTGCGCAAGATTAAATCGAACAGCGAAACTGGCGCCGATCGAATATTCGGCAGCTCGCAACCCGGATTGCCGCGACTGAACTAAAAGTGGAAACCCAAGAGTCTTGTTCAAGGCTCCGTTTCGCAACATCCAGTTCGATGAAAGGTGGCGAAAATCCTGAAGCCTTCACGACGTCTCCTCGATCGAGCCGATTTCTCTCGGGAAACTCGTGCTTTTCTCCTTTCGCGTATTCTCACGCTGCGTTTAGCATTCTTTACCTATTGCGCGTTCTCCTTATCCTTCCATTCGAGAGTCGGAAGTCCTTGATCCTCCTCCAGCTTTGGATGTTTCCTCCTCTTCTCGGGATGCAGAATGCCTAGAAACCGAGATTCTCTTCGTTCTGAAGATCCGATGCTCTTTTTGCCTCTCACTTTCAAGCGGACGTCAAGGCGCGTTAGGCATCGCCCGCTTCGGCTTCTTGGCTATGCGGTGAATGTCAAACGTACATCTCTTGCATAACAGTTATTTTTGGAGGAACGACATTCGGGCTTGTCGAAACGACAGGAGCGGAAAGCTGCTGCAGGTCTGAATATTTCCGGGTATGGAAATACATTATCCGCTCATGGCTACTCCCGAGGCGCTTTGCAACTCTGCAACTGGCATGTTTCGCTTCCCGAACGAATTTCCCAGAAACCTGGAAATCTTTGAATGAAAAAGGCGTGCTGACAAACGTTCCCATTCAGCGGCTCCGTCCTTTTCTCTCGCTGTTCTCCTTTCACCTGACTGAACCCACAGCGGCCTACCTTGCATGCCGGAGGAATTTTCGCGTTTGCGCGAGCATCGATCGTCGTCTTCGCAATCACAGATTTTCAAGGTTCATTAAGTCGCTGCAAGCTCCTCATCTCGGTCTCCAACTCCGAAGCGGCAAATCTCAATTTTTCATTTTCCCGAGAAAACCGCGAGAAACTGTTGTCGATATTTCCCGAAAACGGGAAAAGTGGAGTCGCGCCACTCGGTGTTCGAGCTCTCCTCCCTTGGTATTCGGTATTCTACGCGGTCGCGAACAAGTACAACTGGCGAGTCTACCAATGAATCGGACCGAGGTTCCAACTCTGGGATAACTTTCGTTCTCCTCAGGGATCTACGCGAATTCGAATCTATAGGAAATCCTTAGGAGACTCCTCTGAGCTGACAGGATTGTTTTGGCCGGAGTGCATCGCGTCGAATCGAATCGCCGCCTACGTACTTGCAGCACTCGTTCCGTTCTTTTCCCGCCGTTCGGTATTTATCTCGCCGCGAAATGCCAGTGGCGTCCGGGGAAGAAAGAATCTCTTTATCTTCCCATTCCCTCTTGGAGTGATCAGAGACTTGGTTCCCGTTTGAAACTGGCTAAGCCAGTCGGGACTCGAGTCATTGTCGTTAGATTCTCCATTCGGAACGGAGTTCCATTGAATCTGTGGCGCTGCTCGGGCCCTGAGATGAATCCAAAAACTCTGACTTTGTTGTCCGAGGGTATATACGATAGTTTACCGCGACGAATCGAACACGGCTAGTTGGCAACACGGTACAAACATCATTCTGTTCGATCAACAAAACGGCGACTCGGGAAGTTTCGACTACGACTTTGAAAACAAGATACTTACTAGCACGTCTTCTCTTCAAGAGCCGGAAACCCAGACGCAGGAAATACCCAGACGGTAAACAAAACAGTCGAGGACCTCGTATGTCCAGCAGTCCTGCGACAACTAGA
Source organism: Neoseiulus cucumeris (assembly GCA_021527715.1). NCBI lineage: Eukaryota > Metazoa > Arthropoda > Arachnida > Mesostigmata > Phytoseiidae > Neoseiulus > Neoseiulus cucumeris. The sequence goes on along the minus strand of JAJSRV010000138.1, from coordinate 453,182 downwards.
TTGAACGAAGATTACGAGAGGAAAGTTTTCATGGTAGAGCGACCGACGACGATGGGACTTCGGCTCCAATAAAGAGTTTATTTGTCTGCTTCAGAGAAAGTCGGAGGCGTTGTATTTTTCACTACTCTTCTGAACGACAAAAACGTCACTTTCCGCGACAATAGCGGCTCCACTGTTCTCTCCCGTCCTCGAGTGATGAAGTTTCCGGAATGAGGGATTTCATTGTTCCAAGTGAGGTGTTAACCACTCGAAGCAATTTTGAATTTCAATCCTCGACACGAGAAGCGCGCCCGCGACCGGGGTTATTTGAAAAGTTGCTCGTGTGTGGGAAATATCGTCATACCACAGTTTTCCGGACGAGGCTTATCACCACCTGCGTTCCATGAACAAGAGTCAGTTGACGGCCATTAAAAGTGCGCGGGCTGTTGAGAATCGATTCGGTTTATGAGCTCTTTACTCGAGAATCATCGAAGCTAGGGTCTTCCGATTTTGCGGAAGCTATTCCAGCGGCCCTTTGTGACGGCGTCAGCATCAAAGAGACCGCATTTCATCCAGAATTTATAATAAACACCGGTCTTCAGACACGCTGACATCGAGAAGCTTAAAAAGGCCGAAAACTCAACATCTTGAAACCGAAAACTCTTTCAGGGTTCAGAGGCCAAGTAGAGATTGAACTAGTTTCCATAATAAACACTGCATTGATCTGGCACGCATCAGGTTCGCAACCGCTTCTTAAAGCGCCGTTGAGCGTGACTTTTCAACGAGTCTCAAGTATCAAAACTTCTCTTGCGCGATGTGTTCCAGTGTGTGGGCTTTCTCTTGGAGTGTTGCCGAACTTTTGACGAGAGCTGTCCTGGAAACATCGGTTTTAACCTCCATCGTTCCGTGCCAGATCGTGCTCCAACTTGACGCGCTTGAGCACCCTTTGGATCTGCCATCGTTTCCTCCATTGCTGCAGGGTCCATTGAGTCGAGTGATTCCAGATAGACGCTTCGAGAGGCAGAATGTGCAGCAGCACTCCAACTTGTTGACGGTGGCCACTGACGAGTTACACACACGCGACCAGCATAGTTTCCGAGACGACACCGCTCCCCTATACAATGGAGGAACAGTTTCTTTATTTTCGTGCGGAAATTTGTGTGTGCTTCGTTTTTAGTGTTTCCATCAGTAAAGTTGGGCTTTCAAGATGTCATCATGATTCGAACCGCTCGCAAGAAAATTGAGGATTCAGCCGTCGAGGTCGACGCATCAAAAAGTCAGCGGAGCTCAACACGGCGAGACCGACTTGTCACGAAGGCATCAAACACGATGCTTCATCAATCATTCGAGTTTTTGCGTCGTACTTAAGAACTCTGAGGCGTGCACTCCAACTCGTTCGGCTAATGCTGGAAGCAGACTTGGACAAGGACTAGATGTAGATGAGCTACGAAGGAGGAAAAAAAATAGCAGAGAGAAAAACTCGAAGATTGCCAAAGTTCCGGTGAAATATGTAGTACGACAGGCTGAAGATAGGGGGAGAGAATGAAGGAGCCCAGAACAACAAGTTCGCAATCTAATTTTTCAATTTCTCGAGCAGGTCGCGAGATTCTGCGGTCGGCGAAACTCTCATTATCGAGAGATCCTGGAAAAACTCTGTAGAATATTCGAACCGTAGAACTCTGCAAGCCAGGAATCACAACGTTTCGGACCTGGAATTCAGCGGAATTAAATTTCGTGCTTCGCGATCAACAGCCCGAAATCCCATGAGTCCGAAATCTCACGAGCCCGACAGACCATCCGTCGAAAGAACAGATGTGAATAGGAAACTCCGGATACGAAATCGCGTTGATTCTCTCCGGAAAAGAGAATAAGATATTTGTGGATGCTCGAGTCTTCCACCGATTCTCCCATTTACAACACATTCTTCGCAAATCGGGAACTGCGTAGGCTCTGCAACCGTTTCCGTCACTCGCATCGTTTCTGGTAACGAGAGAACGCTATAGAGAGAGAATGTGGTATTCCCTGACGATTTCGTCGTTTTTTCTCTCGCGAATATACGGATAGTCATCTGCCGGTCGTTCATTCGCAGACTTCTTCCTGTCCCGCTTTTCCAGTTTTTGCCCGACGGTTTCCCGCACGCTGAGTGCTGAATTGATTCACTATGTGCTAATATGCAGAGCAAATTTTATGACAATCGCGTTTCTAGGATAGAATGATGTGTGAATATGTGAGCGGTTGTCAGCTGGAAATCATTGCCGAGGCTGTTGCGGAAACTCTTTTTTCCGATGAGAAGCGGAACAGCAGCAATTATCCACCGCTATCAAGACGAATGTTTCGGATATCCGATTACGAATGACTTCTCTCTCTGCCCTCACTCTATCCGACGCGACGGTCAAGGCGAACTGTCTGATATCTCCCAAGCTAGCCTCCTTGATATCGTTGACACGGACACACTGGCATCGTGGACACGAAACTTCTGGCCGACTTGTCATGGAATTTGAGTCCGGGGCTGTTCGGAAAACTCGGATGGCACCGCATTCCCCAATGCCTTGCTGCACTTGATAACAACAACAACAAGAACAACCTTGTCTCTCGAGCCAAGATCAACCATGATACGAGCTGTGTTGGAGAGATGAAGGACACGACATCGATGGTTTATGCCTGATATTGAAGTTTTTAGACAATACGATGCCTGAAGACGGAATCATCGGTTTTGTTTACATCGGCCCCGACTGGAATTTTGATTTCACTCTAGAACAGCCCGCCAACGATGAGGAAATTATTTAGAAAGTCAGCTGTCAACACGCGCTTTCAACTCTTCTCTCGAGGAAACGAAACTGCGCGAGTACACATTTTCAAGCCAAATGTACAAACAGCGATGACAGCCAGGTATCAGACAGTGTTTCGAGCAGTTTTTCCACCTTAGCTCCGAGTTTCGAACGACGGGAAAAACTCCGAAATCTGACGCAAGAAAGCCAAATAATCCGATGATTAGAAACGTAGGAGTCGATGCCTCCCAGTAATGACGTCAACTTTCGACGAAACTTTCCCGTCTCGCTTTGAACACGTATTTCGGCGGCATCTTCACGTCGCTCGCTGCCGACGCGGCGGAGAGCAGCGAGCTGTTAAGTATTGACAAGAATGTTATTACGCCGACTCGATTCCCGGCGACCTCAAAAATGTTTGTAGAATCTTCGAGAGCTGGAACGCCAAGCCAACCGGAACGTGACTGGAACCGAAACCAGATAGCTCGGCTCTAAAAGTGAGTCTCTTGTCGTAACCCAATTGAGAGCGGGAGCCCGGCTGCGGCGGGCCGACTACAGTAGAGCCGCGCGCGCGTCGTATTTACTCTTCTCTCAGATGTCTCTTGTGTTTGGGAGCATATGATAGGACACGCGCTCGTCCTGATTGGGTAAGCTATGCTAATTGAGGGAGCTACTACTGAACTGCTTGGGCAGGCATTGGTACACAGATTAGATGGGACCGCAAGAACCCTGTGAGTCAATCCCGACGTCAAAGTGCAGAGACGTTCCATCCCCACTTTGACGTTTCTCCCCTGAAAGATCGACATCGAACAAATGGAAGAGTTCGGATCCTCGACGGTCGAATCCATGGAATATCGGACGCTCGAAGTTCCTCCAGACAGACAAGTGAGACTCACAATATGTGAAAGTTCCCGGGTCGGCAGAGGAAGACTTGGATATGAGAACGAGAATTCCTAGAAGCTTGGTCTCGTTGGCCAAAACCTGAGGTTTTGGACGAATGTTCCGTTGAGAAAACGGGTTGTGCGTATTTTGGCAGTCGGGTGTAGTTGTCAACCGTTCCAGGAATTCGTATCCTGACACAGGAGATACACCTACACGTTTTCAGTGTGCCTCGACAGAAGAAAGAACTTATGAAATATGAGGGAAGCTTCTATGGAGCAACATTTTTCATTCCGTCGCGTGCGGCACTCGACCTGACTGACAGCGAAATTCTCCGAGACGACATTTCAAACTTGTGGATACGACCGAGATACGCGAGTTCAATTCACAGCACTGCCTGCCACTGTTCGCTGTCGAACTCCGACGAGGGAAGGTAGTAAAAGAGCTGGCGCATTTTGTGGCAAATGGTTGCTCTCCCTTGGAATTATGCTCCATACTCAGGATTCCCATGAAGAACAAGAGTTTGGGGGAAAGTTCGTCTTGCTCCTCCTCTCGTGTGCTATGTCTTGCTCAGAGACAGTTTTCGATGCTCAGTCCTCCCGGAGTTCCTCCTTCGTACAAGTCAGCTATTCTCCCGTGCAGCACGTGCACGCGTTTCAGGACCTTGGAGACGAAGTCAAGAATCCCGTGAGTGATCAAGAAGAGAAAAAGGTATTCAGCAGCTCCGAATGGATTCAACACACCGTTTCCTGGAAGGCCAAGGACGAGACCGTTTGCAGGAGCTGGAAACCACGAAACCTTTCCGGGAATCTCCATGCGAAGCTAATCAAGCCGCGTCGGTGTTGGCGAGTCAGACAGGATGAGGATACACGCCAATTGTCTATCGGGTTACGCCGATGCCAGACACGATGGCTACTTGTCAGCGGAGAGCTCTGATTGCAAGGGAAGAAATCGTATCGCAAGGTCTGATACCGAGGATCAGGGCCCGGATCTCTTTGAGCTTAACCTCGCTTGCTTCCGGCCATGGAGGAAGATCATCATCGCCATGCCTTATCGAGTGACGTTATGTTTAGTGATGTTTTCGTTTTCGAATCATCGGTTCGAGAACACCTGAGGTTTTCTGGGCAAGCGTCTCTTCCAGAGCGCAGCGAGAAACAGGAACGTTCGTCACGAATTAATTTTGCGTTTATCGGAATTTGTATCAGGGAGCAGTGACAGATATGCTCCTTTGGCGGACGGACGTTCGCAGTGATGTGTTTCCCATAATGGCGGATGTCCTTCGTTCCAGGGCTCTGTGGAAAATAATCGATTTCTCTCTTACCTAAGAACGTCTTTCTCTTCAACAATAAACTCTGATCCGTCCGAGCACTTCCGTCGGACCAAAGACTGAGTCAATAAACAAGATGTTGAGCGATTTGCGATAAGTGTACTCTAGTAGAGAACGGCGTGGACATCGAGATTGCTTCGGGTGCAACTCGCGTTCTTTGCGTGAGCGGGATGCCGGAATCTATTTGGAAACATCGAACGATCTTCCAGAAACATCATCAACTCTCGCCACTGTTGGTAATGAAGAACTCATGAATTCCGGCTTCAACCTCTTCAGTTTCCAAGGGTTCCATACTCTAGCTCAGCTGCATGAGAGAGTTTCCGTAGCCATTCAGTGGTTTTCTCCATGGAGCCGACGGACAACAATGCTTGCCCGCGTGACCCTAATTGCCCAAAACTTCTACACTCTGGAAACTCCTTCGTTCCTGCAGGAACTCAACCCAAAAGCTTGAGAACATGCCTGGAAAGCTCAATCCAGTTGTTCAACACCGTTCCAGTCGACGTCAGGAAAACGGTGCAAATCCGTATTGCTCTGCTTGCATTCTAGCTCGGAACAGGAGCATGAAGCTTTAATTTCTCATTTTCTAAGACGCTGATCCTCCAATAATCTTTCGAATCCGGGGAATATTTATGCACCTGCGATTAACGCTTGGAGGTTTGTGATAAATACCGTGGATTACTTCGCGAGTCCCGGGATAATCGACGCGCCGAGGGAAGCTCGTTGTCCGTCTCTGGAAATTCTTGAGCTTGAGCGGTACAAACCAACACGTCGCAGAGAAATCGAACAGCGTAATCGGTCTTTTGACTTTTCCGGAGCTAGCGTCCGTTCCGGCAGTCCCTCTTTCCCGAATCGCGGACGGCCGTCCTCGTTGAATAATTTGCTTTCCCTCAGAGAACTCTAACGGCGGCAAACTCGAGGCTACACGAGGAACTGCGGACGAGGTGTTCAACGAATTAGTCGCTCGAGCTCTCACGAGATAATCAACGCGAACGGCGGCCAAGTTATCAGCGCGGTAAATAGCAAAATCACGAGTTACTTGAACAGCATAGAAGGGCAACTAATGCCTATCGGCGTCTCCGATCGACTTTCATCGAAAACTATGAACGAGAAGTTTCGCAGCAAAAGCTATTTAGGAGCCTCGTTAGCAAATTGTTGGTTGCCGAAAATAGAATCAGCGTCACTACATTGCAGAGCCATCATCGTCTTCTGTTCTTGCCAGGTGGGCGAAACTCAATCGGTCTTGAACGAGGGGCCATCATTATCGATATCGAAAGGGGTCAAAGTCTCGCCAGAAATGTCCTACTCGTCCCCAAGACGATCTCAAGGGCTTCATTTACCCTGATCGGCGTCTATTACGTTTATCCGACGAAGAACGAGCGATGATATTCTTTTATTGGGCGCTTGGAATTACAAATACCAGCTGGAATGTTTTCCAGGAACGTCATCCTCGGCATGAGAGCAAGGCGGCTTACTCAGATCGAACTTCTATCACACAAACTCGAATTCCTCGATTGACAAATCGATTCTATCCGTCCTAGAAGTTGGTTCATATACCGTCCTGATCGAGTAATGAAAAAGCACGAAAACATCACTGAGTATGTACCTATATATGTACTCCATTCCGCTCATCGCGTCACGGAGACGCAACAAACTTCGCGTTCTATTTTCTCCTTCTGCGAATTCCTTTCTCATACTTCGGCCTGCTCGGACAGAACTCCTTCAGTCTCGCGGACCGGAAGCTTAGCATGAAGGCGGACTAAATGCGACTGGTTTACTTGCATTTTCGGACGTTCTCCCCTGGCGAACATCACGAATTTGCATTGATAGATGCGTTTATTTCTTTCCATTTGAATGCGAGAGAGATAGCGGAGTGCAGAAGGAAGCCTCGAGTGCGAGACGACTTCTGTTCAAGTGTATGTACAGCGACAAAGTCGGCGGCTTGCTATTATCATAATGTCATTGTCATACGACGGCACTTTCCAGATTCGATTTCGACAATGATTGGCCGCGTTTGTCCGGATGGATGCTCGCCCAAACATCCGACCGAGATGGCTAGCAATCCAGACGCGGTGTGTATCTACTGTACGACATTATGTGTAACTACAACGCCCGAATGTGAATTGGCCCGCGATGATTGCTCAAATGGCAAGAGATCTGGCCAAGCTCCTTCGGGCATTTCGATGTAGGCACAAATGCTCGCAATCTTCTGCTTTCTGGCGACGGAAAGGAGCACGGAGTAACTAACACATCGGGAGAGTTTCCGGCACCGCGACGGAGCCATTCATGATATCGAATTCCGTGCATACAAGGTCTTCCCGCATTGAGATCTCTCTCGATGAGCAAGAGGTCGGAGAGGAACCGAGCTCGAGCGAAAAAACGGCAACGTTCCCTTAAAACTGGTGATATGTATCTAAGAAGAAATCTCAAGTGATTCCTGTGAGGATTCATCCGCAACGAGACGCGCATTTCTGTAGTTTTACAGATCCGCCACGAATGACAACACCAAACCAAATCGTTGTGATGTCCCAGGCGCAAAGTGAATTGAAGACTACAAGTTTTCATTGCGGAAATCCCTGAGTGACCAGTGAAGAGGTTTCGGTCCGCGAGGGTTCGTTTCCGCTGATCCAGCAGAACCTTTGAAAACTTGCGTAACAGGAAAAAGCACCCGAAGGTTTTCGGAAGCAGCACCCGCGGTGTAACTTGATCATTATCGGAAACTGCCTTTTGATGTCCCCCGGCAACAATGCTTTTGATGTCCCAGTCCTGTATGAGAAATGCCCGTGAAAAATGAGATCTGATTTCTTTCCGGCGCTCGTGTTCGGGCACAACAAGGAGTTTTCTGTGGAACTCGACTGGAATCAATCAGCGCATATCCAGTTGAATTCTGAGATTCAGATTGTCAACGGACGAGCTGTCCTGCATCATCTTCCGTGGAAGTTTGAGTATAAAGCGAACGGCACTCTCGTTCAGGCAGCCATGAGTTCACTCGATAACGTTCGTCACGAATAGAAAAACTTCCGTTCGCTCTCTGGGCGAAGAATCCTCAATCTGCGTCGGAACTCTGCACGCGGACAACGAACTTCGAAGATTCTTTATTGAATTGAAGAGAATGGAGAGAATCTCTGCAGGTGCATGGACATCTTTGAGAATTCGCAAGACGCAGCTTCAGTGGAGGGATCCGATTGTTTCGATGAAAAAGTGTTTTTGGTGCGGGACCACTCTAGTATTGGTCTCTATTGAAACGGTCAAGCGATTTCCTTGCGACCAGTCCCTCCCACTCCACGCGTCGCATCGTCCAGCGACAGCTGTTGAGGAAAGAGAGTTTGCGGCAAAATTCGATCTCCGTTGTCTCGGCAAAGTTTTTCTTTCTTCCCAATTTCCAACCGAAACTTCCATCTCAGTTGGACAAAAGCGGCAGCAGCCCGGGCGTACAAAAAATGCAGTGTCAGCTTCTCGCGTGTCTGGCCGTTCTAGTTGACACGACACGAATCGCTTCAGGCTTAATACCGAAACGAGCTGGTACTCCATAATCCTCTCCTTCTGATTCATCCTTTTGGAGTTGCTCTGTTCGGATATCGGATCCTCTCGTCTGGGAATCCGAGAACTCCACCAGTTTCCAGACGACGTCAATTCCAACAAGTTCTCGATTCCAATCGGCTCTGACACGTTGTGGAAAGCACTTTGGCGAAGCTTTGTCCGCAATCAGGCCGATGCCGCAAGGCGAAAACTGAACCATCCGTTGTACCGGTATGGAGAAACCCCAGTACAGGATTCTGGCTGCGTAGGTTCGATAGGAAACGCTCTCGATCAGAGTAGCAGAGTAACCTTGAAAAGGATTGCGTGGTTGTGTCGATGCATCGGGGCTTGGAATGATTGCTCGAAGGCGGCTAAGAGTGGCCGAGCCCTGAAAAGAGCACCGAAGGCTGCAAATATCCATTTCCTCCCCGAATAGCAGAGAGGCTTTCAAGGAATCCGAGACTAAATGCGATTTAGAAGTGTCGTGTAAGCGGACCTCATCGGGAATTCCCTTCCCTTTCAGAGATCATCGAGCAATGCTGAGGACATATCAGCTGGCATCGCCTACTCCAGACAGCGTCGGTGCAGAACAGGTGATTGATGGAGTTTTGAGCCACAATTCCACTTCACGGCCTTCGGAAACACGGCGCGGCGCGAGGTATAGAGAAGCGGGGATAATTGTACACGTATAGAAGCTACAGGGAGGGACGCGCGTACTTTTTTTTTACCCCCGGCGAGGACGTGACCACTTCTCGACCTGACGTGACAACTTTGAAAGCGACGTCTCTTTCTTTTCTCGCAGTACAAGGTTGTCTTTACGGGCGAGTGTTGATTCCGCTGGAAGAAGGCAGCCTACCACACCCACCGATGAACCTTTAGCGATGCACAAACTTTATGATCAGCTGCGGCAATACTCAACGTAAAATAAAAGCCAATAACATATCTCGTTTACAACGCCTTTCGAGGCCTTCCAGGCGTATCTGGGTGTGGCCTTGTTAGCATGAAGTTCTTTCCTTCGCTTCTTCGATAGCGAATGGCGCGGAGGTCGCAAGGAAAAAAGATGGAGAGCGCCTCTCGTCAACAGCTCGCAGACCGTGGTCGAACCCAGAACCGCTCCGTCTTCAGCTTGGGAGTGAGTAGAGTTCGGGAATGACTTCTCGATTCGGGAATGGATTGAGGGTATCCGTCAGTTCCGAGATCTTGTCGTATAGCATGCTCGTGAAGGCTCGCCGGCTCGTCTGACAAAGAAAGCCGCGGTTGACTACGGGACTAATTTGCATCGGCGAGCGACTCTTATGATTCTCTCGGAGTGAGCCTCCTTCGGTAGAGTCCCATAGATCAGGTCGTCCAATCTGCTTTCGTCGCACGAGCTTCCCTCGTTTTTACTCTTCCGACGAGGTGTGCTCGTTGCTGTCGCACGTTTGTCACCGAACTAGTCCTTTGGACGAGGCCAGTCCGGCTATTTGTTTGCTAGCTTCCTCCCAAGTTTGCTGTCTAACCGGCTCGGTAGTAAACGAATCAGCTACGTAAAAGGGTGTACGCCGCTGTGGTTCTTATCTGAGTGACCTTGTCCGCGATTCGGAACATGTTACGCATCGGGACGTTTCCTTTTCCACTTTTCCCGAGCGCGATTCTCTCGGTTTTGTCAATAAGGGAATCTTCTCCGAGATCTCTCCGCACCTGGTGTTTCGATTCTTCAGATGAGGGATCAGATCGTCGCAAAGCGTCTCGAAATCTTTCTCTCCCGACCCTGAGAGTTCTCAATTTCGCAAACTCATTGTTTTCCTCGATGAAAGAGGAACAATGTTCCGCTCCAATTCCAGCGTCGATTTCGCAGCGCAGAACATCAATAATCTTCCTGTTGACGTGGAAGCCGATCCCAAACAGTGAACTTTGGTGGAGAAAGGAAACATCGATAACTGATATGAACTATTAAAAAGCTGTGGGGCGACGCTGTCGCACTCCTGGAGGAACGATAGGACGACAAATTGAGCTCAATGAATGTTTCAATTTGACTCTTGCTATCGTCGAAACCGAAAGTGGTCGTTCACCCCAAAAAATTGATTACATCAGACGACATTCGCCGTGAAAGCCCTCTGTTCGACCGATGGAGTTGTCCTCTATTTGGACTTTCAGATTTCGGACAATTTCAGATAACTCGAACAATGACCTGAATCTCTGACGCAACTGAAGTGACGCTGAGAGTATTCTTTCTCGAGGAAGAGTCCAAAGGCGAGTGAGGTGTCTAACGCTTTGTTGAAGATCCGCGTTATCTCGTTCATGCTCCTTTCAGGCGATAGATATTTCTCGCTGAATGAGCCAACTTCAATCTTCGTCCGGAAAGATATCAGTAGAACGGGAGAGTTCCGTCGACGGAAAGAAGCGAGAATCGTCGCCCGAAGCATCGCCGACGGGTCCTGCGAGACGGCAGCGGTCCATTCGTTAGCATGTCGGCTTTCAATATAATATGCTCCACTCATTCGTGGCAGTAGGCGATATGTTAGTCCTCGGAGGACTGGGTTTGACACCGGGCCGCGACGAAACTAATGTTCCTCTCACTCAAGTTCTCCTGATTCTCTTCCTTCCTCAACCGGTTGCTTTGCTCGCTTTGGATTTTCGGGTTCGAGTCGAGCGGCAACGAGCTCCGTTATTCACTGCAATGGACGTTGTCGTCGCGTTCTGCTGTCTCCGATGATTGCCGACGGAAGGCGGCGAATGTTGTGAGTAGACAAAAGTCACAACCCGAGGGCTTGTTGCTGAAATTGACTTCCTCAAAAAAGGGAAAAGCCGGAAGCTTCGAGTCCTCGTACGATAAGAAAACATTGCGCGAGTTGTTGACGAGACAAAAGCGCCACTAAAAGCCCACGCGCTCGCGCAACGCACCACGGCGCTTCAAAGGACCCGTGATTAATTTGGACATTGGTGTCAGAAGGAAGACTCTTTCACAATTAATGACCACGGGACAGGCAGGGACTCGGCTTGCACACGGCACCACGGTCAGAAAGCAGGAGAGGGGAGGGGAGCACGCAGTTTGCAAGTGGGGCGTCTCCTCACAAAAATACGCGGCATCAGGAGTTTGCTCCTACGCATGAACATCCTTTTTTCCTCTCAGTCTTTCGGCTGCAAAATTTATGGAGATTGAGACTCTTAAACGCTTCCGCTACCACGCACGCCAGATCTAGAAGGCGAACATGGCCGAACACACTTGGCGAGCGTTCGCGTCCGACTTTTCTATCTTCACCTCATGCATGGCAGCGCCGCTTCCTTTTCTTCAAAAGAACAAACGGAGACGGATCTACTCGGCCCTCGGGGAGCTGTCCTTTGCTTGTTTTGAACGAATAGATTCCTCACTATCTTCGTTCACCCCCAACAATATCGAAGTTTTTGATCGATTCCTCAGAACCTACTGAACTGTGCGAAGCACTCGATCTCAACGCGGTTCGCTTTTCCAAGGTCGACATGAGGGTCCCGCTCCTCAACCCGAATCCCGGCATCGAGGAAACAAGTGCAAAATAGGAACCTGCGAGCTCATCGGAACAGTTTCGAGTCTGGCCATCAATCGCGATTCTGTCCGCAACGAGCGGCAACTGCGGCAGAAAAGCTGATACACGAGAGGGAAATCGGCTCATGGGAGCACGACGAGGAGCTTTCTTCTCCATCAAGGGTCATTGGAGCTGCGGCTAGTTTGAGAAAAACTCGTCTGGACCCAGCCGGAATGACAATGAACAGTGAGGTCGTTTGATACTCTGTTCACAAACAAACAAACAAACACACACGAGAAGCAAACAGACGAACAAGCGACCACTCTCACTCGGAGGCGGGACTCTTCCGAGTTCGTTCTGCTTCATGATGATCGGGCTTTGTCCAATCGCGTTCACTCTTCCAGCCATGGCGGGGGAGGTCGCTTGGACCTCGTCCATCCTGCCGATGGCTCCGATCTCGAATTTTCGACAAAACGATTCTCCAATTTTTAGAGGTTGGCCACAATTTCTCCTTCATTACTTCCAAACGTCCAAAGTGAGGCTATGGCTCCCATACGATATCCTGACGTTCGTACGGGTTGCGTGATGAGCAAGTTTTACTTCATTCCAATAACCGAGCGACTTCCATTCGAAGGCGGTGGGTTTGGCCCTCTCGCAGCTCGAAGTCAATTTGGGCCTACACCGGGAAGCAGGACGACGTCTTGAATAATTTTGTTCATGTTCCTTCCATCGCTCTCATGCAGCTCTTCAGTGCGTAAGAGGGATAAGGAGCCGACAAGCTTCTTGAGCAACTGCTATCCCTCATGAAAAATGATGAGATATTTAATGAGATCTGCTGCTTTGCGCCCATATCATCATCATGGTGCGACGACTTTGCGCTTGGAGAAAGCAGAAGCTGGTGCAGAGGAGGCAGTGAACAGATTTCCTTCCGATTATAAAATCATTTCCTCGTCGCCTTTCGTGCATAATTCGTGTGTTCCATCCTTCCTCGTTGGTTCCGGCCTTCCAAGGAATGTTTACGTGACCGTGATTTAACCTCTAGCTCCATCGAGTCGTTTTTCGAAATTCTTCTGCGTGTTCCTCACGACGCATAACAATTTCGAAAGTGCACTATGGAGATCGGGAAGTTTCTTCCCGAGAGCTCCCTCGTTCGTGAAGTGGAATTATTCACAGAAATTGGGATAATCCTCGCTTTTCTGCCAAGATCGTCTCAGGTTGAAGGTGCGTTTCATCGTTTCGTCGGGTCGATAGTCGATACTGTCGAAATCGCACCCACAAGGTTTCCTGGACGCTGGACGTGACAAACTTCCTCTCGGACAGTGCGCTGTGGAACTACTGTTCCGAACTCGTCGATCAGATCAGCGATGAAATCGGCCACAACGAGCGGATTGACCTCTCGATGCGCTTAAACGCAAACTAAAAGTTCAAAGTTTCGAAAGTTTTCCGTTTAAACCTCTCGTCGCGGTACATCGTGCGAGAGGTTTTAATGACTTGAGCTCATGCGTTCATCGTCGAATGAATGGAAGTGCTTGAGCTCAGGGAGAGTTTCTCTATTCACAAAGTTCCGCGCAAATCGTTGTGATAACGGCTTGGATTCTTTCGAGAGAATTATTGAAATATATGAGACGAACCGCGCTTCAAGATCCTTTCTTCGGTGTCTCGAACTCAATAAGGTATTTCGGACTTTCTGGGCGAGTTTGGAGTGTACACCTGAAGAATCCTCCAAGTCCGGAATGTCGATGTTCGGGAACGCTTCACTTCCCCTCGAAGAGTTACGGTGACGAGTTTTCTATTTATTCCGAACAGGCGTCGGGCATTTCGAGGGGGAAGAAGTGGAATTCGGGACCAATACAACGAATCACGGTCGGAGTGTCTTCCAGAAGTAGTGGCGCGTCTTCTTAGTTCTGACCTCAGAAAGGGATCCGGACCGAAGAGAATAGTTACCCGATTTGATTGGAAAGATCGACATCGGGACAGTCTTTCGGAAGTTGAAGCGTAATTCGAGGTCACGCGGTCGCAGCGTCAGCTCAGATATAAACAGAAACGGAAAGGACGCCTCGTTAACAGTGCCGCCCACATTTTATGCTGAGATTTGAACTTTTGAATCTTGGGATGACCGAGCTCAGTCGAGAGAAGAGAGACTCGATTTTGCGGAGATCACCGCAACAAAAAAAAAATAAAAAATAAGCCATATTTAGCTGTGTTCAAAGGCAGCAGCGTTATCTTTTTGCCGAACGAATTAGTGCCCTTCCCCTGCGAAGCATGAGTTGCTCGTTGAACGTGGAGCAAGGACATTTTTTGCTCCCTCCGCAGAGTCAATCCACTTTGGTCTTGTTCTCCATATTGGAGCGTAGTCGTTTTCGGTCGAACACACGATAACGAGGACGTCGTATCGAAGTTGTGAAGTCAGAATCGGCTTCTTCCAGACACTTTGAGCGAGAGCGTTCGAGATAAGACTATGTTTTGTTGGGGAAAATCAATCTCCGCTTGGACGCCGTGTAGGTGCCGGACGAACCTTCGCACATTCTTGCCGCGCGTATCACTTTTGCACTCGCAGCCTTCCGGAATGTCGGGACGAGAACAACTTAAAATGCATTACTACCTCGCGCAGTGTTCTCTTGAGCGGGTTCAAGTCTTTCGACCATGAAGTCCGCCTGCTTTTGGCCTCAAATGTTCGAATCGTGATTCGCATTCCTCATCAAGCTCTCTCGGAATGTCTGGTCGCGTGAGTGAAAGGTAATTGTTAGCAACAACTTCCCGGCCCAACCACGGCAGGAGTGCATCTTTTCCATCGTTTAGCTGAATCATTATCAGCTTTTCCTCTATTCTCCATGTAGATGGAAGTTCTACCGGACTAATGATGCTTCGTTTCCCTTGATAATCTGAGAATGACGACGGCTTAGCGAGAACATTAGTAAGCTGCAACTGATTTGACACAACAACCGATTGATCCATTCCGTGTCCTGTGGCATGCTGCTCTTTTTTCATCCTGACAACATCACAGAAGGATTCCAACACCATGTCAATGCGCAGTCGGCTCAAATAATAATTGATCAAAGTATGCCTGGACCCGGAATTCAATGAAACGAAACCCCGCAACAATTGTTCCACAGGATTTCAGCAACGACTGGCGTCGCAAATGTCGCGAATTCCAACGGGTGAGATTTCGGATTTCGGAGATCGACTCCGAGAGTCCGAGGCCGTCCCATGCAAAAGTCCTTTGAGTCTTTGCTAACGGGTTCAGATACAATTAATCAGCAACTTCGCGTTTCAACTAATTTACCCGACGACAGTGGCGCTAATTGATCGAGTTCCGGGCGAAATATTTGGCTCGCTGACGACTTGCGACTGTTCCGAATGTCAAACGTTATAGATATTTTCAACTCAAACGAATCTAGGACGGAGATTCTCTGTCCACTGAGCGTGTCAAAATCGCAACGGTTATTCCCTATTCGGAAGGTGTCACAATCGATCAATTTGGCAGGGTGACGGATTAACCGGAATAAACGTCTCGATCTTTCACGGAGCTTCTTCGAACTTCGGGAGTCACTTCATCGATCAATTTCTATTCATTCGTCGAATTCGTTCAGCTATTTTCATCTCTCCGAAGGCCACGCGATCCGTGTGGTTCACGAAAGTCCAGTGGAGGCAACACGCATGGACAGAGGGTCCACGGTGACTTCCCACCACTGGAAAAAGGGGTTCCGGCATCGAGTTCCATGAATCTCTTTTCTTTTTCGCTCGATCATGTGATTGCCTGTCAGGACTGAATATCCTCGGAACAACAGAGAGTGCTGTCTCTTGATAGGCGTTTGGCTCGAGAGCCTCGAGGCCTCAGTGTGTACACCTCTTGAGTCTTACGAGATGGCGTGCCACTCGAGATTGCATGGTGCCAACCGAGGATTCGTACTCTGCATATTGCACTTCTATCTGCGCAGACTGCCTTTCTCTCTCTCTCTCTCTCTCTCCGACAGAATGTGTGCTGGCCCGTTGGACGTTTTATGCATGTCGACACTGCAGCTGTAGCCAATCTTCGCTTCCGGCGATCTCACCTCATTATTTCACACTGAAATGTTCTGAACTGGGTGTCTCCGTTGACGAAACGTCGATTCTGAATACAGATCCCGGAGAAAACTCCTGAGTGCACTTCATGAATGATTCCATCATCGCCGCCGTCTCGGCGTAATTGGACTCTCGGAATCGAAACCGCCGTTTGCGAAAGTTTCGATTATGGTTGCGGAGCCGGCCAGGGGCGTGTCGGATGCCGTAAGATCTGATGCGGCGTGCTCGTGCGTTTTCAAGGTTGGAAGTCCTAACGGAACTCTCGAGACAAAAATTTCGGAGTCGATTTATCTCATTTCGATAATTTTTCCAAGACAAAAATAAGTTTCTGATCCTTCACCCACTGCGGGGCTCACAGAGCTCTCCCTCTTCGTGTGGCAAATTGGAGGACTCCTCTTCAGACGACAGCCGCGACACTTTCTCTTCCTCCCTCCATTCTTCCAAAAACGCGACGGCAAATTGGCAGATCATCTGTCACGCTTCGGAGTCGCCTCAAATGACACAAGCCAGTTCGAACTGTGTCATCAACAGTACAGCTATCATCAGTCGAGAACCGTGAGCAGTGTGCCAAGCTCAAATGAGTCAAAAAAAAAATACACCACGTAGAGCTGGCATTTGAACCATGGGTTTGAAACTGTGGGGACTCCTGCTTGTTAGTGTCAGGGCTCACCCGGAATGAGTTTCTGTCATCTGCATACAACGCACGTCACGATTCTCAAATTCACGAATTATTATTGCGATGAATCCAGAACGGAACGAATACAGAGCACTCTGGTCTCCCTCGCTTTGCTCTCTAAATTTTTCTGACTGATTCTTCTTATTGCGAAACAGCAACTCGACGAATCACATTTGAACCCTTTCCGGAGAGGAAGATACAATGTCCGGCGTGGTCGGTGCAGATTCGAAGACACAACGCAGAAGGCTCCTCAAGAGATTCTTCAGAAATTCAGTGCAGAGGAGAACATTTTCTCGATCTCATAAAGCCGCAAGTTCGTCCGAGCGGCCTTGTAGTTGGCTTCCGAAGATTTTCTCCAACATCTCAAGTGTTGTTTCGCTCTGCTTTGACAGCCGCCCGCGCTGTTGGGAAATTATGGATAAGCTTTCTGGCTTTTCGGCATCAAATTAGTCGTAACAAACAGAACCACGAAGCAGCTGGTCCGGACCGTATACGTCGTCCTTCCAGTAGCCAGGATCTGAATTCGGAGCTTGGCGGGAGACAAGCATTGCGTGTAGCCGTACACTCATGTTGTGAATACGCGCATACGATACGACTATTCAACGTAATACACCACGCCCCGGTAACACTTCCGACGTAATCTTTCGTCCTTCGTGCTTTGGAGTTCATTCACGACAATGAACATTCTGATCTCAATTCAATCAATCGCTGGGATCATTTCTTCACTGGATGGAATGTTCGCTCAATTTGAGATTCGGCACGACTGGTGCACGAGTCGTGCATCGTAAGTGTTCTTGCGGATTTGACGAGGTGTATTCAGTTAAGTTGAACACCCAGCAAGCCCAAAACGTAACAGGGGTGCATAAACATCATGTCAAGTGCAATAACGTAGCGGCTCAATCAAGGAGAATGAGAGGCACCCGGAAATTCTGATGGAGTGAGAGTACATTCAATGGCGGGAAGGAACGACCCGTGAATAGATGGCGGAATCGAGACAAAGGACTATGAGTTGCTTGCTGTTACAAAGGTTAACAACAGATACAACGAGGGATACGATGCGCTCCTGCGGCACTTGACCCGTTGTACGACCGTCCGGCCATTGTTCGAGAGAGTGTTCTGTTACGGCGAGCATCTAGTGTAAACAGGATGAATGCACACGATAATGAGCCGACAATAAACTCTGCTTCGCGCACGTGGAGTGAACAGATTCGTTTGGATGGGCTTGAATGAATTCCGTATCGCCATCTATTCATCGCGATCATAAAAATGCGCTCCGGTTCCGCGACACACTGAGCCTTGTCTAGCAACTGAATGCCCGTCGAGGGAGAGTTAAAGTCTACAACCTGAAGAATCAGCCGTCAAATTATTGATCGCAACGGCTTCGCTCCTTGTTCGTGGCTTTTAACTGACTTTGCGCCTGCCTCTACCGGATCCCTTGTCGACACTGCCACAATTCTACACGTCGGCGCGGCGACTCACAAACGACGCTTTCAACACCGCTGAAATCTTCGCCTTTTATCGAGAGCTTGGGCAGGGCAAGAGCCATTCGGGGAACCCGGTCGAAACTCCGCCTCGAGTGAGCTTGAAAGCACGAAAGTAGCTTCGATCACTCGCTTGGGTTACTGGAGTACAAATTCAACGTACACAGGGAAGGTGGATCCTCTTGTCGACGGCTGTTGTGTTGACAGTGGCTTAGCTTTCATGATCGATCGACCACCGGGGGAGCCACCAAATCATCTACCCGTCACTCTTTTGTATTTTTTTCCCTTGGAATTCTCCTGACCTGTCGCATGATGAGAAGTTCCACAAAATATGAACGGAACTCGATGTGCTAAACCTCTGGTGGTTTCTTTTGCGGAGCATTTCCTTCTGAATGAGTGTCTCCTTCCTGAATGCTTTCTACTTCAAAATTTGACCGAGCAGAACGAGGACGCTTTGTTCTAACAGCCGTGACCTCTTGAAGTCTTTTTCATTTGGAACAGTGTTCCTTCACTTGACATTGTTCCAACGACAGCAGGGCGCGCGTGCATGCTTTGAAGCTTCTGACAGTTTAGACTCCAAGTTTCTTGTTTCGTGCGCCGAATGCAATTGCGAGCCACACGGACGCACTCGGGCCGATCTTGTTCGTGCAAAGTGCATATGTATGAGTGTCAGTAAGTGACAAGCGTCGTCCTCACTCAATTGTGTTGTGAGCAGCACTTATCCCCCCGACGGACGAACTGCCACGTTCAAGTCTCCATTCAGAGCAGTTCATTTTTCACGAATGTAAACTCGGTTATGTAGACCTGGCCTCCTCGCAACGTAAGCTTCAAGAGAAACACGGAGCTACAAAGAAGAATAGAGCTTGCTCTTGTGCGAGCATTAAGGCGGTTCGTGTCAACACTCGAAAGCGAAGTAAATACAGGCACTTTGTGCTCATGACATGTGTTCCGAGCTGAATTACTCATTTTGGTCTCCTAGTTTCTCGGCGACGCGCCGCTCAAAACGAAAAACATAAACTTATCCTCACCCGGCTCCTTGAAGATCATGGTGATCTTTTGGAACAGATCCGTCAAATGGGAAGGGCTCACATTAAGTGAGGATTCTTTGGACCCGGGCTCGAGTTTTTTTCCTCAAAATAGCCATTTAGTTCTGGTTCAGAGCTCAAAAAGTTCGATTCCGTAGCGAGCTCCATCGATGTACACGGGGATCGAGAATTGGAAATTCAAATGAAGTCTCACTCAGCGACGTGTCGGCACGATGTGCACACCTACCTGTCGATACTCATCGCGGTGATGGTGAAGACCGAGGAGGAAACTGTCAGCAACGAAATGAAGTTCGTGACCTTGCAATATGTCTGACCGAAGGGCCAGTGTGAGTGCATCATGAATATGGCGTTGAATATCACGTTGAACATCGCCGTCGTCATATCAGCCACCGATAGGTTCACGAGGAAGTAGTTCGTAACGCTGCGCATCCGCTGATGGGCGAGTACGATCCAGATGACGATCGCGTTACCCAAGGCACCAGCGACCACAATCAGAGAGAAGCACAATATGAATGACAACTGCTGCCAAGCCGGCAGCTCAAAAGTCATGTAGGTTCCGTTGGGGGCAGTGCCATTGTTTTCGGTGACGTTGTCCAGTAGCTGCAGGCACTCCGGAATGAAATCCGTCTGCGAGACCGTGCTCAAGTTCGAGTTCAGAACTTGCCAACACCGGCTCAGAGTGATGTTGCTGGAACCTGCTGCGCTGTGCGCGAGCATTCCAAACGTCATTTCGACGTTTCCGCGTTTTCTTCTCTACTCGTTGCTTTCACTGATGAGTTCTAACAACTCGAACGGACTACTCGAAGCGATCTTTGCAAGCGTCAGGGATCAGGTCCTCTAGGCGGACATTGGCATTGAAGCTCTGCGGACACTAAAGAGTCTCGCCGCGTTCTTATCGGGAACGCAGCTGGGCTCTCTAGGAGATCGTATCGCCGGTGGCGATCCGTGTTCGAATTCAGAGAACTTTTCCGTCGAAATTATCCTTGTTTTTTGAAGTTTTCCTCACTGAGGCAAAGTTTTCCGAAGTCGTCGAATGATCATCTGGCAGTGATTTCTTCTAGTTGTCGAGTACTGTCAACACGGTCGTCTTCGATGCCTAATAATCCAATAGAAGTTGTCGCACGGCTTTTGTCAAACTTTTCGAACTTTGCGGCGGTTACACACAGCACACTAAGCGAGCTCGCGCTTCTCCGAGGTCTAAGAATGGACTGAGGTCCGTTCGAGGCATCGGCGCTGTGCACAACCAGAGGGCGCTGTCGAAACAGCCAACAGGTTGCCACCGGACTGGATTTTGTTCGGAATCAGTTGTTGGCTCTCATAAACTTTGCGTTGACTGACACTGAACAGCTGATTCTCAAACGGAGTAAAACGCTGTGAATTCAAGCCGCTGACTTAATCTGGTCAGCCCCGAATGTCATGCACCTTCGCGGCAATCCCGGAACTTTGGAAAAACGCTAGCGTGCGCTGAACCATCAGAGGACGGGAAACACTCCGAATGGCCATTCCTCACTCAGAGAATTGGGTTATGACTAGAGATTGGAAGTTCAGGCATTATTCATTAATCAGCCTCCATCAATCCATGGATAAAGTGATCGGAGGTCGATTACTTCGATGATATTTGTCCAACAAAGTCATGGGCTTGAATAATCAGGCACTATTTCACTAAATATCCATCGATTCATATTGATTGATGGAGGTTCAAAAATGATTAATGCCTAAACTTCCAAGCTCTAGTTATGACACTCCAACTTGAATAAAACCCTTGTCTTGCGTCAGCGCCGCCCGATCCAAGTCATACTAATCGAAACCCAAAATTCTTGGAAAAGTTCTCTCAACTCGATTGTATTGGATCTATCGCGACCGAAATGCGATCAATCGATCAAACAATCAGAAGATCATCCAAAAGGATGCCTCGCCGTGGAATGAGCTCCTGAATTTCGTCAGTGTTCCCATGGCGATCCAGAATATCGCAAAGACACTCCTTGCCGACATTGCGACCTGTTTTGGAAGAAATTACTTTCGTTACATCTAATCTAAACTAATATATGAAAATGGGATTATGTTTGTTTGTTTGTTTGTTTGTGTGTTCGCTCCTTATACAAATCGTAGCCATTGATCGGATTCGCATAATTTTTTTTTTGCGTTGTAGGCTAGTCCCCCCGGATGGTCGTAGGCTACATGGGCAGGGCACAATCCGTCATATGAAGTTTTGCTGAGAGCTTTTTAGTAAAATTCTGGGGTGGTTTTGGTCGTTTTTCCGCTTTTTTCTGCGTTTTTCGTTAATCAACTTCCGCACGATTGCTCGAATCGACATGAGTTTTGCTTTGCGTTGTAGGGTAGCCTCCGCTGAAGGTCGTAGGCTACATGGCAGGGCACAGTCCGTCATTTAGAGTTTTGCAAAAGTTTAAAGTGAACTCGGTCGTTTTTCCGTCTTTCCGCGTTCCTTTCGAGTTTTTTGCTCCTGCGCGATGGTTCAGGGTTTCAAAATTCGCGCCCTGGGAGTCTGACTCCCCTCCAAATCGCATACACAGCGACTCCGTAGCGAAGCACGGGTAGACATGCTAGTGTACAATTAATTCAACTCCGCAAAACTTGGAATTTAGAAAAGAAGATAAAGTTTCCCAAAGCCCTGTGGTTCCGGTAGCTCAAAAACCCTGTTCGTTTTCTCGTTATAAAGTTGCTAGTAGGGCATTTCGGTAATTTTTGATTGCGATTGAAAACACGCGATCAATCGCAAATTCTTCCGATTTTCAATCGCGAAATAACCGCAATGTATGCGATTATTTCGAGTATCGATAGCTTCGATTTCTGTTTCTCACTACAGTCACGTCTCCAAAACTCTAAACTTCCATAGCTCGTCATCAGGGATGTAGATAATTGTCGGCATTTTGTGGACCCTAGGGAATTTTTAACAAGGCCGAGACGGAATGCCGCAAATAATTTACATCGCTTTCATACGAACCTGGTCGTCTTAATCAAAATATAAGCGAAACTCGAAGAATCTCCATCGTAGATTGCGGTTAATCGATTAATGGTTTTCGATTGATCGGAAACCGCAGTTTCTGATTTCTGCGATTATTTGGCATGCCTAGTTGCTAGCATCCAACCGACACGTCCATTTTTGAGCAAGAGAGAATCCTCTCCACATCGTAACCTGTCCTCTCGCAGTCAGGAGACGTCGTTTCCGAATGTTTGAACTCATCCTGTGCTCGGTCTGAAAGTACGTTGAAAGTGCGGCCATGCCGATTTTCGATCTCAATAATCTCTACATCGAACAGTCGATCCCTTTCAATACGAGTTCTCACTTTTATCGCGTACTCTATGGTCCCGTTGTTCTGAAACAAAGCGCCAGCGGAAGGTCAAAATAGTTTCAATGGGCAGGTCACCAAAGATCACCATCTGACGATGAACAGATGTCAGACATCGAATTCGCGTTCTCTGCGGAATTGAGTTAGACGTCCAAATATCTAGTAATTCTATCGAATTCCACTCGGCTGATAAGATGCGAGCCCTCAATGGAAACAGAACTCTGAATCTCCAGGTCAGCCTGGAGGCGACGAACTAGCCCATAGCAAGTTCGTCACAAGGTGATACGTTCAAAACAGCCAATCCTTGTGATGGAAACTTATATATAGAGCCGGACAAAAATTTTCGATAGAATTCCAATGTCGGACCGACTTCAAGTTTCGTCCAACTCCAGTCGCTCCATTATTTGTCCTGGGGATCAACATTTTCGAACATCCGACCTTCGCATTCCATCCGACATCTTGACGCGAACAACACGTCTGAGATCCGATAGTTTCGAATCCCTGGCTTATCAAGACAGGAAGGGGGCATCTGCTGATTCTGAGTTATCAGCACAAGACGTCTGTTTGTTCTCAACAGTGAGCCGGATCAGTCTCTGAAAGCTGAACTCTGAGTGAGAGCGGAGGGGAAGGGAATCTGAAATCAATCGACTTCTTGGAGCGAGCTCAGATTTCGGGACACACTGTCTCCCTTCGGTACAAAACGAAACAAAATAATAAGTTCGCGAATTCTAAGTTCTTACGATTAAGACCTGCCCATATTGCTGCAGCTAAGGCTCTCTGTGAAGACTCTGATATAACAAGAGAATGAAACAATGATTCGAGCAAATCAGAACATGACTGTTGCGAAGGGCTCGAGATTAGGTGTGAGCTACGGAATTGCCTCCATACAGACAGGCTACGTCGAGAATGCCATAAGAGTCCCTTGAGCATAGTTCCATTTCACGACGCCGATTCGGTGTCGAGTACGGTGGTTAATGTTGAACGATATCTACAAACAACGAGTCTCGTTGGTGGTCCTTCTTGAGAACAAGTGTCGCCCACGATGTTGGGACTCTTCACATAACCGCTGAATCACCGAGTCCCTTGTCAGATATTTGGCATTGTTTGTCCGCTCCGTCACTGTTCCTGACACGATGATCAAGAGTTGCCTGACGCTCTTTCTCACACTCGTTGTCCAACGTCCTCCTCAGCACAATGTCGGCCTACAGCCAAAGCTGGCTTGCTGACAACACTTCGTTATGGTGGAGAACTACAACCACTGTCGACAAGTTGGGGACTTCATAACGCCTCCCGCTCCTTCGTCAGTTTATTATTGTCGTCGCTCGGAAATCCATGACTAGGCAAGACGGAATTCATTCAATCGCTGAAAGCTTTTGCCATGTAGGCGGCATCCAATCTTAGCAATTCAGTCCATCGTTGCGCATTATCAGACACTACCGCCCACCTTCGATCGAGTCTGAGTGAGTCGGTAAATATTACTGTCCGAGAAGTGTCCTGCGAGCGGTGGCTCATCTCCGTTCGCACAAATGTGATTCCATCATTTAGAGATATTTCGCAAGCCAGTTCGGTATGATGAATCCTTGGTTGAGTAATAAGTGCGTCACGTAAGCTCCTTGATGGATAGAATGATTGCGAGATTTCCTCTTCATCTATCCCGGAGATTCCCGCATTCCTCCGTTCATTGAAGTTCATGAGTTCACTCCGTTCTGTGTTCGTGCTTTTTTGAGTTTGCCTTTCAGGAGCTCTGAATCAAAACAGCTCAAGCCTAATTCTGTCGCTCGGGAAAGACGAAAAAAGAGTTTAGAGGAGAATTGTCTCGATCGATTTTCTTGGAATTCAACCAACGGTTTGTGTTCGCGAAGATCTCCTGCTTTCGGCAAGTTTTCACGCCGCAACATGTTTCGAACAAGATGAGCTGCAAAGTTGTGTGAAATCATGAACGAGTTCTCTGGACGGATTGGAAAAGATTTGTAGAGTAGATGTCGAAGTATTGCCAATGTCCGAAATTTCAATGTGGGCGGTTTCCGTTGATAGACCGCTCAATCATCTTCAACACTGGCAAGACTGCGCTTTTGAAACAGCGAACATCCTCGAAGGTATGAGTGAAAAAGGTGCGACACAAAGGGAGGACACAAGATACTCACCGTCTGCTACGGAAATCTCTAAGACATCTCTGGCAGCCCGAAGATGCTTTTCATGACGGGAAGCCCCAAGGCTTTCGGAAGAATGTTTATGTGAGTTAATAGCATCTCTGCCCGTTGGCAAGCAGCTTGCTATCGCTTCTTCCTTCGCTTTTTATAACTCTCGAAGCCTCTGATACGCCGTATGATATCTGCCAAGCCGTCAGAAAAAAAAAACCACGCTACCACCCACGGTGGCGTGCTCGTCGACGTCGTCGTCGTGACCGCGTCCTGTCTCCAAGGTTAAACATTCTCGCGACAATCGAATCATCGTCGGTAATCTCCTCTCTTATTTGCCGGGTTACCTAGGTAGCAGACCACGTTGGGAGGAAAAGGTTTCTGAAGGATCAGAGGTGTCGACCAAACTTGTAGGATTGTAGTCTGCTCGCAGCCTCTAATCGAAACGGTTTCTCAACTTCATATGATCAACAAACAATGTGCAAGCTGTGAGACATAGACCATTGATGACGACACAGAATGGAACTTGTTTTCGATTTCGCTGACAACCAGCCAGCTATGTACATGGATTCGTTCCTTTGTTGTTCACCATTCCTGGAAACAGTACTTCGTTTTGAGACTTGGCTACAGAATTCGGTTCCCAGATGAGAAAAGAAACCATCTCCCGGATCTGTATTCATTTGGGAAGTCGTGTGATTCGGATTTCAACAATTCAATGACTGCTTTTCTCGGAATCATTCCGAGCTTTGATTCAAAACTGAGTCTCGAGGGGTTTTCCCCGACGATGTTTCACTGAGGTGAGTCTTAGTCCTTGGAAGAATTATCTTTTGTCATGATTCCCCGTAGAATGGAAGAGCCAGGCGTGATGGAAATAATACGAGATATTTGAAGGCTGTGAAAACCGCCGAAATGTGGCTGGAATTCAGCACCATAACCAGCGCGGAGGTGTCTAAGAGCTCAAGGGTCCGAGAGCTCCTCGAGACGGCTATTCAGACACTCGCGAGGAACGAGAAACGCAGAAGCAGAGCTGAAAATATTTGCATCGCTGAAATAGCGCAGCAATCGCAATCTAGATCGCGAGAAAGAAGAACGGGGGAAGATGCGAGAGATCCTCAGCGAAGAAGAGATTGAGAGTCGACATTTCATTGGCCGCTCACTTCTGCGTGATATCTCGATAACAAAGCTTTTTGAAATTCAGCGGGGAAGGCTTTTCGGTTTCGCAAGCAGAGTGGAAACCTATTAGGCGGACAATGTGTCTGACACCGCAGTGTTCTAGCCCTCTTGAAACTTTTTCGTTAGCCAATAAGTGTAAAAGTCTGCATGCTGTCAATGCTGTGAGAGGAGCCGTTGGCGATTCATCGTTCAACTAAAACTCAGGAATCAAATCGCGGTTGCGGCCTTGGCGGTCGGTCAGCTCTGCCCTCCCGACATTGATGGCGGGCTCCAATACTTCACTCATTTTTTTCCATCCCTATTTTGTGCGATGCAGTTGAGCTTGAACATCCCTTGTGGCTCTTTTCGGGACCGCAGACATTGTCGGCATCGCCTCACTGTCAGAACGCATCCAGTCGTCGTAGCCCAGCTTGACTCCTTGCTGGAAAAGGGAACAGAGAGGAATGAAGCAATCTTCGCTTCACTTCGCTACAGCCTCCCTGTGAATGCATCTGCGCACCATGCTCTCGTGGCTTTCACTTCGCACAACAAGTGACCTTCAAGTCTGTCTGGGCGGCAATCAGGATCCAAATGAAACTCAGACAGGCCCCGAGTTTCCGGTTGGGAATCGGACGTTGACGACTTGTTGCAGGAGGAGGATGTAACACAGAGTTTCTGGCCTACAGCGCCACATACATATGTACCATATACCAACAACATGTTGTGGCTCATTCTTCGACCGAAACTTTCCTCCAGGAATAGATATGCTGCAGAGGTGTGCACGCGGACCAAAGACCTATAGGATTTGACAAGGCGCACACGTCAATCGTCGGGAACCAAGTCACTCATGTACTCCACTAATCCTAGACAACTGCGTGGCTCTGTGAGAGTGCCAGGCCCCCGTTTGCATATTGCTCATATTCTAGCACGACCGTCACTACTTGGACGTATCCTGGAATCTGTGTTCGATGCCGGTTTCCGAGGAACATCAAACCTGCAAGATCCTAAAACGAAACCTTTGGGGAGCCCCGGAAATTTTCACTCGACCGAGCTGGGGAGGCGTCTCCGTACGACGCATTTTCGGTATTCTGGCCAAAGCGTCAGATATCAAGGGAGCGAATTCAGCGTCGACTCTGTTGGAAATCCCGCAAATGAATGATGGCAGCGAAAGTCCAGGATTTTGTTACAGGATTCTTTCCTTAGCGAGAAATTCAGACTCGTATTCGGCATCGTAAAGTGTCGGTTTATGCTAACAGAGAAATGGGGTGGAGTCGAAAGCACGTGATATCGTGAAGCCAATCAACGGTGGTTCGTTATCCTCCATCGAAAGGAAAAGAAGCTCACACTCGAATCGTTGGCGAGATTCGTGGAAAGAATTCGGAAATATTTCGAAGCCAACATCCATCAATCTAACTTGTGAAACACTTCGATCTGTTGCGGATTTTCATCCGGTCTCCGACCACGCGATTTCGGAGATATGTAAAAAGCGATCCAAGAGCTGTGATTTCGCTCGGCGACGATCTCCGAAGAACAGCTTTCCCCAATCCTCGGTCAGCCTCGGGAAGGACAAACAGTTCTCTTTGAGCGGAACCGGACATTTCCAACGGAAGCATAATGGATCTGGAAACTCCATTCCTTTCGTTTCCATTCCCACATTTTCCGCTCAACGACAGATTCAATTCCGTCCAAGGAGATAGGATGACCGCTGCGATAAGTCAAAGGTGACCCCGTGTTGTCGAACACTTTTCCCGTTTTCCAAGAAAGAAAATCGCGCGTTATTACCCGGAAAGTTCTGAGGACGACAAAAGAGGGACTTTCCGGTCGCGGTCGTCCTTGGTAAGCCTCAACTTGGAGCGGTCTCATGCGGCGACATTCCCGCAAGATTTCCTCGTTTCGTCAGCGAATTGCAATCACCTTAACGTATTCACTACTTATGTACATATGAGTTATTCCCCCAAAAACGATACGATGCGTGTTTGGAGACCTGCCAAATGGTTGCTTTGGCTTTTCGCGTGGTCGCGAAGAAAATAAATGTTCCCACGAGGGACTCCATCCTCGCCAAATGGCAATCTTATTCAAAGGGCAGTTGAACAGAGATGGAGTCGACAGTGAACTCCCTTACGCCACAGTCAAACCACAACAAATGTCGTTGCGTCCCTAGATCTCTCTTCTGTTGCGAAACCTTTGGCAACGATCCGGGGTTTTTCGGCCTTGCAGCAAATTCAAAGCTTCATTCGGGACTCTGCTGGCCTCAATTTGTCTCAGCAACTCGGTATAACAGCTGTGATTGAATCGTCGGACCTGTGCCGATCCATCTCCGACTGTACTCCCGGAGCGGCGGCTCCGTAAACGCGGAGTAGGCGTGCGAGATACAATTCTGAATCAAGAATGATGAATTGCGGCAATTTAGTTGTCAGGAAAACAATATGAGCGTGCTGAAGGCAACGTGTTCCTTGAGCGTAAAGCAAACCGCAACCGTGCAAAGGTACGTAAAGCTGATCAAACTTTAGGAGCGAGAGCTTTCCTGAAACTTCGATCGATCACGAGTGGAACTAACCTTGAGCTTTCGCTTCCCTCGTAACTTGACAGGATCTTTACCTGGTTTTGTCCGCATCGAGTTTTTGGAATTTCGAAGAAGTCCGCCGCATGCGGAAACTCAACGCAGGGGCGACACTAAAGAAAGTCAAATTGATTCCCGTTCGCTGCGCTCGTCGTCCCCGCCGCGGTGTTCTCTGAGAAGATACAATACAAGAAGTGGTAACAATGCCTTTCTGGTCGGTCAGCCTTGCGGGCGACTGATGGTTCGGGCAGAATGCAATTAGGTACGCTTTGATTTTCCTATCGATGGCGTCGCAGCAACCGAAGCACGCTCGATAAAATCACGAGTGTTTCCAGCGCCGAACAGAAGAAGTCTCTATAGAAAGTTGCAGTTTACACAACGGACAAATAGCTTGCCTGTCAAGGTGATTGCTGCCATCGAAGGTTTACATAAGATTGAGTTACCGGCCCGCCAGAACCACACGTTCACCGTCCCCGTATCCGTCGGTTCGTCCATCCATCTTAACCTCTTTGCTTCGACTGTTCCTCCCGCTAATTCGCTATTGACTACGCTTCATGGGAAAACTGAATGAGTTCCCTCCGATTTTCTCCGATGAAAGCGGCTGAGGTCGGTGATCAATCCGCCAGAACAGACATTGCGTGCCGTCATTGAGCATCAGGCTCAGATCCGTTTCTACCGAAACCGGACGAACTGCGTGATCGTGGAACTCGTTCGGTGACGCGGATTCGCTGTGCCGGTGATCAGAACTCGAATGATGTCCAAATAGCTTTCGTGGACAAATAAACGAGAGCGAAACGCTGTATTGGACGCTGTATCGTGTCCGTGTTCGGAGCAATCTGGTCAGGTAAATACCGTATTTTCTCCAATAGAAGCCCGGGCTTGTATAATTTCAAAGTCGTTTTTTGGGGGGCTTGTATTGGGGAGGGGCTTGTATTGGAGCGGGGCTTATAAAATTTCATGCGCTAAGAACTTGATGATGCACGGAGATTCACAGGAGACAATATGGCATGCCCTGATTGAAGGAGGCAAATTCTGTGATGAATGTGAACACAAACTCTCTTTATTCCTTTCTTATTATCTATGATGAATATGAGGCTCACGAATCCCATGCTTATGTCACGTCAAATCTGCTCTCTTTCTTCATGAAGCTATGGAGGTGTTGCTGTCGAAGGACTGAATTCCGCATGGTCTGGAGGGGGGCTTATATTGGAGAGGGGCTTATAAAATTTCAGATGTCTTTTCGGGGGGGCCTCTATTAGAGATGGGCTCGTATTGGAGAGGGGCTTTTATTGGAGAAAATACGGTACTCAACGAGACATTACGCCACACACTTGGGCTTCGACCGACGATCGTCTAAGACGTTGCGGGGATGAAGGGACGCTTCGGGGCTTCACAAAGCCGCGTTGCCCTAATTCCTGTCCTGAACACACTCAACCGTCAGCGGCTTCAAATCATCGCAACTGTCGTTTCAACACAGTGCGTGACAATCCCCAGAAACGAACGAGCTCCGTGCACGCTGATCTCGGACCAATCCTGTCCGTTGCGGGTCGAGTGTCATCTGGAGAGACGCAACGAACATTCCCCAGGGAACAGCTCTCAAAATATTCTCTTGACCTACGTCGAGGATATTTGCAAGTCCAAAGAAAGCGATGCATCAGTTGATATCGAGGATACCGGAAACGTTTGTGTCCAGGTGTCTCCTCTGCTTGACTGAACCCGGCGTGGGAGTTCCGCTTCAACGATAGCAGGTTATGAGACTTCGATGGAGCAAAAAAAACTGCAGCCTCGGAACCACACTTCGCATCGAGAACATCATCGACAAACGTCAGGCTTACTCGAGTAGTTCACTCAGTTTGCATAGCATGAGAGGATCAATAAGCAAGTAGTGCTCGCATTTCTGCTATGAGTTTTCTTGAGACTAGATTGAATACGACCCCAACCGGAATGAGCAGTTGAGTGCTCTCAAGAGAACGCGAGACCCTGGATACATGATCAAAGGGGATTAACGCGCGGCGATCAAGCTGTGATCCTTCCTTGGATGGATCACAGATCTCCGCGGGTACGGAATCTCAAGTGCTGGCGGCGGGATCGAGTACCGCTCCGTGATCCTCTGTGGAGAGAACAGAGAAGCAGCTTTTCGCGTTTGAAGGGCGAGAATGTGCGAGACACCTTGAACGCATGACCCCATCAGGAGCTAATGCTTCGAGATCAAGGTGAGTCTATACCCGCTCAGGTGATGCGTTAAAACATTACTTGCAGGACACTGCAGGGCTTTCCAAGGAAAGTGTCTGATTCTCGCTCCATTGAACGTACTTTCTCGGAAAACGATGACTGTGTCTCGCCGCTCATCTTTCGAGGGGAAACGTCTCTTCCTTTGATCCTCCGCAAATCCAGACCTCGGATGTGAACCTCTCTTCTTGCGGAGACTTGTGTTGAAAAGTTCGATTCAGATACATATGTTTCTGAGGAATCGTGCGCAAGTAACATCGACGCGGACCTAGATGATCCCTCCTCCCATTGGAAACCGTGAGTGAGTTCGGCTTCGTGCTCGTAGTTGTTGACAATTTCCGCTCAAAAGTGACATGAGCCATTTCCCCAATTCTCGAGTCGAGTTCCGCGGAACTTCTTTCAGCGAGCCATGATTTTCTTCTTTCTCGACGGACTCCCGTTGGAGTCTTCATCCTGAGAAGCTCGCAGAGCCCATGAGCACTTGGTAGCAGGCTGTCAGAGAACCTGAAGTGCATTCGAATTCCCCAGAAGTGTTCCCCTTCCGAGTTGCGAACTGTCAATGAATTCTCCGCTTCGAGAAACATCTGGGAGTGTAATTGCAGTGGCACAGCAAACTGCAGCTCATCTTTTAACCAGTAAGCATGGGGACGATAAATTCCAAACTCAATCGAGAAAAATGTGCAGCACTCTTCAGCTCAACGGTCGCCCCGCACGAACGCTTGCAATTTCGAAATTGCTATTCCCTCGAATCGTTCGTGAGTTTCGAAATGATTTGTATTCGAATTTGAGGAGTTCGAGTTAGATGGGGCGAAAGATGCAATCTGCTCTAGCCCTCACTTCTAACACCGGAGGATGAATCTTGCGAGAATTTTTTCTTTATATAGACAGGGCTTCCATCCGGCGAAATCCGGTTCAAAGCTCGCCGAAAACGAAGCATGGATCACCGCCGCAGCTCTTATTCGTACCCGAGTGACAACTACTTTCCACGACCGCCGCCCCAACCACCCGTGGTCTACTCGCAAGCGCCAGAAAAGCGTGGCAAAGGATCGGTACCAGTCCGAGTGCCGCCCCCGAACTACAGTATCTCGGGTGAACGGACTCTGGTGGAATTCTCTTCCTACCTCATCGGCCTCTTTATACTCGGCACTTATATTTCACTCATCCTCTCGATGTCGCACCGACTCATCCAGCTGGGGAACAGGGCCGCACCGAACTGACCTCCTTTGTGCAACATCGGAATCAAGGAATGGAAAGGAAATGTGAAACGATGTCTTGGACAAATAACTACAAATAGATCACAACAAAGGCTCGATTTCGTATATTAAAAAAATACAGACGCGTGATTTTGAGAAGGTCGTCCACAATTCTCCGTGACTTCCATCTTGAATCTGGACTTTCAATTTGAATTTTAGGTCGTTCCTCGGATCGATGGACGAGTCATGGTTGTGTCGATGAATTGGAAGCCCTCCTTGATTGGAATGAAGTTCGCCGCTCGGTTTCAGCACGAATGGAACTCATCCGTGCGAAGCTCGTAATCAGCTGGACGAACAACGGTCGACTCACATTTCCAGAACTAGAGTAGCTTTGTGAGAATGTTGAAAGTTTCGAATTCCTCTTGAACTATCAATCTTGTCTCGTTCGGCTGAGACGAGAAACCGTCGGCGACCATTAACTTCCCATCAATTAATCTTGAGAGAAACATTATTGCAACAATCTGTGCGTCTCCAATGTCGTCTGACATTCATGACAATTCTGTTCCGTAAAATTAGTCTGCACGGTGACGACATCGAATTCTCTATTTGTTCCATCGGAGAGTGAACGACGAGGTCGTTCCTGAAGGTTATTCAGCTTCAGTCTGTTTCGATTTCCGATGTGATGAAAGTTCGAGTGGAAATGGGAAGTTCACAAGAACCGCGTTAAGCTTTGCAATCACCTGGATTTCTTCTCCGGAGTTTTCCTTTTTCCAATCCCAGGCCACGGAAGCTGAAACCGCGACGATTCTCGTTCTTGATCTGCACTGATCTCTGGAAGGTCTCATCTTAACGGTGTCTATGATTGTGAAGTTGTGTTTGGTTTCCCACATGCCATCTCGAATAAAACGATGACCGAAAACGATTTCCAGAAATGACTAGTCCCACTGCCCGCTTTCCCATGGCCGAACTGCCGACCTCTTTGTTTCCTTGTCATGGGGGATTATGATATTTGAGCTGCCTTCTGGCTATCGGTGAGATTCATACATAGTTGCCATTCCCACGGCCTAAGCTGTTAGAGTTTCATCTAATTCCTCGTTCAAGGCTATTCGACTCAGCCGAAGCCAGAAAGTGTATCAAAATAACTTATGGAAACAAAGTTTGGCGGGTTCAGAGACAAAGTAGTCCAGTTCCGTCCACGGCTGTGGCTTAGCAACGCAAGTCTCTGCGACAAAACAGAGAGCGGCTGTTGTTCGGTTGATCTATCACAAAACCAAACTTTCAGTGTGTTTAAATAGCTTCCTCAAATAAACATACTCGAGCAATGTATCGGGTCTAGAAACATCCGTGTCCTTGTGCCAGGGTAAGCGCTACACGAAACTTCGTTTCGACAGCAAGCTCCAGCTGGAGACGAACTCCACGATTGGGGAGAGGTTTGGGTCCGAAATCGTCCGTTGCAGTTGAAGCGGAGTCAGAAATTATCGTCATCGAGCCATGTGCGGATCTTTGGCCTCCTGAGTTCCACGACGAAAACAAGATCCCTCCGAAAGTTTCGGACCCCCCGGAATGGCTAAGACGATGGAATCATCTCAGCGGGAGGGGAGAAAAGGAGAACAGCATGGAAAGAAACCGAGTAGCACGATGTAAGGATGCAGGACGCGGATTGGTACGAAGGAGACTCCCGCGCCGCCTCGAGAGGCTGCTTTTGACGATAACTTTTGACAGTCAAAACAATGCCCGAAAACAACGTCGGATATCCGCATTGTGAAGCATTGCGACGTCAGAGCGTGTCAATCAAAATATTGCGAGCACTGAGAGCGAGGAAATTCTCTCGCACAACCGAATAAAAGTTGTAGTTGATTCAATGGGCGCCCTGAGTTCTGAAACTTCTGCCCCCCTGCCAACCTGTATCAATTCGAGGACGGATCACGCAAGTTGAGATCAGCCCTGAAAAGTCGGAGGTGTCGAGCAGCGCCTTTACTCGACTCAAAGCTCCTCCGACACGGAGACTTTAGTCGCAGCTTGGAAATTCGGTTCTGATTACAAGGGGCGACTAACCTTGCATGAGAACACACTCGTCAATATCGAAACTCCTGCTCTTCGACCCAAGGAGACCTCTGAAGTTAGTTAAAGCCTCAAGGGGAGCTAAGGAGCGAGTCTGGACCCCTCATCATGCTTCGGCGATAAGGCGTTTCCCAAGCTGGAAATTGACCTTGGTGACCTGTTCCCCGAGCAATCGAGCTGAACTCGGCTAAGTTTTTCCTGCTGAGACAGCCCCGCCCAAACCCCGAGTGCGTAAAATGAATATTCAAGGATCGTCGAGCATCGAGTCATCGAGAATAGAAATTCGAGAAAAGGTCGTGGAGTTTCTCGAGAAGCTCTTCTCAGTTCGAACTGCTGGCTTGTCGCGAAGGCCGAATTTAAACTCACTTCTGTTAGAATCATCCAGTTTATCCTAATTGTCCTACTCCAACTGAACTTCGGGATGTTTCCACGGAAACCAATTTGCTAGGTCTGTATGTATAGAGCACCTAGCAAGTCTGATGAACGGTCAAGAAGTTCTCGGCAGGCCATGAGTTGAATCACTGTCGGATTAAACACGGTCGACGGAAGATGCGACTGTTCCCGTTCGTTGCGATGAGCCACCAAACGCTAAATATCTCTTCAAGAGAAGACAACGTCCCTTGCAGACAGGGACGTCGACGTGAAGATCATTTTTACCTCGCTCCACAATCACCCCGACGGTGAAAGCGTACGATTGAGTCTCTCTCTCTTTCTTTCGCTCTGTGTAAACGAACAAACGGCTCGGCCAGGCGAACGACCGGAGATCTCTCTGCTCGGATGATTCTGCTAAAAAGACGATGTCAACCATGAACGCAGCTCCACTCGGCCTATTCGGCGTTATTCAGTGGCTCGGATCTCGCGACGCAGGTCCCGGACTTTGACCCTCCCTAGTCCTCTCGGCTCCCATCACCCTTAAATATCTAATTACTCTAGCGTACAACTGCGAAAATTGCAGTCTTGCTTGCAATTAACGTTGTCGACGATAAAGTTGAACGTCAACCGAGACAGTCACTGCACGTAACAAGACCAATGTGTATCTGCAGCTCCCTAGCAATCAATGGGTCGGGGACAAACCCTCGGTCAGCTGTGGGTTCGTATATCTCACGCTAGAGATCGGAGAGTGTGGAAGGCAGAAAACTAATAAACGACATAATATCTGCCTTGACCATTGTGATCGGTGCAAGTAATCAGCTCAGCAACCTCCACAGCTGAGCATTGTTGTCGGCTCGACTGCTCCACTCGCTTTTCTTGTGATCCAATATGAAATTGTTTATATTTTCCAGATAGAAGAGAATTCGAAATCCGTTCCGTCAGGATAGGGGACCACATCGGTTTCTGGTGAGGCAACCCGTCGATTGCACTCTGGCCCTACCGAATTCAGCTTTTAACCGGTTGAGCTTTTTTGGCGCGAATTTCAAAAAGTCTCTGCTCCGAGAAAAGTCTATGAACACGGAACGAGAAACCCTACAGCATTCTTGGGTGAAGTTTTATCTCTGTGCTCGGCTTGGTGCAATAATTATGTGGGATCTTCGCTCGATGGTTTCTGCTTCTGTAATTGCGAAACGAGTTGAGAGCGGGGCCGCAAACGAAAAGTTCAAGTTTCTTGTTCCAAAAACTTCAACAACAGCTATGAAT
Organism: Neoseiulus cucumeris; assembly: GCA_021527715.1. NCBI lineage: Eukaryota > Metazoa > Arthropoda > Arachnida > Mesostigmata > Phytoseiidae > Neoseiulus > Neoseiulus cucumeris. Next base: position 417,693 of record JAJSRV010000138.1, on the reverse strand, counting down.
GGGGCAGATCTAGCGTGAGACCAAAGAGGGAGAATAACCATCTCTGTTTTCCTTGACGCGTTCTTTGCGAGGACAACCTCATTTCCTCCGGGTAAAAGGTTCTTTCCTTTGGTTGCTTTCGGAATGACACGTGCCCCTGGTTGTGACATGGATTTCAAGAGAACTGTTTTGAAATGCGCCGAAGCAGCCTCGTTATCTTTCTTTTTTTCCGTACGACGGAGTTTTCGTCGTAGAGCGCCGCGGATTCTAATTGAACTTCTTATGATTCGGCCGTCCGCGGATCTCGGTCTAAAACTGTGTTTTCCTTGGAACGGAAAGTCCACATGCGACCATCGAGAAAACTTTGTTTTGCAGGACCGCGCACATATAATCCGGAGCATGAGAGAGTGTGCTCTGATTTCGCTGAAGTTACCGGGGCATACACGTTGGGTTTCCGTGACATCGCAGAGATTTCGGAGATCTGAGAAGAGGAAGCAGTAAAACGAAGGGAAATAGAATTAATAGCTGTTATTCGGATTGCATAAAAACGTCTGAAGCGAAGACTTCCCAACCGTCCGAAATAGCCTCCAAAAAGCAATAAAGTGAAGATGAAATTCAAGAATCAGCCTAAGGAGCTCGGTGAAACCGTGGGGAGTCGCTCAGACTCCGAAACGATCATATGGCCGAATCCGGACGTTCTGAGAGGTCCTCTGGAAAATCTTTTCAGTTTTCCAGCTTCCCACGAATGAGCATTGCGTGAACGCGGATATTCCTTCTGTGAGAAGAATCGACGTCGCGGACAAACGAACTAGTGGCGAAATATGGGAGAGGGGGATTTTCCATCGCGAGATTTTGCGACACACTAACTTCTGCTTTGCCGTGACATCCTCTGAGCTGACACTGGACCGCGTTGAACGAGGCAACAACTCTCTCTGACTCGCCAACATGTTTGGTTAGGGGATTTGAGGTTCGACGAACTCAGCAAGAATTGGGCCACGATGAAAGATGCTTCTCATTCCCCAAACAAAAGGGCTCCCCCGAATTTATTGCCTCCAAGGGAATCGCCCGACATAGGAATCTTGTATTCTTGCAGCCTCTCATCCGTTGTCCTTCGAACCTTTCGAATGAGAGATTTCCGAGGGAAGTTTCGCAGAGACGCCGACAGGAGGGCTTTGTATTCGAACAATGATTTGAGCGAGCCGCGCTTCTCTCCACAACTCATCGATGCTCTCTAGACATCGGATACTCGTGAACTCAAGCTCCTCTGCTTGGAGCAAAGAAGCTTGAGTCGAGTTTGCGGCTTCTGTTCCCCCTGATGGACGTGTTAATGTAAGTAATCATATATAGTATGATTTGAATATGGTTCGTGATGAATAATGAAAACAAAAGAACTAATAATCGACAAATCGAACGAAGATTCGTTCGCACCACGGGAGATATCATCCAGAATCGAACTCTGAGCGTGGCTGACTACCACGATGACAAGGTCGTCGAAAGGAGAGCCGTCTGAGAAGGAAGTCTCTTCAAGACCCCAACAAGTTTGAAGGAATCGAAGCGGAACTCGGTCACGCCATATTGGTATTTCCCTGCGAGCTATGAAACATGGTGATGACGGATTTGAAACATTTCTTCCATACAGAAATCTCCAGATGTGACAAAGAGAGATCCCTTATGTGAACACTTGAATTCCCCTGAGATTTCGTCAGGTAGAAGTTCGTGGTTCCGCGACATGAGGAACCCTGTCGGGATTTGGAGACTACATTCCTCATAGAGGATGCCGCGGAACGCTCACAATGAAGCATTCCAGGATGATTCAGAAAGATTCGTAGCAAAACTGCAAAAGATCAAAAATAAATCGAAGCAGAACACAGGCGCGTCCCGTGAAAAATCAATGGCGATCCCGTGCTGAGTGATTTTCACGACTTTATTTGAGCCCCCACACCAGCAGCTTCAACTACATGTTCAGTATCCACCCTTTCGTGAATGGTCGCTGCATCTACATATGTTTCTCTTCTGATAGCATTTCCATTTGATTGTTGTTCCTCGCGACAAAGCGGGACTCGAGCACCAGTTTAACGCTTATCATGATTTCAAGCTGTGCTCGAGCGCTGCCGACCTGATTACTTCAACTTGGACGGAATGATAAAGAGGAGGAAAGTGAATCAAGAGCAGATGAGCACCGCGCTCCGACCATAACTATGAGAAGTGAGTAGTAATGCGTCAACAAGGCCTGCCTTGAGTCGGAGCAAAAGAATTTTCTTCGGAATTATCTATTCAAAAAATCTGCTGAATATTGAGAGTATTCTCGCCTGTCACGTTGGGCAAATAATTAAACTCATATCTTGCATCCGTGATTTCGCGAAACTCGAGTGGTGCATCTCGGGGGTCCAATCTAGGGGCCCGGTCGTCCCCAGGTACTGAAAGTTAAGTCATTACTTGGAATTGTGAAACTGTAACTTCGTGGCACGGTTCCTTGCAGTCGCTCTCGGGTCTTTTGTCCGACCGGCCTTCCAGCGATTCACATTTCGCCTCAGTGCATTCTGAACTAAGAGAAGAACGAACTCGAATCAAGGTTGGGGGATGAGTGTGATGGGTGAATAAATAAATTCGATGATTTACATGATTATATGTATGTAGAGAATATGTAAACGAATTCTTAAAGACTGTCTAAATTCCCCCAGGGTAACCACGGACCAATTCCGCTAAATCAGCGGAAAGAATGCAGGACACTGAATTTGGCTCCAGTTTTCTTCAATGTCTGATATGTACTGACGTTAGCACTAAATGAAATTGAGCCATCTTTGGAAATCGGGAATCGTCCGTTTCTTCTGTTTAGCGCATCTGGAAGCTGAGGAAGAAGAGAGGTCGCCCTACGTCCCCCGCAAAATCGGATTGACACTGTATATCGAGAGACCACCACTACGTTTCGCTCAAGTCACGAGGTTCTACTTTTGGGTTTCACATCTCTCCGCTCACACAGGTCGCGGCCGATCCACTGATTCCGGAAGACAGTTTTCGATGATAAAGAATAGATTCGGTTCTGCTGATATGGGCTGGGATGTCTTCCGCTGATTCAGCGGGCTAGCGAAGAAGGCTTATCGGTCTTCCTAGCGTCCAAATAGTGGGTTTCCGGTCTAATGGGCTGCAGCCCTTGAGAACCTCTGTGATTTGCGGAATCCTCGGAGGATTGGAACCTTGTTATGACCCAAGATACGGAGAATTTCCATATCCATCCCTTCCAGTTCTCTCAACGTATACATTCGGTCCTTCAATGACATTGTTGAGAAGCGTAATATTCACTGACTAAACCTGCATACGCCCCGAGAGAGAACAGAGTAAACATTCGGTCGAGGTCACAATATTTTAGCAACAATATTATCCCCCAGAAATCGGGCTTGTTCCTCTCTCGAACAACATCTCGGCTCAGAATTGCCGCTTTGACTCTTTTCAGAGAACGAAATTCTCGTCTTTGTTTTGGATGAGTAATCTTTGCGGGCGGAACAAGGGGTTTCAATCTCAGTTGAAGCTGGGCTGAAATCTTGGAACCAAGGATACGACGATATATCAAAGTATTTACGCACGAACTGGAGGTAGGTATAATAGATTTATCATTGCCGGAAAATTTCGAGTTCATCAATGTTTGCAAGGAAGAACCGCTAGAATTCGCAACCGATTTGCGCGACCGAGGAACCAATTTGGTGTTGTTCCGCGACAGGACGAAACTTTTGATACTATTGTTTCCGACCTAATCGATTTTCAGGAAAGTACTCCTGTGTTTCAATTTGTAACTTCCGAATGGAATCTCGCTAAAGAAGGCAGACAAACGAAACCTTGGTGGGGACGTCAGGCACGACAATTCATCTAGCGACGACAACTCCGGGAAAGCTTTCTTCGTTGTGATGCAATCTCCGGATTCAACTCAGTCTGCACTCACTCTTGATTCGAAGACAAGAGTGACGTTGTTCGTCAGCCACTCAAAACCCCACCCTGTGGTCACGCTGGGTGTTACCACAAGCAAAGGAAACGGGGCAGAACGAAGATGACGGTTCTCAATCCAGAGGCAATTGGTTCTCCGCCAACGAATTTTCGCCGTCTATTGGGAACAGTTTCGTTTCACTGTTCGGGAAAGTCGTTTGTCCTCTTATTCTCTGTGGACTGCAAATGTTAGTCTTTGACTCAGGCTTTCAATAAGACTGCTCCGAACTCAGTCTGACCGAGAGGAACAAGTGGTGTGGCCTTCCAATGTTTTTCCTCCGCAGAAGCCCCACAGTAGAAAAGAGCGACTTGCGCGCCAGATGATTCGTGAGTTGCCGAATACTCGGTGTTCTTCCAAAAAATCCTCAAACTTCCCACCTTTTGCCCATGACAAGCAGAACATTCCCCCAAACGTTCGGTCCTCGCGTGGAAACTGAGTGATATACAAACGCGCTATCGTAAAACGCAATTTGGATGCCGGACGAAGAATAGGATTTCCGAATTCTCCACGATGCATACCTCGTATCTCTCGCAAACCACACAGATCCTGTGACGAAATTTATTCTGCTGCGGATGTACCTATATATTTTGAAACGTTGAATCCTATCGACTTTCGACTATCGGTCCACGGGCTGCGGATCCGTGTTCGGCATCGTTCATGTTCCGATATTATTGTTTCAACCCTAAATGGCTAACCTGTGGCGGAAAGAACTAGTGCGGCCGATATTAAAAACTTTCGCCGGGCTGTGATCTCGCGCGCGCAATCGTGGCGAAAAGAAAAAACAACGCCTCGGCACAACTGAGTGAGAGGTAGCGGAACAGACTGAGAGGAACAATTGCGAGCTAAACGGGGATTCGAGGACGAGGAACGCGGAGTGAGATTGTTGAATTAGTGCACTCGCGGAAAGCTACGGAAGCGGCTTATTCCCAAGGGTCTTCTGTCAGTCAGGATTAAGCTTTCTCGTTCTATGAATATGCGCCACACGTAGTTGAGGCTCGCCGCTGTTGGAACCTGGCTATTTCGCTGTCCGAGATTCTGTGCGACAAAAATTGAGTAACTATTTCTGACCTCACAATCAGTTTTTTGGAAACGCTGGCTCGGAGTTCACGACAGCTCGACCGAAAGACGCTTTATCGTGATTCAAAACCTTTCCTCCAGCGCATTGAACGACGTCGAAGACCTGCATTCCTTGAATCAACGGTCGAGGACAGAAACTGTTCTCACAATCACTGGCGTCGGGAGGACTGTTGGGCTACCACAGAACGACCGACACTGCGAGAGGGAATCCTGTTTTATTTAGTTCTCAATCTCAAATTTCTGCGCCCATCTGTTCCTGACCAGCGAGCGCGAGCCTGAGATACTCGATCAATCTTCAATCTCGCCTCCCTTTGCCGCTGTGTTTCTAGAGAACACGCTCGGTCTTTCCTCAACCTCGTTTCTCGTCGCTCGTTTGTTTCTGAAAAGCGGACTCGAGCGAACCGGTCTCGAGCCGCCCTCAACCTCGCTTTTCGTTGCTCATACGTTTCTGTTGGTTGGGCTGCTTTCCTTTTTAGCGCTTCAATTGTGGATAGGCCAATCGTGCGACGTTCCGGGGGCATATTGGAACGTGATTGGGTACATTACACTGAACTATTTCTGTTTGAGAAATGTCAATGACGGTTGGCCTGCATTCTTGTCTATAATTGGCGGGATTTCGCGCGCTCTTCCCGCTGCAGCCACGGCCGCTCCGTGTGGCGCCTCAGATTCATGCTCACAATCAGACGTCACGTCGCGGACCCGCCGCCGCGCCGAGTTTTTCACGGCGAGTTCCGGTCATCTGCTGTCGAGTACCGCTCGCTACGCTCGCGGCTTCACTAACTCGGCCTGCCACGGCTGCAGCTATCTTGTGTTTACGTTGAGTCATAACTCGTGAACCGCCCACTAGGAAAGGACTCAACTTGGAGCTCTGAATCGGATAACACGAGCGTAAAATAGCTACCTTTCAGGTATACGGAGTCGATGAGAACTCAGCACGGAACACTCGGCCCTATCGACCCGACACCTAAATGCGCGGTTCCGATGCAACACGCAGGTACTGCGCGTCTCTCCATCCTCATCTCGTGTCGCGAATTTTCTATCCCGTCTGAAATGTCGAGCAGGAAGTGGTGTACCTAGTTGCCGTGCGTCAAAACCCGAAGTTTTGCCATTAGATACGCGTCGAGATGCTCGGCCTAAAACACAGACATCATCATTCGATCGGATCCGCTGCGTTCGTCTCAGAGCCACGGAAGAAGTGAGAAATAATGTTTACGGATTCTCGTGGGTTGGGAAGGACGTGCTCGTCCCGCACAAGATCCCTGAGCGGGAGGCACGAGTGCAGTGACTGCGTCAGTCGTAGGCAAGTGGCTCGCGCACAGGACGAGAATAGAGCTTGCAGCACGCGTGGGCGTTCTGACGGATTGCGAATCGACTCCTCATCGGTCCCAGGAGTTCTCACCACAGTGCCATGCCTTTTCATCCTTTCCTGGTCGGTTACGTCCACGCTCCGCGTGTCCAGGGCGGGCTGACGGCTGCATGGGACCATCGGCGAGCATTGGACGAGATGGTCATAAATAACTGGTTTTGTTTTCCCGGCCTCCTCGTGGTTATCTTCTCCACGCACGCGGTTTCCTTCACTGAAAATCGAATGTATGATAGTTTCCCTCCTTTTCCCTCTTGCAAACTGAAACCGTTCACCTTTGAAGCGATTTCGAACAGAAGAACGAAACAAACCAGACTGGAGGCAACGAAAACAAGATACTTGACGAGACGGCCACCGGACATCCGGTGAAACCGGATTCATGAGCGTCTAGTTTCGTGTCGTAAGCGCATCAATCTGCTTTTCCGAACATCCGACGGGAAGCGTTGCGACGTACTGGAACTTTTTCCATCAGTTTCCAGACTGCTTTGAACGGAGACGGAACCGGAAGGATCAGGGGGAAAATGAAAAAGGGAACGAAAAAGAAATTCAAATATGAAAGAGAAATATGTATCTCGCATACCAGTAAGAGACAAGTGGCATTTATTGCTCTGTGATCATATCTGTGATAAAGGTGCACCTTTCCTCCAATCTGGTCACGGTTTCAATGAAACTCGATATTCTTCGACCGAATGTGAATCAGTTGATGTTTTTTCACTTCGAAAGTGTCAGTTTTTCTCATTTCACAAAGCATTGCATAGAAGTTTGATGTTTGCTCTTCGAACTCAGAATCGAACGTGTTGTCCTTGCTCTCAAGATACTCTCATTAAATGCAGACGGAAAAAAACAGAAAATCAATTTCGAAGGGAACGAGGACGTTCAAAGAGGGGGAAAGCACAAGGAAGCAAGGTAAGGTTCCTCACGTGTTTTGTTTCCAGACTTTGAACTCTCCGTTCGGACTCTTGGAACTGCTGTGAATTCCTTCCCATCGAGCGTAAACCTGGGAGAGTGTTTTGCTTGCCTCGAGCCGAAAGCCTGCAAAAGCACTTTACGAGCTGCCGACCGAGAATGCTCGACTGGAAACGTGCATGACATTGGCTGCGGCGATCACGATGGTACATAAAATTGACGACAAATACGCCGTCTCAGCATTGTGGACTCCGAACCCCGGCTGGAGTTTCATAACTTCCCGACCGCCGCTCGGAAATATCTCGATTCAGGGTGACGCTGTCTGCGTGTTTCCGCTCTGTTCACTCGGATGGATGAAGGAAGAACGAACATTCCTGAGGGAGAAAGGCTCGATATGCATCCAACATAATCGATATCGTTTTGGTCATTTCGAAGGTGTTCAGCACTGATGGGTTCGAGGTTGTATTGGCGGCTCGAGGAGTTTGAGTTCATGAATTTTGTATCAACACCTTGAAATGCAGGAGTTCCACTGGTTCGATGGGATAAATCTACAGCGATCGATGGAATACATCTGGAAAGCTATCCAGAAAGCACTTGGAGAGAGTCTCAACAAAGGAAATTCGATTCGCGATGAGGTCGGAACACACTCTTCGTTCCAGCTTGCCCGACGAAAAAAGCAAACGCTGGGATCGAGGAAGGAAGCGATTAAGTGTCTCATGAGTGTCGATTACCCCGATCATTGTCGCCTTCCGGCCGCTATCTTCTCATGTGGAAATCAACTGCGTGAGATTTCCTTTCCGGACTTTCCTGCCGGCTGCGGTTGAGCCGGCGATAGTTCTTCGTTCCCTTTCGTCTTTTTCCGAGGAGTCCACCCAAACTGAATTCGGAATCCTCGCCTCACCTCGGAGCCTTCATTCCATCCATCCATTATTCCAAGAGATCACAAGAGTCTGAATCTCCCACCCGGAACTACGAAAAACAGAGTATTCGAAGTTTGTTTCATCCGATGACGAGGTTTTTCAGCCATTTGCGCCGTTTCGAACTCCTGCGTAGCGAGTCGGCGGTGCCTAAAGCGCGCAGTTGACCTTACCGTGTGCGTGGCGCTGTCGCCAAACTTGGAATCAAGGCCTCGTTAGTTGAACCATGCGAAACCCGAACTCGGAATTCCTCCCTGGGGGCCCATAAACAGCGCGGGATAGCTTGCATGTTTACAGAACTTATTCCACGTAAAAGAACCTCGTTTTGATCGACAGCGTATCCCACGAGAGTTCCATTCCTTTGAATGATGAGTGAGTCATCAGAGACATAATTATTCAGGCAATCCGAATGGCCATGAGCCCCAGGAAAAAACCGAACTAGATTTCGGATCCGAGCACGCAATGTTCCAGATACCCGGCTTGTGCCTCTCGTTTGTTGCAGCAGCCAAAAGCCGCAAAACTCGAAACTATCTGCGTTTCCGTTGCAGCCCAAACATCTGTCGCCTTGCGTCGCAGCAAACCTGAGTGAAAGAAACTATTTCATTTTTCACCGTTTGGGACGGAACCTACGGGAGGAAACCGAGCGACGCGGGTTGACTCCGTACTTCGAGTCTGCTGTTGCGAGAGAGGAATGCGCCCTCATATTTTTGCTTTGTCAGTCTTTTGTGCTGATTTTGCATGGTGCTTGTAATCAGCTCGCGAGATATCACGGCTGGAAATCAAATCTAAGGGAATCTAGGAACGGTGTTCCAATTCCTTAAGGCAGAAAAAGAAGAACTCGACGAGTCTTATGTTGAGCTCTGCCAGCTGGGAACACTAGCGAGTCGCTGATGATTGTTCGCAGAGGAGGACGAGATCAGCTGGACCGATTCAAGAACGAGAGATTCAAATGACTTCATCAATCTCGAGACCAAACGATAGGACGGGTCAGAAACTTTCCACTCGAGAAACCTGAATCCTGGGAACGGTTTCCGATTCTCTCGCTGCAAGTAACGGAATGAATCTCTCCATTCTGTCCGGTTTTCGAACTTTTGAACGAACAGAACCTCAGTTTAGTTTTTTAAATCCTCAAGTGAGAACCTGCTCTAACAAAATGGGATATTCATGGTGGGGATACGGGATACGGGAGTCTTCATGTATATTGCCCGAGAGAAGTCATAGATTCGACTGAAAAACTCCACATGAGACTGGTTTCCCCAAAAAAAGAAACTCCCGGGCAATGCGTTGTTTATTTGTCCTCGAGGATGGGATATGAGATTTGTATTCTCTGGTCTCAAAACATCAGTGAAGTGACTCCGTGGGCTTCCTCGGAAACGCAACATCGGGAAACTGACTCGCACCATGGTATAAAACACACTTGAGAATATGAGAAGAAATACGGAGGAAATTCCTATTGGACTCACGCCGGTATGAAATAGATGATAACTGAGTTTTAGCTCACGTGGTGGCCACCGCCGCTGCTGCCGTATCCTCGATCTGAGCGGTGTTGGAGTTTTCCGATTGGTCGCGCTTGTTCTCCGAAATCCCCCCGTATTCTATCTCTCCGTCGACATTCGAATTTTTTTTCATCGCCTTTTTTCGTGTCCACCATTTCACAGTCGACTTGTATTGCATGTAGATAAACAGCGCGATCTCGATGAACTCGTACATTGACAAAAACGACAGACCGACGTACATGTTCAAGAAACCTCCGACCAACGTCAGAGCGGTGATGTCTGACAGGATCGGGAATTCAGAAACCAGTTCCCGCGTTACGGTACTGAAGTACACGGTGATCTTGACGAAGTGCTCGGTCCGTCTGGTGTCGACGTTCCAGGCGGCGAGAGACGCTTCGAAGTTCATCACGGTCTCGGTGCATCTTTGAGGACAATTGCACTTGAAATTCGCGTCCCTAACGAGCAGTTCTCCGGCGCAGCTCATGTTGCCAGAACAGAACGCGCTCGCGTCCATCGCTGCGGGTAAAGAGATTTCGCCTCCGCCGACAATGCACCCGGTGCATTTCTGATTCAAAATATCCGATTGGCATATCTGGATGCATAGCTGTGGTGTATATTCTTCGAGGATCGCTCGTCGGTCCACCCAAGATGGCAGCTTATCAACGCTCCATTCGTCAGAGCAGCGCGATGGATAAGGGGCTCCCAAACGAAACACTCTCCTCGGTTGGATAGTGATGTATGTCGTCCTTCGTGGAGCCACAAATATTCCATTTGTGTTGTCGTCGGGCGCTGCGCGGGAGCCGTGCAATAGCAGCATGAATCCTTCAGCCCTCGTCGACGGGATGTATTCTTCAAACTGGGTTCGCAGAATCATATTGAAGCCTTCGAAGGGCTCGTCCGTTCGAGAGAACGCCACCGGCTTCTCCGTTTTGCAGAAAACGCAGAAGCAGCGACCGTATTTTCCTTGCAGTTGTATGACTTCGGTGATCTCTGACCGGTTACAGGGCTCGCCTGAGGGAGAAAAAACCTAAGTTATCAACGAAATACTCAGTTTTTGCTGATAACGGTGACAGAAACGATTCCTCTCCTATGACCCGAAGAAGCTGCCTCGTTGTGTTGCTTTGAGAATTCATTCAGGACATCAGTCTCTGACGGAAATCGAGGATTGAAATCGATTTCCCCCACAATCGGTCGCATTTCTGTTAATCGCGGCTCAGAAGAGAAGTTTTCAAACAGATCATTCGTTCAATGCTCGAGGACTCGAACGAAGTGGTTTCGGCAGAAAGTGTGTCCGAACTCTGGGTCCGCCACCGAAGTCGAACGATCGCAATAAAAACTGCCCACTCACCTTTTATGAAGCATTCCACGAGCATTTCCTCCAGTGAGTGGCCTAGATCTTCGTAAGTGACGTTGTTTTCGTTGGCAATCAATGTGGTCAGCGATTTGAGAAACTCATCTTGCCTGAGAACGCTCCCACAGAGTTTCTTCTGTTCAACGTATGACTGACTTTCCAGAAACTCCTGCTTCTTGCATAGAGCTCTCTTCCTTACTGGTTTCAAGTTACAGAAACTGACGGCCGGGAAGATAATCTCGCCGTCGTCCACCATCATGACACTGGACGCAACTCCGAATCGCAAGCGTTCTCTGATGATCTCCTGGATGTAATACACTGTGATCGCAATGAGACCCACCAGGACAGCCGACCACACGAGTCTTCGGGAAAAGTGTCTGGGATCGATGGCGGCGATCCGATCGAGTCCGGTGCTTCCCTCGGCGACGAATTCTCTGAGACTTTGGTGAGAACGGAGCCTTCTTGTCGAGATTATGAACTGAACAGCGCTTTTTAGCCTCATCTGATGCCCAGACCGCTCGGGCTTGGAGGGATCCATCGAAGTGCACAGAATTCTCGTGACAAGCCTGAAATCGAAGGCGACGTGCAACGACCGACGGTCGCCCTTCCTTCTTGTCGGATCCGTGAATTGAGCGTCGCCCATGAATGGGTTCGAGCTGTAATGGAGAAAGAGTTCGCGCTCCGAGTTTTAACCGGAAGTTATAGGCGAAAGTTTGCGTGCAAAAGGTCTTTTAGGTGTTACGACGGAAATCATCGACTTTGTAACAGCCGTCACGCTCACCGATCACGGTTCTTTATTCTACGTAAAGCATCATCAGCACATCGGTACGATAATAATCAATCATAATTTCTCATCAAACATAATCGAAGCCAATGTCGCCACTGACCTCCGCCATCGAATGTGATATGGAAGTCTCATCGTTAGGTCGATGCAAAATGCTACTGCTTTGAAAGTGTCGCCGGTCCTCCAGTTTTTGAGGAAAGCGGGATCAAAACCCGACTCGTCGATGGCCTCACAAGCTGAAGTCTCTCAGTCAGAGAGAAACTCCGCGGATGTAACGCCAACCCACTTTGCACCGTTTCAGAGAAAGCCGTGCTGCTCGCAGCGCTCTGTGAAATTGATTCATCATGAATAGTGGGACGTCTGTCAGTATTTTCTGAGCACGGATCGACAAACTTCCCTCCCTCGGGGCGCTAATCGTTCTTCGGATCGCAAACGTGAGGCTCAGCCTACTCAGCCCTTTGAACGAGTGCTTGGGTTATCTAGAACTACAGAGAAACCCGTCTGCTACCCGCGGGACTGCCTCTTCCCAGCTAATTTGGCGGATTGGCCCGCATATTATATTATATTATATTATATTATATTATATTATATTATATTATATTATATTATATTATATTATATTATATTATATTATATTATATTATATTATATTAATTATATTATATTATATTATATTCCTCTGTGGGCCACACGGAGGACACGCAGGGGGTTACACAGTGGGTTAGGTGGGCGTCATATTGGGCACAAGAGGTAATATAATTCGGGGTGAAATACACGGGGGTTGATATAATTGAGGTTCTACTGTCTATGACTTGCGTGGACGCTTGCAATAGGAACCAGTATTTTAATGAAGGAGTATCCGAATGGCAAACCGTCTAGCTTTTCAATCGATGCCTCACTCTAGATCGATCCCTATACGATGATTTCACGAGAAATCGTCCTTGCATCCAGCCAATCGGGAAAAAAAGGGTGGCAGAGCTTTCGTCCTCCATTCCACAGCTCAGTGACTTCGACGGAAGCTTCAAAGTGTTCCTTGAAGTAGTTCTGAACCTGACAGAACCTACTGTCGTGTTTCCAAGAGGGCGGAATCCCAAGAAATAAACCATTATACCGGGGCGGTATTTCCAATAAGGGCATAGTGTTGAAGGACGGCGAATCAATTTGCGGGACCACGTTTGCATGGGGCGTCGATGCACTCTCACGTCGTGGCGTTCCAACGTCTTGACAAAAGGCAAGGAGCGTGCGAGCTATTTTTGCCGTGTGCTCAGCTTTGTCGTTTGATTGCTCCAATCGGGAAATGACTATGGAATGTGGACGTAAAACCGCCATGCTCGTTGCATCGGAGATTGACGAAAATCGAAATTATTCCAATTCAGCACCGTGAAAAGTAATCTTCGTGGATGCAAATGTGTTCGCTGTACCCGCATTGTCGGAAATATTCATGTTCCTCTCTTCGCTCACCGCCTGGACAGTACAGCACGTACGCAGTTTGGCGGAACGGATGCCGGAGAAAAGAGGGATGGACTCGAGTGAATTCGGCTTTCCTATTGGACATTTGGGGACACGAGAAAGTGGCCGGAAATTGGAAAACAAAAAAGTGCGGCATCAAAAAGTCGACCTGACGAGAACGGTTTCCGATACGACTCGCTAACCGACGGAAATTGGAGAGCTCTCCGAGTTTTCTACCATCGAAACGGTCGACTTTCGGCTCCAGCCTCTGAAAGCCGTTCATATTGGAACTTTAATTGGTTCGAGGGACACTGCAGGACAGTCGGAAGTACTAGTGACTGTGAGCTTCCGAGACCGAACAATGTGATATCAATGGACTCCTCGATGTCGAGCAGGAGGTCTTGGAAGATGCTCTACTCAGTAGAAAGTTTTCAAGGACTTGACCGTCTCATCCTCTTGCAATATAAAAGGGAGCTCTACATCAAGGCATTCGCGACACTTTCCGGATTTCCAAGTTTCGGGTTCCCGGGATCTCTGCCGCCGCGGTATAGATGTTGTTTCATGGAGTATCGCAAATCGTGTACCGTAGGGTCCCGGTTAACGAGCGGCTCGGTTAACGAACGATCCGCTTAACGAACACGCTCGATTCCAGACCCCTTGTCCGCTCTACGAACCGTTGATCCGCTTAACAAATCACTTGAGAAATATGATGAATGAGGAACGAATATGAATACACTCCCATTACACAGAGAATTCATGTGCGCAAAAATATCTCTTCTATGGAATGCTCTCCTGATGAACTCTTCTCTGATGGGGGCCAGTGATTATTCGTGTTCCGTGTCGAACGAGGTTCTTTTCCTTGGCGTCACTAACGAAAAATTAAAGATAGAGAAAAAGTAGAGAAAGTAAAGAGCACGATAAAACTGGTTTGAGATATAAATTGAGGATCACAGTAGATCTTCTCTTGATTCAAGTTCGTATCATTAAAACTTTGACAAAGCGGAGTTAATTGTGGTTGAGGTTGACGAAAGGGTGTTTATCTTGACTGCCCGGAACGGATTCTTTTTCTCCTCATAGGAATCAATGTTGAAGCGTGTGCCGGTTAACGAACGATCCGGACAACGAACCTTCCGCCGGAACGGATTAAGTTCGTTAAGCGGGACCCCACTGTATTTTGTCGAACTTTGCTACCTTTGGGGGTGCGATCGTATATTGTTTTCGATCGAGCTCGCTCATTCTTTTCCAGAGATGAGAGGTTCCACTTGCCGAATGAGAAATAAGCTGCATGCTTTCAGCAAGCTGTATTCCAGGAGTTCGACATTCACATTGCTCGGGCCGCATCGCCAGCATTTCGTTCGAGGAAGCCGCTTTTAGAACTCCGTTCAAAATGAGGAAGGACATCCCGCAGCGGGTGGGCCACCCAGTCAGCGAGCAAGCAAACGATTTTTATAAAGGGCAGAAAAACGAGACTCTATATCATAATGCGAGACGCTATCTGCCTTTCCAGTGTGGCAAGCACCCGCTGTTCCCTCTTCCTAACTTGATCAGCGTCCAGATTTATTTATTTCCCGCGTCGGTGACTTTGTGAATCACGTTAATACGAAATCTCCGACGCACTGATCAATTTTTCCCCCAGAAAACAAAGCGCGAGGTTCCAGAGTCCATAACTAGATCAGAGCTCACAGATAAAAACGCACTCAATGACGGAGAATGAGATATTTGAGGCAAAATTTCGGTCTCACAGTCATCTTACTTGACGGTTTCTTTTTTGAAGAAGAATTTCGACATTTTTCCTCTTCCCTTCCGGAAGAAGAGATTCTCTTTCGGGAGAAATGTTCTAGAAGCAGTGACCTATCAGAGATTCACCCTTTTTGAGATCCATGACGCCCTTGTTGGCCATGCATAGGATGCCAAGATGTATTTCGATCCGGTGACCAGAACTATCCTAGAAATAATTATTTCATGTACGACTCCTTTGATGCTGACCTGACGCGAACGGCTCATCGAAAACGATTCTTCACTTGTCGCCGCGAAAATCGTCCTCCCTTGCAGAACTACGATGCAAGACTCTTGCGGAATTAGCTTCAAGTGATGTTTCTTGTTGAAAACTATGTCATCCAGATCTGAATAGATGAACAAGCCTCCAAACTTTCGAACCTTTAGCGATGTTGACGGTTCCCAGAGTATTCAGCTGGTGTAAACATTCCCAGAGCATTTCAGGATCATTCTGAAGTCATTCTTCCAACGATTTGACGGGGAAAAACGACCGACTCGTCCCTTCGTGAGAACTTTTCCAGAAGGTTCGCGGAAATCTAAAAGGTATAGCATTCACACGGAAGAGGGAACGGCTGTGAGAAAAAGGCTCAAAGTGGGAGAAAAGACGAGGCAAGAGCAGTTGGAGTCTCGAGCTGAACTATTCTTCGCCGAAGCTCAACCTAGGAGGCCTTATTCCAACGCCTATTACCGGCAGCACCTCAATCGCTCAATCGAATAGCGAGGAAATGCTCTCACTTATTCGGCTTCTTTTTTGCTCCGCGGTTCAAGTCGTTGGGAACGCTGAAAAGGACCCTGGAACGCGACTAGTGAACAAGAACCGCCTAGAAATACTTCTCAGAACCCCTGCGCAGTTTAAATTTGGAACGCCGAACATGGAAGGACAGTTGGGGACAAGTGGTCAGATTCTTTCTCAGACTGACATTCTGTCAGAACTCTCTACCGTGGACAAATTCGTTCTGTGGAATTCGTGCACTGATTTCTGAGATCCATGACTTCGTCGTCGATCTCCTTCTCCGTTTTAGTTTTCTTTTCTTTGGAAAACCTCCAGTGCCGCCAGGGTAGGTTGAACAACTCCAATGTTTCGGGAACGGCATCGTTACTCAGTGTCGGCTGAGTGAATCCGCAGATGCCGAACGAGAGATTCTTTGCGGTGCTCTGCGATGCCCCACCGCGTGGTTTGTTTTGAGGTTTCCTCGTAACTACACCAACGCGATGCGCTATCAGTATTGGAAGTCTTACATTTCTCCCTGTTCCTAGTGCTCAAAACGTTCTCCTGAGTACAATGCATCTTTTACTCGGAAGGAGGATTCAATCAAAGCAAGAGAGTTTCCCAGTCCGAGTCGAAGAGATGCGTCGTCTAGGAACCTTCAAGGGAAAATGACGACGATGCTGAGGAGCATGGCTCTCTCGAGATCGCTCCACTGAGTGCTCAGATCTGTGTTCTGAAAACATTGAGGATTATTCGAAGTCGCTCCCGGCTATGCGCTCCATTATTCTTTCGTGAACTTTGGGATTGTAGCGAGACGAGATTCCATCGCTGCGGCAAAACTAGAACAACTCTTCTCTAACTTTGGGAAGATTCTCGACTTCTCAACGGAGAGAAGCCGGAAAGTTGTCCGGAATCGCGGACTTATTGGAGTTTTACGGCTCGTGCTCATGTTTCGAACTCTTCGCCGACGAATTCCCTGCTTCTAGCGACTTCCGGTTGCCGCCAGCGTGTTCTGTCAGGATGACGTCTAGCAGTATCGAATGAAGTTGTTCTCGCCGCCCATCTATCAAGCCTTTGTCTAGCCTCTTTCTATGCATCGCAATGCGACGTTTTTTTCTCTTTGAAGGAAGAAGGCTCCTTTCGACGAAACGAAGACCCTGGACATCGAGGACGGAATAGACTTCTGGAACAAATGACAGATCCTTTCTCAAGATCACTGGAAAGCTCTATGAATGGATAGAAATGGAGACAACATAGAAGATTTATTGAGGAACGTCAATTTTCTCCGTTTCCCATTTTGCTGGTCTTCCGAAGCCACTCCGCGAGTTTCACCAGTTCTTCCTCAAGGTCTGGGTTGCCATCAATAACGTTGGCCCGCATTTTAGTTTTCATATGAATCAAACTCTCTTCGTGTCGCTTGGTGAACTCATTTTTCTTCGGCTTTGCCCGATTTCCTGTGATTCGATCGCCCAGGATTATCTCGCACTTGCCGGTTCCACCCGAATGGGGGCGGCCTCAACACGCTTCCACCAATTAATCTGAGGGTCAAGCAGGGAAGTTCAACGATTCGTTTTCCCCTTCCGAAGGTGTTGTCACTGTCTCTGTCGCGATAATCAGATCGGCCTTCGCTTTCCGAAACCCGGACGCCCGGATAACTCCTCTCTTTTCCAATCCACGACTCTCGAGTTCAAGCTCCGGTGGATTTGTGCCGTGGTGGCCAACTTCACAAGTACAATCCGATAAACGCGCTTCTGCCATCACCTTGAAAATTCAGTCATAATTCAGTGAATACAATCCATCGTGACATCTAAACCTATCTAAACCTATAAAAGCCAACGTGCGTCTGTCTGTCTGTCTGTGTGTCTGTCTGTATGTTCTTCATGATCTCCGCGAAGCGGTCACAGCTAAGAACGAAATTTGGTCTACGAGTTGAGAAGGTTTAGAGGTTTCTGATAGGACACGTTTCACGTCAACCGCATGCGGCTACTGACTATGGGACCGAAAATTCGTCCGATTTTGGCGAACATCGTTGTCGCAACTTTCCGATACATATCTGGGGTTCGGCAGAATACATTCGACTTCGACAACGAAGTTCAAGGGAGGCGAGGACGGTACGCGCGAAGTGAGACGAAACCAAACGGGAAAGGAAACTTGGGGTGCCTTGCCTAAAGATTATGCGTCCATAGCGGAAAGGGGCCGGCAGCACTGCTCGGAGTGCGAAGAAAGTACAAGTTCCGCGGGCTGCAGAGAGTGATGAGCAGAGGTTGAGAGCGAATCGAGAGCGGTGTGCTGCGAAGCGGGCTGTAGAGACGCCAGAACAGCGAGAATCACGACGGAAGTTTGACCGAGAACGGCGACGTCGAAAGCGGTTGGCAGAAACGTGGGAAGTAAGACAAGTGAGGTCAAATGACGACCGAGGAAGACATGAAACGCAACGAGCTTCAGAAACGGGAGAAGAACGGAACGCGCGATTGGAAACTAATCGTGGACGAACATTCAGAGAGCTTTTATCTGAGTACGGTATAAAATTTCTCCTATTTGTTTAAAAAGGAGGCTCCGGGTATGTGTTGCGCTGGTGGGAAAGTCGAATTGCCGGAGCTTATTCCACCACCCGATCCATTGGCATCGCTAATTTCTGGAACCTCAGGAAAGTCGAGGCATTTCTTACAGTACATTTCGAAAGTATAATTCATGTTTCCAAATAACTTCTTTCGGCGCCAGTAATATCATTCGGGAGAATTTCATGTCAACGTTCAAAGAACAATGTCAAGTCTATCACCGTGTAGGTTCTCTCTTACGGTTTTCACCCGCGAAGGAGGGAAGGGGCACTACCGAACTCGCTTCTGCAAATACGCAGCAAGTGGCCCTGGTTGAGTGCTTGGGCGCTGGTGGTCAGTGCTCCGTGATCTCATCGATGGGGAGAACATATTTTTTGCAAACTGGTTTGCCTAAGATTTCTTCTGTTTTCCTAGATTCTCCTCCGAGTTTTTCTTTGTTTGGGACACCTAACCCCATCGCAGCGAAGTGCGACTGGGTGCGCTAGTGTGCAATATGCACGAATTGATGGAAAGATTGAATATTGATGTCCAGAAACTACTGGAAACGGGGAATTCAGAGGTTTTTCATCTATTCATTAGACCATCGATCATTTCGATTGAATTTGATTCCACGCTCCAAAACATTTGACTTCAACCTTCGACCAATTAATTTGCCAGCGGCTATATACTAGCAAAATACGATTACGACATTTGTGAATAAAGTCTGAACTCTTCAATGACAGACATGCTCGACGAGCCCTTTCTCCCGCCCTCGGACACACATGACGAAATGTTTTCCTGGCGATTCGGTCGAATGAGAGTTCAATTATATATATCTCACCGCCACTCATATACATAGTTCGCTAAAGAACAGAGATAGGCAGCTTTTGAAGAGCTTATCATCATGATTATTATTCTTATGTCTTGATTATCACCATAGAGCAATCATGTCCTCGACCATATAAGAAGTCACCACAATCATAATCCTCGATAATTCCAATCATATGTATAGTCGAGGAGCATGATTGTGGCTGAATTCATAATCATTATAATAATCATGATTGAAAAAAAAATCCATATCTGTGTGGGACAAATAAGGGAGTTTTTTTTTTCGACCAAGTGAGATTCGGGCATATGGGCTTTGAGCAATCGGTGAGTCTCTGCAGATTCGAAGATCGATCCAGCGCCCCTCGGATAACGGCACGTTGAGCCCATACCTTATTCTCTCGATCGACTTGAGTTGCTCTACAAAGAAGAGCAGTCCTCCTCGATCCTCAGCAAATACACGATCGTTGTCCTCCTGGTGCAATATTGGTGCTCGTCTGAGTCATTGGTCTTCCTTCGGGTCTCAACTAAGATTATGCCACGCCGTGAAAGTGACGACAGAGGCTTTCGACTCACCGAACTCGCACAGAACGCTTTCGAAAATTCCGGAGCCGTTGCGACGCGCGGGATTCATTAGCTTTAGAATCTTCCTTTTATTATAGAGAACAATATAGTCCGCAGAGGAAAGAATGCAATTCATCGGAGCTACCACCGATGTTGCTTTCCTATTCAATTCAACAAAGAGCCTCCGACCTGTGTGATTCTATGAAATATTGGAAATCCTACGATTCCCCTTGAGTTCCCCGCAGCCACGAAGAGACTATCCGACTGAACAAACCAGACAGCTCCTGGAATCCCTGTAGGCCGATGGCTCAGCTCCGTTGGATCACAGCCCGGGATTGAACGAAGATTTGGGTTTGTGGCGTTGTCGATATCACTTCTGCACTCTGAAATGCCACTGGAGGAATGATGAAACAAAGCTGACAATAAGGAGCTTACCCGAGTATCTGAGTCAATAGCTGGGGAGTCAGGGCAAAATTTGGATACTTGATGAATGTGGCAGAGCTTGAATCGAACCCGAGGATTCGAGAAGTTCCGTTTCACTCATCACGACCAGACATTATGGCGGCGACAGGAAAGATCGTGGTCTCATCCAATTCACGCGACTTTCGATCGCGAGCTGTGCTCCGAACTCGCCGAAATGTCGTCTCGGAATCTCTTTCGGATGATTTCCTCGAAATACGCAATTCCTCCGAGTGCTCAAATCGAGAGCCGCAAGGGGTGGAACCACTTCCCTGATGGGTTAGACTTACTACACGGGGAGAGTGCGCTTGAAAGTGCGCAAAGAAATCTGATCTCTTGAGTTATTGGATTACTGGTCAGATCTCAATTTCGGTCAAACCCGTTAAAGACGGTCACCCTCGACTGAAAAACCTTCCCGGGCAAGTCATCCTCGTCGACTGATGAGCTCAACTCGATTTGAGAGTCTCATTCCGGATCACGTCTGGATTTTGCTCAATCTGCAACGTTCCGGCTTCGGGGCGGCGTTCCCTAAGCCCTCTGCTCACGCCTTTCTCTTTTCGTCGAGACAATGAGTCCTGTAGAACATTCAGTTCTCTTTTCTACATAGCAAGATACAAAATTTCGCAATGTGAACTTCAATTTTCTCTGGAGTGCAGCGGTCCGGAAGAAATTTCTCATTTCACAACTTTTAGGAACTACCTAACATTCTCTCCTGGGAAATTCCTAATGTTCTAAAACGGATAAGGATTTGTTCGATCAGTCTGTGTTTCCATCTCCTTTTCAACCTTCTCAGAAGGTGCTGCATCATTCTTGATCCTACTTCTCGGAGCACGAAACAACGAAGCTCATAATGCCTGCTTCTTCATGTCTCGAGGATCATGCAGCACACAATATCGATCCGACGAATTCTAGAAAGTTGGAACCTTCTAAGGCTTGCTTTGCTTCTGGGGAATAGCCGTTCTGACCCATTTCAAGCATTCCGATTTCTTCCAATCGTTGCGTCTTGCAATCTGATATATTTTGGCGACCAACTGCTGGTGAAAGCGTTGCAGAAAAGCTTTTGATTCTTTCCCATCGGGGGTCGCATTCGGTTTCGAAATTACCGCTCGATGTCGCGAAGCCAAAGCGGTGGCGCAATCTGCGAACCCTTTCAGAACATTGAGAATTTCCCAGGAGTAAAATCCTTCAGACTTAGCGTCAAGGGATCATATTCAAGAGCTATTTGTTGGAGCCAGGTACATTTCCGAACAACCCCAAGATGCTTTGACCTGCAAGCAACATCTCGATGTCTCATGTAAGAGCCGAACGCTACCTCGAAGAGGACCCAGATACAAACGAAAACTCGCCATCTGGCGAGGATGAGGTTTTTGGCTGATGGCACTCGCCAGCAATGGTGATCTCGCTTCCAATCCTTGTGGCCTCCAGACGTTAAACACTAAACGGCTCATTATGCCGCGACCTGAATACCATTACTAGGCAAATAGGGGGCAGCAGGACACGCGCTGGAGCACACTGACATTCATCAAGAGCTAAAATAACAGATGAGGAGAACAGCAGACGTATGCATTTTGGCATGGCTTCTCTACTTTGGTGTCCTTGACATGACATTTCGAGCAGAACCCAGTTATGTCACTCACAAGTCCAGATGTGTCGAACAATCTCTCAAAGGGACAAGCAACCGGAATACAGATACGCGTGGCCACAGTATCACAACCGTGGACTCTATGTATGTCGCATCTGCCAGCCACATCCCGTTGTTTGAAGCCCATGCGAGTCGGCGTGTACGAAAACGAGGATGCTGTGTGTTGGCAAGAGTCAGTCAGTTCACGCTGTGGGGAGTGCGGGAAGAATCGTGCGCATGAACGTCGCGGCGCATAAAATTAGCTCATGTTCCCTGAAGTTTTTGTTCATGCTGGGAAGCGAATTCTCCGTGCTTAAATGCAGTCTCATATCAACAAGCCGGTCGGGAATTTTATGCGTCATGTCTCCAAGTTCTGATACGTCTCGCAAATATCGGTCATTTTGGTTATTCAGCAGGAGCACCCTTATTTTTGATGAAATATTAGAAATTTCATCTCATAAAGAACAATGTTGAGGAGTGCCATCAGATAAGATGAGCCGCCGATTTCGACTGGAAACCCCCGAGACGAAGCGCATCTTATACAGTAATTGTTTTGATCTATCAATCAATCGCGCTATTGGTTCATCAAAAATATTTGGTTCCGGTTCCTATCATGTATCAAGTACATAAGAGAGCCAGAGACAAGAAAGAGAGAGCCCATCGTGCGGACCTTGCTCTGCAATCCTTGAGCCAATTAGGGCCAGCATGCAAACCGGGAAACAGTTTGCCTGGTTTAAATAGAGCGGGAAGCCGACAACAAACTACATTTACAGTCGAACTTCCCCCTGGGTAATCAATTAGAGCACAGACTGTTGGGAGGCGGATCCTGCCTCTGCTTTGACATACGCCCGACTCTGTGTTTCGAATTCGAGGCTCCGCATCTACATACACGCGTAGATAGACGTAGAAGCTAAGATTTATCGGAACAATCCTTGTTATACAGCTTTCGGAAGAGTGAGTGCTTGAATTCCATGAATCTCCTTGAGATGCTCCAACCTTGACTCTGCGATCGTTTCCGCCGAGTATTTGGTCTCAGGATGCGATACATGACGTCATAAGTGGAGAAGATCAAACTTGAGTCGTCCCAATTTGTCACACGACACATGTCGTGCAGATTTCCATCGCTGAAGCCCAAATGAAACTTTGGCTGCCGATGCTAAAACGGATCTCCGTTAAGAGACTCGGACCATAATTGAGTTTCTTGGGTTCTTTCGGCAACTTTTCGCGGGTTCGATGTTAGTCTCAACCGTATTGAAGTTTAGAGTCACAACCCGTGCCTCAATGTCTCGTAAGGTGTTCTTGTAGTGGCTGATTTCCTCCTGATTTGTAAGCCGTCCACCTCTGATGCGGACCGACCCATTAATCACAATCTAATAGGATCATCATTACACCATCAGCTTCGTGGATCGGATTAGGATCGGCGGGTTTCACTTAACGGCACCTTCTAATCACTTTGGGGACCGGCTTGCAACTTCCTCTCACCCTGATGTCCTGACCCTGGACGCAACCTCTTGGACATGGCGTCATAACCATTTTCATTGGCCCTGGAGGGTAGGGGCCTGCTTGGAGCTGTGGCATTCTTCGTTGCGGCGACGACGAGAGTAATAAATGTCGTGATTATCCCTAATTACCCAATTAAAGACGTGTTTACAGCGATACAAATTTCTCGGTCGTCTTTCAGGAATGCATAGCGAGGGGTCTTGGAATCCAAGCTCCCGAGGGTGACTTCATTCAATTAGGGAGGGCCGTTGCGTTCGAGCCACTGAGTTTTTTCGACTCACAATTACAGCGGAAGTTGAGTCGATATCGGCGTCATCGAAGACATTCCCCTGTGCTGGTTCACAGCAACTTAGTCTGAACAATTAAGCCTTCCGCAAAACGTCCTTGACATGGAACTTCGCCAGAAACTTTCCAAATACTTAGCGCACGGAGGATTAGGTCTCGTTATAAGAAACTTGAACTGTCAGAGTCAGGGTTTCTCGTTTCTATGGCGGAAACCGCCTGCTACCTGGTGGGAAGGGCGAGATTCAAACTGTTGCCGGCTCCGCCATATCAAGAGTTCAAGGCGTGACTTGTTCATTGAGCTTTGCCGGGTCCGTTCTGCGATGAAAAAGTCATTAATAATGCTCAGGGGAGCAAATCCCCTCCATAAAGCCATAAGGCTGGAAACGTGCGTTTGTTGCAAACGAGCATCCATCACCGCGCTCCCTCAAACGTATTCCCCGGATCAATATGGGCTTGATGACCACGTCAGGGAACAAGCTCCCATTTCCTGTTAAGAACCTGAGTTTGGGCAACACTTTTTGTTGATGCTCGGCTCGCTAGCCGTTAGTCGTGCGGTCCATCGTCCAGTCTGTGTTCTCTGATTCCGAATGGACGAGCTGCGATCCAAATTTCACTTCACAACTGGCTGTTAGGTTAACTTGTCCACAAATTCGTTCATTTCCCGTGAGCTCCGTTAATTGGAGGTTCGCGAGTAAATCTTGCCCATATTTCTGCATCGCATCCGCTGAAAAGTTCGCATCAAGGGATAATTCCTAACACGGTTCTCCCGAAAGCTGCAAACAAGCGTATCACGGCAGGTTCACGCTCGGGAGGGTCTACGAGAATGGCAAATCCCGTTGATGTATCGATAAGTTTATGACGTTATCTCTTGCTGAGCCTCGCTAATCGCGAAGTCAGCTTGTGGCGGAATCGATGATGGAAAGTCGCTCCCTCGGGCATCAGCGTGCGTCTCCTTGACCCGAATCAGCCACCGGAATTCTCCTCCTGTGGAACCAAACACTGTCGAAAACGTTTTCCTCCTATTTTGGCATTTGACTCGTCGTTTGTCATCTGTGAAGTCGAGATTCCACGCGAAGTTCGCGATCGACGGACTGCGCATCTCGGGGATCTGTGATCCGAAACCCGGTTATTCGTTACGGTGGGGGGCCTCGACCGCAGCAGTCTGACTTTATTGCGTGTCGGCCTTCGTTGTAAATTACAGCGAGTCATTTAATGATGCTCGGCGAGCCTCGACCAACGGAAAAACTTTGTTTCAGAGGTAACGATTCCGCGACAACCGAGTTTACAACTCAAGCAATCAGGATGCAGGGTCGAGCATCTTTATTCTTTCATCGTCCTGCAGATACCAGGAAGGTTGGCGGGAACTCCTGTGACTTTGTAAACATTTTCAGCTAAAGCATGAAGGCGGAACATTGACGAGCTCCGATTAAGAGGCGATCATTGAGCCATAATGTTCTACGATCGGGCCAGTATCGGAACAAGAACGACAACAGTCCAAAGGCAGCGGCCATCGTAATCGAGTCGAGCAGACGAGTACCAACTCACTGCTGATGAAGCGGACGAACGAACGAGCGAGCGTGTGAATGAATGAATGGATGGCAACGTCCTTTGATACGTCACTGTCACGCAACACGCACTGGCCGAGCAATCGTCTCTGTAGGACCTGGCAAAGTTTGTTCTCAAGCTCGGACACAGGAACAGATATTTGCACGAGACAATGCTGCTCTTGTGTGTCTTTTGTGATTTAGACTCGCTCAATCTGGTGATCGACGAGCACCGAGCGAGTAAATGCATTGTCGTGCTCGTGCAACAATGAGAATGCGAAGCACGAGCGGCACGTTCGACGATTCGACGGATTGCACCAACCAACAACCGTGCTCCGACCGGGAGCACTGACTAATAGCGACGATTTCTGATAACGAATGCATGCTAGCAGACTTAGGACATGGGTCCGATAGGAGTTCCGGGTGTTCACGTAGCTTAGGTTTTGTTTTGTATCATTCCATTGTGTATTTGGAGGTCCAGGGTTCCGCATCGGGATCGAATCGATCGGAAAATTGGGTGAACCGAGCGTCCGTGCAGCCGAAACGACAATCGAGTCAGAAATCGGATGCTCCTCGTCGATGGCAACTCTATAAAACCCTCGAAGTTGAACATTCTGAGCTGAAAATTACCCGGGGAGACGCTGCGCGACGCCTCTCCGTCTCAAGGGAACACTCCACGAATTTGCTCAACCGATGCTCGAAAGCATCTTTCGGTTAAATCGAGCTCGATGATATCGATTTGGACATAGGTTGTATGCGGCGTGCCAAGAATCTGCGGAGATTGAATGGTCCGCGAGAGCGCCCGGAGAAAACTTGGAAGATTACGAATATGAAAGCTCCGTGGTTCGCACCGGTGGTTCGGTTTTTCAGAGAAAAAAAAGTGTTCGGGCGGGGCTGAGAATCGGTCGGCTTGCAGATAACAGCATCGAAACAGAGACTCCAACGTTCTTGACCGAAAAGCTTGATATGATACATCGCAAAGGCCCCAAAGTCTTCTACGTCCGGCATAGTTTCAGCTAACGACACGATAGAGCGCCCAAGACCTAGTCGAGGGTGGATTGTTCTATCAGTTTAGTTATAAGATAACACGTCCTCGTTTCCCCCGCCTTCACCGTATGTTGCTTTGTGGGGCGCTCTCCAGCGTGATGTTCTTCACCGTTTGAGTCGGAAGACGATACACTGTAAGGAACTTCGAAATCATCGACGTGCCGCGTTCACATGTTTTTGGAATGCACCCTTCTGTGAAAAATTGCAGACTAGTTCGATTCTTCCATCGTGGGGAGTATGTTTGGGTACGTGCCCGCCGCGAATGGCCCTCTCGTCCCGGGGACGAGAGAAGACACGATTGCAATTTCGTAAGAATAAGGAACCGCTCCGACTGCCCACTGTTATTCAAGTGTGTCGATGCATGCGTGTTGCTCACGTGCATGTCACTCAAACTCACGGCAAGTTGTGGTGTTCGATAGATTCGAGGTCAAGTGTCCACGCCATCCGGACCGCCCGCAAATCCTTTATCGAATCGGTGTCGATCATTCGCAGAGGCAGCTGTCCGAAGCTGGACTTGAACCCGGTCCACGCAGCCGGCCGCCGTGGCCATAGTCCCGCGCACTTGAAACAATTTTTTTCTTCCTCAATGATAGTCTGTAGCAAACTACGGTGACCAATACATATATTCCCAAAACGGAGAGACATCGGAGTAGCATTGCAATATGTAAGTGGTCTTCTTCGGCCGTTGGTGGTTTAGTTGGTGAAGAAGTTTTCAAGAAGCGAACTGTGTAGCACAGAAGACATTGCACCCTTGCTAACTCGCGTTTCTGAAACCCTGGACGGAAGAGTCAACATTAACTCAATGAAATGTTTCGATTAACTAGCATAGTCGATTATTCCTGCTTGAATTGGATCGAATGCGATTTTGAAGCGCCTCGAGGACGTATTCTGACTTTCTACCAAATCGAATCAATCACGATATGCTTTCGAATCCAGCATTTTCGGAGATTCGAACCTGAATTAGATTGTTCTCTCTGCTCCATTGATGCGCGCTGGTGAAAACGAGCTTAGAATCATTGAACTCCGAGTTCTCTCTATGCGTTACACGTGTATGCGAACCATTCATCAATGAAGCTCAAATGTTAAACATAGTTCATCAATCAATCCGTGTATGTCTCACTCCATGAATGCAGAAGTAAATGGATATATAGGTCGACTCATTCAGTTATTGACCACTGGATCACAGATTCTGTCTTCAATGCTTTGAAAACTTCCCGCCGAGGACTCTTCACTGAATAGAACAGAGAGCATGTGAATTAGAGAACCCAAATCTATAAAAAGGGAGATTCGAACTCAGGAGATTTGCATTGATTGAGATTTTCCTTCAATTTTCAGGAGCTTCCGAGCTCCGTGTAGACCTTCAATGCTCCGAGGAAGTGAGAAACAACCTGCTAGGTGAATATTCCAGAGCAGGGCGGATAATGCGTGATCTAATAATCCCTCACTTGACTCAAGCTCATCAACGGAAGGGGGCGAGGGTGATTTTCCTGAGATTCGTCATCTAGTCAATGGAGCTCTATCGAATTGCTCTTGATGAGCGTCTGTCGACCTCTTCAGAACGGTCTCAAAAGGCTCTTCACCCCTTCTGCCCTACCGAGAGGACCTTTCAGAGCAAGCGCCTGCCATGTTCCTATCAGAACCAGCGGGTGAGACGATGGTATGCCCTTAATGAGATGGCTGGTAAAGGCGCATTCTCCTCGATTGACCGGATGTTTATGTATTACATCAAGAATGCCGCAGTCCAGCGATTCTTTTTCGCTTGATAAGGGCAACGTCCTTTCAGACGTTGACAATGTTGACTCATCTACTAAGAATTGCAAATGCGGCATGTCGACACAGATCCATGTTGACTTCGTGGCTGCTCTTGAGTCAAATGCCATCAATAGCTTTCCAGATCAGACAGAACGAGCGTCCTCTCGAGCATCACGTCCTTCGTGTAACCCCTCCATTCATCTGAAATAACCGACTTCTTACCCAGTATGAAGGGGTACGCAGATTCTAGGGGAGCTTGGAGGAGGTCTGAGTTGATTTGTTTATCGAACCGAGCAAAATCAGTTTTTGTTCCTTCTTTCGAGCCGGTTCCGCGAATAAGGGATTCCGCTCGAGCCATCCAGTAAAGGAAAGCTCATGTTCAACTTCGATAGACGGAACGCTCCACACAAATGCGACCGCTGTTTCGCTAAACTCGCTTGCCCCGAGGATCGGAACGTCGTCCATCACACGCAGATGAGGGCGGAAGGAGCCTTGCTGCCCCGAGCATCACAAATAGCGTCGATGTTCACGGCGGGGAATCCTTTCTTCGCTCTCTATCGAATTAGCACGATATAAATGGCGCCACTTTTCTCCTCTTTCCGATGCCTTTGCTGTTTCTGCTCTCGAGATCGAGCTCTGAAGAGCAAAATCTGAGCGAGGGTAACCTACGCATAAGATTCGGGAAATCAAAAAGTCGCGATCGCCAATCCGCTCGATGAAGTCGATGGCGGCGGCGGCACTTTCCAATGGCGTCGGTTCGAATCTCGGAAGCCACCGGGATGCACCTGATGCGACATGCGCACAGTTATTTGTGCACGTTCATGTGTGAATCGATTGACACTCGACGAATGTGAGTCGACAGTGGATTTTCACGTTGTCCACTCTGTGATCAGATTCCGAAAATGACCGGATTTGCTGAGGAGAACTCGCCCGTGAATCAGAGTTGTGTGGAACTCGTATTCAGAAAATACAAGTTCTACATACGAGAATCACTAGGAACATTAACCAACATCCCATTGCGGGAGGCGCTATTTTCATTGACGGAGCTGGGCCTCACCAAGAGGCACACTACGGAGACTTCCTTCGTCCATGGCCATTCCGTCGTACAGATCGGAAACAAAACAATTTTTATCACTATATATTACATTTGAAAACCGTTTCTGATGAGTTCTCTAATGAGAGACCCACTGCTGCTTGGCGCCGATGATATCCGAGGTTCGAACTTTGGCGCCGCGAGTCTCAAGTGCAGCATGGCATCTATTCTGTTCCGTTGTTTCGTTTCAATCACGGAAAAAACGAAGATTTGCAAGAAGGAGAAGCAGAAGACATATTACACGACCGGTGAGTGTACTCTTGCTTCAACCATAGCTAAAACTGCGGCCACCCTTGCCGTTCGTGGAACGAGGCAAGAACGGTGTCGCATCTCAACTCGATAAGATCCGGATTCAAAGCGCACGCTTCCTCCTGAAATAGGGTAAATGTACCAGTTGTGGACACATATCTGACAAAAAAGGCCACCTCAGCTGAATCGAGCTGATCCGCCGCTCGCGGAACGCTGGATTGAAGCCGGCGAGCATGAAGAAAAGAGGTCGAGTCGAGAGTCGACCAGGAAAGCTCTGTTCAGGTCGGTTTCAATCGCTTGAATAACTTCTTACGTGTTAATGACAAAGTAATCAAGCGGAACCAGAGGACACAGGGGACCGGTCGTCATTTCGCAACGACGGGGCTCCGTGTTGACAGCCGATAATCGTGAAAAGTTTGGTTATACAACAGCTCCAAGAGGGCAACCGGGGCATCTCTCATACGTAAGGTGGCGCCCGGGGCGGGAATTTGGGGGAACCCATGAATTTTCGAAAAGACCGCCGCTGTCGCAGACGGAGTGTCTGGGGCGGCAACCCAGAAAAAACGACCCCGAAAGCAGCAAATCGGACCCTGGTGGAGGTTGCGAGAGTGGCGCCCCGGTTTGACGGCAGCCGTACTTCCGTAATTTCTGGAGTTCTGGCGCCATGTTGATATTCAAAATTTACTTGCGTTTCGGAACCATTATTTTCAAACTTTCCGCGGATGCAATATCGGCGGTCGACGAATGACATCCTTCAAATTCGAAAACGAAGCTCATAGAACCTAATTCTCTTCAGCTCTACACCGCTCCTGATTTCGTCCAGGTGAGTTGATTGTCTGATTAATTAATGGAAAGTTGGGGAATTGGTGAAGAATCCGATCGAGGCTGAAATTATCTTCTTTTCGAACGAAGGTCGATCAAAAGTCGATCGACTCGCGCGCAAGATGGTTCTCCAAATAATCGCCCTTTTCGAGGTCCAAGTTGTTGCCGTCGAAAATGACATTTTGACCAATGATTAGAGGAGCCGAAGGGCTGATTGTAGAATCGGGAGACTCAATCAATAGTGGGACTGAAACGTGTTTCGATTTCATTCACAAGAAGAAACCAGAAAGGAGAAGCCGTACAGGCACCCGAAGTATCTGCCTCGTCACCTCGGGCCAAAAGTCGGGATTCCGAATCGAATTCCCGCTTCTTCAATCAGGAGTGAGGACCTCTTCCGAATTTGAATGTCTGATGATGAAAATTCTTGAGTTTACGGCTAGCAGCGATTGGATATCGGAAATTTTCTGGTCCCTCAGAGGTATCGTCAAGCTGACAGTCCATCGATACAGGTGCTTCAACGGGACCCAGTGGCGTATCCAGGAATGGCCGAAAAAGCAGACGGGTTAGGAACGAAACATTAACCCGTATGTGTGAGGAACAATTTAGTGCATTTCATAGTTGGTGAAGAGCACGCAAAGATCTCATTCGTAGGACACTAGAATTAGTTTTCTCGATGAAGTCCGGAAGTCTCCACGAGAACACATGCTGAAGAAGACCATCGAGGTTCTCCTCTATATACGCCACTGACTTCAGCTTTGTTTGCCTGATTCACCTGTAACCTCATCCAATCCCGCTAGTATGTATACCTTGAACGCCTGGAACACCCGCAAAACGGCCCTTCCACCTGAAAAGTCACTAGTTTTTCATGTGGATTCCAACAAAGGAAATAAACGCTGTTCGGTCTGAATTTACTCAATTGTTTGAACGGTGGCTCAAGATCTTCGCTTGAAATCAAGATAACTCGCTGAGCAGAGAATCCGATACGTTGGACCTTTATCTGAGAACTGATTCCATCTTCATCGAACAGAAGAACCTTTTTGGTACTGGGCAACTGGATGGTTACCTTATTTATTCCCGAACTTCCGCAGTGCTCGTATATCCTATTAGAGTTTCCACCGTCAAAATCTTCATTTCATCGTGGGAAGATTCAACATTGAAACGGATTTCGCATTCAGTACTCTTCGCTTTAACCCCTGGGGGTTAGGTATCGAATGCCAGAATGGTACCCTCTCCCCCGCCGAAGTAGCCGCGTCAAAGACACCGTGTAGCGGATCTACGATGCCTGCTCCTGCTTGGCCCAGCTCTCAGAGGACACGTGGCCTGACTCAGGAGTCTCAGTTGCGTGGTGGACAGAGTAGGTGTCGGTCACATGCTCCTAGACCCCTGGCAAGAGATAGCTAGGTCAGAACTCGAGCTAACCGATACCGCTTAGCTCCGGAGCTGATGGCGCTAGGCCGGGCGCTCTGCGCTCCTCTACCGTCGCGCGTTTTCCTGGCACTCATGGGCGACGACGGCGACGCAGTTAGAGAGCTTTCGGAACGACATATCAATTTTTTCAAATCGGCGATTTTCCTCCGAAGGGAACGATTTTAACTCCCAAAGACCGAGTTCTACAATTTACTGCACAACTCTGAAACTTCATCGTGCGTTTCCGCATCGCGGCGGATTTGGCGGGGGAGAGGGCCCGTTCTGGCATATTAGAACTGGCATCGCAGCTAACCCATGACGAAACGAAGCGAGGTGATTGCATTTCTGGTCTCAATTAAATCTGTAGACAATTGTCCATGCGGGGAACCACCCTTCATAGACAAAATTTCCTCATCTGCCCGAGGGAGACTCATGAAGAAAGTCATCACTTCTGAGAAGGAGCTATACAATACAATCCAGAGCTGAACATTTCCGGAAACTTAATTTCGGAGAGTAGATGACGTTGTTCATATCTTTTTGAGTGACACTTCGTCCAATCAGTGTACCTCCGAGCCCGAGCCCAAGAAAATGTTCGAACAGCAAGTTTGACGTCAACGCATGTCGATACCGATCGGTTGGAGGTGGAACGAACGTCCTGAGAGAACTTCCCCTCATTTCCTGAAGAGCATGGCGATGGGATGGGGCGTTTCGCCATCTTTCCGTTACCCAGTTCCATCATGCAACATTCCACGAGTGTGGTATCTGTCGTAGGCTTATCGAAAAGCTTTCTGTCTAGGTCTGCCGTTGGTATGAGGATCTAAACTTCTGATTTCTGGTCAAGACGCATGAGGTTCTGACGTTCACCGACTTCCCATTCCCGCTGGCAGCGCAGCCTTGGTTGTTGGTGACGGTATTCGGCCTATTGTAGGAAATGCCGAGGAACAGATCATTCTCGAATTAGATGTTAGATCGATGTGGCATAAGACACCAGGTTGATGCCATCCGGATGTTCGGAAGGACGCAGTCCCCACCTTAAAATTCTTGACCAGACTCGACGGAGAGTTAATCAGGGATTGCGAAAAGAGATCGCGCCATGTTTGTGGCGACGATTAAACAGAGAGTGCTTCTTCTATTCTCGGGGGGAGCCGTTCGGCTCGGCTTCAGAAACCTTCTTTGGCAAAAATCGAAAGAACACTCGACGCCGTTTGATGAAGACCGAGCGTCTCGAATTTTTCGTACTTGCGGCGTCGCCCAAGGAACGGTTCGTCCGATCGACACTCCGCCAAGCGAATCGCGTCCCAAAAGGGACAATCAGGCCGTGGCAGACCTATTTTCAGAGATTAGTGCTCTTTAGACATATGTATTTCCGTCCAAGTTCATACTTCTTCCCATCATTGCTTGCACTGAAAGTTTCGTGCGATGGCACCGATATGAAGAAACTGAATGTTTCAGGTTTGTGCCTGTCCACATCCTCTCACGTCCAATCCTGACAGTTCTTAGAAATTCGGAGACTAGCGGAATCTATTTTAGCAATGAACGCATCGAGCAAGCAACATCAAAGGACACGATTTACGCTTCCTGACTCGCGCTGTCGTTCTGCAAACCCCTTTCGATATTCTTTAACCGAGCTCGAATTGTTGATGTAAAACTCCTCGGGGAACATGTTCAAGTCTCGAATATTTGGTTGGCTTCGGTCGTTAGGATGATCTCTCGTCGGTCGTCAATCTCAGAAAACTCTGTTCGTGTTTCTGACACTCCGAACAGAAGTTGTGGGATTGATGCCTCAACGAAGAACGAGCCCCACCGGGAGTAGTTCGGCGATTCCTCAGCTGATTATTGAAGCCGCGCTTCTGATTAATTTCGTTCCTCATCTCAAGTTCGAGCCGAGCGAGGGAGGGTCGGATCGGACGCCATTTTCAGACGCGCAGCGCGCCATAAAAGCCGAGTTCAAACATCGAGCGAGCTCACAAACGACGCTGTTGTGAAGGCGCGAATCCCGTTCAGTTCAAGTTCCATCCATTCTGCGCTTCAAAGTTCCGAAATGTCTCACGCACACCTGGACCGCCAGCGGGAGCTCGATCTCAGGGAGTTCATCAACGAACGTCTTCCCGATGCCGTTAAGCCTCGACCCAAACTGTCGGATGTCCTGGACTTCCTCGAGACTGCTCCGGAAGAGTACGCCGCAAAGTTCATCCACGACGTGAACCACGACACGATCTGCGGTCTTGGACTCTTGAAGCCGAGCCTCCGGAAATACGTTCAGAAGAGAATCAGAGAAATTAACAACATCCCAAAAGTCAGCCAGAACATCATGCGTTTCGTATTCCTGGACCCTTTTTTAGTGCGCAAATTAGACTGCTCCGGTTGTACAACAGATTCGAATTTGTTGACTCTGTTCATCAAGCAGTGCTGGCTTCTTGAGGAACTTCAAGTGCTAAACTCCAGGCTCTCGAGGGAGCACCTGGTTGCAGTACTGGATCATGTCCGAACCATCAAAACCTTGGGTTTCTCCGTCGTCGAGGAGAACGAAGGAAAGATTCAAATCGGCCGATACGCAAACATCGTCGCCGTGAAGGTGAACTGTGTCACATCCGCTGGACCAGCCAGTTTCTTGATGCGTCTCCTGAATTCGTTCACCAGAGCCCACTCCCTCGAGATCTATCTCCTCCCGAAAAACATCTCGAAGGGCAGACGGATTTGGAGTAACAACGTGATGGCCCTCAGCGCCGCTCGTTGGGCGAACGTCAAAAAACTGTTGACCTCGTTTTACATGCTGCACCCGGAAAACGACTTCAGAGACGAATTCTTACATTGCATCTACGGTAACAGTCCCAAATGGCCGGAAATCATTTCAGAGCACGAAAACTTTGTCTTCTACGAATGGGTGGAATACGTGGGGCTTAAGAGGAAGACGCCGATGCACGACCTTCCGGTGTTTGAACCTCTCTACAGTGTCGAGTATGGCGACCTGGTGGATCTAATCCAGGTGTGGCACCGCGGTGAACCCGCCGGACTCAGGATCAGGGACAGCAACGCACGATTCTGCGTTCTGGGCCTCAACATCCCGATGCTGGAGGCGCTCTATTCATTGACGGAACTTGACTTCACTGAAAGCCATGGAAGATACACTCTCGAGACTTGGCCTTCTCTGGTTTCCGCGGCGCCCAAGCTGACGGCCCTCGCAGTTCCGGCGTGCAGTATGGCCGATGTGCGATATGCGTTCTGCTCTTTGAAAAGTCTCCAACTCGGGCGCCTACGGATCGAAGGGAAAACTCACGTCCCATGCAAGCTCTGTGCGCGGAAAGGAAACTTCAGCGATTTCTTCCTGGGATTCTTGAGCGACCTCGAGTACCTCCGGGAGTTCACTCTGATCGGAGTGGGAGCTAGCAAGAAGTTTTTCGAGCATATCTATCATTACACAAATCTCGAAACCGTCCGGCTGGATCTCACTTCGCTGCATCCGGATGCGTTGAACGGTCTGATCTATTTCATCTACTTCAGTCGCGATCTGGAAACACTGAAGCTCCAATCGCCTGATTTGGAGCTCCACTCAGAGGCCTTGTGGCGCGCGTTGCGGATCGGCTTCCTGCGGAAACTCTGCCTATCGACGGAGTCGACGAAGTCGGTCGACCTTTTACTCTTGGAGAGCGGGATCTTCATCCTCCTGAAGAGCCTGTACGTACTGCACGTGCATGGGGAGAAGCTGAAGAACGTCGGCGAGGTTCGTTCCACCCTGACGTCTCTCATCGATGACGCAAACCAAGAGAGGGAGGGGAGACCGCTCCGATTTGAGAATGTCCTCACCCCACCGCTGGACACGATCGGGGAGAAGCCGCAAAAAGGTTCGATCGATTTCGCCATGCCCGGACGAGACCTGTGTTGTTTGAACAACTTCACGGCCAGACGGAAACCGTACGGTTGGGATCTCCAATGAAATATGTGAATATCAATCAATATTATCTAGTCATCGTCATCACAATAAAATTGTACAGCTATCTAGGGGAACGACGGGACTTCTTTCTGGGAATATTCGATTCTTTCATGGGTCCCTCTGCCTTTTGCCTGAAACTTCGTTGTTCCATGATCAGCCCGGTGGACGAGGATTCATTATTTGGGAGTAGAAATCGCGTCCAGCAGCTTCTTTCCGCAAGAAAATGCTAAACTCCGGTTCAACTACGGCTCAGCCGTTGATTTGGAAATGCCCGCCGCAGTCAAAGAGTCCCTGTCTCTCTCCCTTTGGGACTCCGAGTGCCGTCAGGTCGTATTTCATCGTTTGTGCCTCACAACTCACAAGAGGGCGCTCGAAGTTCTCCTGGAACTCCGTTCTTGATTAACCAACAAAGCTCCGGTTTCCAGTGTGGAAATGCAAATTTTTGGAAGAAGCCCCCCGCCGATGCCGGTACCGGGCCGCGGAAACTCGTCCCCCGTATTATATCTATAGCTGTATACTGACTAGATATCAATTTTCGAGGTTCGGGATTCGGACATCGATTCCCGAACTCCGAAACTCGGAAGTTCGGAAATTCACTTCGGAACGGTAAGGTATCTAGAATTTCGCTGTCGTACCTGAAGGCAAGGATACATGGAATGACATGACAACGAAGTTACACAAGAGCCCAGTGGTCACATCGTTGTTTTCAACAACGACAACGAAGTTTCACGTAGCTCCCCGTTTGAAGTGAATCCGAATTAATATCCGGACTCCGAATTTCGGAAAATGACATTTAGTTTTGATTCATCGTCTATGAGTGTATGTTTACTTCGATTTCATATTCTGTTTCGTACCGTAACCCACACGCCTCTCTGACTCCCTCTCTGTATGCAAAAGTTTCGGGCCAGGTTATTCCGAAGTCGATTCAATCTCATCTCAACAATCGAAAAGTTTCTGGCAATCATGCGAAACCTGACCTCAAGTCAACAACAGCTAGAGGCCAACGAGCGGAACACAGCTAAAAACGGTTCTCAAGCGGTCACGCCGAATCATCGGCAGCGAATAGCCCGCTCCCAACTCATTCGTTTCGAATCGTTCACGCCGAATAAGCCGCGTGCGGCGCAGCAAGTTTACAGAGCAGTTCTCGCCGATGTTTTATTTGTTATTGAATTTCATTGAAACCCTTTCTACAAGCCGTCAGCGCTATTGAGCGCCTATCTTGATGACAAAGACTTCGTATTTCAGTCATATGTAGCTATCAAAACCGTGATTACGATTTACGCTTTTCATCATCAAGTTTCAAGAAGCCAAAACCGCCATAGGCTCTATGGCGGAATCTGTAAATCGTATAAACGGTTTTGACACCTGTTCATGGGCTTTAGTCGATGCCCAGGTGCGTCTTGATCCGATTCAAGGTCAGACATCGCTGAAAAAAAATGTCCGATTGATTGGTCATTCGATATATTAATTTAGAATTCACTAAGCAGCATTGATCGGAATTCACGAAAACACGCGAGTTATTCACGACACTGCCCTGATCGAGTCCAATTCTTCAGGATATCTATACGCGATCACCGTGCTCCGAACTCGTCAATTGAACGGTGACGTCACAGACAACTGAGGTGATCTCAGGGAAAATATTTTATTCACGTCACCGCAGGAACTGGCGGACGCATTCGTTTCACGAGGAATCAACCGGTTCCTGGAAAAATTGAAGTTTCGCTTCACGAGAGACCTTGGGTAGAGCTCCGATATCTTTGTCCGAAGTTCGTCTTTAAAATCGAAACTCCCCGCCTCCGATAACTTCTTTGTTTGTCAATAAAGAGAGATATCAAAAAAATATATACAGTTCCCGCGTTGACAATTATCATGTCGCTGCCGGTAGCGAGAAATTTCCAGTCAATAATAACGAACTTCAGGAACTCCTCCTACCGGAACATTCGCTTGAAGCACGAACAACACGTTTGAAACTTTTCCCACAAGGTAGGAGTCCCATCTCTTATGGAATAGCTTTATACGGCCGAGACTCCCGAGGTTCCGTGGATTTCGTTCATGGTTGACAAACCATTCTAATGACTGACTCGCTCCAGATAACGGAAGCTTTCAATCCATAAAATTCTCGTTAAGGATTATTGATTGGATCCCAATGTGGAGGTTGAAACCAAAATCCAAAGATCTCGGGTTTCGACTTTCACAACCGTCGTCACCAGTCCTCGCCCCAGAATTCGACTTTCTCTTTCAAATAGATCACTTCATTCTTCATGGAATGGAAAACAGATGGAACGCTGCCCCGGATGTACTATCTTGCATCAGGAGTTTACGTCGCAGTCAGAAGAAGAAGGAGACTCAAATCACGTTGATGACGGATGAATCCTTCAGGAGGAAGACTTCAAAGAAACATCCGGATCGACTCAGGGAAAAACCGATCCCGAACTCAACATTGCCACAAAAGACCAGTCTGTCTGCACCTACATTCTCTTCGGAAATCGGAAGAAATATCAAGAATGTGGTACAAAGGCGCTCTGATAAATCTTGGTTAATCTTTCCATAGTTCCAAGCGTTTCGAGGGCCATTCCGTGCCACGAAGATTTCCAGCGAAGCTCAGAATATCATCGAGCGCTCCGCTTTTCAGAGTTGTGACAAAGTGAAACCTATCTCTCATTCATCGATTGATTCTCCAAACAGGCGTTACCTGTACCGGGCTGCTCCGCGTCGGAAGCGAGGAGCAGAGCCGGCTCATTCATCCGACGGAATCAGTGTTCTTCGCAAGTGCGAACTTTTTTTGGAAAAAAACCGCAACCCTTGTGAAGTTGCGTGCTGTGAACTTCTTCCACGAGCCCTGGTTTGAGCTTTGTTTGAATCGGTCGGCCTTTGGTACGTCTTGGGGATTAGCCTTCCAGAACCCGGCATAGCTCCTCAGAAATTACTTTCCAGTTCCAGTTCCCCTCCACTCCCATTGCATCTGCATTCATCGGACTGCATCGATTGTGAGAGATTTTTTTTTCTTTGTAAAAGAGCTCGGAAAGCTTTTCTCATTGTTAGGCGTTCGTCGTGCGCGATTTCTGGACGCATTCACGCGAAGAGTGAATTTCTCTCCTTTTGAAACCTAGTTTAGACGATTGAATGAGCTATTTCTGAAGGCACAGAATAATATTCCGATTCCTCGGCTGCGAACAGTATCGATTGGTTTCCTTTTGCCTTGCACGGTGAATAGCAACGGGCTGCACATGAGTATCGGAAAAAGCTGTCTTGACAGGGCGCGATATTTTACGCGCGAACACCGCATTGTTCGCGAGTCACGAAGTCATGACTCATGAGGCGCCACTACATGCTATGGGCGGGTGTATCGTGAGCATGCGATCGCATGATGGGTTCATCAGAGCGCCCGAGCACGAGAATAGGACGAAGAATCCCGGGGAGAATGGGAGGAGATGGAATCCGACCGATTGAGCGCGGCGTTCCTCCTCAAACGTCATTTCGAGCAAATAATGCACGAGAATTTCAATTCAAAACAAGCGGAATCGAGCATCGCCACTCATTTTGATTAGACGCACGATGAGTCGGACATGTGAAATTTTGATCAGCCGCTGTCCGCCTCTCCGGAAACAGCTCCTTCGCGACTCATCGATCAGATGATTATTAGGAATTCCGGAGTCATATCCGACATTGGAGCTCGCGAAGAAGCCAGACATCCGTTCACGAGCAGGCATGAAGGCTCCTTCGAGAACGCGCTTCTGCTACAGCGTTCTGACAGCAGCTGCTTTCATTTGTGGTGTGGACATTTGTGGTGATCGACGATCATTCTGGACAGACTTGAAGGTTTTCCGCGCACGGGCAGTTGCAACTCTTGCAGTGCGGGTTCTCGCGGTTCTGATGCTGATGCTGTTCTCCATCGGGAAAATTTCAAGGATCAGAAACGAGTTCCCTCGTCATCCGAGCACGAATGACCTCATCGACGTTTTTTTCCACTTTAACTGTATCGTGGTCTTCGTCGAGGCGGCGTGGTCTTTCTGGACGAAAAACGATTTCTTACGAAAAATCTTCGCGAATCCCGAGAACGCGCGCTTCCTGAGCACGAAACGAACAGTGTTCTGGTTGGCATGCCAAGTGATCTACACATTCAGCAACATCGTCGTAATCAAACGTCACCAGCCCCTAAGGGGCATCCGGTGGAGCGACATCGACGTCTACAGCGCTGCTTACGTGTGGCAGCTCCACAACGTCGGCTTCATTCTGTATCAACAGGGTCAGTTCGTGATCCACGGAAAACTCGAAGAGCTTCGATCGCAGGCCTCGAGAGTCTCGAGCGAAGAGCTGCTGCGCGCGAAATTCGAAATCAGACTACTCACCGACGGCCTCAACCTCACGTTCAAGAGGTTTTTGTTGTTTTTGTGCGCGAAAGTGTTTGCCCAGATAAACCGCGGCTTCTCGATGGCGCTTCGCTTCGACGAAGTCAACAAAACCCAATTGGCGACTTTCATAATCATACCGTGTATACAGATAGGCTGTTTAGTAGACATGGCTCGCATCGGGAGTGAAGTGATGAAGTCGTGTCAAGAGACCAACTGGGTAATACTCTCGCGGGGCGGAAAACTCGATCCCTCTGAGGTCTGGAGACTCTCGCGACTGATGCAGTACAGTCCGCTGAAGGATTCGTTCAAGATTTCGGACTGTTTCGATTTTGATGAGAACACGTTCCTTCAATACCTCGGAGCAGTTTCGACTTGCGTGACAATCTTGCAACAGTTCGATTACAAGATCATGGCGCGCTTTGACCGCCACAAAATCAGCTTGGGCTTGGGCCCTTAAGGAAAGGGCTCTTCGTTCCTTCCGTTCGAGGACAAAACTCGAGGACGTCCCGGTTGATTATTCGTTTCGATGCGGCTATCCTCGAATCCGCAGGCGACAGTGTGACACGCGGCCAGAAGTGAAACCTGGGATTAACCCAAAGATAGCGTCGTCCGAGCTGCAGCAATCGTTTACTTCAGATCTGCGTGACGGGAGTTACCATTTTGAGACCCGGTTTCCCCCGAGGATATATTTAAAAAAAAAACACTGATCTTCGGTGGAGTCTTCGAATGTTGTTTTCTGAAACAACCTTTCATCTCCGGCGTGATTCCGTTCGAGTTGATGGAAGGACGGGACGTGCGGAAAAGACAGGGTCAGAGCATTTTGTAATATTTTCGGAAATTCCGCCCAGAAACGTTTTAACAGGGTCGGCGGTTGAGCCGACGGAGCCGCAGGATCGAAAACTGAGCAAATTGTGAAATCTTCTTTGTTAGAAAAGTTTGTTTGTGAATTCTGATTGTCCGGGTCAGTGGCCAGTGAAGAACGGTCCGCTTCCGAGAACGCGCCTGACCGAAACGAGCGAGGTCATAACGAAGGACCTCACCAAATGGATATCATCGAGGATCACTGATTCCCGCCGCCAGTTGTTTGTTATGTGTGGACACGTAATATGATAATTAGTTGTTGCCAACATGATCGGTTAATATTCAGGAATTTCAATCGGTGTTCGACTCGTTGCTCGCTTTTTGGATGCAAATGTGCTCAATAGAGCTTCCCACGTTTATTTACTCTGTGAGAGCGACAGGTAAACTCACGGTCAAAATGTTGTAAGCAGAACGATGCGAACGACAAGCCCAGAATTCCACTACGATGAGGAAATGTCCCTATCAGCAATGAAACTCCAAAACTCGATTGTTACCGTGGACATTCGAAGAGACGCGGGAATACATCGAGTTGTTTCGCGCAGTCTCCGAGAGTTTTGTCACGGAGTCAGAAAAAAATTCGTCCGGACTCCTTCGAGCATGAAGTAATGGATGGTCCCGATGAAAATTGCGAAAAAAGAGAGAAGTGTCGGGCGCTGATGTTACTTACCGAGCGGCGGATTGTCGAAATCGCGACATTTTCAAAGATGTTGGCCCACGACAATCAAACTCTGCGCT
This sequence comes from Neoseiulus cucumeris, assembly GCA_021527715.1. Classification (NCBI taxonomy): domain Eukaryota; kingdom Metazoa; phylum Arthropoda; class Arachnida; order Mesostigmata; family Phytoseiidae; genus Neoseiulus; species Neoseiulus cucumeris. The sequence continues at coordinate 376,326 of JAJSRV010000138.1, read as the reverse complement.
AGAAAACTGCACGAAATCGGACACCAGAATTCCTGTCCCCCCGTACTGGTTCACTGTCCCGCTCTCTCTGGCTGGAGACAAACAAGCGACAGCACTTTCTCCAAGAGAAAGAGCCGCATCGAGTTCATCGTTCTAGAATTGAGAAACTCGATGGCTCTGGTTTCCTTGATGGACGGAAGACGGAAGGCTTTGCCTGACGAAACCTTTCACCAATTTCTCACAAATTTTCTCGATGAAATATCGGGTTGAACCTATTGCCACGATTATCTGCCGAGGGTCTCCTTCTTAGTCGACTTCAAGGAACCGCCCAAAGCAGTCCAGCAAATCCGAAATTCGGTGTATCCGCTCAATATGGAAATTGAAGGGATGAATGTGTTTGTGAATTCCGAATAAACCAGAACTTTGGAAAATGTCACGAAAAATGGACAAGTTTGGAAGTGAATAACTTTGAGATCCCCGAAGTTTTAATTACCTATTTTGCAAGTTTTCTTGGAAAGTACAATCCTAGCGAAATTTATCACGAAATCCATACGGTTATCGAAGCTACATGAAGTTGTTCTGAACGCGTTTTCGAGAAGCCGTCTTCTCCACACATTTATATGAGAGTTCGTTGTTAATCAAGAAGAAATGGACTTCAATTGATTCATTAGCATTGAGGGAATCAGAATAACGAATATTAGGCTCGATTATCGCGATGATGGTGAAACCGGATGCTCGTAACAAGAAACGGCTCGAGAAAATAGCGGAGAACAAAGTGAATCCACCGGAACGGATGCAAACAGCAGCTGAGAGACAAGCGGAGTGTCGGAAACGTTGAAGTGAGACTTTTGAGTCTGCGGAGTCGTCGAGTTCACGGAACCGGGAGATTTGGCGTCGCGCTACGGAGCACTTCCAGCGAGTTTTTGTGGAAAATGAGTTCGGTCACAAATGTGATGTGTGGGACAGGCTTTCGTCCGTCCTTTCCTAGCGCGCCAAAATTCTGAACCTTTTGGCGCCACTGTCAAGGCATCCCGGTCGCTCTTGAAACGTGCATACGTCCTACTTGAAGACGTTTCCCCGCCACCATCTTGGTCAAAGCCTGTGGCGCTAACCCTTCGACTTTTTTCTGTTTTCTCTCTTTATTTACCCATGACGGGTTTTTGCACTTCTGCGGCCGCGGCGGACTAGAACAGAGCTCTTCCACAATTGCCTTGAACAGAGTGGGAACCTTGGAAACCATCTCTAAAGAGTCGGCACCGGCCGTGATTCAAACCGGTAACCTCCCAGTCAATGATGCCGCGCAAGTGCACATGAGTTCACGCTGACATCGCACGGGCATGCGATCGTGTCTTGGACCACTGAGCTATCACTGCCGGTATAGGGACAAATATGAGACAAACACACGTTTGAATATTATCAACATATATTGTAGTGATGGAGGTGATGACTGTCATCGAGAAAGACTTTGGATGCTACTTTGGCGCATGCGCTCGACCCATTGTCGACTGATGAAGGTATACTTATCGTCCTGAGCAAACTCGTTTCTTTACGCGTTTCATTCTAGAGTGCTAACATGGGAAGTCCCATGGGCTCCGCCGGGGTCTAGCGAGCAAACGGTGGTGGATTTTACAACCGAAACAAGATATCCGTGAAACCGTTCTTCTGTCCAAACTCAACTGTGTTCATTCGGGATAACTTTGCCTGTTTGGACGTGCGACAACAATGTTCGTTCTATCGGAACCCACGAGCGGCGAATCCCACTGGTGAAAGACGTCTCATGGTCAGTCTACGGCTCCATCTGCGAAAACTTCAACTCCGGCTTCGGTTTCGGTGAGAGAATAAGTTGTGTATTTTTCGATCCCTCAGGTGAACAATTTTTCAAACTTTTTGTCCGATTGCAAGCGTTGGCAAAACGCAGCAGCGTTGGTAATCCGAAGCAAATCTTCCAGAGAAAGGAAAGTTTCTCAGCTGCAACAGCTGTTGATAAAAGTTTGTCCGTTGTAGAGATGTTGATGCTCTGACAACATTTACAATCTTCGATCGACATGACGATTCTGGTGGGAACTGAACTTCCACTGGATCAGGATGGACCGAACGGCCGAACGAGAGCCGTTTGGGGCTGGGCGATCGAGTTTCTCATGGACTTCAAATCGCGCATGACGTGAGTCATACCACTCGGTATGAAACCGATATTTGGAAGCGGGTGACTGATGATGTCCTTTAGGTGTGGAATCGACGCCAATAACAGCCAGAATTCAACCTCGTGTAAACGATGTGGGCAGCATGCGGCGTGACGCCCGAACACGCAAAGAGACCAAGTGGGCAAGCAGCTCCGCCAAACCGACGAGTTTCACTCTTTCTCTCTTGATCCGTCCATATGATCTATATAGTCGGATCGCCGTTGCTTTGTGAATCATAATCCAGTTTCACTTATTCGACTTGAAATGAAGTGTTTAGCCGTTTTCGGAGCCTTCGTCGCCATCGCCCATGCCGGCGGTTTCGGTGGAGCTGGCGGTCTTGGTGGAGGCGGTGGACTCGGAGGTTTCGGAGGAGGCGCAGGAGGATTCGGTGGCGGTAGCGGTGGCTACGGAGGAGGCTACGGAGGTTACGGCGCCGACCTAGGCAGCGGTGGAGGATATCTCGGCTCTGGTGCCGGGTACGGAGGCGCTTCCGGTTACGGCGGTGGATTAGGCGGCGGACTAGGAGGTGGATTGGGAGGAGGATACGGCGGCGGATTAGGAGGAGGCTACGGTGGCGGTTACGGAGGAGGCTACGGTGGCGGTTACGGAGGAGGCGGCGCCGGTGGTTACGGAGGCAGCCAAGGCGGCTACGGTGGCTCCCTGGGAGGCTCTGGATACGGAGGCGGATTCGGTGGCGGTTTGGGTGGAGGTCTCGGTGGAGGATTCGGTGGAGGAGGAGCGGGAGGATACGGGGGCGGCTACGGAGGCGCGTACGCTGCCGCTGCAACGAGTAACTCGGCAGCAGCTACGAAGAATGACGCAAAAGGCGAGGCCGTGACATCGGCAGTGAGAGAGCAGAGTGAAGCCCCAAAAGCTAAGAAAGCCTAAGTTTTAAATGTTCCTGCATACATAATGTAAAGTCCGTAGATGCTGTAAACAAATAAGAAATGCGTTCCTCGCGTACTGCACCTTTTCTGGAAACAGAGTTGTAAAGCCACCAAAAGATGAGATAATTTATGGATCATGAATAAATCGTGAAGTCCATGTGAACTCGGAGAACCACAAGCCGCGTTATCTCGTGTATTCAATTCGTCTTCTCATCATTTGACGAATGATGAAAATCTGTAGCTCTCAAGATCCTAAAATCCTTCTTTCGCTGAAATTTTAGAAAAAATGATATGAACGACATGTTCAATCCCGAAACGCGATCATTGATAAAATCGGATTAAATTACTTGATGGATTCCTGGAAGCGACTCTCTTGATATGCAGTCACTTGTCGATTCATGTCAGAGACCATTTTGCAGGAGTCAAACTTTGAGGAAGTTCGTTGTACGAGATTGCCGCGATGCGAACTGCGCTGTATGAAAAGCTCCATGCGAAGCCACCTCTTTCCAGCGTCTGGATTTCATGAAGTACAACTACCGTGCTGCATTAGTAAAGCCTACCAATCTCATCCTTTTAGCCGGAAACTCTCAGAGAAAAAATGTTCTCGTGTTGCTGCTCGGAATCAATGTAATGCAGCGGTCCTTTCCAAAAGGCGTTCCGACGAGTTATTCGAGATCTTCAAGAATCTCGATGTTGTGCATCTTCATCTTTTTCTAGACCACAATACCTTTCCGTGGTTCTCACAGAGCTTATGGCTGAAACCTCAGAAGCTGGATACCTTACCTTAATGCATCGCGTGGTTTCCAAGGGGCGATGGCTAAATCTCGGTTCTCGAAGGCCGCTTCCAACGGACTCAACTGACCCTGAAAATCGTTGGTAAACGTATTTGTTCGCAGTTGCGGATGAAGTTAAGACAATTTTCGAAGCGCAACAAAAATCCTGAATACGTGTAACCTATGGAATCAATAATCTGGACAACTCTGAATCGCAGCGAGAAATCTACTGGAGTCGACGATAAGATCTCCACGAGGATGGGGTGAAACTCGTGAAAATTCAGCACAACTGGGTTCTCTCATCCTCGAGAATGATTTTTCCAGTTGATAAACTCTCGTCCTACGCCCAGGTCAACAGAATTCACTTGACAATAAAAATGAACATCGTGATGTGTGTAAGTCCCTTCATTCAATCATTAGTCAGCTGAACAGAGATAGGGGAAGGAGCCCTAATATGTATGAAGTACCTTTTCTGAAATGAATGCTGCGAACGTCTGTTGTGTGGTATTTGGAAACTGGCGTTTGATTCTGAATCCTAGCGCTATTCCCTACAAACGATGGGTCGTGGATCCCAGAAACCTCTTTTATTTCCCGAGAGAAACTAATTTAGGTGATTGTGCCGAAAAGTCTCTTAAAAAAAAAGGGTTCCCAATATGGGATACCAGGGGTGCCTAATATGGGACACTGTCTCATATTAGGAACCCCCCGGAAAACAACGATGAAGTAACTTCTGAAGATGGGAAAGCAAGAAATGAGATGAATCAGTGACTTGACGGCTCGGAGTCTCAGGCTTCATTTTTTGGAACTGAATTTTCCAGCCATCATTCGATACGACGACACAGAGCAAACCTGCATATCAAATGGAAGACTCTATGATGCTCTCTGATTTCATGCGCTGTGTGAGCCGTAGGTCTCGGATGCTTCGATTCGACGTCGAGATACGACAGAATTCGCGAATCTTCGTATCATCTCATTCGCGAGCGAAATTCGACCGATGTGCGTGTCAACAAGCGAGGTTCGCCGATGACAATCACTGATCATTCCTCAAACAAACTTATCACAGAATAGCTTTCTCACCCAGAATCGGTTGAAGGAATTCCAAAACTACGTTCATCAACTATTCAGAACGCAAAATCGGAGTTACACAAGCGTAAAAGATGACAACGACCTGTCTCTGTGGTGTCTCATATTGGGACACCCATACTATACCATATTAGGCGCAGGGAAGAATTTTCGGAAAATCTCTCCGAAACTGGATCTGCTCAGTGCATATCGGAGTTTCAAGTCAGCGCAGATTTGGGAGGCCGCTGAGGGTCATTCGAGCAAAAAATCACGTCGAAACCTTCCTGCACGAGAACTTCAGAAGAAAAACACGAGTCTCTAGGAAAAAACTCAAGTCGTCTTCTGATTCTAAAAAATGATCTCGAAGCCGCCCTAAGTTTGGAAATCGAATTTTATCAGAAACCTAGCTCTGACCCGACCATAATGAGGCAACGCGCATCCAATCACGCCAGCTTTTACTCAAAACCTTCTTTCACAACCGAGATCTCGAAGTGTCCCATATTAGAGCGCGCCTTCCCCTAACTCAGAGCTACTGTCTCCATCCGATCGCTACCATGAGCCACAGAAGGAAAACAAAATCATTCACTACTTTTTTTGAAAACCGTATCAGATTACGAACTTGGCAAATAGCGAACTTGATAGAGAACGAATTTTCCTGATATCGGACGCGAGTTAATCCCGAGCTCCGTGTCTGATATTCGCTCCACAGCAATCAGCTCCGGGCATTCATCCATGCTCGAGTAAAATCCTCGAGTGGCCCCTGGGATTGGCATGGTGGCGATATCGGAGTCGATGTGTGTCTTCGGGGCTCAAGGTATCGTTATCTGCCAGGTTCGTCTGATAAATTCTTTATCTGAGAAGTCCGCCAAGTTCGTTATCTGATAAGCTCGCTTTCTGCCAAGTTGGCTATCTGACAAGTTCGTCATGCAAAAAGTTCGTTATCTGGTACGTTCGTTATCTGCGGGATTTTAGGGTATTCCTTTGGTTGTCTTCATTTTGTTGGAGAGCACGCTTATAACGGACTTGGGAGTTTCGACTCCGAAGGTGATTGACTGAACGGATTCGACGCTAGGAGATGATATGTGTCCCGTATGAGAATGACCACTTTCTAGGAGGAATTTCCTCTTTCTGTCGGCTTTCTTTCTGGTTGGCCTTTTAAAGGTTGCTTTAGCGCGATGAATTCCTCCCACAACTATTCAACAGGTACTACTTGCGGCCGAAGTCTTGAAGCGCTACTTCCAAGTCGATCACTTCATGTCTACATAGGTGTCTGAATTCGGCGATAGCTTGAAATAATATTCCGCAATCGACGGTGCGTGCTCTGCTTTGAGATTATGTGGCTGCTTTGACTTCGTGAGTTCTCGTCAGGGGGAGCGCAAAATTTCGTGCACCTGATGTCGCTTCCTCAAAGGCTCTCACTATTCTCAAACGAGGGATTCTAATCGCAGAAACGCGCAGCATGGAATCAAACGGAGTCACTCCCGAAAAAAACTGCTTGCCATCCCAAACCACAATGGTTAGCTAAGAGAGCCCTGAGAGAATACTTCGAGCTCGATAGTTTGGAAATAATCATGGGGAGAGAAGAAATGAGCGTAACGCGGGGAGGGAATCAACGGCATTCTTCGCTTCTGCGGTGTCGTCGCGTTTAAGAGCAGGTGTCTGGAAAATCTTGAGATATAGCTGACCGCACGAGGACTCTGTTTCGTAAAGCATCGGTGAGAGGCTCGTGCAGCTTTCCATAGCAGAGAAGCGAGGAGTCACAGCTTCCGTTCTTCTCTCTGTAAAACTCGGCCTTCGTACGGAGCCGTGGTTACTCGAGTTCGGAGCTTTCCATCCGAAACAGAATTGCGAGCAGCTTACCGTCACGCTTGGTGTCGGGAACTAAGCCATTGACTAGGCCTCGTGAAAAACCGCAATCTGTTAGAACAGCGAAAGAACGCATTGATGGTCCGATGAGAACCTCTCAGATAAGGAACCTCGATTTCGATTAGGCTTTTCGTTGTCAGGGAATGGTGCTTCGAATGTTTCTGTTTCTCGCCTGAGAGACTCATTGTACGAGAAGCTGCTTGCCTGAGGGATCATTTTCCGAGTTGAAAGGTTGCTCGTACGGGGAATTCTAGGGTATTTGTGCCATGATTTTCATGGAGACATGGCTTCCATAGATGCGAATAAAGCTCAAAACTGCTCTGAGTCAAAACCGAAGTTATTGGAATGATACCTCAAGGGTCACAAGAAATTCAACAGGAATTTCTCTATGTTTACAGTCTAGCAATGCCTCTATCGGGCTCAGTATCCCGTGCACATACACACATACTCGAGTGCGATCAACCTCTGCGTGTTCTGCTTTTTGAGTAAGGAGAGAATGAGCCGCGGTGGTGTTGAACGACTATCCTGGAATGACTACAGACTATTACCATACATTGGTAGAACCCTAGCATTGCTCGCGAACCTGACTGTAACTTATCGAACGTTCCAGCAGTGTGACCCGTGGACGTGTGAGCAAATCTTTCAATGCAAACTCCCCAGAATGGACAAAGAAAACTATGTCTCGATTATGCAAATGCCAGCTCCGAGCAAACGCAACGACAACACAGGCAATTCTTTCCACGCAATCGACGTCGTCTAAGGAGGGCACTCAAAGCTGTGCGCTTCGAGCTATATTCATCGACCCTGCCTCCCAGAGACACTTTTGGTGAGATCATTCGGCGAGCCGAATGTGGCAATGGCGCTTGTACTTCAGCGATCGAGTCAAACGATCATAGGCCGAAATTGAAGAGCCCAGTTCCAGAACGTCACATCTCCGGATTTCCTGATTTTGAGATTTCTGTAAAATCTTATATATCTCGAAAGCCCGCACCTCTGAGTAAGAAAATCGTTCCCCTAAAGAGCTTCTTTCCTGATTTTACCCGACTCATTTCTCTCAAAATCGATTCGGTACGGCGATCGCTGTGCAATCGGAGCGCCTCATTCTCAGCTCTCCAACAGAGAGAAGTCTTTCAAGATCGGATCCAAATCAAACAAGTTACGATCTCCGCAACTTAAGTCGATAACACTCCGATATTGCTCGGGAAAGCCTAAATTTCAGATTTCCAGTTCCAAAACGGCACATCTCCATCATGTCATTGCCTTGTTTACCAAGTTCTTGGCCAAATTCTGATTTTTTCTTCAAAAATCAATTCTTATTCCAGCTATCCGGATCCAAAACGTCACATCTCCAACGAGCCGATGCCTGGTCCGCATCGTTCTTGACCGAATTTCTGATTATCTCCTCCGGAATCGAGAGATCTTAACAAACCTTCCAACCAAAAGTGGGGATGAGATGTCTTGGGACTGGGTTGATATTTCTGATTGCTCCCCGAAGTTGATGAAATCGAATCTAAAACTAGGAGTAAGCTAAGACTTCGAGTCGGGTGAAATCGAGGTTTAAACTTGTCGGTGATTTTTGTCTTCTCATTCTCATCATGTAGGTGACCCAAGCCGGACCTTTGGCTCTCTAGCGTCAGGCTGGAGAGATTGAAGCGATGCATATGCCGGGATGTCAAAGAAGTTCGAGATTCCGGTGGTGTTCCGGGCTCGCTGTCTGGTCAATCAGTGTCGAACATAATTCGACGACGATCAAAAGTGGATGTAACCGCCATTTCGAAATCATTTCAGCGATATGACTCCCACAATCATGCATTGAGACAGCGTCACGGTCATATATCGGATTTTTTTCCGACAAAGAAGGGCATTCCTGACCGATCCGACGCTAGATTACTGTCTGGCTGTCCGGCCCCTATCATTTGGCAGATTGTTTGACGTTGTGAAAACCATATTGTGCTTCACAGAATGCCAATATGGGGAATATCTCGTTTCCAAATGAGCGGAACCGAACTCAGTCGGCTCGTTTGTTGGATCATTCGCTCAAATAGAGCTGCGGTCTCGGCTGGGCTTTCATTACAAAATGATTCAGTCCGTGGTTGTGTTCTGTGTCTTGGGACTCGCGACAGGGGAACAAACTGTCAACGGAGGTGTTCGAGGGAGCTTCCCCACCGAAAGTTCGACATCCACGAGCCCGTACGTGTCTCAAACTCAGAGCAAGACAGCCAATGGTCAGTTGCCCACAAAGTTCTCCCCGGAACTTGGACACCAGGCTGGCGGATACCGAGGTTATTTCCCGTCTAGACACGGATTTTTCAACCTGCCGCTCCCCCAACGACCTCAGCGTCAACATCCTTACTTGATGCAGCAGTCGATGGCGAATCCAGTTTATGCAGCCCAATTGCCAGTGACCGAAACGACGGCTACAGTTCCTCATCCGTTCGGTATGATCAGATACCTCATCAATAGAAACTATCCGTCATCGCTAACTCCTTCGCAAACCTTGACCGGCTACCCAACGATTCCTCTCCAAAGCTTCACTCAACCTCATCTCCAAATCGTTCTGCCACCTCATACGAAAACGCCGACCGACTACTTGGAGCCGTAGGATTGTCTGTCCAAACTTGTGAGAGGGTGGCCCTCTGCGATTGCACTTCTGGATATCGAAAGAGCAAATCAAAGAGAACCTGAACGGTGATTCCCTGTTGTGATGCGTGATTATTATATTCGTGGATTAGGTTTTGTTGGCATGAGTCAGGGGTCGTAGACTGAGCAAGTGTCGCAAATCCAGGTGTATTTGAGGCTATTACCTGTAGGAACTTTGAATGATTGAAGAACGTTTATTGCGATCGTCCTTGTCAGCAGGTCGATAAAATATTTCATTTCAGCGTTCGGAGGAATGTCCATTGTTGAAGGGCCAATCATTTCCAGCTCAACATTAACTTGTTTTCTGCCATTTAACTATGACATGGATCATCGAGTGATCATCGACACGATTGATCAATCACACTTCATGGTAAAGTTAACCATAAGCCATGAGTGATACTAGAGATGGGAGACGGGGTAGAAAAAGGTAGTTACTGAGGTATCAGAGATCAATTGTCTATATCTGAGATGCTTCCTCTGTATCCTTTGTCCGGGACCTAGGTGCTTCGGAAACCGTTGGATTTCGGTTGTAGTACATCCTCACGCTCGCCGAACGATTGTTGTCCTCATCTTTCACCCCACCGTTGGACGCATATTGAGAGCATTCGATCTATTTTGCAGTCCGCTCGACATAGATGACCCAGACGAGGTTTCCCTTAGTCAATGATTAAGAGCAAGCGATTCTGGCGAAATTCAAACGCTTGCCTTTCCATGATTGTCGGCTTTTGCAGTTCGTTCAAGGAGAGTGGCAACCGTGCCTCCTTCAGTTCCGCCAAATGTCCTTCCAAGAAGCCAACAACGTGGCCCGAGTTTCCGGCGTAGCGAGACTTCGAATTCTTGAAAGTGTGACCAAGTAGAGAAGATATCGAGGATATTCTACTGGAATTCGCCCGGCATCGGAAGCTGAAGTTTTCTTTCTCTCTCCATGAGGTTCTGAAAGCTCCTTTCGAAATCTAAAAATTACATTAGCCCCAAAAACTCAATACAGCGAACAAGTGGGGAACCCCCAATTTTCTTTGCTGTATCACAGTTCGTCCAGGAGTGCTTTAGTGGAGCGATTCCACAGGGTTTGTGTTAGAATGGGCAGAAAGCTTTGAAAAGGTGGGGTTCGTCCTCAAGAAATCTGACAACACTATTTCCTGGGTCGTTCGAGGCGATCCGAAGACTCTCGATTTGTATAGAAAAGCAGTTTCAATTTCAGAGCTCCTTATCGCGAAACTCAGCCCTTCATGGGAAAAGATTCCATCGGTGATTCATGCTCTGAAACAGCATTTTCCAGAGGCCCAAAGCATTTCGATCGAGGCATAGATGATCCAGGTTCCATGCATGAGAGAATAAGTAGCCGGAATATGATGCGGCAAAGGATTTCCGTCACTGCACGCTCGTTACCCGCACACCGAGCATGACGTGCATGGTGCATCCTTTCTCTAATCGTCCCCCGGTAAGCCATTTCCCGTTTATTCCCCCAGGTCGCCGCAAGGGTGGGTTGTTTTGGGATGACGGGATGTGAACTCGCGAACTTACGCTGCTGAAGGCGCCAATTACGTCAGTTTGGTCGTTGCCGACGCGACCTTTATCGAGCGCAAGAGTTGTTGTTGGGTTCGGTGTCCAACATCGATTCGAAGGCTTGACTTGCCAAAGAATTCGTTGTTTGGTATTGCTTGTTGAGCTGTGATATTTGTTCGCGTGCGCGTTGGCGCGGCGGAGTCGTTCTGACCAGAGAAACGACTGCGCCGCAGTTAAAGCGCTTGCCATTCTGTTAGTCGGATTGTGAATCAGTGAAGCAGCCAAATTCTATATCAAAAATGGCTTTTATCCGGAGTCAGTAAAGTGTGAACTAAGTTGTTGCTCCAACTTTCTCCTCAAGGCAGTCACAGATATGCCCATGATTGAAAGCCGCTGTTTTTCCAAGCGGGCATCAAGGAGGCGAAGTTGGCACGATTGTGCGCTAAATCCAACGGAAACTCTACAATTTGTGGAACTAACGCATCATCGGACGGAAGTGCACCCGCATCGAGGGGCGACGACATCGAGAACGGCCTTGTCTCAGTTTCTGAGGCACTCATTCTAAGTTTAGGACAGTGATAACGACGAAAATTGGAAACCGAAATAAAACCTCAGACTTCTGTCGGACTTCTGTTGCCTCGAGAATCGCCAAAAAAGTACAACTTGGATATGCTTGTCCACAATCGACATCCGCTAAAATTGGCGGTGAAAGCAGTGCGAAGGGGTCATGGGTTCGGTGAGAGACGTTCGGATCTTCTCCGGATCACATGCGGACGAAGATTCCCGAAAATCTCGAAAGTTGACGCCTGGTTGACTTCCAGCGGGATCGACTCCTGTTGCTTGAAGCGTCGATCTGCTTTTTCGATGGAATAGATTTCAGTTCATCCGTATAACTCGTCGCTCGGACAGAGAATTGCAATGTTCACGCTCGAGCACGCTCTGAACTCCGGTTGGAGACAACGACAACCGCTGTCCACTTGGCCATCTCGTCGGGTAAAACTTCTATTCGTAGGATTTCTGTGCCAAAAACTAAGAGACAAACAGAAGTTTCGGTTGACTGTCCAGTCCGAGGATGATGAATGTGGATTTAAAAATTGAATCTTTGTTGCTTTCTGTGACCGTCTGGCGTATCGACTTTCCAGCCCACTGATTCCCGTTCACCGAATGACTTTTAAAAGGAGAATTCCGTTCCAAAACGATATTTTTCCTCCATTCTCTTGCATTCCAATGATGAGACTGTCCCCGGGGAGTGAGGCCTTGTGTTGTGAACAAGAAACGAATTTTGAATCCCGGAGACATTGGACAATGCGTCAACCAAGAAGCTGCTCTATCCGGAAGTGGCCGCTGTGAAAGCCTCGATTTGTGATCCGGTCCCCAAGATGGTACAAAAATGCGGGCCCTCAACCCCCCCTCCCCCCAAAAAGAAATCCTGGTTACGCGCCTGAATACAAACATTTCTCCATCCTCATACCTCCATGAATCGAAAGCCGTCGCTGACATCGAACTCAATCGACTAGGATCCCACTCGGAACTTCAGAATGCTTTCTGAGATGTATCGATATTGTCTGGATTTTATTTTGTCTTCAGATGATGCCTTCCGGGATGACACATCAGCTTTTCCTTACTTTCTGAGAAGTTTCGAACTCCAAGCTTTGGAAAGTGGGATCTACATACGTTCGCTCCATTGCATGACACGCGAATCCAATAGTCACCGCTAGGCTTGGTCTGGCGACTCGAAATTCTGGGATAAGATTCAAATATTGAATTCTGAGATAGAATTCCAGACCCACGTCCTCAACCGCGGAAAACTTTCAGCTCAAATTTGCGTCGAAAAAAAACAACGATCCAATGAGCAGCTCAAACTCTCACGCAAAACCTAAAGAGTTCTATCGGAGCTTGACAGTCTAACTGACGGGCAGTCGACTGCACAACGGATTTCCTATCGGGGAAGCTTTGAACGATATGCGATTTCCCGCCCTACATTGTCGGTGTTCAGTCGCTGAACGTTCACCCTCTGCCACGATTGAAGGATTCGTTTTGGCAAGAACAAGTTCTGGAAAACGAAAGAGATTGCTGACGTGCGGCTCAAAAGATTGCGTCAGAGATCGCGGCCCCGCAAAGCGCGGTCGCAGCACTGAGAAGACAGAATCGCGATTTTTCCAGATTTGCATAGTGATGTCATACAGCCCCGAAAAGCGGCGTAACCATCTGAGAGCGAGTTAACCCGCTCACCCACCGAACAAGCCAAGAGCAAGTTAGCAATTCAGGCTGGCGGCAAGCTCACCCGAGAGAAAAGTTTATATAAAGAACACTGGGACCGCAGCGCGTCAGAACTACCATGCGGCAAAGCTGAAAATGTGGTCTGCCATCGTATTCCTCTGTGTGAGCTCGGCGACAGCGCAGTTCAACCCCTTCGGTTTCAATCCATACTCTGGACAGCAAGGCTTTGACAGTTATGGCTCGTACGGCGGCCCAGAGTTCAGTCAGTTCCAAGGAGTGACTACGAACGGAAGAGATTTCAATGTGAATTCATTGACCGGTTACGGTGTTCCACCCGGTGTGAACTATGGAGAGCAGAGTTTCGCTGGCCAGGGCTTCGGTCAGTACGGTGCCCAAGGTTATCCCGGTGTGGAAGGTGGTTTCCCTCAGGGAGTGGGCCAAAATCATCTGCAGCAAGGTGGGCCCACTCCGGGGCTCAGTGCTCAACACGAGAGCAACGTACAGCACGGAGCCCAAAATTTCAACAACGGAGGCCGGGGACAAGGGCCAGTCATCGGTCAGCCGGGACAATCTGTGTTGAATCCTGGTCATCAACAGAACGTTCCGCTGCCGAATCAAATCAGAGCCAATCAAGCTGACGGACAAGGACATTCACAAAGTCATCATGCCTCTCAACAGCTAGCGCCACAGCACGAGCACCAGCAGCACCATCATCAACAGCACCAGCACCAGCACCAGCAGCAGCATCATCATCATCAAGAGCCTCAACGTCTCCATCAAGGTCACGGAGAAGCACAAATCGGGAGTGGTCATGTACCGTCTCCGCACATACCCCACTCAGGAGTTCACGAAAACCAATTTGAAGTGAATTACAACGGTGTTTCACAGTATCCAGAGCAGTACCAAGGACAACAATTAGGACTTCAGGTACCTCAACAGTACCAGCAGCAGACTCAACAGCACCACGGAGAAAAGAGCGCTAGCTCACCTTCGGCCTCATCCGCGCCTCTGGAGAGCAGCGGTTTCAAAGGTATTCCTTTAGAAGCTTTCGCTCAACCAAATTACGGACAGCGGCTCCAGCAGAATCCAGGGGAGCCACCGCACTCTCTGAGTTCCGGGGAGCCTCAAGGTCAGAGAGCGCACGACCAGACAGAGGAGAGCACCAAGAAGGAGGTCAAGAAGTCGTCTTGAGGCTCTCGAATCGAGATTGGAATGTTCATCAGATGTTGAAGGGTCCATGATTGGTTTGAGAAACGAATAAACGGTCGGATATTTTGTACATAGCCTGGGGAAAACGATGGTCTAGAGTTTATTTTCCGCTCTTTTAACGTATTATCCATATACAAGCGTCACTTCGATGTTTCTACTACTTCTCCGGCTTCCATGCGGCCCGCCTCCGCGATGATTCGCCGGACCGACTCCGATGCCCTGAAACTGATTCGACAATTCCGGCGCAATACCAGCAACATTTGTTCTTCCTCCAAGAGATCCATGGGTGACTGCAATAAGGAAGCCCTTTTTAATTGGCTGGGTTTTTTCTTTGTTCCTCGTAAAACAGATCACACGAGACTTCCGTCAGCAGGGCAGTTTTGCCTAGAAAACAATTGCGAGGCTGATAATGATTGCGTGGATGCAATAATTCTGCAGGTTGAACTCTACGCGGTCTCCACATTGCTTCCAAAGATCACGGAACATATGAAGTGGGAAAATCCCGAGACCATTTCCCATGAGCGGAAACGAAGACGCCTTTCGGAAGCGATCCTCCGAACGTTTGAAGTTCAACTTGCGAAACAATCGCATCCACCCAGTAAACCATGGATCCAGCCAGCATTCTAGGATTATTTCCCCTTGGTTACCGTCTTTCGCCATTCTAAATATTCGCTGTGCTTCTGCTCTTTTTGAAACTGATGTTTCATTCGGTAAGAGTCCTTTTCAGCCGCTGGTAAAGTTCTCCATTTCGTCGCTAGTTCTCGACATCGACCCTGGGAAGGAGATAAATGTTCAAACGGCTGATAGAATAGAAAAGAGAGGAGAGTCACAGCCGATATCACTGCTTCCTTTTCGAATAATTCTTGAGGGAGCCAGCTCCAGAAGAGTGGTGGAATCGGAATGTCACGTACCACAAGTTTCGCGGAACCAGCCAAGTTTCTCGCTTTGCTCTTAAACCCTAACTTCTCCTCGTACTCGTCCTCGGTTCTCTTTCGGCCCTGGAAACCGGGGTTTTCTAACACAGATACATCCACATATGGACAAACGATGATATCTCTCATTAGCAGTTTCATATAGCTTACGTCCACTTTGTAGTGGTCATCGACGAAGAGTTTGAATGAATTAACTGGACACGTTTCGGGCTGCTTCATCGTCTTGCGGAGGGTGTTCAATCTTCGCCGGGCCGCCATTCTTCTACTCTTCAGAGTGCGCATGGTTTTAACAAACACCTGTTCTGCCGTGAGACTCTCGTTGAAAGCCTTCATTCGCGCCTCAAACGTCGCTGCGAGCTCCGCATAGCTGTCCCTATATGGCTGAAAATATGATGTTCGAGACTGAATTTATCGATGAGGGCTATTCGCGGTGGGCATACTGATTTCACAGACGCGTCATGCCCGAACGATTAAGAGCTCTTTTCCTCTCCTTGACTCTAGGAGTCCAACACTCAATCTCCAGGAGCGCAAAACCATTTTGCGCCATCTTCGGGAGAGGGGCAACGGACGATGGTGATGGACTTTAGCATGGAGCTTTATGGGCTGGATAAATCTCCCTTGCTTCGCTACTGCTTTTGGAAAATGAATTCAGGCGCTAGGAAATCTCGTAAACGCTAACTCGGCGTGGGATACTTGCGAAGGGAACCTTCAGGGTCCCGAGAAAGTTTCTTCGTACGACTTCGACGCTGAACTCACTTTTTTTTCCTCCTCACTCAGAGAATTCCACAATTTCCCCAATCTCTTCGTTTGGATATCCATGGGGACACCGCGAGTTGAGTTTTCCGAAAGGAACATAGAGTACACGCTCCGGAACTTCTTGGGAGCTCTGGGTAGGCAGCTCCCGGAGCTCTCACTGGTCCTCATAATTCTGAAAGATTGAATTGGCTTCTAACTGGATGCAAATAGCATATATCGTTCCACGACTGTGCGCGATCTCTGAAGCCGCACTGTAGAGTTTCCTTCATATGATTCCTCGTTCCTCGAGTCTCAGTTCTCTACTTACTTTTCCGAGGTCTCAGTCACCGGTTGCGTAATGGCTGCCGATAGGAAGCGAGCCGAAAACTTAAGATTCGCGCACATTTTAGTTAGCCGACCGATCGCACAGAGCATTTTGAATAGGAATCATGTGCTAGCCGCACATTTATCGGAATCAAGTCAACGAGATTCTCCACGCAGCAGCCGTGTGGGGAGACGGCAATAGTGCCCCACAACAAACGAGCTGTTTACATGGATGGATGAATTTCCCGAGAGCGGGCGGTAGGAGGAGGCCGCGAATTGCTATGGTCTAGGAACGGAGAGCCCGCCGCTTTGGCGGAGCATGAGAGCAGTCATTGGATGCGCTTTGTCTGTGACTGTGACTGTGTCTCCAAAGAGGTTGCAGGCTCCGCCGAGAAGTATGGGATGCGTATCAATTATGGGCCACTTTCCAGTTTTGCCGTGATCCAGTTTTCCCTGATGACAAAGGCGTGAGATACGATGAATAAGATGGCTCATTGAAATTGTGGGCGAGGTTCAATTCTGAGAGAATCGAATTATGCCGAGCGGGCATTCCTCTCCTGCTTGAGATTACTCGGGAATAGAATGCTAAAGACGGCAAACTCCACATGAAGCTCGTTTAATAGTCCAAAGGTTTCTGTCCTCTTCCCTCGGTTCGGACTCCGGAGCTGCGAACCATTTCCGATAGAACCGCATCTCTTTTCTGATGATTGGACCTAAACTCACTCCCTATTTTCATGAGGCAGGTTATCCTCGTATACGATCTGTATTAGAAGTCTAGCCCTACAACGTATTAGACTTGAACTTCCTCATGTGTTCTAGCAGGCAGACTTCGAGCCGCTCAGTTCTGAGCACCAGTTCTGGGTTCCAAGAACCCAGTTTTGTTCCATGTGACATGTGACTGATCTCGCCTTCCGCCAAAGCAGCGGGCACATCTCGCCAGGGCTGCATCAGTCGGCTGCCTCCTCCGACCGCCCGCTCCCGGAAAATGCGTCCATCCATGTAAACACTTCGTGCATAGTGGGGCACTATTGCCTAGACCCGCCGTGTGTTTTCGAACACTTGTAGAGGGCGCTACGGTCGCTTCAAGCTCAGACCACGCGGGCTCGGACACAAGCACTAATATATAAACAGTCAACAACAGGAATATAAGAATTTCTTTGGAAACTGAATTCTCATTGAGATGTTTTCCAATTTGGGGCGAAAACACGCCAATGATTTCGGGGGAAACTCGCTGAACGAGAGAAAAATTTGAGATGGACTCCGACAGCTCAGGCCAGGGGAAGAAATGAAGAGAGGTTTTTGTGTGCTGCACAAGTTTGTCGGTCTCTTGAATTTATTAGTCCTGAACACAAGCATGTACCCTATGAAAAGCATAGAGAGAGAGAGAGAGCATGCGTCGTCTTGATGCTACTTTTGGACGCTCCCATTCATTCCAGACTCTCCTTCATTGGAAACTAGGCATGTTTTCAACGCACTCCGTGTGCGTGTTCAGCCGGGACGGTCCTCCAAGATTTTCTCAAAACTGGACTTCTTTATTAAATAATTTCTAGATATCTGTAATACAAAGTCTGAGTGAGATGAGTACGCCACAAAAATGGACAACGTCTGATTTTCCCGGAGCGAGGAAGCGAAGGAATCTCAGCGAGAGTTCTGACCACAAGATTAGACGTTTGACTGATTGTGAGCAATGGACTGTGACATCATGACTCCATGTGAAAGACACCAGAAAATCGAGAGTATTGGTGAACTCGTCGCATAGCATGTTCCATGTTCTGTTTTTGATAATTACCTCCTTTTCCCAGTTGCTGAACTCTCTGGCTCTCTGTTTCAATAGATCGCTATATTTCTGACGGTAAGCCTTTCTTTCTTCTGGCGGCATCCTTTTCCATTTCGTACTGACTTCTTGAACTCGACCCTGGAAAACAAAATCAGTGGCCTATCAAGTCGACTCTTAGATTTTTGATTTAAAGGGTGCGGACGAATCTTGCGAGTTGATTTCCAAGGGGGAAAACCTGAAATCTGCTTCCAGCACTCCGAGATTCATGGTTGACGACCTGAGCAAGGCAAAAACGACACTTACAATGAGTTTCGCACGACCGACCATTTTCCTCGTGATGCTCTTGGTACCAAGATTCTCCTCGTATTCGTCATCAGTACACTTCCTGTCCTAGATATGAAGCTTGTCTCACGTTAGTATGAACTCACCGGTCATGGATCATTTCCGAAACTTTATAACTGGATGTTTCTAACAGATCGTGGAATTCACCAACTCACATTGTGATAGAAGTGATCCCGGAGAAACATGCAATACGAATTCCAAGGGAGCCTTTTCGATTTACCCAAAATCTGCTCACAAATACTGATTCTCTGTCGTAAATCATCTGTACAGCTTCCTCTTATTTCATCCACGACTTTCTCGAATCGTTCTTCGTCGGTCAGATCCTCAAGCGCCGAAGTTGTTCGTGCCTCTAGTTTCTCTTTATACTGCCGACTGGCTTCTCTGTACGGCTGAAAACCCAATCGGAAAGTCAATACTTCAATACTGAAGCCTCTCAGAGAATTGTCTCTGAACTTTCATGCTTGATCTCAGACATCTGATCTCACCCTTTTCTCCTCTTCACTGAGAGACTTCCACAGTTTGGCCAACCTCTTGGACTGGACTACGAAGGCGATACCTTGAACCCAATTCGCTTTGGTAAATAAAGAAAACAGATTCACATGACGTTTCGGTTCGCGCGTCAGATGTTTGTAGAAATTGAGCGATCGGGCGGAACGTCTGAAAAACAGATTCGACGCTTCAATCGTTTAGGAACGTACAGGACAACGACTCGGGGTTTGGCGAGGTCCCTAGGAAGCTGAGTTTTCTGTCATTCGCTTCTATAATTGCAGCTTTCTCCGATTCTCCACTCACCGTGGTTCGCACGCCGGCTGCACTTTTTGAGCGATAGCCGCTCCGGTGCGAACTGACAGCCGCTGATTGACACAGATTATCAGCTGAGTCTTTGAAGAGAGCATGGCAGCGATTGATATTGATAGGATACTACAAATTCATTAAGTGCATATTCCGAGTCGCGTGTTTCACTGCGCGGCATCAGCGCAGTCTGTTTATAGGGGGCGCTCTAATCGCTAGCATTTCGAGCCGCGCGAGTTCCTCCGCTTTAAAGGCAAAGCCATTCTGAATCGCGAATGATGACACGACGCAAGATGGACTCGTCCAGTTGTCACCCATTGTCTTTCCCAGCTGGATGTTCCTGGCGTGTGCTGCGGAGCTCGGGTACCGGACCGCAGTTCCATCTGCTCCCGGTGCGAGAAACCTCAGAGTTCTACTTCGGAGGCTAATGCCTGGAGAGATTGGAAACCATCAGAACTATTCTCGAGGTTGCTTTGGAATCCCCGCACCACGCATCCGAACCGACGAATTCACAGATGTAGTTTCTCTCGACCTTTTTTCATCCCCACGCGTCTCGACGAGATCATCCCAGCCCAAGACGCAATCGCAGAGAGGTCTAATCGCCAACGAGTATTGAATGATGATGTATTTATTCAATGTGATCCATATACAGTTCATGAGGGGGTGAGTGGGAAATCGATGAAACAATGCGTTGCTCATCTGTCCATCAGCTCGGTCGAGTCCAAACCGATGATGGTTGCCGGTTGCTGCTCGGAGAACAGAGCCGTCTTCTACAGAAGTCACCGCCGGGCTTTGGTACTGTAAATCAGAAAGGTGGAAAACGATTAGTCTGATAACCCGGGAGCATTTCCAATGAGACGCTTCAGGCGGAGACGGATGACTTTATGGTTAGTAGAATCAGTTCGAAGAACGATTCAGGTCAAGGTCTGATTGTTCACTGCTGTATTCATGTGTGCACGATATCTAAACGGAGACCACGTTCGCTGGAAAAAACAGCGCCGAGGGAAAATCGAGAATGTCCAGCACTCCACTGTCTGACGACTAAATTCGCAAGAAGGAGGAACGAAGTGGCACCAGCCACCCATCACAAGGCTGAATGTAAGAAGAGAAACGCTGGAAGACAGTCAGGAGGTTTTGAAGAGTTAGCCTAAATGAAAATCCTGCAGACGGCATACGATCCCAAGAGATCCTCTCGTTCTCTGCCCACCGTCAAGGCGTGTGTCCTTGCCGACAGCGGGAACGAGGTCCGATCTAGGTGGTTACTCAGGAAAGAGACAGGAATAGCCGATTTTTAAGAAGAACACGAACTTTTTCTGTACAGTAGCTTGACGTTCATTCTCAGGGACCAAACAGAAACGTGGAGCTAGATGTCCGAACAAAACATTCTACAAAATACCGTGCCAGGTGCTCTGTTTCGTTCCGAAGATGAGGAAATGCTTGAAGGGAAATCCATTCAACTTTGACCATTCATCCTCGAGAGAGAGGTCAAGGAAAATTCAGTAGCAGGTATCGTCCCAGCGTCCAAGGAGGTGTCGGACCGCGTTCAGAGTTTTTTCTCTGCGTCTGGTATCCAAGCAAATCTAAAGTTCACAATCGCTTCTGTTATTCTTCTCATCTCAGCGCTGTCTGGTTCTCAGCGCTGTCCGCCGAATAGAAGTCGAATCGTTTCCGGGAGCAGAAGTCGAGCCCCGTGAAAGACCTGATCGAACTCTGACAAGTTAAATTCTGCGAGGTGAGTCCACTTCTTCGGCTCAACTGGAATGAAAATAGAAAAAGCCAAGGGTTAATTTTTCGTTCGAGGAAGCGCATGGTGAGACTCTAATCTAACCCAATGAATAAGTTCCTGCGAAACTCACCTCGAGGCTCAATTCAACTTCAGCGTTGCTTCTTCCATCGAGGGGTATCCTGTGGGAGTTCTCTCGATGATCAAGTTTGGTCTCTGAAGCTCCGAGATGCTCTCACATTCGGCTTCATGAGTCAAAACGAGATCCAGTCCTAGGTTCCCTCGATTTTGTGGGTCCTCCAAGCTTAGTGCATTCAGGACGATCGCATTTCTCTCCTGGCTCCGTCCTGGATGCCCTCCGTCTTCGAACAAGGTCTTGCCGTTTGCCTTCCTTGTGCATCGATGATCCTCGAATTGCCGTCTTCAGATTCCAAAACAAAACCTCGTCCCATCACGGTTCCACGGATCCTCGGAGACCTTCCTGAACATTCTCTCTCAACCTCCTTTGATTCGAGACAGGATCTCCCTCATGGTGAAATTCGATCATGAAGGGCGCTCTGGACGTCGGTTGTCGATGGTAATTTGGTGAATTTGGTATTCTGATAAATTTGCCATTTTTGGTTTTCTATACCTCCCTCGTGAGAGGAGATCTCAGTGAAAGCTAAGGCTGTGCGCTTCGCAACTAAACTCAGGTCAGTCGAAATGATCATTGAATTTCTTCTGTGTATCACACTATTCTATGAAGAATAGTATTCTCATTTTATTCTAAACAAATATTTCGGTACTAGCTTGCAGTTTTTGAATATCGCTAAAGCGACGTGCATCGGATCTCAAGTTCGATCCCATTCTTCGATTGTCAAATCGGCAGACGAAGATGCACGGACCACGAAACAGCGATAAGAATATCGTTCTGATGCATCACGTGCCGGAAGATCAGCCCGGACCAGATCCTGGATGCAATGTTTGTGCCTTTCTTGCAATGATTCATCTTATTCTAATATTCCCATCAAACGGCCATGTACTCCTTTCGGGATACCTAGAACAAATACATGAAACTGCACTCGAAAGAAGCTCGAGGAAATGAAATGACTCCAATGGTGCGGGGAAAAATTAAGAACACTTGTGACACGAGCGCGAAACACGGGAAATCTGCGCTCAAAATAATTATATCCTCCGCAATTCTCTCCGACAACAATAATCTCGCGCTCCGAGACTTGTCCTCTGCACCTCGACACGTTGAACAGTGAAATAGATGATGAAAAATCCACGAAATATTCGATCGCCTCCACACACGCTATTACGGACAAGTCTGGGGTTTTTGCTGGAACTGAGTTCTAGATCCCCAGTGAATCATATTCTTTCCATCGTGTATTTCAGGCCGATAAACCGCTCTGGCACGATGATTCCGTGTTCTCTAGAAGCCACCTTCACTTCAGCTCCGGAAATGGTTCGTTCCCCGTTCCTCCCAACCAAACTCACTCTGCAAAGATCCTAACATATCCCTTGGTCGCTGCATTCGGCTCGATCCCGCACCGGAAGCATGACACCGTGTTCGCCGAGAGGGAAATTAAATCACGAAGTGACTGAATAACTTGAAACTCACTGTCTCTTGGGTGCCCTTTGATCGTCTTCCACATCGACGGGGGTCCTTTCTCGACCTCGTTCTCGACTTCGTTCTGAAAGACCGTTTTTGTCTCTGTCTTCACGGCGGCCTCGCTTCCGTTCGCGGACCTCGCCTTCTTCTCGGTCGTCTTTCCTCCGGCTCCGTTTCCGAGGATCATCGGCTCCCCCATTGCCATTCGGCTCTTCCGGTTTCGGGGGTCGTGGAAGCGGTTCCTCACTCGTTCGGATCCTTGAATATGCAGAAAAAAGACCGAAGTTCTTTTTTGATTCAAATATGTACACAGAGGGACCGAGAGGCTTAAGATGCAAAAGTCATTCTTTGAAGCCGCGTTTCGATCTACAGTTGACGGAGGTAGTACTCACGGTGGTTTGACTTTTCTGACTTCCTTCGGCCGAGGCGGTATGGGTTTTGGTTGTTGAGCTGGCGACGTGATGTTCGTCGCTGCGGTCGCGGTATTCGTACTCGAATTCGGCGTTGTTGGAGTGGTCACAATGGCGGGTGTGTTGGGAACTGCCACTGTTGGATTCGGTGCATTAGCCTGAGCTGCCGTAGTCGTCGCGACCACCTTCTTCGGGATCACGGCTTCTTTTTGATGGAACTCTTGCTCGGGAACACATTGATTCTTGATCGTCTTCAAGTGACCAGAGTACCTGTAAAACACATTTCGTTTTCAGCTCGATCGACTTCATCAGAAACTGCCGGCATCGGAGCAGGAGCTCGGCACTTACATGCTAGCCAACGAGAAGACGTCTTTACGGTTATCCCGCTCTTCGGTTTTGATTTTCTCGACTCGTTTGTCAAGAGCCTGGTACAGATTGCTGATTTTCGGGAAGTGAGGAATGAGTTTCGTCAAGACAATGAGACCGTTCTTGAGCTGTACGTCGTTGTCGCTTTCCAAGCAGATGACCAGAGCCTTCGTAAGTTTGTAGTGCCATTTGTGACAGACGTGACGGTAGTTTTCGTAATCGACGTCATTGTCTCGGTGACTGTTGTCACCCTGCGCGCCCTTGAACCGCGTGACGAAACCAGGGTACTGCGCGCATTCCTGATTGAAAGTTTCCTTGCGGGCGTGCCAGCCCATCATCACATCGAGGAGGGTTCCGAGGAACAGTCCGTAGTAATACGCCTCAGATTCCGTGCACAATGCCACTGTGTAGGTGATGTCGCAGAAGATTTTATCGAAGCATATCAGAGTGGAGAAGTTCTGCGTTTTGAGCTTGTGTAGCGTGTGCACGAAGTGAGCGCAATAAACCGCATCCATGGGAGAGAATCGACACCGTGGAAATAGACACAACTGAAGGAATTGGGTTATGGTGTCATTTTTGAGCGTGTGTGAAATGAACCACGAATCTTTATCTTGACGTAGACGTGTCAGGACGTGCGCCACGTGCTCCTCCTGACGTTGGACCTCGTCCTGGAGCTTGTCAATGAGCGCCACGCAGCGTTCGCGGTCTTTCTTCTTCTTGGCAGGAGCTAACTCCTTGTTCTCTTCGAGATTGGAAACTTGCAATCTGAGTTTTTTGATCTCCCGCTCGTACGCTTCTGTCGGGACGATGACATCGCTCATGGAAAGAGTCCAGAAGGCAACGTAGAGTTCGCTGCTGAGGTCTTGCCAGCATTTCGGAGGGTACATGGGCTTGATAGCGTCGCTCAAGGGACCTGAAAAGAGCGGACCTCGTCATGATCGTCGACCTGAATTCGACAGACTTCAAGTGATCGTCATCAGACATTGGATCGATAGAAGAGATTCTCACCGAGAACAGCGTTGACGGCGTCGACGTACATCTTTGACTCGACTTGCTTGCTGATCGCTTCGGTCGACGGCTGTTTCTTCATCTCTTGAAATTTGTTCTCAATCGTTTCCATCAAACCCGGTCTCGCCAGGAAGAAAGCCACATCGGCTGTAACTCCGTGTTTCGAAAGGAGCTCGCCGACCGGGGGTAACCGGTGCTCACTAGAGCTGTAGTTGACCAAGAAGAATTGCCCTGGAATGTTGGAGTGGATTCAAACATCTGAGGCCGTTGCATCATCATTCATCGATTCAATATTTGACAAAATGACGATGATGGAGAAGGAAGCTGAAACTCACCGAATTGGAACAAGACCTCCTGGCAGAGATCGTACATCTTTCCAAGCAGTTTGATGTGAGCGTCATCGATTTTATACAAAATGAACTCTTTTTGCTGGGCCACTAAGAGACATAGGGGAACGGCTAAATCCAGCTGGACTAGGGCGTCTTTGAGTCGTTGGCTGCTTTTTTTCACGTTTTTCACTTGCGTAAAATAACCGGCCTCACTTCTCAAAACTTCACCTCCGTACATTGCACCAAGCTGGTCTTTTGTTGGTTGCTGCATGCACTCAATCCCCGACATTTTGTACACAATTTCCTTGAGAACAAGCAGGTCCAGGCTGAAAAGGAAAATATCGAAATCAGTAATCATCTCTTCTCTAGCGACGGCTCGAGGAATTCTTTTCTGACGCCACTGCGACTGACTTACAATTTTTCCGCCTTGATTTGGTTGGCCAGAAGCGCAAGCAGTCCACAAAGGTCAATGTTGTACTTCTTGAATACGGTGCCGCAAAAACTGGCGATCGACCTCAGCCAGCCGCTCACGGTGACGCCGTCGTCTCGGAAGCGATCTCTGTTTTGAGTAGCAAGAGCTTCAACAATACAAAAGGCCAAACAGTCGTACGACAAGCTCGTCAGGAACTTCAGCGAGTCCACCTGAGGGCAGAAATCATATCTCATCAAGTGTTATGATCCGATTCGAAATCTTAGAACTTTCTTTCAATGGTGAAAATGCCAATTCATTCATGGGCCTGATTAG
Source organism: Neoseiulus cucumeris (assembly GCA_021527715.1). NCBI lineage: Eukaryota > Metazoa > Arthropoda > Arachnida > Mesostigmata > Phytoseiidae > Neoseiulus > Neoseiulus cucumeris. The sequence goes on along the minus strand of JAJSRV010000138.1, from coordinate 350,927 downwards.
TTTCAATTCCCCAAAAAGTTTAATCGGATCACTCACCACGGGACCAATGAGATTGTCCCAAATTTGCGCTTGGGAAAGCATATAGCTCAGAACATGGCACGGTGAGCAGTGAGCTAGCTTCGCGATTTGTCTCCCGCATTGCTTGGCGGTTTCCTTGGAGAGTCTTTTCATGATGTGCCGCGACCGTCGTGTTGTTATAGCTCTCTGTCGGATCAGCAGCGGATGAGCTGACTCGAGTTTCCAAGAGGCGTACAGACGATATCTTCGAAACGAGAACGGGGGAAATTAACTCCTCATCCAACAGTCGCTCGTGAAGCAGAATATTTCATTTAATTCGAAAATAAAACGAAAGACACCAGTCCCCACCTTTGTTCGTACGGGTAAGACTTGATGACGCACCAGAGCTCTTCGGATACGCAGCAGTTTCCCGGTAGGAGCTGCAGCGACGGTAGCAGCGCGTCGTCCATTAATGTAAGGATGTCGAACTCCAACCCCTCTGTATTCAAATCTTTCCTCTCCTCTGGCTTGAGCGCTGTGTACGCTTTGCAGAGCCGGACAACTTTACCGAGCAGGATCGGATCTTTATGCAGCATCGGTCCGAGGAGACAAACGACAGGAACGACTTCTTTTTGAAATTCTCTGAACGTCGAAATCTGATTCGTGTAGGCAACGCCCTCGGGTTTCTGTTTTGTCGAGATTTTCTTGCGATACAACGGAGCGACTGTCGAGTTCTTGCAATACAACGGATCGATGATATAGTGCAGCGTGTTCATCATGGTCCTGTTCACTTCTTCGTTGAGCATGACGAGAGGAGCCGGGATGAAGTCCAATAACATGAGAACATCGGACCAAGCCCCAACATGAACCAGGGCAGCCAGCAGCGAGAGTTTCTGGAAGTTGTCGTCTTTCTTCGCCGCCTCTTCCGGCTCAGACTCGCCTTTCTCGAGTTCGGCGTACTGTTCTGGCGTCATCGAAACCACGTTCCGCGCCCACGCCTTGGCCGCCACGACCTCCTCTCGGAACTTCTCGGCCAAAACTTCGTTCGAAGGGGACAGCTGAAAGTTTTGAGGGAACCTTATTGACTCGAAACTCAAGATGTTCACATCATCGTCATTCATCTATCATTCAGGGGACTCACGAGCGGGAAAATTTGATCGGTCTTGATGATTCCTTTCTTGATAAGTAAAGCGCACACTTTGAAGAGTGTGACAGGGGTTTCCGAAGAGCTCTGTTCCGCGTCTTGATAAAACGAGAATTTGAAGCCCATTATTTGTGCCACGTTGCCCGAGTCCATACCGAATTCTTTGAGAACGCCGATGAACAAATCATGCCTGGGGAAAGATGGTTTACGATTTTTTCAGCGAAAGACTTATTTTCTTCCTTCGATTCGTGAAATTTGAAGGAGCGAGAGAGTCGATGATAATGAAGATGTCGAAATTTTCTAACCTGTCCAGCTGGTTCTCTAGGGCTTCGAGGATTGTGTCAATCACACGGTTTGGATCCAGGGAAAAACATCCGATAAGCGCTTTCAAGATATTCACCAAGGAAGCAACTTCGGTATGTGTGCGACAGAGCAGTTCAGACATCAGCTTGGCGTAACCTTCGCTCTCCTCGCGGTGGAGGTTGAATTTGTTTTGCTTGTAGCTGTAAGAAGGCAACAGGGATCTCATTGTCAGCCAAACGACTTCAAGTAGAACACGCTACGTTCAGATTTGGACAAATACTTACAACAAGCGAGTTTTGACTCTGATCATTTTCTGATTCGCCGCTTTGGGATTTTTGACCAAGTCCGCTTCGCCTAGTAGCTCGAGATCGAGACGTTCCTTCATGAGGTCTTCGTCCATTGTTCCGGCCACGGCCTGAATCAGAGCCACAAGACTCGGTCTCGCTTTGGTCTCATTCTGAGTGTGAGAATCCAACACTTGGAAAACATCACACAGAGTATCTTGGAATCCCACGGTGGCGGGTAGGAGTTTCACTAACTTCGTCGCGGGCTGCGAACTTCCCAAGAAGGCTTCCAGCATCGTGATCAACCGGGCTGTGGCGGCTGAGGAAAATTCCAAATTTGAAAAACCATCTTCGATCGTACTCGACCTTCCATGAGCTGAGACTCACCAATGCCTTCGACCGTGTGACTTCCATTCTCCAATCTTTGTGCGATTTCTTTGAATATCGTAGAACTGGAAGAGGTGAAAGAAGTGATCAGAGCTGAGAGATAACTTGATGATTTTCGTGATGCTTCACGTATAGTCGAGCTACACCTCGAGGTTTCAGAATATACTTTCGATATATGTTCCAGATTGCGTACAAAAATGAGATCGTCGTGTATCATTCAAGAGATTCCAAAACACTCGTGAGCCGGCGCGGCCTTCTGGGTTCCTGACCACAGAACAGAAGTCGAAGAATCGGGAAAGCCGAGCAAAGCGAGTTCTGCTCATCCTCAAGATGATCTGTTACCCGGCGCCCGAGGTTGAAACTTCCCCCGTAGCATTCGTATCGCTCCCGTACAATTGGACATTCTGTCTCAACGATTTCTCGACATATATCAGAGGTGGAGGGAGAAGTGCTGAGGTGGACTTTGGAGGAGAACGAAGAACTTCGGAAGCGCAGTCGCTGCTCCGGCGCCCGGAGACCATGTCCCGGCTTTTGGATTTTGTCAATTTGAATCGAGTTTCCCCGGTCACGTTGCCAAAGTATTGATCGTTCGAGAAACAGACTTTCTGATAAGATGAACGCCCACAAACATTTCAGTTCAGCCGATGAAGCAACAATAGAAAATGTTCCGCGAATGACAAGCTTCTGCACCCTAAATGCCAGACAGAATCGCGAGCGACGAACAACAGTCGTTTCCGCGCACTCCATAGCCTGCGTGAGTTCTCTGACATAAATTATCTGCACAACCGGTGTGGTGTTGGAATGAAATCTCGAGTTCCCGGATAGATTCTACGTGGGGATGGCGCGGTTTCGAAGTGGTACTCACATTTGATTCGCATTGGACTCGGAATCGATGTCCCTGAACAACTTCATATATTCCCCGTCCCCAGCAGACATCTTGGCCCACTGGTCAGAAGACAAATCTCGATGGTGATCCTAGAATCCAATCCACGAGCTAATTTCCAAGCTTATGGACCACTTCTTCAACGAATCTACCCAGCATACGAACATCACCACTACCAGCACCACCGCAAAACAAGTTTGTTTTTGCCGCAATGATGACAATGATCTGTGAGCTCTCTCCTTGATACTCATGGTTCTGCCTGCGTGTGTCTGATTTCTGGGAGGGCGAACTGTCCGATGTCTTTTTCTCGTTCTCATCACGCTGCGAGTTCATGTTTTAGCTTGTCCATCATGTTTCCTCCGTGTGCCTTGTTATTGAAACCATGCAGATGATTCTCTGCATCATTCTCTAGAAAATCGCTTCCGGACTCTGCATCGAAATCCCGGAACGATGGAACGGCGTTCCTTTCGAGCCGGACGAACGTATGCCGAGCATGCCCCGTTCCGCTGGAACGATGAGAGAATTACCGTGAGCGCATTCCAGAGCAATTGCCTTATACTGTGGTTGAAATGATTTCGTTCATGGAAACATGGCGGGGCCGCTGATGATGATGATCTTTGGGCACTGCGGCGGGGCGCGATATTCCGACTCCAGGACTATTACATAGTATATCAGATCAGCAACTTTGAATCCGAGTACAGCGCACCAATTCTCCTCCACTCATGCTCTTGTCTTGATGAGAATCAGAACCGATTTCTCTCTGCTCACCGCTTCGGGGAGTCGGGAGGAAATTCCTCGGTGAATGTTCTCTTACCTTCTACAACTTCTGAAGCTGAAATCCGAGCTCGCGCACGGAAATGGCACCGAAGACATCCTGCAGGTGAACCGATGACAGACAACCTGAAGATGAGATCCACGCACGCTCCTGCGCAGCGTTCGTATCAAGATGACCCATGGAGAGCTTTGCAGTCCCGGACTGAAACCACTTCATTCGTTCTGCTCGCTACAACGGTGGAAGATGGCGACGCGAAGAACGAAGCGAACGTCTGAGTACCTGGAGCAGAGCCTGAATGATCCTGAAACCAAGGAAGCAGCGGAAGAACTTGTTTCCGTGTCGAAGGTCATGTCCCATCTAGCATTCTTACTAGGTACACCCCATTTTCTGCAAAACGGAAAACGTAAATTCCATAGGGGACATATGATATTGATAAATAGGAGAATAATTGGCGACTACGGAAAACGGAAATTCCGTTTTGAAATTTAGCGGAAATGGGGTCCAATTCATATTCTGCAATTGTTTTTAGAATCAAGCTCCACTCCATTCAAGTTCTACCTCCACCTTCAACACCTGGAATCATCGAAGTTGTGTGGCCCAAATTCAAAGTCTTAGAGCGCAGCTCGTAGGGAAGGGGGCCCGAATATGGGATACTTTTTGTAGGGTCGATGCCGCGGACGAACGAAGAATGACTTGTTGAACTTGGTGTGATGACTCGAATCTTTCACCATGGGACTAAGATTAGGCGACCGCAGGTCCCCAATATCCCTTCGAGTTTCCGAGAAAAAGAGGGAATAATGATTGTATCGGAGACTCTTGAAAGAAGCTCCCCTGCCAAGCTTGAGAAACTTTTGCTCTCAAATCTGAGATTCTGGATCATAAAACGGTGGTAGTCCGCTAAACGCCCGCATTCTTTTTTGGGCGACTTGAGGCCGCGAAAGGCCGCCGGCAGAGAGAGTGAGCCAGCACACACGGCGGATAACGGGAACGCGGAGCGGCGGCCAACAGCGCGGGGATTCAAATCCACCAGTGAAAAGCGCGGAGTCTCAGAGTACAGACGGCAGCGGGGATCGCAGCTAGGGAGCACCCCCAGCCGGTCCCCTTGCCGATGCAATCAATTGAGCCCGAGCGAAGCGAGGGCCACTTACTAGCCGGGGTTGGAAAGCGAGGGTCTCGGAAACTACTGAATTGGAGATCGCGGGCAGGCTTATTTGCGCTGTGGCTGACGGGGAAAAAACTCCGAGGAATATTTTCACCAACGGTTTTGACGGATTCAATAACGGTTTTTAGCGACTGTTGACTTCGTGTCGTCGCTGTCTAAGCTGGTTCCGTGAAAGACTCGAAATGTTGTAAAGAAAAGGCTGGATGTTGTTGTCCGGTCGCCCTTTCCCCTTCTCCTCTCCGTTTGTTTTGGTCTCCGTTGACTCGCTGCCTATGATCCATCTCCAAGTCCGGTAAACGCCCGCATTTGAGGCAGCGGGCGCCTAAGCCGCCATTTTGGCGACTTTTTCACTGCGGGCGCTTACCGGACTTGTACCCATAAAACTCATACAGAAGGCGATACAGGGTAAAGGGACTCTCGACGAAATACATATCATTTTACAGAGTCCATGAGCTCATAGCGTTCACCTATGCCCCCGTAGTCAGTGTCGATGTGGAAAGATCGTTCTCTCGATTCAGTGATGTGTCGTTGTTACCAGGAAGACAAATACAGCCGAAACGTGAACTCCGTAAGCAAGCCGTAGTCTTATTGACCGTATTCCGATGAGCAAATACACCACTTGAAGCTTGGGACTCGGAATGTGAAACACGGATTCCCCGAATGACGACAGCCCTGGCACACTTCGCTCTTTGTTTGTCCGCCAAGTTTGCCGTTCAACCTGCGGCTTACCGCATTTGTATCGTCGAAAGTGGAGCGAAAAATTTCGAAAACGTATTTCGCTGAAATTTCGTGAACGTAATGTCTATTATTGAAATAGAGAGATTGAATATTTCACGGAAAGATGCGGATCCAAAGATATGACCGTCTAAAAACCGCGGGTTTCGTGATCTCAGTGCCTGTAGCTCGGGAAGATCCATTTTCATCCGATCAGGATTTCCGTGTCAGTCATCAGTAGTGCGCCATCCGGTAGTCAAGACCCACAGATATCAAGGAAATATCACGCTCGAGGATTCTTGCATTCGAACGACGTCCGTCAGTTTTATTGAGTTTACAGTACAAATGATAAGGCCTGGTGTCTTCCTAGCAGGTCGAATATACAATCAGGGGGGGAATATTGAACTATGTTTACAAACGGGGATTCCATCCCTTCAATCAGATGTATTCGGGAGCAAGACCGAACGCGATCGCGGAAACAATAGTTTTCCTCGCACGCACGAGTCTGTCAAGTTGTATTTCGCGATGAGTTTCATGCGTAAATCTAATCGGGGAGCCTGGAGTTCTTCACTCGAGATCTCACATGGCTCTCCGATGGTAATCCGGCGACGCAATGACGTACTCGCACATGCTGCAGTACTGGTCGTTGCGGCATACAAAACGTAGAAAATCATGAAGATGAGTAAGCAATAGTTGAACGTTCTTTTCGTCCAATGGAGTGTAAGCCAAGAAGCGACCAAGCAGGGAGAACATGCGCAGCAGATGAATGGCTCCGTAAATCTCCGACATTTTCTTGTCCTTGTGCTGCTCAAGAATTTGGGCGTACTGGGGACGCTCAAACTTATAAAGCAGATGCTTGCCCAACATCGAGTTGAAATAGTCTCTGATCCCTGTAAGGAACGATTCGATTAAGCTTTGGACGATCTTCACGATTGAAATGCGGATACGATCATCATCTCACGATAAGGAAAAATGTCAACGGATGATCCCTCGAAACTTCCTCATCCGATTACGAAATACTTGCGGATCGCAGTGATGCGTTCCAGGGAGGACGCTGGGGGAATACGAAAATGGTACGAAAAATTACCTCCAGTGAGTTCCGTGACCGCAGTTTCCTTGCTGATAGTTGTTCCTTTTACTGAAATCTTCTGCGTGAGGTACTCCTGAAGGATCCGTTCCACTGTGTACTCGCATGGAAGCTTCACCAGCTTCTTCTGTCGCCAAATCAGATCCCAATCGTCCGCGAGTCGGTTTTTGAGATCGTCGGGGATCTTGATCTTGACCTCGATTTTCTGTGTATAGTGCTCCTCCGACTCAACATGAGGATCGACTTTACTTTTCTTCTTCTTTGGTTCATCGGCCGAAGTGCTAGCCTTCTCCTTCCCAGTTGCCGGTGGAGCTTCACGTTTCTTGCCGCTGTAATTGTATCAAGGGGTTATTCGACTCTGAATCATCACAATTCTCCTCGATTACAGGAATAAAATTTCGCGGGAGTTCACATTTAGCTCGTCACATCCGTGTCCCGATGATTCTACCGGGTCACAGACTCCACGAAATAGCATGAGATTTGAATGAAATTACCTGGCGCTCGTGGTTTTATCCTTCTCCTTCACATCCTTCTTGTTACTCGGTTCGTCCTTGGATGACGTATCTTTCTCTTTCTTGACCGCATCTTTGACTGCAACGGCCGACTCTTTTTTGTCAGCTTCTTTCTTGTTTTTCTTGCTTTCTTTCCGAGCTTTCTGCTGTGCTGCCTGAAGGTCCGCCTGCTTCTGCAGATTGGCTTCGTTCACTTTCATAACTCGACTCTCAGGAACCCACTCATCCCACTTATTGTTCCAGCCGGAGTAATGAACGAAGTACTTGATCTGCTTATCCTTTAACTGGAATTGAGAAATGAGGAACAACGCGTTAGAGATGAGATCTTGAAGAACTGAACTCACGCTATGCTGACTTTACTCTGGCTGTTGGGGTTTTCTAGTCGATCAGCTTTGAATCCTGCTGAATTCGTTTATACACAGCGCGATTCGCGCGTCATCGGATAATTCGAGTTTCGTTGACGTCAGTTGCAGTTTTCTTCCTCGATTAGAAGAGCTATTCGGAAAGTTGTGGAGTTCTTGCCTCATTCGACCAACAACTTGATTTTTGGCGCCATCTGAGTAGCGAAACTTTGAAAGGGAATTCGAATTTCTCTGGAAGTTGGTTGGAGAAGTTGTCGATGTCACTAAAGAGCGTTCCGCAAGTTCACGATGGAAGTCAATCAGAACGAATTTGATGGAACATCTGTGTCGAAGAATAGTTCGAAACTGAACACCGAGCACCAGTCGGAGCATATGCGTTGGAAGTTGCTTATTCCTCAAGTGTAGCATTCTACCGACACTCGAGTCGGAAAGTCAGAAGCCGCTTCCCGGATTCGCGAATGATAATATTGTCGCTGTCTTTCTGTACGTTTGAGATTCAAATCTGACCAAGGTTCTCGAAATTGTCCGCGACAGCAAACAAGATACAAAGGTCGAGCACGATGTTGGAACTTCGATCGCGCATAGAGAGCAAAAGTTTCATTCTTCATTTCGGCAGCAGTGTGACGAACGGATTTAGTGCCGCTCGCGGAAACCTGACCAAGTCTCACCTGTGATCGGATGCATTTGGCTTCGTATAGGAGGGGTCCGTGAAAACACAGAACTTTCTCATTTTCTTGAAATTTGTTTTTAGGTGCCATTATGGTGGCAAACTGTTCACAAACTCCGAAGATTTTGAACTCCCGCTTTTTTTCTGTCGCCTCTCTCGCTATACTGCCGAGGGACGCCACCACAACACTTCGGCAGCGGTAACGGCTGTGTGTGGAGCTACTCGATGGTGATATGGTGAGCCACAGCGGCTGCAGCGGCGAAACCATCAACAATCTAGCCGTGGACGCCGCCGCTGCCGCGAGAGGATGAACGCGTTTTGGCGCGCAAATCTCGATGATGACACTGATCTTTGTCGAGGGGGAAGCTCCTGTGGGGCGGTTGAATAAGTACCCGCGGCAGTGGAAATTAAGAAAAAAATCAAAAACTCCGGGGGCCGATTTCGCGGAGGGCCAGCCACCCCACTTCTACTTTCGGGAAGCTTGAGTGGCATCAGATCCCTGATTTCCTTGAGTTGTCAGGCCCGAAGGCGGCGAGGACGGAGCGTTTTCCGCTGAGATTTGGCTGGTTTTCGCGCGCTCTCAAATTTGACTCGGAGGCGTCTGCTCAGTTGTGCTTTCCTTTTGTTGCTCTGTTATTGATAAGAAAGCAGCGCTAAACATAATTTGCGTTCAGAACCTTTCTGACAGAGACACCCGCCGCTGTATTTGGTAGCCGTTACTTTAAAAGTGGATGCACTCTACCGCAGTAACGGAGTACGGAGATTCGGTTGCGAACCGTAGTTTTTAAGAGATTGTCATAGCTTTATGAATTGTTCGACGCCGGAATGTTGACACAGGAAAGGCCGGAAGACATTCGGTCGCGGTACGCGGCGAAACTAGCCGAATTGGAGAGACTCGAAGTGGAAGTAAGTTGGCAGTCATTCTGCTTATGCTTGGAGCTGCGTCGTTCTATTCGTTCAACAAGAGATATTCCTTCCACGCTTGCTTCCATTTCAAACATCAAGAGCATAGTATTCCACTGTTTCCAAGCGAGTTTTGTGCCGGGTATTTTTTCAAATATCTGTTCCGTACGCTTCAATTTCATTTCGAGGATTTGGAGTCTCGATTTCAAATCATTCATTTCTTCCAGAGAGCTAGCCATGAAGAAACCCCCGCAGAAGCCTTAGCGGACATGTACTTTCATTTGATGGCCATATACCTAATCAAAAACGATTTGTGAGTTCCTGGCATCATCCGTGCTGTTTAGGCAGGGATTGATCATTCAAACGCAGTTTCAAAAACTTTACATGGCAACATTCCCTCGGGTCGGATTGATTCCTTCTCCAATCTGCTCTCGAGTTGAGCTTCCACGCAGCGTTTCTTCCTAGATCCATCCTGCAAGGGATATGAGTGACTACCAGTTATTGTAGACTCTTTTCATTTCTCCGAGCTGCCTCTTATGGGCGGGGTCGACGGTATCGTCGGAAACCTCTAATGCATGAAAACCATGTCGTGTTGCCTTTCCCTCGATTTCACAAAGCTCTGATTATATCCCGCGTCCTTTACAGGCCCAACGCGAAGTTTGTCTGGAAGCGAATCCCTGAACATGTCCGGCGGGTGAGTGCGTTTTGAACCGCGTTTCATCTATTATCGGAAGCCTTGATGAAAGTTGTCTTGTCACGCGTTTTCAATAATCTGAACTATCAGAGGTGAACAGAGCTGCTTTGCCAAACCATGCGTAAGTGGTCTAAGCCATCTCTCACAACAAAACCTTTCCTGGTCAAGGCTCTACTCCGAGAGGTAGAGTCGGAGTCTGGCTTTTACGACAAGGGAACAATCTTTGCTCCCACAATTTTTTGCTTTAGATCTCCGTTCTCAACGTCGGAATCGGGAAAACTCTGATGACGTATAAACGGAAGCACAACTTGAATCATTCTGGATGTTGAGGTTGTTTAATTCGAACCTTCCTTTCGTCAGGCGTTGCCGGCCTTCAAACTTCTGCATCAAGTATTCTTGGCGCTGTGGCGTAGGGAGTTTCCAGCAGTTTACGCCGCTCTTCAGTCCCCTTGGCCCGCGGCGATGAAACCGACAATGGACGACTTGCGCTCCCTGACGGTCCTTCGAGCAACGAGCGTACTTGCGAAGACCTACCAAAACATCGCTGCTTTAGACTTCTGTTCGTTTCTTGGAGTGAACCCACCCGATGTCGAAAAAGGTAAACGACTTGCCATTGTTTTCCTTCTTTGTTGGGAGAGTTTGAATTAAAATAAAACTTGTTCATTTGTACACACTTGCAGCATGCGCAGAGCTCGGATGGAAGTATGAGGCTGGATTCATCTACCCGAAGTCAAACCTTTCTCTGGAGAGCGAAGCCATAGCCTCCGAGCAACAGTTGGCGAAACTAACAGATTTTGTCAGCTTTTTGGAAAACTGAAATCTGTTCCCCTTATAGGCTGTGGTTATTAACTATTATTTATGTTCGAGAGGAAATAAAGCTGTGCTTAATGAATAAAACCTTCTGCTGACTCTTGTCCTATTGACGATTGCCCGAATGTTGGGGGAATGTCGGTACCGTCTTGCCTTCAATGAAAGATATTGAAACCGTGGACATCGCTCTGATCTCTTGCGCGTAACTGACTTTGGGAATTACACAAAGCTTCTAATGGTTTCGGATTGGGTCGTTCCATGATAAGAGTCATCCGATTCTGCTGTGAAACGTCAAGGAAATAATTAGTTCGGTGAGGGACCAATCGAAGGATTTCGACACCCAATGCTGATTCATTCGCTTTTTCGGATGAATACCAACTAAAGGTTGAAACAGGCCTGAAATCAACGAGGATCGTAACCTGCGTCGACAGGAATCCCGCCTGTTCTAGTGAGAGACCATGAAATCGCAATGCAGTCCCCAATTCGGTCATGAAACACGATAGTTCGTAGATCATCGTACGCACGATGCCGTGGAGGAACATTGCCGAATGATATCTTGCAGTCCTTGTGACCTGATATATCTAGAATTCACGAAAATATTCATTGATTCATCCATCTATCCCAGGGGATTGGTATGCGGATTAATGAATGATGCATATTTTTTCTCAGCGGCCGGGTGGATGTCTATTCAAAAGGAGGCCAACGGGGAGGTATTGCGGCGGCAGGAACCTTATCGTTTCCCTCAAGCTGACAACAACCAACATGTCGTCCAGCTTTGAGCGAGTCAGCCCAAAAAGATCGCTATGTCGGACACGACTACCGAGTCGGCTCCTCCGCTGTGTTGCACTCACAAATAACACCTGCCCGCCGAAGGACTGGACCGAGTCAGCCAAAATAACTACAATGAGATATCACTTTTGGTCCGTATCTCCTCTATTCGACGGCGTCTCGAATCCCAGGAGAACGATCGTTCATGGAACCGATGGACGATATCGCTCACTCATATGCTTCACTGAGAATTACGCAGCAAGCACTCCATTGAGCGATGCTGCGCGAGAGCCTTTCAGAATATTTCCTCGGGTAAGAGGCTTCATATCGAGCAAGAGCCTCCTTGAAACAGAAGGAACGTCTTTAACTTGTGGAGGGAAAACTCGGATCGAGGGAGGTTATCCTGTCCGATCCATCCAATCAGATTACTGGGCTCTGATGCAACGTTTGGGAGCAAGCCACGGTGAGACACCACAGTCTAGCAATGATCCGATAACTCATCGACTCCTTGGTTTCGCGACCCGACAACCGTCGTACGAGCCTGAAGGACGATAAGGACGAGATGATTGAATTATCTCCTCGCGAACTAAAGGATCCTCTCCGTGGGGTTCTTTCGGATTTGATGAACGGAAGCGGCGTCGTATTCGTGCGCGTCATTGCATGATCTTCCGATTTTGTTCGAGTTAGACCCTCTGGAAGCATGGAATTTCGAAGAATCTAAAGCCCATTGCTCGCAATGTGCAAACCGGGAGAAATGTCGGAAATTGCTAAGTTTGATCATCAGGTCACCGTCGTAGCAGTTTATATGTTCGCAAGTAGAACTTCTTGCCTTGAACAACTGGCAAATGCTCAAGAATACTCCAGACCACTCACGCAGCATGAGCGTTGTCATTATAGTTGAAACCTATTCAGAGGGCGAGGCTGGTGCTACCTTAGAATGTTGTTTGCAGATAATACTCAGGCGGTTCTAATGTCTGGGGAGCGTCGTTGAGCTGCTGGACTTCATTGTGTTCAATTAGGAAACACGACCACGTGCATTTATGGCAGTGAACCGAGTTGAGTGACACGACTCTGTGATGAAGCTAATTGCGCGAACAGCATCTCGTTGTCTGTTCAGCCAAATAAAAATATTTGAACAGGGAAAACGTTGGACGAACATCGCTTACAAACTAATTCGTGTTCCGCATCGAATGAAAAGGGCAAATAGTAGTTGTTCGGCAAGACAATGAATCTCGGAGGACGCTCGAGAATCGAACTCGAACCCGAACATGCGACAAGTTTCCATTCGAGGAGAAATTTTGCCGCAAGTTCGGTCGCACAACACTCGTAACGGAACGACCGTCGGAGCCAACGATCCAACAAGGGCACATGTCGAGCGTCTTGCGCAAGACAGCTCACTTCGTGTTTCTTTTACACTCAGCGACGAGGATGTCTTGGGAGATTTGTCCAGAAACTCAGGAACACCGCGAAAAGCTCCGACCCGGGGGCAAGCTCAATGGACATGGGCGGATTTGTGAGGAGCTTTCCCGGTCGCCTGGCTTAACTTGAGATACTCGGATCAACGGATGCTTCACCTGTCCGTGCGCCGTGAACACATCAGTGCACTTTTCGTGTTTGAGAATCCAGTTCCTGGGACACGGGCTCTTCTGAAAAAACTCCTTCAGAGAGTTGAGAAATTCGGTCTCCGGAGGTGAAACCACGAAATACATACAGCTCAATTTGCAACTTACAAGCTCCTGTTATTGGGAACTCCAAACCATAGATCCGGATCCTTGGATTGATTGGTGAAAATCTGAATCCGACCATGTCATGCCAATGTACAGAACTTGAATTGATGGTACTACCTCATACAGGTTCATCCATGAATTAATGGATAGCGATTAGTGGATAATGCCTGAACTCCATGCCAGATGACATCCTGGGCAGCTTTGATATCGCAGGGCTTCGCTCTGACATTGGAGAATTTTTCGGAGAAAGAATCGCGATGAGGTCGTTCGTCTACTTGATACGTAGGATTCGATTCTCGGACGATATTTCAGGCGGGAAGGTTCCACAGTGGAGTCAAGGACACACTATTTACATTCTCTCAGCTTTTTTCTCTTCACTCCGGCTATTCCTCTGCTTCCCTCCCTCTCTGGAGCTCCCTTTCTCCCTCCGGCGAAGTCCCTTTCCGACCCTCGCTGGTATCCTCCGCGTGCTCCGTACGAGTTTCACACAGCGCGCGGATGGGCTCCGGTGCGCTCGTTTGTCCACTATGATTAGCTTCGAACAGATGTGTAGTGTGTTGATTCTCCTGACGATCAACTTTGGTGCCAGCTACGGATTTGCATTTTCTTTCGGTCGTCACCCCGGGCCCGGAGAATGGTCTCAGTTCAATACGGCATCGATGGATATGCCCCACGCGGTGGCATCTCGCGGATCACCTTTTTCGACTTCGTGCGTTCCCATACCGCATAACATGTCATTGTGCCACGGTCTCGAGTACCAGCGCATGCGGCTGCCAAATCTTCTAGACCACGACACAATCGATGAAGTTCTCGAGCAGAGTGCGTCATGGGTTCATCTGAAAAAACTCAAGTGCCATCCTGACACTCAAAAGTTTCTTTGTTCGTTGTTCGCACCGGTTTGTCTGGAGACTCCAATATACCCTTGCAGGAGTTTGTGCGAAGCCGTGCGTACGTCATGCGAAAGTGCCATGCTCAAGTTCGGTTATCCGTGGCCTGAAATGGTGAATTGTGACAAGTTCCCTGAAGGCGACATGTGCGTCACCGCGGGAAGCAAAGACGACGGAGGTAAGCGGTGACTCTAGGCTGGTAAAGATGAACAGACGGGGGGGGGATCTGGTCCAATCACAAAAACTTCCACGAGCGGACCTCTACCTAATCAATCGTGCAGACGACGTTTCCGATCTGTGGTTGAGTGAAACAAAGGATAAGAGCGAGGGACATGTGTCGAACGAACGAATTGGATCCTGGGATCAGATACCGAAATCCGAATCACCTTGTTAATGTTCGAAAACAAAGAATCCGTTCCAATTTCGAGAAGAGGGAAGAAGATCCACTCATTCATCCAAGAACCACTTCCGACCGATGTTCCCGATTCTCCTCCTCCGTTGGATGTTCCCCGATAGTTTTTCCTGCATAGAACGAACTCTTGAGAATGTTCTGATTAGGAGAATCCCAAACACGATTCGGCGAGAGTTTGGAAACTCGTTCGCAGGCGTTTTCTGGATGCGCAGATGGTTTTTCGATGATTGTCTCACGATCACTTCGAGGACGGAGGAGTTCAAAAAATGAGGTTCCCATTTAGCCGCCCCGCTAGACCTTGAGTGAGGGCTTTCGGGTCCTTTTCTGTCAATCTGAACACCACCGTTTTCTGTCTGACGCCCTCGCTAAACGCTTTCTTTCGCAAGATTGGAGGAATGCCTGTTGAGATTAGAAACCATTCACTTTTAGGTGCAGTGAATGCCGAGGACGAGCCTGATTTGGATATTCAAGCATCTCGAAGGCTTCCAGAAAACTACACAGAATAAGTTGAGGCTTCTTCGTTCTGAAATTCGGCTGATTTCGGTAAAGATTATGCGAAATTCCGCGGACAACCGTACACCAACGCTCTCCAGGCGGGATATGCAAAGAACACATTTTCCGAATTTGCGAAGTTTCGTCTCTGATAATGATTCCCCAGAGTGCGCTCGCGTCCGTGCCGCATAAAAATATACCTCGCGTAGCCGATGAGGAGCTAGATATGAAAGAAGGCGATTAGAAAAACGCTCATAACAGATGATATCTTCCATGAGCTGACGATGAACGCATTGCGAGCGACGACGATTCGCTCGTTCCGATCATCGGAGCGTCTCCCGTTCGTTACGAGAGTCGCTGTTTCTGCTGCTTCGTATTTCTCGCGGGTGTTGTTTCTGTTGACACTCTCTGGATTATTCGGTTTTCTCTCCTCGCTTTCTTCTCACTTGAAAACAGAGAAGTCTTGGAATTCCGCTTTCGAAAGCAACGACGGTGGTGGCATTAGCGACCACAGCGGCGATGGCTACGGAGCCGGCGGCGCGGCGGCGAATGCGGTGGCATTTTCGCGGGGAGCGCCGTGCGACAGACCGACCGACGACGAGACCTTGGAGGCCATTAACCCGTTTCGACATTCCCGACGAAATGGAAGAGTTTCTCGAGGATGCGAGGGAGCTCTCCCGCTCAGATTTTTTGTTGCGTCTACCTATTTTTATCTGTTTCTGAATGCCAGACTCGCCATCAACATACCCCGTCGTAATTTCGGAAGATTAACGGATCGACGATGGATTTGCTTTCACCCCTTCCGAAACAACCGATCTTCGAGCATCTTCGTGAAGTGTGAAACCGGCAGTGCACTCGATTCTCACGCCGCCGGCTCAAGATATTCTTCTTTGTTCGATCAAACTGTATGCGGGCTTCCGCCGTGATTGTGTTTCAAGGAAATAGGTGACAGTTCGTTTGTCGCCCAAGCCGGGAGAGCGTTTTACTGTTGAGATGATCGTCGATGACTACCCAGCCGGTCGGATTTCGAATCAGCTCAAATATTGGCATGATCAATTCTATTCTGGGCGAAGAAAGTGGAATCACGACGAAACCTTCGACCGCTAGAGAGCAGAACTATTTTCAGTTCGTGGATGTTTTCTTTTGTTTGAGGATTTCACAGTTTCACAAAACTCCAACTGTGTTACAGGTTTGTCAAGGCTCGAAAAATCATCCTCGTCTTCGAAGGATTGATTGCTCCACAAAGCCAGATCTCCCGCATACGGTTATCGCTCCGGAGGCTCGAACAGTCGAGTAGTTACTCTGAGAAGGAGAAACAAAGATAAAAAGAAACAGAGTGGAAGATCGAGAAGCGTAGATAGAGAGGCAAGGAACGAAACGGAGTGCGCGATTCGGGAAGCTTTTGAATCTAGAGTGTGCAGTTGCACCGCCAGCACACCCTCGCTCTTATCGAAGGACCATAAATTCGCCAACTATACTGTTGGTCCGAGCAGTTGATCAGGCCTGGTGGAACGTTGGGCCGAGGGAAGAGAGAAAAGGTTCCGCGGTGATAAAATGGCGATGAGGGAGGAGGCGGAAATTTTCGTGGGAAGAGACAGTGACAAAGAGGAGAAAAATAAATCGAGGAGAAGCTTGAGGAAACAGAAGGGATGCGCGACCGGAATTTCGTATGAGATACTTGGGAGACTACCCAGAGGTGAACCAAGAAGTGAGGAAAATGTCAAATGACATCAAACAGAGTGAAACAAGGGGGAGGGAGCTCAATAAAACCCGAGAAAATGTCGAGAAAACATGTTTTTGTCATGCGAGAGAAGAGAATCAGTCGGAAAAACGTAGAAATTTGATGAATCGGGGACGAAATTCGCAAAACGAGGTGATTGAGGAGGCCAAGGCGACGAACCAGTTTAGAGTAAACGACGAGGACGATGAGAGAGGGGAATTAAGCGCCGAAAGAAACTGTCAGGACAGAAGACGATCAGAAAGGAAATGGAGTGACTAGTGGCCGAGGACACGGACGTAGACAGACTACAGAGAAGAGAGGACAATACGGAAGCTTCCAGACCGAGAGAGAGAAACAGACGAAGGAAGAGGGGTTGTGGGGCCGCGGAAGAAAGTCGACGCCGTTCAGAATCGATTGTGTTTTACGGCTGCAGCTGTCGGCCGAACAGCTTCCTCTGTCGCCGTCCGCAAGGGAAAAGGAGACCGGCGCGGCGTTCGGAATTACCAGCCAGTCAGCCGATCGGCCTGTTCTTTCCCTGTCGCTTGGGCAAGGAGATACGAAATCGCAAACGTCCAAAAAGCCAGTGCAAAGAAAGCGTAGAGCTTTTCAATAGATCACGCTTATCTGGTCGCTTGTGTCGCTTATCATCCTTTGCGTCCACCTGCTTTGAACGTCGTTGAAACATATTAAGCCCCTTCCAGAGTGCTCTGCAGCCGACTGCTTGGCGGGAGCGGATTCCAAGTGAAGATAAAACCACCGATAAGCGATCCGGCATCGTTCGAAGGACGATCGGCCATTTTTCTCCATTTCTCCGAGCGGGAACTCGGACGATCCTCTCATTTTCGGGACCTTGGATCCATTTTTTCCGGTGCCTTCAACTTATGAGGATTTTTCGTCCATGGAAATTTCTACGTCCGAGATTCGAGCTTGTCCAAATGTCCCACCCACGTGACACCACGTACGACTTGATGTGGTATATGTTCGCAAAAATATGTCGTGTCGTCCCAAGTGGTAGGCTTCTTAAACTCGCGTTAAATATTCACGACAACTTCTGCTGCCACTACCTGTGGCCTCTGGATCCAGAACAGAGAATTCACGTTGAGATTCAGGACACCCGTGGGAGACAACAAAACACCGGTACCTGGGGGAGGGGAAGGGAGGTGGGGGGTTAAAGATATCGAGGCTCACAGATTCACATCTTGAATGCGGTTCTCAGGATGCGAGTTCAAGTTTTTGCGCACCCCGGTGCAGGGACATGAAGATAGAGATAATTATCCCCCCAAAGACGGACTCGACCACAAGAGCGGAGGAGAACTTCTCTGTTTCGGAATGTTGCCCGTCACGAACTCGCTGTCCCTCAAACGCTGCACCTGGAACTCGAGTCTCAAGAGGCCAAGACTCGCGCCTGTTGCGGCCGAAACGGAAGGGAGACTTGGCCTCTGCTTCGTGAAAATACACCAAACTCTCCGGTCTTCAAGGAACTTTTCCCGAGCAACTCTCTTGTCCCCGAAGCCTTCCATCATCCGAAGCCTGAGCGAGTCGTCACGGTGAACCGTTTCGCGAGCGTATCTCACGGCAGAGTTCGTCTCGGCAAATCGTTCCACAGGAAATGCTGAAAACGCTTCCATCTCGGAAGTTCTCCGCTGGAGAGGGAAACTTTTCGGAATTTCTGTCTTCTCTATAAACGCTCTATGATTTCCTTCAAATCGGTGAGAGTTCCGAATGTGCTGAAAATCGAGAGATTTCAAAACTTCAGGTGAGCGTCGATCGATATGAGCCAAAACTCCGGAGTTGAAGTCGAACTCTCAGCCAGAACAGTCGGGGCAGGGTTTTGTTCGGAGAGACGACTCGCGAAAGATGAGGAAAGCGATTGGTCTGATCGTTTGTGTGACACGAGATGTAGATAAGAATCAGATGGACACCCAGACTGAGGAGATCGAAAGACTGATATCGAACACATTTAAGGGAGCCTCTGAGTGAGTTCTGTCGATTGTGATCCTATCGCGACGAAACATGGCGAGCATCGAATCAAGATTCGCAGATCTTCTCACCCGAGTATGAATTCAGGAACGATACAATCTTGAGTCACCCACCATAGCAAACGACGGACGAACTAATTGTGGCCTTAGTACAGCTCTCGAGAGCTCTTCGGTCTCCTTCTCATCGAAGGTCGAGTGCTTTCGCTCCAATAGAGAACTTGAGCCCGGGTCCGAAAGATTCATGGTAAACGATATTCTGGCCGAGTTTCCGCCAGCCTTGACAGAAAACGTTGGACGTGAATCCTTCGACCCGAACCCCGGCCGTGTTATTCTGTTATCCCCATGTGCGGGCAACTAGGTGAACAGCTCAGGATTCGGCAAGAAGCCCCGAGTTGTTCCGATGTATCTCATTTCTGTCAGACGGTACCTGTGAGAACGTTATTTATCCCGGAATCGAGATGATTCATGGAAGCGGGAACTTTGTTCTTGTCATACAATACAATCAATCATCGAGTCGACTCCTTCGGATGCTTCTGAGTCGCTTTTTCCTCTACACAACAGTACCGTGGAAATATATGAGGAGTTGATTTCCAAACGGAGTTAAGTCCATTTTTCCGATTTCGAGATAATCGACTTTTTCTACTGGGATGCTCTTAATGCACAGGANCTCGAAGGATTGATTGCTCCACAAAGCCAGATCTCCCGCATACGGTTATCGCTCCGGAGGCTCGAACAGTCGAGTAGTTACTCTGAGAAGGAGAAACAAAGATAAAAAGAAACAGAGTGGAAGATCGAGAAGCGTAGATAGAGAGGCAAGGAACGAAACGGAGTGCGCGATTCGGGAAGCTTTTGAATCTAGAGTGTGCAGTTGCACCGCCAGCACACCCTCGCTCTTATCGAAGGACCATAAATTCGCCAACTATACTGTTGGTCCGAGCAGTTGATCAGGCCTGGTGGAACGTTGGGCCGAGGGAAGAGAGAAAAGGTTCCGCGGTGATAAAATGGCGATGAGGGAGGAGGCGGAAATTTTCGTGGGAAGAGACAGTGACAAAGAGGAGAAAAATAAATCGAGGAGAAGCTTGAGGAAACAGAAGGGATGCGCGACCGGAATTTCGTATGAGATACTTGGGAGACTACCCAGAGGTGAACCAAGAAGTGAGGAAAATGTCAAATGACATCAAACAGAGTGAAACAAGGGGGAGGGAGCTCAATAAAACCCGAGAAAATGTCGAGAAAACATGTTTTTGTCATGCGAGAGAAGAGAATCAGTCGGAAAAACGTAGAAATTTGATGAATCGGGGACGAAATTCGCAAAACGAGGTGATTGAGGAGGCCAAGGCGACGAACCAGTTTAGAGGAAACGACGAGGACGATGAGAGAGGGGAATTAAGCGCCGAAAGAAACTGTCAGGACAGAAGACGATCAGAAAGGAAATGGAGTGACTAGTGGCCGAGGACACGGACGTAGACAGACTACAGAGAAGAGAGGACAACACGGAAGCTTCCAGACCGAGAGAGAGAAACAGACGAAGGAAGAGGGGTTGTGGGGCCGCGGAAGAAAGTCGACGCCGTTCAGAATCGATTGTGTTTTACGGCTGCAGCTGTCGGCCGAACAGCTTCCTCTGTCGCCGTCCGCAAGGGAAAAGGAGACCGGCGCGGCGTTCGGAATTACCAGCCAGTCAGCCGATCGGCCTGTTCTTTCCCTGTCGCTTGGGCAAGGAGATACGAAATCGCAAACGTCCAAAAAGCCAGTGCAAAGAAAGCGTAGAGCTTTTCAATAGATCACGCTTATCTGGTCGCTTGTGTCGCTTATCATCCTTTGCGTCCACCTGCTTTGAACGTCGTTGAAACATATTAAGCCCCTTCCAGAGTGCTCTGCAGCCGACTGCTTGGCGGGAGCGGATTCCAAGTGAAGATAAAACCACCGATAAGCGATCCGGCATCGTTCGAAGGACGATCGGCCATTTTTCTCCATTTCTCCGAGCGGGAACTCGGACGATCCTCTCATTTTCGGGACCTTGGATCCATTTTTTCCGGTGCCTTCAACTTATGAGGATTTTTCGTCCATGGAAATTTCTACGTCCGAGATTCGAGCTTGTCCAAATGTCCCACCCACGTGACACCACGTACGACTTGATGTGGTATATGTTCGCAAAAATATGTCGTGTCGTCCCAAGTGGTAGGCTTCTTAAACTCGCGTTAAATATTCACGACAACTTCTGCTGCCACTACCTGTGGCCTCTGGATCCAGAACAGAGAATTCACGTTGAGATTCAGGACACCCGTGGGAGACAACAAAACACCGGTACCTGGGGGAGGGGAAGGGAGGTGGGGGGTTAAAGATATCGAGGCTCACAGATTCACATCTTGAATGCGGTTCTCAGGATGCGAGTTCAAGTTTTTGCGCACCCCGGTGCAGGGACATGAAGATAGAGATAATTATCCCCCCAAAGACGGACTCGACCACAAGAGCGGAGGAGAACTTCTCTGTTTCGGAATGTTGCCCGTCACGAACTCGCTGTCCCTCAAACGCTGCACCTGGAACTCGAGTCTCAAGAGGCCAAGACTCGCGCCTGTTGCGGCCGAAACGGAAGGGAGACTTGGCCTCTGCTTCGTGAAAATACACCAAACTCTCCGGTCTTCAAGGAACTTTTCCCGAGCAACTCTCTTGTCCCCGAAGCCTTCCATCATCCGAAGCCTGAGCGAGTCGTCACGGTGAACCGTTTCGCGAGCGTATCTCACGGCAGAGTTCGTCTCGGCAAATCGTTCCACAGGAAATGCTGAAAACGCTTCCATCTCGGAAGTTCTCCGCTGGAGAGGGAAACTTTTCGGAATTTCTGTCTTCTCTATAAACGCTCTATGATTTCCTTCAAATCGGTGAGAGTTCCGAATGTGCTGAAAATCGAGAGATTTCAAAACTTCAGGTGAGCGTCGATCGATATGAGCCAAAACTCCGGAGTTGAAGTCGAACTCTCAGCCAGAACAGTCGGGGCAGGGTTTTGTTCGGAGAGACGACTCGCGAAAGATGAGGAAAGCGATTGGTCTGATCGTTTGTGTGACACGAGATGTAGATAAGAATCAGATGGACACCCAGACTGAGGAGATCGAAAGACTGATATCGAACACATTTAAGGGAGCCTCTGAGTGAGTTCTGTCGATTGTGATCCTATCGCGACGAAACATGGCGAGCATCGAATCAAGATTCGCAGATCTTCTCACCCGAGTATGAATTCAGGAACGATACAATCTTGAGTCACCCACCATAGCAAACGACGGACGAACTAATTGTGGCCTTAGTACAGCTCTCGAGAGCTCTTCGGTCTCCTTCTCATCGAAGGTCGAGTGCTTTCGCTCCAATAGAGAACTTGAGCCCGGGTCCGAAAGATTCATGGTAAACGATATTCTGGCCGAGTTTCCGCCAGCCTTGACAGAAAACGTTGGACGTGAATCCTTCGACCCGAACCCCGGCCGTGTTATTCTGTTATCCCCATGTGCGGGCAACTAGGTGAACAGCTCAGGATTCGGCAAGAAGCCCCGAGTTGTTCCGATGTATCTCATTTCTGTCAGACGGTACCTGTGAGAACGTTATTTATCCCGGAATCGAGATGATTCATGGAAGCGGGAACTTTGTTCTTGTCATACAATACAATCAATCATCGAGTCGACTCCTTCGGATGCTTCTGAGTCGCTTTTTCCTCTACACAACAGTACCGTGGAAATATATGTATTCGGATTCTTGATCTTTTTTGTTATTGGAGAGGTCGATTCGATTGCACTCTCGTGCATCTAGGTATCCGTCTTGGATTCGATTCCTGAACTTCGCGTGACTCCTGCCTGAAAGGAAACAATGTTCCTGTTCGGTAGGGGTCGAAAGCTTGCCTCTGACTCGGAACCTTTACATCCGAAGGGAAAGAAGGATTGACGTCAGAAGCACACGCATTTCGATGGAGCTTTCAATCCCGAACAGTCTCAATTGGAGACAAAAGTCCTTTTCTGATTCTCCAAGACGAGCTCCCTTGATGAGGAACGGTTCATTTTTGAGACTCTCTTTTGTTGGACATTCCGATTTCCGTCGTACACGAGCAAAGAGCTCACCTGCGCATTCCGATTACTTCTCGTTAGGAGAATCTACCGCTTGCGGAAACGAAACAGAAGGCTAACGAAGATTTCTTGACTGCGATTCCGACAAAGCTCTCCAATTAGCCCGTGAGCGAAATTCCTTCTCGACTCATGTCAAGAGGCGGCCGTCATTCTCCGCTGTGCACTGGAGCGGGGCTGCGCTCGTTTAATTTCTCTGTCTCTGTCAATTTTGTTTGCTTGCTGCCACTCACAAGCCAGGGATCAAGATCAGTTGGAACGAACAATTCGAAAAACAAGGCCACTTTTCTGAAACTATTTTCATTTTGCTTCAGGCGTTCCTCTGAATCGACATTGTTACGATCGACTTTTCTCGTTCCTGCCCTCCCGTGCCGTTCTTGGCTAGATTGTATTCCCTTCTGTTTTTTGTCTTCTATTCTCAACTCGGATCGAAGTCAGATACTTCGGTCGGGAAAACGAGAACTTTTGATGAGAAACGAATCGTGACTCACAAGCTTCTAGTTCTCCAGCTGTTCCTCTCGCGAACCCACTCCTCGAAATCCTCTCTGACTGAGTTCTGAAAACCCGATCCGGTTCTCTTGAGCGTCATCCTCGCTTTCCGTCCGATCTTCCGGAGCTATTCCATTCGCTTCATCTGTTATCGTTGCGAGTGTGTCGCGGATACGCCGAGGAGGATATCCGACGGAACGAAACGATATCCGGTCAAGAGTCCTCAAGTTGTTCATTTTACTTCTTTCTTTCGAAACACCACAGCCGTGGGAAGCTCCAGCTTCTAGTTCCGAAGGCTGCCGAGAAATTTTGTCGAATCTAGAGTTCTGGAATGATCGCAGCTTCGACGCAACGCCGAGGAAATCGGGAAATCTCTCCAACTCGATGTTTGAACTCTGTCGGCCGAATAACTGCTTGTGTCTGGTTGTTACAGTTGGGGTTATTAACGTTGTGCGTATGTGCAACAGAGGGCGAAACCGCCGCCGTTCGGCTGTTCTGTTCCGCGATGACAGATCACAGATGTCATGTCGCACTCGCTTTACCACCGAGCGTGGCTAATGACACCAATGAGATCAAAGTCTGTTGTGTGCTCTGCAAAGAATGACTCCGTCAGTCAACCAAACAATCGGTCGCTCGGCCAACCATATACTCAGCCGAGCGGATAGTTCGACTCCTGACGAACAAACTCGGGTTTCCCGGTTAGCTTTGACGCGGATTCGAACTTTGCTTTGGCGAGAATGCTTCTGTCGTCCACCTGTTCTGCTGTCTCTCCCGACTTCACTCTGATCGAACAGAAACATTCCTCCGGCCTGAAATCTGGCGGATGCTTTTGTCTGGGGCGAACGTGCCCGATCGAAGGAGATACCGAACATGCCTGAGCGTCTCGGACCATGTGAACTACATTTAGCGAACACGCGTGAGCGTGCTCAAAATCACCTCTTCACGCGCCGATGATATTGAGCTCTCGCGGAGATGGCTCCTGGAAGTTGAAAGCTTGCGAGAACTCTCCTTCGTCATAAGATTTCGACAGGCCGGAATGAATTCCAGCGATGAGTTTTTCTGGTCGACAATGGGAGATCTGTTCGTTCCGCCTAATGATCAATAAGCCGAAGAATGTTCGACGTCGGAGAAGCACCTCATCCTCATAGAGTTTGAACGAAATGCGCAGCGAGCTAACAAAAAACGAAGCATCAGCCGAGAGAGCTCCGACCGAAGCACAGATGGTATTGAAAGAGATGTGGAGAGTTGCCAAGAGGGGAAAGAAGTGAAAGACATATTGTTACAACAAAATAAAATATCGTTATGGAAGACTTGGACATAAGTTACGCTCGGTTGGAGTCATAAGCGTAGCCGGATTGGGGGCAGCGCGGGGTCCGTTTTCCCCCTCTCCCCCGCCAAGACAGAGTTGGAATGCTCTCCGATCCCCAATATAAAAATCAGACTACGCCCGTGGTTACAGTGAACTGCCAAGTCGGCCTCAAGTGATCCATGAGACATGCCTTCGGATCTGAATTCTGAATCTTGGTAACGTGACTGAAGTGGTCTAAGAGTCTGAGCCGAGTATAGGTTGACGGAATGCCCATGGCTGGCTTTTTGTTACAATGGGGATTCAAAACAGCTTTGACTTCCGAATTCGAACGGATGGGAATGCCCTCTGGGACTCATGGCCAGAGAAGAGGCTCATATTTTGATCAAGAAGAGACGCTCTAAGAAATTCACTTTGATCCGTACTTGTTAAGTTAGGGGTTACACAGAAAGTTCTGCCATAAATAGGGCAAATGTGAATTTCTCACGTAAAAAAAGCAAAAATCGAGAGAGAGCGAGAGACCAAGCTGCGAGAGTTTAAAGAAGATAATTGCTCATTCAGGGGTGGGATAGAGGGAGAGATGGTGGAGGATGAGATGGGGGCTTGGGAGAAACTGACTGAAGGCAGTCACGGAAAACGCGAGCGGACGACGATGGAGAAACATCGGAAGAGATATCCGTTGTCGTGTATTCCATTATAGCTGCCTCCAGCCTAAATGTCGAACCGGAAGGCACTGTTCCAGCTTTTCCAGCGTCGGAGCGATGAGTAAACAATGAGACCGAGCCAACCAACGTTCGAAGCTCGGAAATAGGAGTTAAACCTCGGCCAGTCATCTGACAGATTCGCCGCTGATCGCGCGGGAGTCCGCGGGTCAGCCTTGTTTTCTGTTGTCGGCCTGATATCGGTTTAGAGGTTCGACACGGTACACACGAACAATGCTTTGGGAATCTGTGGTCGGCCCGCCTACCGCATCATCCTGTGGTCTCGCAGGCCGCTTCGCTGGACGGCCGACGAGCAAGCAAGCAAGAAGGCAGGCGGCATGGCCATCGAGTCGTGATGAGAGCGGCCAGCCGTAAGAAAGGATGTCGTGTATAAACGGACGCAAGAGAGTGTGTGTTCGTGTAACGACAACGACGGCAAACACGCCCGAAGGCTCTTTGAATCGATCCTATGAGATATGAGACCGTGGCACTTCATCTCTTCAGTTGCTCCGCTGCCTGCGGCCGCTACACCACCTCGCGGGGCATTACCTTCGTTTGCTCATCCGCCACTCCGTGTATTCTCACAAGCCCAGCTTAGAGGCTTCCGCGTGCGTGCATGCACGCCGACGACTAGGCCAGAATTCCAGGATATGGATTAAGGACGCTCCGAGTTTTGACTCGATGCAAAAAAGTCTGCAAGTCAAAACAGGGTTCTCCCTTCGGCGCACGCTCTGTTACAGATGTCTCGTGATTTGTCAACTCCAGATCTTCCGATATTCCTCCTCAAATAACGCGCGTGTTCCCATCGGCGTTGTTGCTTTTGCTTTCCCGGTCCTCGCGAGGCTAGGGTCCAGAGCTTTTCAATTTCCCCGCCGTTTATAGTCCGCTATTCCTCTCTCGCAAAGCCTGTCACTTCCGACCCTCCATCGTGGAGTCGCTCGTTTCCACGCTGTTACTCCTAGTGCGTCTCACAGAACCTCTCAACGAGTCCGCTTCGATCCCTTCTCGGGGAGTCTCTCGCGATTTTTCGTTGTTCCCGATAGTCGGGTATAAACGCCCTATTAATCAGCCGGGTGTTGTATCGACATCGAGCAGACGCTTGCTCTCCGTACAAGATTATCAGGCGCCTTAGACGACGAAGATGTTCTCGTCGTCGAAGACGGACCGAGTAAGACACGTCAACGTCGGCGTTATCAGGCCGACGTCCGCGGATGCGCCAAGTGGATGACCTCGTCTTCTAAGCTTCCTGGTGTTCGTTTTCCCTTCAACCTTGACTCGTTTCCATCCTTCCTCGAGGACGGTGAGGATTCTCCTCACACTCTACAATCTCCATGTCAAGACGCAAACACCGGCGTATGCGTTCGTGTGTCACCCGAGAGTTGATGGTGCACTCCAGACACATTTACATTCATGTCACACACGAACTCGGCGACACCTTCGCGTCGCGTCGTCGTCCATGAGAACAAGAGACGAGTTTAATTAGAACCGAATATTAGTTTTCTCGTAGCAGCAGAGGAAATATGGCGCACCATATCGGACTATCGGAGCGGTGGAATATTCGGGGAAAAATTGCAGCAGAGAGGGGGGTCATCGGTCATCACGATTCCTTTCGCTCCCGGAGACTTCAGAACGTGATTCCAGACTTGGATTGTCGCGTCGTGCCCCTAGAAATTTCGGATTCGATCCAATGCCCGAGATTTCGAATCTTCGTACTCCTCAAGAGCTGAGAATTCATTTTCGGTGCCATTTTCTCTTTTGCCGCAGATCGCAGAAGCTCCACATTTCTCCAAGACGGCATCGCGAGCTGAAAAAAGTGCTGCCTTCCGCGAGAGCCCTGGGAACGGTAATCATAACCTGCGCTCGGTAGAGAGGTCGTAATGTATGCAAATTTGTGAGAGGTTTTAGGATTTTTCAGCCGCTAAAATGAAGCAGTTCGTTAGCGTATATTCGGGTATTTGGATTCAAGCTCACGGTCTCTGATGGAGACGGGGTCGCGAGGGGCGGCGGCGAGCGTAGCGAGAGACTCGCCGGTTCTGTTGGGTGTTCGGCAAGAAAAACGGCGGGAATTTACGGGAGCCGTGCAGTCAAACAGAGACCTGGCGCTGGAATACCAGCAGCGGCTCATACTCGAGAGTTCGGAAACAGGGTCGACACTTCCAAGATATTTCACCTCTCACTCAGAAAATGACAGGCGCGGCGGGAGGAGAAACATTAAGCTCAGGATGATACTATCGGAAAACCTACTTTGAAAGAAGAAGGAGCAGGCCATCCATCCAGCCCACTTTTCTCGAATGCTGTAGCTGATGGTCTTCTTCGTCTGCCGCTAGTTGAGGCTTGCTTATACATATTGATAAATCGATCGCTTTCGGACTATTCGGTTCAGGGACGGGTTCTGCTCTGTGTTTTCATCCGCGTTCCTGACGCTCACCGGAAGACTGCCTATCAGCTATTCCTTCGATCCGTCCCCAGACTGACCGATAATATAAAATGCAAATAAGAACTTATCCAACGCCTCCCTCGTTAGCATAACGGCCTGTTGACTTTCGAGTGGCCAGCGCATGACCGAATTCGTCCCTTCGGAGAACTTTGCGAAATTGAGCCTGTCCGGTTTCCCAATCTTCCGATCATTTGGCGGGAGGCGCATCGCCGCAGAGCCTTGAATAGGGGTGATATTTTGAATTTGTGAATGATGGATGTGCGGTCAAATTCTAATCTTCGATGCATTCGCTTTCAGAATCAGCCGTCTGCAGGGCGTGCTCCCAACCTGCGAACTCCGAAAGCTTGCTGGA
Organism: Neoseiulus cucumeris; assembly: GCA_021527715.1. Lineage (NCBI taxonomy): Eukaryota > Metazoa > Arthropoda > Arachnida > Mesostigmata > Phytoseiidae > Neoseiulus > Neoseiulus cucumeris. The sequence goes on along the minus strand of JAJSRV010000138.1, from coordinate 322,876 downwards.
CAACTATTGCCGTGCAGATTTCGGTAAGTACGAACCCAAGCTTTTCCTGAACGCTTCTCGAAACGGTCACTCCGACAATCCGTTTTTTTCTCTCGTGATTGCCGACTGCCGCCGCACCGCTTCTTTTCGTGTCGATAACCGATGTTCCAACGAACTCAAATGGATTCGGCCGTCACCTCGACCCCGGCTCAAGGCCAAATGCCACGGTTTATCTCTCGTGTGGGTCGAAAATGAGATTTGGGACGGGCACAACTCGGGGAGCGAACTTTGTGAGCACCACTGCGGTCTAAAAAGTTCTAGTCTCAATTTACGATCTCTGCTACCTGATGTGCAGAAGCTTCAAACTCCGATACTCTGACCTCGATTGAAACCATGTCGGCAATGTTACAAATCAGCGGAGGAGAGAGATCACTGACCGCTTATCAGAGAGAGCTTGGAAGCTGTGGCACTAGCGATGTCTTGCTCTGTCAGACGGATCGGGTGAGCGGGAACCGTGCTGGGGGGTGTTCTAGGGGAGAGTGGTCGAATGCACCAAACGAGGATGGCTCCGAGACAGGAACACACATGATACGATTGGAGGGAACAGGAGAACAGGGCAAATTAGGAGGAGTATAAGTTCATGGAGGATTGAAGAGAGCAAGCTGGTGGGCTAATTGAATGCGACAAGTCCAGTAGTTGTTGACAGGCGGCTGCTCTTGACGGATACTTATCTTTCGCTCTGTTCCAGTGATCCGTGCGCGAGCCCGGCGAGCGAAAGACGGCTCCGTTCTGAAAACGAAAATGAGCCGTATCTTCAAGGTGACCGAAACGATTATTTCGAAGAAGGACTTGCGGAGTCCTGAGTTCAAGAACGCCAACATGACACAGTGCTGCGGTGGCCTTGATCGAAAGATTGCAAAGAAAAATCCCCACCTCCTACTCATGGGTAAGATTGACGAACAAAATTGACCGCGATTCCTGTTCAAAGTCGAGTTGCATGACATTCTCCTCCCTGAGCGTTTTTTCTTCACGTGACTTTTTGCGAATTCAGGGACTCGAGACGGCGACGGGAACTTGGTGCCAACATTCATCATGGAGTGGAGGCGGGGCTCGGACGCTTTCAAGAAATCCATCAAGAAAATGCAGAAGATAAACTGCGCTAATCCAGCCGTCGTCGAGAACAATCCCCTGGACCCCGTGACTGGGAGGAAAATTGTTTCGGGCAAAAAGGAGCGTCAGCACGATTCGAACGGCAGGAGTCAGGAGAACGAAGAGGATTCGATGGAAAGCAAAAAAGAGCAGCCGAAGATCCAGTTCGACCTTTCAGAGAATTTCAGACGCGAAATGGAATTGCATAACATAGCCGCTCAGCAGGAGAAAGCTCGCGAGGAAGAATTGGCGCGCAGGGAGAAACGTCGTAAAGATCGTCGTCGTAAACTCGAACGCAAAAAGCCAGAGACGTCCTCGAGGACCGACGAGGAAATCGAAGGTAAGCCTTCCTCCATTCAACTTGGAATCAAAAGATCCAATCGCGTGCTCCCCATTCAGGGATCAATAAGTTTTCTCTGAACTTTTCAGTCGAGGTAAGCGCTGAGCCAAAAGCAAGAACTCGGGAGCCGAAGAAAAAACTCTCGACCACGACAACTGAGAGCGCTTCGGAGGACGATCTCGAAACCGCGACCGAAGCTCCAAAGCACCACAAGAGTCACAAAGTGCATCCTTTCCATGACCTGACGTACCATAAAAAAGCAAACGGCGAATTAGAGATGGTTGTTGAGCCTCCCGTGGAAAACATCGATGAAATCCGAGTGGAGAAAAAAATCGACCTCGCTCCTGACCATCACGGAACGCATCGTCACGAAGGACACCGTGAGCCTCAACACCAGCACGAAGCGCACCTTCCAGATCATAAACTGCGCTCTGAAGTTCATGCCAGTGATCGTCATCAACACCACAACGAAGGTCATGCCGTCGGACGAATGGATCATTCTACGATTCACAAAGATCATCACACGAGTGCTCACAAGGAGATTCTCTTGTTTCATCAAGATCGCCTGAACCAAGCTGGGCGCGGTGAGCATGGGTTACACCATGAGCACCCGTCTTCACCTAAAGACCATCATCACCACGCGAAAGCGGCTCAAGTCGCAACGACGACGGATTCCCCGACAACAGAGAACTCTCAGCGTCCAACTGAGGAATCCGTGGCCGTTCCGAGTAAAGATGAAATTCTCAAACTCGCCGGAGAGGATCCATCGCAGACAAAAGCCCATCATCATCATCACCAACAGCAGCAGCAGCAGCAACACGGCAAAGTCAAAGTTATTGAAGACGATGATTCAGTTACGACCCAGGAATCAGAGAAGCCTCATGAGATCCGGCATGACGAACATTCCAAAACTCACAGAGAACATCATCACGAAATGAAAGCCGCCGCATCTCCCGACGAAGGGATGTCGACGATGCTGCCGGTGAGAGAGGAATTCATCACGGTGCTGCCTGTCATTCCAGACGAGATGAAGGGCGATACCGAGGACGCGACTGAAACTGATGACTTCACCACATCCAACACCGAAGCTGTCAGAACCCTCCCCACCACGCTGACAACGACCACCACCACAACCACCACCACAACTGAGTCAGCATCAGGTGAGTTGAGACTCGGGGTAGAGGAGTGAATTCTCATCGTTCGTTATAACGAGGTTTTTCTGCATGGAGGAACCCCGTTACAACGAACTCCCCAGGATCGGAGGTTTTTCAGAAAAGCGGTTTGTCTCGTTACAGAACCTCCCACCTCGGTTCCGCGACGTGGACGCAAGAGGAAGAATGGTCGCAGGAGGCATCACAAGAAAAAGAAGAAGGACGAAGACATTGAAGGCGCTTCTCAGGACGAATGAAGATCCAATGGAACGAGCGATGATAGGAGTCGATGTGTTGTACCGTGTTGTAAATATTTTTCGTGCTCGTCAGAGGGTCGTGTACAGTTTAGCGGCGAGCGGGAATCCTGACCCGAGCAGCAATACCCGATTACTGGGTTCTGTGTCACAAATTCTGTCGAAATCCCCGTCAAGCGTCTACGTTCGTCGCTCGCCGCGTCTCTGAACTTGATTTCAATGGTCTCTCGAAAATCAATTTGAAAGTTGCATATCACAGTGCGCTCATCCGAAGCTTCCACTGACTTTCTCAGTTTACTCCGGCAAGGAACGCGTGACAAAATTCAGCTAGACACACGAATCACGAGACCGACTGATTGAGAATGAAGTGTAAAATCAAAAACGAAGCAGCCAAATAATGAAGTTCTCCACTCCAACAAATCGGATGGCTGAAATCGCGCCGATCCGAGAAATGTGTTCCTCGGAGAATGTGATGAACACCGAGACGATGGAAGAGTGTGTCAAAGTCGGTGATAAGAACGCAGTGTACGAAAGAAACGAAACAAAGAATAAAACTCGTTTACGGAATCCACTGTCTTCTGATTCCTTCATGGAAATTCGATTCGCATGCAGAGCCGTGATCTGGAAGACGATGATGCGGGAGCTCTTCTCGAATCTCTTGCGGCTGCGGGCTTTCGCCGCGTTGTTTAGGAGCGCATGACCCACATCGCGAGATCACGTACAATGTTACTTGCTCGATTTCTTCACTCTTAGAGCTCGATTAATGAAGTGCCACGCTTGTTTGTTTGTTCGTTCGTTCGTTCGTTCAATCGCCCGCTTGATTTGGTATCCGATCATAAATTACATCGATTACGTTGTAGAGACATCGAGGAGAGACAATTCCTTCGAGTTTTCAGAACTTCTCGAGCAGATCTCGTTCCACTTCCGCCAGAAATGTCGGCGGCCAACGCAATGTGAATCAGTGACTTTTTCCGATGAGGTCAAAAACTAACTTTAATTCGCGAGGCCAAGTTGTGGAGACTGTTCCAATGTTTCAAATCACCGTATTCATAAGTGTGAACCGTGTTCGCTCTTAATAGGAGACGACGACGACTTCACTGGCGACCTTTACCCCTCTTCCGCCGCCCATGAAGCATAGTGCGCACACGACCTTAAATCACAATTTCCGCCATGTAGATCAGGGCTCTTGCCAGTATTGTGCACGTTTTCTACGTTTTCCGTGCTTCCAGACTTTTCGCTCTGAGTGAGTTTAGCCACAAAAGGGATGTTTGCTATGTGAGATTGGGATTCGTCAATATCTCACGGGCTTTGCAAACAATCGAGATTCATGCAAATCTATGTAGGTGTTTATAGGGTAAACACAGAATCCTCCTCCAAAGTCAGAATATCCTCACAGGAACGGGATTCGTGGCGGAAAACTTGCACATTTAATCTTGAAGTATTTTTTTTTCATTTCCTCTTTTTGTATTGCTTGCGCGCAACGAAACGGGGACTGAAAGTGCTCCGTTTGGAATCCGAGAGATAATCCAAGAGGGGCTGACAGCCATGAATCAAGAGTCGCTCTGCCGTGAGCCAAGCGAGCTCGCTCCGACGTTTTCTGAGAAAGAACTCCAGTTTCGTCTCTTTCTGATTTCGTGTATCGTGAATCGGTGGAAGAACGCCGCAAATAGTAAGTTATTGGTCTTTCTCACTGATCAAAACACAAACGGCACTTGGTCTCCTGAGTGGGCGAGACGAGGAACGAGGGAAATATCATTCCAGACGATGTCCCGATGCGAAGCTTGGATGCCCTCGGTCACTGCGAGCGTAAAGTGGCTATTGGACGGACAATGGACATAAGTCTCCCGATTCTAATCTGAGTGCTCGGCAACACGATACGATTCTCCTGTTTACTCGATCTGTCTTCAAATGCATTCAATGGGCGGCGTCGGCGGTTCTAGGAGGTGAAAATGGAAGTCGGCAATCCCCGAGCGCAAGTCCGCCTCGACGGGAAGCTTGCATGCTGGATGTCTTGAGTCTCGACAGCTCTCACCGGAGGAGGCCGTGCTGCGCATGCGAGGGAAGAAGCTTTTGTGCCTAATTGGAATGAATGAGGAATTTTCCGCTGACAGCTCCAAAAAGGAAACATATTCGTCTCCGTTTGTTCATCCGCAGTCGTTTGTTTCTTGCGAAGCCACGATCTCGGCGGTCGCCGTCTGTTTCAAAAGACCACGAGATCTACTTGCGCTCAATTAGGAATGTTCAAGTGGTCGTTTGGCTTTTGTTCGCTCTTGCCGCGATCAAGTGAATATAATCCGAGCTTCATTGGAGCGTGGCGAATGCACTCGAACATTGGACCGGTCGTTCCGTCACTCGCCCTTCGCAGTTGGAGCCGATCTGGCTCCGTGATTTTGACGTATGAGCTTCTTGGCGACAGGTTGCGACGGGAATATGTGTTACACGATAGAGACATTCGCTAGTCCACTCGTCATTGATCCTCATGACCAACACCGTGTCTCATTGACGGCAAGCAGAGGTTTCAGAGGAGCACTCGTGTTTTTCCGCCGACCGTAATCTTCCATTCCATGTGAAGCTAATCGAGTAAATACCCGAACGAGCGATGCGGGAGCTGCTTGACGAAATGATAATCCATTTTGCAGCGGATGCCGTCTCGACTCGCTGCGAGAAAGGATTTGACATGAGATCCGATCATCCATCAATTCGCCTCTGCGTCTAGCTGCCTTGTTTCGGAATCGTACACGCTTGGAAGCTCGCCTGAGGCGTGTGATCCGCCTTCGTCGTGCCTGTTTCCCGCAAGTTGGAAAATCATATAAGCATGTCGAGCTGATTCAGAAAAACGCTAATTGCTACGGGTTTCGTTCAGGTGATCTTTGATTATGGGGTTTAAAAGCACTCCGAGTGCACTAACCTTCGATTCAGGAGGCTTTCATCATACGACCGATCTCGACCGGAGAGGATGCTCGTCGATGTGGATTGAGTGGCTGCTTCGCCCTTAGCTTCAATTATTGACAAGCGGGACAAGTATGAGCTCAGAGACGGGTCCTGGAGCGATAAGAACCAATTAGATTAGCTCGGAGAAGCGGACAGCGGGGAAAATATTGAGGAGAAACGAGAAAGCGATGAACGAGGGCAAGAGGCAGCGCGAGCGGAACCGCTAAAGGACAAGCAACTCGATGTCGAAGCTAATCACCGTTATTCCGTATTTCGTAGACGAATCAGGGTTTCGAGCGATGACTTGAGGACCTCGGTTTCGATGCGGATTATCCAAGACACCTATTTTTTTTCGAATCATTGCGGTAGCGCTACCAACGGGTTCAAGGTCAGTTATAGCTCGTTCGACTCAGCGATCAAAAATCAAATGATCAAGAGCGTTCCTCATTGCAATGACAACCTTTCGATTCCGGAATCTATAATTCTTGGTTTTTAAGGAGCGAGGAAGTCATTTTCAGGCGACGAGGGTGAATGAAAGTCGTGCTAGTTTCCGGATTTCGTGAGCTTGATGAGTTTCCATTCTAAACCTTAAGTTGAGATATCATTTCGCCCCCGACTTCTATGATTCCTCGAGGACTTCTGTGTGTGAGACTTTTGCAGTTTCCGAGAAGTCTCTTAGAAGGGTATTCGACTTCATTTGCATTTGATCTCATAACCGCGTTCAAGTCGGTTCGAGAGATCTTCGTTTGATGGGAGTGAAATCAACATCGATTTCATGGTTCCTCTGTTTTGGCGTTCGGGGAAAGAGTTTCTCTTTCGCGTGACAGTTGATCAATCTTCATTCTTTCCGAGAGAATTTCACCTCTCAATCGGAGGTGCAATAATCACGACTCGCGAGTTACTTACTGCTAGCTGAGTCGACAGTTTTGTTTTTGATTCGGGCTCGCATGAACGCTAACGTGCATCTGCTCTGACGCGAACCGATCGCGAGAGACTTTTTTCCGAGTCGCTTCGTGGCGAGGTTTCTTCAAAAACTGCAAAAACACGGCTGTTCCGCCGATGAGGAATCAGGTCTTGCAGCGATCTTTGCCTGAGATCGCGGCGTGCAGTCATGCAACCGACGTTCCTTTTGGTGACGAGAGCTCGAGGAGTCGCGAACCGACGTCACACGCAAACATTCATTTGCTTCGATGTCGAAGTCGTTTGCGGCAAATCCTTCTTCCGATTCCGTTCCACAAGTTGGAGTCAGGCTTTACCGAGCACCTCCGAACGAGTTCGGCACGAAATTGTTATCTCACAAATGAATTTGTGGTCGCCTGTAACAGGAAACACGTAATCATGCACTTCGGGTCGTGCAAGCCGGAAAAAGTCAAAATCGATTCGACGTCACAATTCCAATTTGGCTTCATCAAACGACAGTTCGACGGAATGACTCAGCTCGTTGCACCCAAACTTCCACTTTGCTTTTCGACGGCAAACTCGCATCCGTCGGTGGCGAAGAAAACAACTCTCGGAAGCAGCCGAACATCGACTGTTGTCACCTGACTGCGGAATTTGAGGAAAACGTGACAAAAAGCACCTTCTCTGCATCAGGCGCGTCAACCTCGTTATCGGGCGGATCGAGCGTGTTTCACAAAACGTGTAAATCGTCGAGATAAGCTAAAGATTCACGTGGCTCAGATAAGAGACGGATTTTGACAGACGATTACTGTGCCCGCCGAACGAGAAAGTATTTCCCCCGATAACTGAACGAAATGTAAGAAGTATCGGCCGATTTGCATTCGACCTCGAAACATTACGTGGATTTGGCCGTCTGAGAAAACGTCGTTCTGACTGAGGAAAGGAAGCTCGTGTAGTTCTCTTTCGTGTCGCAGTCCCTACAAAAGTTTAAGTAGTCTATATGCAGGTCATGATCAGCGTTTGAGTTTAGTGTTCGGGTTTGAATACTCGATAGATTAGAGAAATCTCGCGTCTGGACGATATGAACTGATTATGAAGCAATAATCGTTGGATTAGTGTTAGCCCTGCGAGCGGGCGATAACTCACTCCTGCCGCAAGACCGAATATCTGTTCAAACTGGTTGCGGCGAGGCGCTGGCAGTTCGCGGAATCGATCGAGTGCACTCCAGAGTGGAAACCTCACTCAAGTGTCTTCGGAAGAAACATGGCGGTTTCCCAACTCGCCGTGGATCAATTGAAGCGGTTTGGGTACTTGTTTTACGTGGCGCCGTCTGAAGATCTCTTCATCGAGAAATTCGATGATAAAAAGGCTTTCAGTGTTGAGGTGAGTTCGTTAGAGGAGACAACGAATGAAAACGAGTCCGGACTTCCGCTGTGCGCTGTGGATTCCTTGAAATCTCTAAACTCATCATCTCCAGATGACTTCTATCTTGGAGTGATAACTAGGAGAATATTTGATCAAACCTGGCGAACCCTCAACGAAGGAAATTTGAATGAAAATTGGATTGTTCTGCCAATCAGCTCCGGCATCGAGGAAGTGTCTTCGATATGAATATCTCATAAGCTTTTTGTCGTTTCGGAGCGAGTTCTTCTTCCTCGAGAGCTCCAGGAAGCAGAACAGATCAACAGAGTTCATGCTTGCATAAAATGGATGCTCTTATATCCTGATCAGGTGGTTCCAGCTTTCGTGATCCTGATCGTTCTCGAACAGCTGTGCAATTGGTGGGAAAACAAATTCTCGCAAAGATTCTCCGCGAACGATGCCGTCACGTCCGCAGCTCAAGGGATGATAATGGAAATAGGGGGGTAAGTTGAGAGTGCGTGTCTCCTCCGACCTTGGGATGTTACAAAGAACGGCATCCATTGTCGGAGAGACCTCGAAACTGCGCAGTTCTAGATTTCGGATCATTAGACATAAGTGCTGGAAACTCTCCAGGCTTTTGCTCTCCGTCTCTGTTTGAGAGCTCGGATAATCCTCAAGGTCATCATCAATGGAAATCATGAGAAATGTTCCTCAGGATTCTCAACGGCGGCATCGGAATACTCTGCTATGTCTGGGTTTACGAGAATTTCCGATTCGCTGAACTGCCTTGGGATTCGTGGTGGACGTGGCTCGTGGCGTTCTTAGCCGTGGATTTCGGTTACTACGTCGTACATCGAGCGGCTCACGGTTAGTTTGAGATTCTCGATCCCCGACCGAGCCTCAATGTCGGTCTTGAAACGCTGAATCTTGATGTTTCGCGATGTCCTCGATGAATATCGAAGAGCGGCGCACCTGTTGAGTTCGAATTCTGCCAATCAGGGAACTTTCCCTCAGTCCTTGCTGAATCTGCTGTATTTGAACGTTTCCTTCTGACCATCCCGAATTCTAGACGCCTCCCGAATGAATGAATTTTACTCGAATTTGCTCCTCAGAGGGCTCGACTGCATCATTTGGTCGTCTCCAAGAGTACATTTTGTTCTTTTGGTTTGTCGTTTTGCAGAAGTGAACATATTTTGGGCCGGTCATCAAGTTCATCACAGTTCAGAGTACTACAATCTGAGTACGGCTCTCCGACAATCGGTTCTACAAGACCAACTCACTTTCGTAAGTAACTCGCTGTTCTTCGAACGATTCACATATTTTGAGAATTGTTTCTTGTTTTTTAATCTCATCAACTAAATAAGCTTTCTAGGAAGGTTTTGCAATTTGGGGAACTCGATTGGAAGTTACGATGAAAGAAATCCGATCATTGCGAACAGCTGATCGTTCCGATCATTGACTCGTTCCCAGACTGATATTCCGTTCTCCTCAGTTTTTCTATCTCCCGCTGGCCTTATGCATTCCGCCGCAAGTGTACGCCGTACACAAGGAGCTGAACCTGCTGTTCCAGTTCTGGATTCACACTCAAGTAGTCGACAAGGTCGGACCGCTTGAATACATCTTCAACACCCCTTCGCATCACAGAGTCCATCACGGTAATTCGAGCGATTTCGCGAAGTAATCCCGTGTCGTCCCGTTGAATGAATTAATGGAATCCAACTCGTTCAACCAAACGTGGCGCGCCGCCGGAATCGACGCTCGATCTCCGCTGAACCGCCCGCAGCGTCGAGCGCAACATACACAGTTACAAACGAACACGACCGAGCGGTCGTAAGTACATAGGACATGAGTTTGTGAGCGGCCAAGTTCGTATGTTGTAATCCATTAGCACGACGATAACTCGACGAAGGCCTCGAGCTCTCAACCGGTTCGCCGATCAACATCTAGACGCATTGACAATTTTATTAATTCGCTTCGGAGGAATTCCATCAACGTCCCTCGACCTCTCGCGATCAGATGTCTCTGCTATGCGCCGAAAGGGGCGGAGCCCGCACTCTGAGTGGGTGCTGGCTAATTGAGGAATTGCTTATTAAGGTGGCGAAGGTTTTACGTCGCACGTCAACCGACGTTCCAACGGCCAACACGTGGTCGTCTGCTCCGGCTCTTAGCAGGGCTGGAATGAACTTATCTGACAACCACACTTGCGCCTCTCCCCATGAATACCGAAGTGTTCCACGTTATCCCACGTCATCGATCATGTGGTCCAGGCCCGGAGGACGCGGAGTTCACACTCGAGAAACACAAATCAGATAAAGAAACACGCACACCGGATTTCGAGTGACAGAGTGGAATCGCTCGTTGTCGTTGACCATCGTTACAACGAACAGATTCCGCCGATCTCGCGAGCTTCCACTGTACAGATTCCTCCTTCCAGGTCTCAATCGTTACTGCCTTGACAAGAATTACGCCGGAGTTCTGATCATTTGGGACAGAATGTTCGGAACTTTCGCCGCCGAAGGTGAAGAAGTGGTTTACGGCGTCACGAAACCTGTCAAGACGTTCGATCCCTACAAGACACAGGTATGTCTCGTTCAAATTGTAACATCATCGAATCGTTGAAACTTGAATGGCAAGAACTTCGTCGAGAACTCGTTCTCACTCTGGTTTCCTGGTTCAGAATTTTCCTCGCTTCGATGTTCGCAGACTCGGTGAATGAAGTCGCAGAAACGCATTGTTCGAGTACGATCCTGCGATCGACAAATTCCAGCAACTCCAGAAATAATCGAAAAGCAAAAGATAGCGCAAATGATGGGCTGCTGCAGACGCGCATGTTAGCGAGCTTTGAATCCTTCTCCGAGCCGAGCGGAATGAGTTTTTCGTTTTTTGCGCGCAGAGATCCGCAGTGGTGAAACAGCGCCCAATCTTGTATATGAACAAGCGGAGTAAATCGAGCGTTAAACCTATGAATAGCATCGAGGACATATTGAGCTCGTGCGAACGTCTTGCGTCTCGTTAAATCTAGTGAGCGGAAAAACAGTTTGAGAGAAAGAGATGGGACGTCCACCGGAAGAAAGTCCCGCGCAGCAGAAGGTGAAGAGGACTTCTCAAATTTATGCTAACAAGCCGGAATCAATAGAACCACAAATCAGACGGATCGACGGCGTGTGTGTCTGCTGCGTAGTCGATTTCCGATCGTCTCTCGAGCGAGATATCGATGTTCCTCGTCGCCGACACCGTTTCGCGAAGCTTGCGTTGTTAAACGAGGCGGACCGAGGGCGCGGATAACGGTTTCAAACAGTCAACACCATACAGCAAGCTCGCTGAAACTAACTTCTGTTTACTCGTGAGTGATTGGATCGAACGACGCGAGCAACGAACGCGGGAAATTTGCATCCTTCCCGCAAGGAACGCACGTCCGTCTCGAGTTGATGCGCAAAAAACACCCTTTTTTTGAAGGTGAATCGTTCCGGAAGAGCCGGCAACGCTCGTTTCGAGCTACGATTCAAATAATGATGATTAGAAGTATCCGGATCGTTGATGATAGAAGCTAGTTGGACGAAACGGTCGAAGCAGCTCAATCGAGTTCGATTCTACTTTGTTGCAGTTCAATTACCTGAAGTACATCATCAAGCGATTCCGTCGTCAGAAAACGTACGCGAACAAGTTTGGCGTTCTGTTCAAAGGACCCGGATGGAGCCCCGGGAAGCCGCGTCTCGGGAATATCGAAGACCTCGAGGACGTAAGCGACCTATTTAGCGATACGAGCACTTCAGAACAGATGCTTCCCGCAACTTGAACGCTGACAGATTTAGAATTGTTCTTGCAGGTGCACGCTCCGATCACAGTTTGGAATCCTAAAGTAGTTTCCTGGATAGCGTTCTACGGAACGATGCACTACCTGCTCCTGGCTGTCGACTACTTGGCCATCGCCAACGCGAAAAGTGTGAGTTCTCGATACCGTTCCTTGTTGGGATCGAGCGTTTTTGAAAGCAGTCGTAGATCCCTTCGACAGTTCTCTGAATGAGGTTTTTTGGATTTTTCAGATGAATGGAAGTTTCGCCGACTTGGCAGTGCAGGCACTCTACGTTTTCCTGTCTCTGACGGTTCTCGGAGCATTCTTCGAAGGTCGCGAACGAGCTAAGACTCTCGAAATCATACGGATCGTTTTTTACATCGTCGCCACACAAACTTTACCGGTGTTCTCGTTCGAAAGTCGTTTCAACCAAACTCGTGGTGCTCTAGAGTGAGTTCAAAACCGTAGTATCTACAAACTATTGGAACGACTTGATGAGGGACAAGGAAAGAAACGAGACGAAGACCTTAGGCGAGGCTTTTCACTCCTGGTTCTTGTGAACTGACACCTCTTTCCAATTGATTTCAGATCGTCCATGCTCGCCATTCACGCTTTGTCGTTGTTGTTCATGGTCTACCAGATCCTCCGAGGTCGTCCACTGAAAGAACCGGCTGGCTCATTGGAAAGCAGAGCTGACGGCTCTAAAATCACTGGACTTCCGGATTCATCCGTTGGGAAAACGCAAACACGACCGAAAACAGTCTCTGAAGGGGACAGCTTCGAAAAATTGACGAAAATCGAGTAGCTTCGATGAGTTTGGAGCTCAATGAATAAACAAAAGCTTTTCCAGAGGAGCATCCCTCAAAATATTTCGATCGACAATTCCACAAAATCTTAATCAGTCAGAAGTCTTGCACAAAGCACAGCGATGAACGTAGTGGGGCTGCACGTGTAGTTTCCCTCGAGACGTTTTTACAAATGTATGTGGGTTAGTTCAAGGATTTTTCCCGGAGCCGACAAAGCCCCTCGATCAGATCGCGTCGTTAGTTGTTGAGATGCTGGAGAGATTCGAAGACTCGACAAATCGGATGAGTGAGGCTCCGGGAAGATCTGGACGCTCGCTAGCTCTTGGGAGTGATTCGATGACAAGAAAGGAGCCATTAGCGAGCTTGTTCTCAAGAACAACCATGGGGTTTCGGTGTCCACAGTCATCGCTCCGCTTCCAGACCGCAGTCCTACAGCTGTGGCAGTTGTGAAAGTGAACCTCGCGAGGCCATACAAGCATCGTCTCATGAGGACCGGACGACAGATTGAGTCGATTCGAGGTGCATTCATCAAAACACTGAGGTCTCTTAGGTCTGGCAGCAATATCACGGCGAGCATTCAATGAGTTTTATGCTCTCCGAGGTGCTCGCCTGATGTTCCCTGTGGCTCTCTTGTCTGGCGCAAGAAAAAAACCTCGGATGCTCCCGTCTTGCTGCAAAGTGAAAACAACTTTTTGCCTAGCTGGAATAATTCCATTCACGCCAAGAGTGTGCGAGGTCTATTGCCTCGAGCAAAACTCCGCTGAATTCCGACAACCGCTAACGAGCACACCGTCTTCGGAGTCTCCGTCGAATATTATTGTTTGCTGTGATCAAGAAACTTGCCACGTTTCATTAAGAACTGCAGCATGGCGTGATTGTGTAGACCACTCACGCTAACTGCGCTTGTCGAAGGAGAACGCGATGTTTGTATCTCGCTCCGGCATCACTACAGCACAACAGTGCAACTATTCCGAGAGCTGAGCCGGAAGCTTCGCCGCCGCGGCGTACCCAAGAACCTCTGGGACCAAAGATCCTGTGTGGAGCATCGGACGTTCATTATTATTGAGGAGAACGACAAAGAAAGGAATTTGGTTTGAAGTGAACAGGGTCTCGGATGTGGCAGAAAACTCATTCTTCGAATTTCCTGGAAAGCATGGAAATCGCTGAAATGAGGAATGCCACGCCTTCCCCGAAGTCGACTCATCTCCCAAAGAGGTTTTCTCGCCGGATTCTCGCAATTCTTTCCCGGTCAAAAGTAGACCTCTCGGGAACGTAGGCTATAACTTGTAATATACTTGTATCCGCCATGATATGATAAATCTCAGGCTGATTGAAACCGTGAACATGTTTTTCAGGTAAACTCCTCCGCGTAAATCATCTGCGAAGTCATCGTCGTCTGGTTCCCTCGATTATTTTGTGATATATCCACGGGCAAAGTAGGTTGAGGCGAAAGTATCGATGTTGCCAATATGGGAGCCGAATCGCAAACTTATACTTCATCTTCTGCCCAGGAGTATTCTTTCAATCAGGTTCCCAAATGATTTCTGATAGCTCTCGTGACCCTCTTGGAGTGATAATGTGATGGCTCCCGAAGAATATCAATGGTCGGTTCACCCTCGATTTCTCGTCAGCCTCTTTCTTGGATCATCACGACATCTATGGGAGAAAGTAATCTAGTAATTAGCTAGTTCACGACGTAAGGTCCGAAACACTTCCTCTGAAAGATCGTTCGATGGGAGTAACAGAGCCCAGCAGGGAACGAGTTCTCTTTCCTCGCTTGACGCGTTGCCTCGAGGGAATCAATCATGGTCTTTGTGAAAGCTTCGGCGCCTATTGAAAAGAGTCGACACTTCTACTCTCACAATAGATCTACGGTCCCCCGCCGATGTTTGCGCCTCGCGCCCAGCGATAATCAGACACCGAGCCCACCAGTCAGTCAGCTTGGCGGCTAGATGAAGTTTAGCATCCTGCAGCGGCCTCTAATAATTATTTAAGTGAATCACTTTTGTGCTCTTATTCAGTAACCCGCTGATTGATCGATCGATCGATCGATCGATCTATCCATCGATCCATTCCTCTCGCACTCTCGTTGGATGTAACTTTCAAAAACCGATTTCGAGCCCACGCCACGATGACGAAAATGCCGATAAGTCCGGTTTCGTCACGAATACTCGTCGAAATCTCGGTTTTCGACACGGTCGGAGAATTCGCGACCTCTGTCGAGATTCTTAGCCGTCGCGCATTGATGCGTGATCTTTTGCCGTCGCGTCGCGTCTCAGTTCCAAGGACGCCCACTCGAAATCCGACTAAGATTGGCTGTTCCCAAGCAATGCCATCTCCCGCATGACTCCCGAACCAATTGACTGACTCGAGCGAACGATCCCTGAATGAAACGAACAAGCCGCGACAATCACAACAACTTTTCGTTGATAATTCAAAGCGTTCTCATCTGATCGCTCCTCGATTCCCTCGATCGGCGCATCGTAATGGTTGCGTAGTACATAGGAAGTCCTCTAGTCAAGGTTTTTCGATTTCCAGCGTCAGGGAATCACCCAGAAATGCTTTCCAAGAAGCTCCTCGTGTTCCTTTTCTTGTTTCAGAACACGTTTTAGGCGAAGAAGAGGGGAAAAAAACGACGAACGCTCGGATCACTGATGGATTCCGTACGCGGGAGGTCACGAGGACTTCATTTTCCGCTACCAGAAACACAATAAAGTCAACTGTCATGCCGGGGAAAAGTCAAACATCGCGGGCTCCTCGAAGCGAGCGGCCTCAATCTGAGCTTGGAATCCTCGAGTGGCACAACCGTCTGACTGAATTCTGTTCTGCAAGCTTGTCTCATCCTTTTTGAGAAGAGATTTAGCTCAACTGCATTCACAGTCGTGCGCTTCTATTGCTTCCTGCCATCCCCCCCCCCCGTCCCCCCCCGGAGGATTCGTCCCGGTTCGTGCTGAAGCTGTAAGCAAATCCCAGATGTGGACCGACTGGTCAAACGTCGGTCACTCGATTCGCTTGCTACGCAAAGAGAGAATCGCGGCTTCAGTCCTTCGATGGACTGAGCTTCAGACGCAGCCTGGATGACAGGGAGAAAGGGGACGGAAGGGCACATAAGTAGCTTAGCTTTCTGGGTGACGTCACGGGAACGAAATGGAATCAAGCCCCGCTACCGAAAGACCTAAATGATGGCTAAGCTCATCTATGGCAAGCCTGACCAGATGGTGCTTCATGTCTACCGCGGCAAAAACTTTCTATGACCGAGTTCTCCAAGCGTACCGCATGACCGAGTCATTCCTTTCGCTTCTCCACAGCTCACTCTGTCCGGGACCAGCTTTCCCGGAAACCGCAATCTCGGTGGACGGAAAGCAAATCGAACTCCGGATAGTTCATCACTCTGTTCCCTTCGAACGCACCGCCGACACACGAATCTGAGTGAGCGTTCTAAACTTTGCGAACTGTACTCAGAAATCTTCCCGTCTTTCTTCCTCGATACAATTCGTGGATTAACGGACAATTCGATTTCCCCCCAATGAATCGATCCTTGTAGGGCCGAGTTCGTTGTAACGAGGGTTCGCTGTGAGTTGACTGTCATCTCAATATCGAGCAGAATATTCCTGAACAGGAGCATTTCAGTTCGAGAGTAATGTATTCACTGTGTTCAGGGAATATTCGTGATGTCCGTTGCTGATGTGCGCAGAAAATGCTGCTTTCGTCGTTCCCTTGAGCAACGTTTGGTGAAGCAATTTCCACCGGGAAAGGATTCCACCCGTCTAAAAGAGGTATAAAGGTAGTCCTACGTAACGCTGACCCAAGCCTCTCTCTCTTTCCTCTTGTAAAAACAGCATTCAAAGAGAATTGCTTTCCACTCCCATATTCGTTCCTGGAATCCTCTCCTTCATCTTTCCCACAAGAGCTTCCTCTGCACAATTCCAGCATTCCTACTCGGAATGTTCCTCCCTGAATCGCCCTGTAGGCACGGCTCTGTTCCTGTCAGAACTGTTTTCATTTCCCACCAAAGCTACTTTTTTTTCCTTCCTCCCAACGGCCCAAGGCAGTAACCATTGACCTCGATTGTTCAATTAAGCTCGCTGAAAAGACTCCACGAGTTTTCCCGCTGCGTTTGAGATTTGAGAGCGAAAAAAAGTTCGCAATACCTAGAGAAACAGACAATGGCGCTCGATTCCTTTGTCTCCATAACTCCCACCTGGTCCGAGAAGCCGGAGGTTGTGCTCTTTTGGTTGAAATCTCTCGAAGACGCTGAGAGCGAATTCCTCGATCGATTTCTCGAATTTTCCGGTGAGAGTTGGGCAGTTTTCGCAGCATCCGGTCGTCAGGTGACAAACTCTGGCTTCCAGTTTGTTTCGGTTGCTTGCTCAGCATTTCCGTCGACTGCTTCGGACTTAACTTCGTAATCAACTCCATGTTCGACGAGAGATTGTGTTGCGGAACGTGCGTGCAGCAGTGATTCCTTGTGGCCGACGAGTATCATCTTCTATCTTCGAGGAATCTTCCACGAAATGCTGATTTCCAAAGCGTCGTACATGTTTCGTTCACCTCGGAATCGAAATCTCGGAATGGTTTCAGATGAATTCCTGTTCACAACGAAGACTCCAATCTGAGGATGTTCAACTTTCTCGGTTTATCTTTCACTTCCGCTTTGTGACCAAAATGCCCTGAGCGTGGTTTGACAGTCAGTGAGCTTCGAATCTCGACAGCGCTTTCTCGATGCTTCCTCCCGTCGGTCTCACAAAAATCCTGAATCCCGACTTTCATAAATCCTCAGAGTTCCCCGAAGCGCACACTTTTATCTCCGACTGAATGACACAACATTAGTTTTGCCTCACCCGAATGTGTATCGCAACATCAAGCGTTCATATTTCTCTTGTTTTCGGCGCCTCCACGAACACGATGAGGAGGCGGAGTAGAAGGGGGAAGTGGAGCGGAGGGAAAACGTAAGGGTTGAATTAAATGAAGTCTGGCAGTTCAATGTTTTCCGATGGAGCGAGTCATCTGGATGTTATGGAGGTGATGGCGAACCGCCAGCTTCACAGAAGCGGCAACAATTCATCCCTCCTGATCGATGAGGGACGGACCGAACTATGGGTCTCGTTTCTCCGCGGCCTTCGTTCCGAACGCTTTCGTTCGACCTCTGCGTCTGGAAGAACCTTTTGGACCGCTTCGTTACGATGAGTTCTGTCTCTAGTCGGCTGTTGTCTATTGTTTTCTCCAGCAACAGTTCAACTCCTCAGGAGATAGCTTGAGGCTTCGTTGGACAGAAGGAGGACGCCCTCTGAGCGTCGTGCCAACTTGTAGACCTCATAGACTGATTGGAACACAGAAGAGTTTCAAAAAACGCTCATTTGAGACCAGACGCTTTCCATCGGGACGAGGAACTTGCCTGGCATTGCATCTCGGGGGAAACAAAATCATGTTCTATTCTGTCGGATGACAACAATCACAGAAATCGATGGAATCCTCACTTTGAATGTGAGGTATGCGGGACGCAAACCGAATTTTGGGTCTGGTTTCACGATGATGTCAGAAGTTAGCTTTTCGGCACAAGAATCGCCTCAAGCGAGATCTGCGTCTATTGCGAGAACGTCAATCACCAGAAACTGGCGGACCTGTGACGTCGAAAAATGAAGTGGCAAAACCTTCAAGGAAAATGATCGATCACAGATCACAGAGAGGCTGAAACCTTGAGGACGAGAGAATCGCTCGCCGGCTTTAAGCTTTGAGTGAGTGTGAGAGAGGAAAGCATCCCCTGAGCAACCTTGTAGCCCGACACGTGTACGTTGGCGGCTCTTTCGTCATGTCCAGACAGGAGGACGAAAGTCTCCATCGAAAACTTCTCACTGTGAGCAAATCAAAGTGAACTCAGCTTCGCACTTGCCACCGTTCTTGTTTTGCTTTCGTGAAAATTTCAAGGTTTCACCACGACCGCGCGCGTTTCTCATTTCAGACCGCCTTCTCACGTTCTGGTCAAGTCGAGAGATGAAGTCTCGCTTTATTTTTCTTCGAGGTTTGATGAAGTGCCAGCGTTCAAATAGTTCCAAGAGGAGGAAGGAAAGGGGACGCGTGTGCCTGATAGTGTTTTTAAGGACCCTTATCCTTTCATTGATTCCTGAATGTCGACGGTCATTGAAGACCGCGGCACAATGTCTGCCGCAGCTGACAATCAAGATCGACATTTTTTCAATGCAGGTGAAACTTTCCGTTGGGGGAGGGGAGGCACGAAAAAATGAATATCCATCCGAAGTTTTCCACGGCCCGACAAAGATCAACATCTGGCTTTTCCATTAATCTTGAATCTTTCAAGTGATCTTTTAACCCTTGGTGAATTCATTAAAATTCTCTCGGCTCGTCTGGCTATCACGTCCTCCATCATGATCGTTGAATAACGGAAGGATAAATATAGGAGGAATGCTTCCTCCGCGGAACGCTTCATAAAAGCGTGCTTAATAAATTAAGGGACACCGGGCAACGCGAAATGACAGATGACCGTCGGGACATTTAGAATTCGTTACGAGCGAATTCCGAACATAGCGCGCCCCCACGAAACCGGGACAAAAAGTGGCGAGCGTTAGTTACGTTGTTGAGCAGGAGACGACAGATACCGAGCGAGCACAACAAATGGTTTCTTTCTCCCGAAAATATGTTTGGATGGTCCTATAATAATCATCCGAAATTGTAAACATCGAAACGATATAAGTAGGACGTCCATTATCGAATTCTTTTCGCGGATTTCTTGGAGATTGAAATGCTCGGCATCTGGGTCTACCAGAACATTGTTCGGATTCACAACAAGTGTGGTAACATCCGTTTGTAAGGAGAAGAAAGTGGAACGAATCCAGCGGTGAGCTGCGTCCTGAGAGAGTTTCGAAATGGTTGGACTATTCAGGGATTATGTGGCCTGGCAGAGGACACAGGGCGTCCTGCCGGAGCTTGAAGTTTGCAGACACAATGACCGTCTCGTTTAAACCGTAATGTAAACATGTCTCTCCGGGCCGCGTAAGTAGATGATACTTATATCGATTTAAAGCTTTATTTAGAGCGCTGCTTGTCCTCGTCCGGGTTATATAGGGAGGGAATCAGACTCCTTTTTTGTTCCAGATGTTGTTGTTGTTGCCCTAAAAAGGATTGACTCCGCATCCTGTGGACTGACTATCCCCTTCCCTTCACGGCAGAACGAATTCCGCGAGACCGCGCGGCGGACGAATTCCCTTCGTGGAGATCAGACATTTCGTTTCTCTGAATTCTTGTTCCTGAAATTCTAATATCTTGATGAGAATGATCTCCGAAAACTTGAGAGTCATTTGCTGCCAATCGCCACTACACTCTCCTCGAATCTCACTCATGGGGGCTACTTCCTCAGTCTGGCACTCACGAGGGCCAGTGGAGCAAGAAACTTCGTCGGGTGCGCTCGTGGAGGGAGCTGAAGCAAGGTCATCCGATGGACTGAGACGGGGACAACTGCAAGTGACAGCGATGCGAACTCCTCGTGGTAATTTCTTCTGCTCAGGGCTCTTTTTCCGTCGTTTCTTCTCGAGAGTTCGAAACCAGACCCAGCGTGAAGGCTGTCGGATCTGACATGAAAGTTCCCGAACGAGCGAGCGGGAGAGAGAACAAACCAGATCCTCGTCGGTTCACTTTTCTTTCTGGATCGTCCTGGAATCAGTTCAGCGATGCGCCGCCGCTCCAAGCCTGCGCGAAGGGACCGATAAAGTCTCAAGATGCTCAGGCTCGATCGAGAATGACGGAAATTTCCGGGATGACCGGCAGTCTCTAATTGACGAGGAACTTCTCGCTCTCTCCTCTAAAACTCTGATCGGTCGCATTGCAGAAAGCCACAGCCGTAGTGCTCTCGCATATTTTCGTGCGACGCAAAGTCTAACGGAATGTTGACAACTCGCTTACGAGTAGTCCGAGTCGACAGAGCTTTGACGATAAAGTTGGACATCGAGATCCGTTGGACTCCGGGAATTCGACAGCGAGCCCAGTAAGGAGATTAACTACGACCACGACGAAGGATACAACGACCCGGTATTGACTTCAATCTTTGAAGCTCTAGAATGAATTGGCTCCCCTGACTCTTACGACGAATATGGTTTGGTTGGCGAAGCAATGGTGGAGGACCTCAGGATTCGGGATCATTTCTGAGCTCAGGATGCACTAATCGGACAGCCACCTGCAGCGATCCCTAGTTTCTGCCCGATCCTGCTCGATTCTTGCCCCTTCCTTGCTTCCTTGTTGATCGATAACTCCGACGCCATCTCTAAGCGTCGAAACCCCAGAAAACTCTTCTTGGATGTTCATTCCTCCAGAAAACACCCTCTCATTCTCGTCGAAAAAGGTCCAACAGAGGTTCAACCATTACTCTGGGTTATTCTTCTCTCATTTCCCCTTTCACGGCTCCTTGCAATGCGGCCCCATCTCCTCTCGCTCCTCCTTTTTTGGCCTGGCTGCCTGTTTATCCTAAGAATAATCTTCTACTCGGCAAAGGATTCGTTTCAGCTGAAAGAAGGTTGATCAGGCGAGGAAATACAAGAGGAGAGACGGAGGGACAAAGGAGAGCGGTTGAGCTGAGCAAAGTGAGAGCTGGAAGGGCACTACTGACAGCCGCCTCTGTTGTTAGAGGTTTACAAGTAATCTGTGGTGGGTCTTCTCTGGAGTTTTTAGTCGTCTTATTTCGCCGGGACGGAGGTTGTTGCGAGTTTTTAGGGAGCCGGGTTTTTATCTCGAGCCCGTCGAAACTGGATTAACGTAATAGGTTAGCCGATACTTTGCAGATAATAGAGTTTGATTCTGGGGCGGCGAGAAACGACGAAACTGACAGACTAACAGAGGGAAAGAAGACTTATCTGACGCTTGTCAAGGGATCTCACTCAGAGTGTCGCTGAGCAGACAAGCGAGATTGCAGAGAAGCGGCGGCGGCACCAAGTTGAAATTGCCGCCCGTAAGACTCGGTCGTTCAGTCCCGTCGCACGGACAGTAACAGCGGAGTTTGAAGGTGTCTTTCGAAAATGTCTCCCTGTGTCCTTCCTTCTCTACGTCGTCGTCGTCGTCCCGGA
Organism: Neoseiulus cucumeris; assembly: GCA_021527715.1. Classification (NCBI taxonomy): domain Eukaryota; kingdom Metazoa; phylum Arthropoda; class Arachnida; order Mesostigmata; family Phytoseiidae; genus Neoseiulus; species Neoseiulus cucumeris. The sequence continues at coordinate 301,143 of JAJSRV010000138.1, read as the reverse complement.
GTTTTTCCCAAAGACTACGCACCGAGAGACTGGAGTTTCAGAAAGTGTTCCGACTTGCTCCCTTTTCGCTTCAACTCACGCGATTCACTCGTTCGCGAGAAAAACTTCTCTTCCCGAAAAGAAAACTTCGCTCCTTCATCGATTCCAGGAGCATCCGATTCCTGGCCATGATTGTGTCGATCCTTTTTTCCGAAAATCAGCCGAAAACCAAGAAGATCCGGAACTGGGCGATTTTGAGATTGTTGTACCTTTCAAGAAGTTATTGTTGAAAACCGCGAACCGGTTCTAAGTCACGTCCAACGAGAGAAGGAACGCGAAAAACTAATTTTGACGTTGCCCAATGTAACGACGTAACGCCACAATTTTGGAGTGCACTTCAAGGTGAAACAGACAGTCGCGCTCTTTCTTCACAGCTCATTGTGATCCCTGATTTCGAAACACTCTTTTCCGAGCCAAGATCCGCGGCTGTGCTTTTTCCACCCCACGACATCCAGAAAATCCTTGGAAATTACTCTCGAAACTCTGAATCCCTTGTCGACTCCTCTCACAGCTTTGGACACCTCGATTTGTTTGAACTTTTTCTGCTTTCCGTGCGATCCGTCGAACTGGACGCCCTGCCGACGACGCCAACTCCGAGTTCACATCCTTGGACTCGAAGCGAGTTCACTACGAATGCCGGAGCGTGGGATTCTCCTGGTGTTCAGCGGTTCCGCGCAAAAAACTCGCCGCCCTCATAACTAATCCGAGTGCACTCAGGGCCGGAGACCCGAAGCAAATGCAGACCACGCGCGAACCGCTCGAAGGTCTGCTCACGCTGCTTCGAGGGATTCGCCCCGCGAAGAATCAGTGAAAACGGAAACGGAAATTGGGAATCATGTCGTTCGTCAGGCATAGAAGATTCGACTGCCGCGACCAAGCGAACGAAGGTGCACTCCCGATGCTCGCCGTCAAGTCCTGGAACTCTGGGGAAAAAATGAATGGCTCCAAAAAATCACATCGCACTCGAGAGCAGCAACAAACTTTGCCTCGCCCCCTGTCCTGTTGGATGTTTTGACGGAACTGCATGCTTTATTTGTTTCCTGTGACGTGACCACTGCTTGCGTAAACCCCGATGACAAGCGCTCGTATTTCATGACAAAGTCCACTGGATGTTTTCCTCACAGGTCGAGGCGTGACCCTCGCCGGAGGCGGAAAGACATATTTTGCACTCGCGGGACGGAAACACGTCCGTCAGCGTTCCGAGATAGCTACTGTTAGGAAGCATACAACGGGCGGGGAAAAATTTCCCAACGCGCTCGATCAGCCCAGCATTCCAACAAACCAGCAGGAGAAGTCGGAAGAAAAAGAACAGGGAGAAGATTACTGGACGTTTTGGAGGAGACTGTGGAGTGATATTTGCTGGAACAACATTTTTCAGCATGGAACCTTTATCTCGGATTTGAGGTCGACGCTTCCGATTTCCATGTTCAAATTCCGATTGTTCCGGGGCCTGAAGTGCGGCTCGCGGTAAGTGGTTCCGTGTCCGAGCACCATCGGCTGAATTACTCATTCTCTTCCAAAAAGAGCGGAATTTCCATTTTAGTCTTACTACTACTGTCCGTTCTTTGTCTGCCAGGAGGATCAAGAAGTCGACTCTTGGAAGGGAGCGCCGCAAGGTCGTAGGTAATTGAGAAGCGAGGGCCATTATTCACCGCAATAAGGCCTCAGGGATGTGGTCGGGCGGGTGCTATTGGTGCGTTAGAGGAGCTGCTCGGACGTGAAAGGCGCAAAGCCATTTCATTATCCGTCTTTTCCCATATTCGAGCACTCAGACCGACTCAGCGGTGTCTTCATTTGCATATTAGAGAATTCGCTCTTTCGAAATTTGTCCCCAGTGTCCTCTATGAGAATCATCCTGCATTATGTTCCACAATTCAGGTCAATAACTTGTCCCCGGATGTCGAGTCTTATCCGCTCTTTTTCTTCTGGAATCCTCGAGTAACAACGTTCTCTACATTGTCCGGAATCAGTTTGATCCACAGAAAGCCGCTTTATCACAGATCCTTGTGTAATGTGCATTGGGGTCGTTACGGAACAACGCGCTGTTTCTTAGAAAGTACTTCGTCTCCATAGAAACGCTGAAGAAGTGCCCCATGAAGCTAATTTATACCCATTGCTGCTTTGTTCCAGATGGACACATTGCTTGCAGGCCAGACAGTGAGGAAGACTCGATCCCTCTCGAAATGTCCCACTCGATCTCGAGAAAACTAGAGGCTGTGTATGAACATAGAGGATTTTCGGAGCGCCCGCCAAGTTTCACTACAAACATTGTCAAAACTGGATTTCTGAGGTATTTCTTCTCGGACGAGATGTTTTGCTTCTTTTCAACAGACAGCAAACAGCGACCAATATCTAAACTAGTAGATTCCTCGTCAGGTGAGAACAGTTGATGCATTTGTCACCAGCGTAGAATGCAAATTTCTAACATAAGAGACCGGTGGAACATCCTGGGTCATCATGGTTCGGACCGCCCTCGCGAAACTCGACCAAGAATGCGTTCATCCACAAAGGGCGGCCCCCGTTTGTCTTGGGATTTGCCACTATCGTCAGTGCAAGTGGTGGACCAACGATTTCTCGAGTGATGAGTACAAATTAGCGAGGTGAGCCATGTGAGTTGCGGACGGCAGAGATCACGCCGAGCTTCTTCTTCGAGACGACGTCTACCTCATGAGGATCGATAGCCGGAGCACTTCGACATGACAGGTGAGCTCCAGTGAAAACTCAGGCCAGCTGACAGTTCTTACTGAATCGAACTCCGGGCGATTTGAATTTCCTTAATCTGACATGGATGGATTCACCTCTCGTTGGAAGCCACTATCTTCGAGTCGGAAACCCAGTCCTGTTTGATGAATTGGAAGCCGTGAATTGGTCCCAGTTATCGCGTCGGATTTAAACAAAGTATATAAATAGCGGTTCCGAGGAGGACCAAATGTCTTCCTCAAACTCAGCATGAGCTTAGAAGTGGAATTCCATCGAATGAGACTGACTCGAACGGAGACTTCCTCAACTTTTTGTTTTGGTTCTGTGCTCCGACCATGCTCCTATTTCGAAGCTCGTCGCGAAGTTTATTCGGATTTTGAAAACGGGAACATACGTCTCTCATCTCGGACCTTGTCTCCGATTCTTATCTATAAAACTCTCGACCCGTGTTGCTTGATTGTTTCATTGAATTGAACTCAATCGAGAAGCTGAGTTTGAGCGAATTCATCAAAAGCTGAGTTCGAAGCATCTCTCCTGAATTCTAGTGGCGAAAATTCGGAGAACGAAACGACCCTGAAATACCGGACAGATGACAGATGGCGAACTCTACAAACATCGAACCAAGCAATGAACCCCTGAGCCAGTGTTTCGCAAATACTTTCCTCAGCAACCGAGACCGTGCACATTTGAAAAGCACTGCGTCGTAATATCCACCTCGATTCCGGTTAACGATTCCCGCGCAGGCTATTTCAGTACCGTAAACCGCAGCCGAAATCGAGGTCTGTCTCCGAGGAACCTTCAGACTCGTCATTCGAGGGTCCATGTCTGCCTTTATCTGAAAATCGTATCTACATACGGTTTCCAGGTGGAGTTTTGAGGATGGAAGTTTGTTATCTGCGGAGTTTCATAGTTATTCGAGTTTCCTTGAGCTCGTCAATGGTTCGGAAACGTTCGTGATGATTGAAAGAGGATTTCGATCATCCATTTTCTCCAAGGAAGCAGTTCTTCATTCGATTTTTTCGCTGAGGGAGCAGCAGATGGCAGGATACAGGATAAATTCTTCCGTTTCTCGACGTTCTCGAGCAGATATCTTCATCATGCGTATTGAATTGCCGACTTTGAAGTGCCACAGTAGGATCTTGCTGGAATTTCGTTGTCCATCCGGATTTTTTTGAAGGAATGCGCATCGATTTTCCAGTTCTTTTTCTAGCGCATTCGGATCGTCGTCTCGTATTGAAACTGTTTCTTCACCGATCTCTTGGATGGGCGATAGCCGGCAAGAGTGTAAGATGTTTCCGTGATCCGTCAGATTGAATTCAGGCGGATGCCAATCATTTTGATCAACATAGCAGATGCCAGCAGTTTCTGTTCTATACAAAACGACTGCCTTGAGCTATAGCAGGATTTCTGAACGTATCGAAATAGACACACAAAAAGTTGAGCCTGCTTCTCCATGTTCGGCAGGTCGGTCGGTCGGAAGCTGCGTGGGTTTGAACATACACTTCGGACTGAAGCTTGTTGGTACATGTACTCGGTACTCAATCACGTCTGGAGAAAGCGTCTAACAAGCTTCTGTTTTTTCGTTCCAGTGGCGAGACTATGTCGAGGTCGCAACCTAGCCGTTGTCCTCGGTGCCAATCTGTTATTTCTTGGCCTGCTGCTGGCCTTTCAGGGTGTGAGAGTAGACGTCGATGGGAGCCAAGCCAACGCTTTTCTACCTCAAGACACCCATTCCATCTACAAACTACCAAAAACCTCCGCTTCACTCATAAGAGCCAAGTGAGTATCTCCGGCCATTCTCGAACCGTGAATCTAGATATTGCTGGTCTGAGTTGCGCGACCGCCGGGTCTGGGGACAACCTGTAGCCGTTGCACTACGCATAGAATATTCATCAGCTTCGCCTCATAGAACATGTCACATTACGTGATCGAGCCTTAACGGAAAGTTCATATCAATCGAATCGGAAAAGAGACAATAGCAAGTTCGGAGTTTACGATAACCTTAACGACATCATCTTCGATCTGAGTACCAGAAACTTCGCAACCTTCACGTCGAAGCTTTCTCTAATGAGCTGGAGCCACTGGCTAGTTTCCATGAAGAGGAAAAAAAAACGTGGCAACAAAAATGCGAAAGAAATCCGAACAAACAATGAATTTCTGGTCACTGTGTTCTTTAGACGGCGGAATCAGGGGAGAGTCTCTCATATTCTTCTCTCCTGAAGACGAAATTTCAGGATCTAGAGTTCACTCCGCGTTGCATTAGTTTCGGATGAAAAATTCATTTGGTTCACTCGGAATCTATCTCGAGGGGTATCGGGAGGGAAATAAGGGAGGTGAAGGGGGGCGAGAAGGCAGGAAAATGAACCAGAACAAAGGTCGTGATTTCGGCATCTTCAACTCCTGAATCCTTAGCAATTATGACCTGTCTCTCCTGGAAATATCTCTGAGTTCATGAGGAACTCGCCGTCAATGTATGGGATTCTTGTGTCGTAATGACGCACAGAGGTTCAAAGGCATGACCGGTCGCAGAGAGCGAAACAAGTGAAGTATCATTCCGTCGCTATTTTCCAACTTTCTCTCGTCTTGCTGTCAGTGGCGGATGGCGACCTACTGCTGGCTGTCAGCATGTTGGATGTCATAAGACTTCATAAGTTCGCTGAGTCCGAGGGAAGAAACCGGATGGCGCTTATCTTAGCACCGAGCTAAGAGTCGCTGTATTAACAGCGAGCTAATAAGATGTGAGGGTCGCAATTATCTCCTCTGCCTGGAGCACCTTCGACGTGCTCAACAAGCCCGAAGTTTCATGGGAAAGCGATCTCTGGCCGGAATGAAGCAGTTTTCGCAAAAGGACGACTTAATTCATCCTGGTAGATGGACATGCGTGCGCTCATTTTACATAGTAGTTGCTCTCTTTGTGTTCCGTTTTCCCTCTGCTCGTCTCGGTCTCAGTCGCTCCTTTTTCCTCGCATTCAGGATAACATCCCCTACCCCTGTTCCTCCTTCTCGAAATTCGCTTCAATGACTCGGGAGCTTTCTCCAGAGCTGCACTTTCTGTTTAGGGGAAGTAATACTTAGTTTCCTGACGAGTCGTTTCTCTCCGCGCACACAGAAGTCGGGTGGATGTTTGTCTTCGTGCTTGTTTCCTTTGTTCGTTGCTTTCTTTTTTTCTCATGAATAACACCTCGTTTTCGAGCGACTCTTATCATGCTCATGCAGAGCCGCGTCTTTGAGTGAGTGCTCAGCTGACTTCCTCAAGGCTGCTTCTCCCGCTGCGTTCATTTCATTCCGGGTGCAGACGTAAAACATACAAAGTCTGAGTACACAAGAGTCAATTACCCTGCTAAAGGATTCTCATTTGACTTTCCACTCACCCATGACCTCAACGCATCTGGGAATGCTCTGCACGCGTCATTCCGACGGTTCTTCCTTATCAAGAGTTCTCTTCTCGAAGCTTTTCATTCTAATCGTCATCATCCAGATCCGTGAGAATTCGTTCAAGAAGAAGGAACTGTCGACTTGTGGGGCATTCTATACAAAACTCGGCGCGAGCTGTGGCTGTCCACGAATCGAAACTCGAGTTTGCGACGGGCAGCACATGCGCGGCCGTGGGATTGCTTTCGATTGTGAAACTCCTACGAAGACGCGCTCGAGGAAACCATGTCTCAAGCAGACGTCATGCGGACGCATCCAAGCAACGTTATTCCTCGCTCGGGAGCTGGCATGAGAACAGATCTCTTCCCAGACAAGATGAGCGGAAATGTGAGGGAGTTCTAGGGAGCGGACCCCTCATGTGCACAAGTCCAGAATACGCCTATTCTGATTCGCGAACGTATCGTCTGATCTAATGGCATGCAAATGAAGCCTTCAAATCCTATGATAAGCTTTCCAAAGTCACAGGGACTACGATCAAAGCCAGAAAGTCCAGAGCCAAGACCCGCTTTCGGTCGGCGGGCCACGAACACTCAATTTTCACCCCGAACAAACTCGCCTGGAATGTGGTTATCGGATTTCGGATGAGCTCCTTTCCTCCCTTGAGACAAGGTCGTCGTTGTCTCCTCTGGCTTCCTCTATTCCGCCATATTGGAAAGAAAGAAAAACGGTTGGGGATTTCATACTGCATGCTGTATTACCACAAGATGGAGTTTGAGGCGAACAACCGGTGTAAAAATCTCTGAAACTTTGTTTGGAAGAGACCTTTCACAGAGATGCCTCCCTTTTTCTGAAGGAAATGTAATTTCTCTGTTCCGCTCTAACACAAAAGTTAAATTGCAGTCAGCGTGGAAGTTACTAAGGTGTGGTGTTTTGTTCCATTCCAGATATTACAAGGTCGTAGAAGGAAATTTCTGTAATTTTCTGAATAGCGAACCATCGCGTTCGTTGATGTACAAAGAGTGCGTTTGCTCGTACGGATTCTATGGCGCTGACTGCGGGATTCCTCACTTCATCTGGTCACAGCTGCTTCACAACGGCACGAAAGAGATGACTTTGAAAAGACTACAGGAACCGAGACGAATCATCGAGTTCAAGTTCTCGGGTGCCGCCGAACCCGTTGTCCAAAATGTAACAGTTTGCAACAACGCTTCCATGTCAAACGCATCCCTAGAGGGTTTCCACCGAGAAGTCCCCGACCTGCAAGTGTACACCGGTCCCGTCCAAGCAAACTTCTCGTGTGCCAACCCTAGAATCGCAGCTTTTTCATGTCCGAGTCTGCTCTGCTGTTGGAACCGGTTCTGGATGCTCGCGTCTGAGCTTTCGTTCACCGACCTCGTCGTCATCGATATCGGAGAGTCATCGTTGGGATCGACGCTGCCCGGCGACCTGTTGGAGTTCTTCAAATTCTATCAAGGATTCCCTGAGGTCCTAATGATCAGGCGCGGGCCCTCGGTCTCGGTGGTGGCCAGCTTCAACTCGATAGCCGTCGAATGCAACTTCGACATTAAGTGCATAGCGTCCTGTGAGAGTTCCAAGTTCCAAGTGATCAGTCTCGATCTCTGAGCGGAGAACCACTCTGAACGGACCGCCGTAGAATAGTCGAACATCACGAAGTGAGTGTTGCGCTAAGCCCAAAGAAGGAAGATTAGGAAATTTTGATTCGCACTGTTATCCATCCCTTCGATCTGTTCGCGTTCTCGTCGTTTGTAACTCGAACATTGCATTTTGGGCCGAACTACTGTTAAACTATAGCATACTTGTGATATATTTACCTACTTCGAATCAGGGACGACCTTGCATCCTAGCGATTGATTTATTCTTCTCAAAACATCATCGTGTTCCCTTCATTATTTCGAGAAATCCCGTCTCTTTTCGGTACTTCTATCTCGGGTTCCTTGGTGCATTTCAGGAGTTCGTTTTTTCGACCCGAACATGATAATCGAAACTACTTAATCCACCTGAAGCATCGGGGACAGGGTACATGACGATTGATTTCGTCATCGTGCCGAATCATCATTTTCATAACGCGGAGTCGAAAGAATAGATTTGCGCAAACATGACCTCGCCCCGTTTGACAGTTCGAGCTGGTTGCGACTCTGTTCTCTTGAATAGTTTGTATAATTTAAAATTGTTATCGAGTTCGAAAAGGTGCTGCATCTGTTCTCGCTTGAATTTGTACAACATTCTAGGTCCGATACGTGACAAAATGTAACGATTGAAGATAATACAGATATTTTTCGCAGGATCTCCGCTGTCTTTTTTCCTCATTTCAAGTTCTGAAGCTCCGTAAACTTTTGCTGGAATAGGTGACGGGAGAGAAAAACTCCGACAACCCATCGAAACTCGAAACTTATCAAAGTTTGATTTTCATCTACGGGCATGACGACCATAGGAAAACAGCGACGGCGAAGCAGAAGAACACGGGGATCCCGTTGTCCTTGCTCTCGCTGTCCTGAAATTGAACGACGGTCGACTGAGCCTCTCCCCGATGTGACGTCTTGTATTTGGAGAATGCGATTCGTCGCAACGTTTTTCGTATGCGTTCATGTCCTCTATTCCGGCGTTGCCGTTCGTTTGGGTCGAAGCAGATGTCGCGAATGTCCTCGCCTGCCTCCCCAAACCCTTCCAGAAAAAGAAGTCGAGCGGAAGACGCTCGGAATTTTCCGCTAAACAAATATTTTCTGCGAACGAGTAGTGAACCCGGGAAGACTGTCTTCTTAGGTGACAAAACGGTTGCGATGGATAAACTCTTCCTCTGATCGAACCAAACATTGGGGCGCTTGAGGAATGAGGAATAGAGAAGGGAAACTCTTGAAATCGAAACTCAGAACGAGACGAACATTGCGCCCGGATGAAGAACGCAGACTTCCCCACAATTTCTGTTCCCATCGAATCAACTTGTTTCTAGATAGATCTGCTGTGAGTTCAACAATCAGAGCCACTGATGACCTTGGCTCACTGCTGGATCCGTTTCCTTTCACAGAAATCTCATCGAAAGCAGGTTTCGTTCGGTTCCTCAGTCGGTAATCCATCAAGCAATCAATGTCCTCAATCTGCTGATACGGAATCGGGTCTGACATTGTGGCAAGCGGTACGGGATCCGAGGCGAGAAAGACAGGCGTCCCGGACATTTACCGACGACACTGACCATCGATACCGGTTGCGAAGGCAGCACAATCTACTTTCGACGTCAAACATTACCATTATCGGTTCCGGGGAGAAGTCAGAAAGGCCAATAGAGAACAAATGCGCGCTTTGGACGAGAGGATCGTCGTCGTCGAGGTGTTGAAATGGAACGGGTGTCTTGCTGGGGATGGACTGGAACCCGTCCTAACATCTTGTGACGATGAGGGAGCTGACCCTGAATCCAAGGAGCGAAGACAGGTCGTTTCTCCAGCAGAAAAGTTTCCCTTTATTTACCCTCGTCGTAATTCCCCTCCCCGATTGCGTCGCTGGAAAAGCCGAAAAACGAACGAAAGTTGGAGGAGAGCAGATGTGCGTCATCATGGTAACTCTTTATGGAAGCACAGTTTTGTCGCTGTTGGCGTGTCGGCTATGAGGATTTTCCAAACGAGAGGAAGGCGGATCCATCCACAAATCTTGATTATCTTCTTGCAGTCGGGCTAGCAGGCGAACATCCTGATATTTTGCAAGGCAACTCAGCTAGCGAGGAAAAACAGGCGAGGAAGGATAGGGGGAAAAACGCCGAAAGCAAGAGGAGGGTAACGGATGTTTTCGTCACTGTCTTCGTTAGAACGTCGAAGAATCTCCTTCGCAACGACAGCTCATGTTATTCTTGTTGGAAAAATCAACCTCTACCGAGGACGTGTAGTTGTTATCCAAATCCAAAATTGATCATAAGCTACAAACCAAATGAGTCTTTCCTCAGTTCCGGACAACATGAAACTCTGCTCCGTTGATAAGTGTCACCAACCGGCGCCGATTGTCTCCCTGCATCTCGACACTGATGACGTGCCCGCTGAAGATGTTCGGAAAACACCGAAGTTCGCGCGAGTTGTGACTTTGTCGCTCGACCTTAGCCAGTCGATCGAGACCGCCAGGGGAAATTTCCTGACGCTGTCGTGGAGGAGATCCATGTTTGGTCGATTTTCGTCCGCGTCGCAAGGCATGGGATTCGAAAGAATGTTGTATCAGGAACGCATCAGGACGTGTTTTTGGTCGCGCCGCTTGTGGCATCTGGCTGCCATCGGAAAGGCGTCCTCGATGCGTCACTCATTTACATATTTGTCCCATTTCCCGACGACGTGAGTGCCGTCTTCGAGCTTTCCCACTTCCTTAATGCCGTTAGACGTCGAGTGCTCAACCATTGGACGAGGATCTCGCGGGACCTTCCGCAGGGCGATGTGATGCGGCGGCGAGCCAGATAAACCGACGCGGCGGTTTGTCTGGCCGCCTCTATGACCGTACGGAGATCCCCTCCGGGCTCTCTTCTGGTTTCTCCCTTCTGATGGAATGCTCCCGTGAGGTTTGAACGGACGAAAAAGAGAAGATCTCACTGGCCAGGCTCGTGTTCGCTGGTCGTTTTATATTACAAACTTTATTGCTAACAGATAGCCGAGGCCTCCCGACAACGCAACTGGTTGGTCGGTCGGTCGGTCGGTTAGGCGTGCAAGCAAGCACCCATCGACGCCCAAGAAGTCTTCATCCGAGCCAAATATAGAACTGGATGGCCCTCAGTCTCTTGGGGGGTTCTTGTGTTAGCTTATAGCAAGAGCTTCGAGTTTTGTGGCCTACAGTTAATGAAGCGTTATGAATCAATGTCACCGAGAAGGGACCGAGGAGACCTGACCGATGGAGGAAAAGTTTACCTTTCGTGCAACTCTGGAAATCCTATCTTTTCCACTGCTCGGAAGAATCCTCAACTCCGAAAGGCAGCGCGTGATTCTGCCGACGTGGAGCCTTTTATTCCTGCGTCCCTTCGCTTGCAGCGAATAACACAACGTCGGAATCTGGGAAAAGGCAGAAAGCGCGACAGATGTGCAATCCGCTGAATCTGTTTTAGGCAAATCAGCACTCAGGAAAGTCAGCAGGTCTCGTTTACGGCTAGAAGGCATATTTCTCCGACGCAAACACCTCTTTTTGGTGGTGGAGCTATAACCCAATAGGCTATATCCATATACCGAAGGAATCCAAGAAGAAATAAGCTCCGTGAAGTGAAAATCAGTTTGAACTACCTTGCAGCTAAGTTCTCTGATCCGGGGCATGTCCGTGAGAGCGACTTGTTTCTTTGAGGACAGCTCAGGCCTATGTGTCTTGGTGGAAGATTTCAAGTTGTGGCTCGCCGTATTCTAGTGGCACGACTCTATTCCACAGCAGATCCATCTCGTCGCTCTTTCCCGGCGTCTCTAAGCGCTTTCCCATCGTTGTCTCACCATCGTTAAGCTCGAACCGTCATGTTCTGACTCCGTTCATGAAATATTCATCTGAAGGATTTCCATCATTGACTGGCCTTTGCAACGAGGCTCTCCGAAAACGTATCGAAATACTGCCGCTCGCGAAAGTGAGTTCTCCCGGGAGCAGTGAAAGATAATTTGCGCAGTAGTTTCCTTCTGTCGTCGTAAAAGTACTACGAGACAATGATTCCTTTCTTATAGTCGAGAAGATGAGCGGAACATCCTGATTATGAGCGAACTTCTCGATTTACGGCGCCGACGGTCTCTGACAAGGTCGCATGATTCCGAGCCGGAATTAGGCAGGTGGAAAATTCCAAGAGAGAATTGAGATTTCAATTCTGGCCAACGTTCCGCGGTGAATCGATCAAAACCCAAGCGGAACAACTATGTGTTTCGTTCCTGCTTCCCATCTGCTGTTATATGATCCTTTCGGAATCTTTCAATCGAAATCTATCGTTTCGCGACATCGCGAGACATCTGTCTTGAACGGAGGTGTCGAGTTACGTGGGAATCCGAGACGATGGAACGTCGTCGGAGTCTCTGTTCCAAAATGAACTTCATGAAAATCACTCTTCGCGAGCTGCATGCCTTTCAAAGAATTGTGCTCTTCAACAATCAAATTGTACAATCAAATTAGGGTTAACATGTCGCGATCAATCGAACTTCGAGCTGTTGACAAAGGACTACCACTTCGATTCTGAGAAGGAGTACGTATAATTTATTCTTTCTTCGTCATTTCGTCATGGATTATGTACACGATCTCCAAATGGTGTGTAACTTGATGATTCGTGTCCTTATTACCTTGTATTCGTATAAAAAAAAGAAAACTGTAATCAGAGCTTGTAGTTTCAACGGATAATGCTCACGTTCTCAGGTTCACACGCTGGTCAAGTTTGAAGTGTGAAAAGGTGATATTCCTCAGTTCCGATGGGATGCAGAAAGTTCGCGTGGCGCGAATCGAGTCAAAGTCCGCCACCTGAGCAGACGACGGCTCGCCCACGACAATCGAGCAAGCTTTGATTACCGGATGATTTGTTAATTGATGGCGTGTTGTTCGTTCCTCGCGTGTAGCACTCACACTCACTCAGACATTCATCATTCAGACTCGCTTTCGTCCATCAGAGAATAATTATTAAGTAGGTAAAAGATCATTTAGCTTGAGGGTGTCGCTATGTACACTTCAAGACCAAGTTGAAGCTATTGCGCTCTTCGGATCGATGTCCTGTCCAGACGGACAACGATCATCTCGTTGCACCCGAATCCCCTTCTCCTAGATGCTGCATATTTAAGCTGTTGACACGATGATTGCACATCCGGCTCCTCGTGGAGGACGTGTTTAGAAAAGTCGTGTAGCTGCGAGAATGACGCTCGCGACGATCGCCACCATGCTGACCATGGCCGCGCTCGCCCCGCTTGCGCATCTGTACGAGTCGAATTGTCTGCAATCGTTGTCAGCGTCGCGGACCTTCTGTTGCACGATGCTGTCGATCGTGTTGTAACCATATTCACGGCAGTGGTTGTTCAGAGATTGGCGGAGGCAGTTTTTGTACTCGATCGTGGCGCTGGAATTGGAAAACATTGCGTGAGATCCGGAAATGTTCGCGAACTCGAAATCATCGAGAGGGAAAGGAAACCCCGTGCCCAGGGAGCAGTGATTTCTGTTCAATTTAAGAGAGGAAACGGCTTTTCTCTCCGAATTTCACGCGGTCGGATGATGTCAACGACTGAATGTTATGCTCGCTTCGCATTTTCGAAGTAGAGCTGAAGGAACATTCCAAACTGCTGCAGTAGAAAATATCCCTCTCGGTAGTCGAAGTCGGACTGCGCTCTCGTCCCTTCCGCTAGCAGAAGTAACTGAATGAGGATGAGCGGAGAGAGACGGTCGTTCAGCTAATCAGTGAAACGGAGTGCAAAAACGTTGCTCGACCGAAAGCCGGACTCTACAGAGGTTCGTTCGAAGCCGTCGGATGGAGACGACGACGACGGCGAGGCGCATGGCGTAGCCGTGGAAGTGGCGGAAGTGAGAATGAAGGAAGCCGAAATGAGGGAAAAGCTGTCTGTGAGTACACTACGGATACGCGAAACGGCCGACCGAGTCAGCGTTGAAACTAACCAGCAACTCTCCTTAATGCGTTCGTCGGCGTGGTAACGTCTTGCGCTGTATTGTCTCCTTTGGTGATTGCTGTCACACTCGCGGATAGAGTCCTGTGCCTTGTAAAGACAGTACGAATCTGTGGGAACAACAGGGTTTTAGATCGACGACATTTGAAGCGACATCGGTTCATGGGAAGCCCGAATAGTTCGAAACGAGAAAGAAACTGCGGGAAAATCAACATCTCAGCTTGGACGTTTAACTTCAGAATTGGATTTCGGACCATACGAGCTTCCGCACGAATGTTATTCATTGACTGCGCGAGAACTGTGGAGCGCTATATCTAGGGGGCGAAGAAGTGAGGGAGGAGGATAGGAAACGAGGGAATGAAGCGTGTTCGTGTGGGAAACGTGAAACACTACACCTATGTATAGCACAGCAGAAACAGACGACCGAGCCGCACTGCTCTCTCTTTCTCTCACATCTATAGTCCATCTTATACTTTGAACTCTCTGTTGTCACGTATTTTTCTTTTTGGTTCTTTCTCTCACTTTTCCAGACTCATTCTCCGACTTTTCTTTTTTTGATTCTACTCTCGTCCTCCCTTCCAGCAGCTTCTTCCGCTCGCAATCATCCTCAAGTACCGGCGGGATTGCAGGGAACCAGGCTCCCTGCATCGTCGACATCAATGGTCTCTCACAACAGAGTCATACACACAACAACAGCAGCAGCAGCAGCAGCACGAACGAGGAAACAATTACTCGGGAACATAACCCGGAGAGCCAGACGAAGGCTTCCACCACGTCAACGACGTTTCAGGTTACACCCACACCTCTGGATCAGGAAATGGGTCAGATAGATGATGAATAGAGAAAAAAATCGGACGCTCAGGTCAATCGTTCCACTCATTCACGCTCGTCACGTAAAACTCTAGGTTTCGTGGGGTTATCTGAGGTGGGTGATGTGAGAGGAGGTTGAGAAGAGGCAGGCAGCGCTCTTAGAGCTGTTAATCCCAGATAGTTTTGTTATTGTGAGGTAAAAGTGAGTTGTTATGGGTGTGTTGTGGGAAGGTGTACACGGCAGAGCAGGGTTCTAGACTGATTAGTTTCCCTCTTAATCAAAAGCCCGGTACCTCCGTTGATTGATTCGAATCTAAGTGGAAACTTGAGGATCCGACTCGAATGGAGTTTCTACTCGGATTTCGCTTGAACGATCAGACCGTTTTGAATGCAGCGGAGCTCGAATCTTAGGCATCCGGTTCCAACAACGAAATTTGTACTTGGAATTGAAGATCTTTCGCTAGAGTGCGATTGGTTTCATAGAGCGATGTCCGTAGTTGATCAGTGAGGAATCTTTCGGTTAGATGTGACTCGGCTCCGAACTGGGCCGAGTCACTCAATTTCGGGGAAGTTTCTACGAAAGGCTAGGATTTCTGTTCTCCGATCAAGAAATGAGCGAAAATTATCTACCGGCTAAAGGAGAACGTTGGGGGCTGTCTGTCGTAGACGTGGTCGTGATCCTGTGCGGGCCCAATGGCGTCCTGTTGTAATCGCTTCCGTCCTGCACTCCTCCACCCGTCCCATATCCACCCCGGACCCCACCGTAGCGATTTGGAGAGTACGTCTCGTTGCGAGAGTCTGGATATACTGGATTGTATGGATTATTGTTGTTACTGTTGTTGCTGTTAAGGTAATTATTATTGTTGTAGCCTCCTAAATTTGTCGTGTTGTAACGGTCTGCGTACGTGGAATTGTATCTAGAATCAAAGCGGTTGTACGTTGAATTGTATCTGTTGTACGGGTCGCTGGTGTCGTTGAATCTCGTATTGGAACGGTTGTTGTACGAATCATTGTACCTAGTATTGTAACGGTCATTGTTGACGGAATCGTTATACCTAGTATTGTAACGGTCATTGTTGTACCGGTCACTGCCGTAACGGTCGCTGCCGTAACGGTCGTTGTTGTACCGATCATTATTACTGTTCGAACGGTCGTTATTCGCATTATACCTATCGTTATCATAGCGATCGTTGTTACGGTTATAGGGGTCATAGGTGTCATTGTATCGGTTGAAACGACCGTCTCTGTTGTAATTGCTGCCGTACGGATCGGTTGTGTCGTTTCGACCGTAAAAGTCGTTGAGCGTAGAGTTAGCCCTTCCGGAACTCGGGTAGAAGCCCGAATTCGTTCGGCTGCTGTTGTATCTGTCATTTGTGTTGTATCTGTCGTTCGTGTTATAACGGTCGATGTTTGTATCATATGGGTTATAGGGCCGGGGTGAGGTTGTTGCCAGGTTGTTGGGATAGTTATCTGGTGCTCGGTGGGGAGAGACTTCATCTGTGAACCAGGGGACAGACAGTCCGGTTAAAAGACGTCCCCGCCTGATTGCAACCGTTAGACTTGAAAACGTTGCCGCAAACAAACAGTCGCGTTTTGTAAACGAAACCCCACGCACGCTCTCAAGCACACTTCCGAGCATGCTTGCAAGCACGCATGTCGCAGACACGCTCATCATCATCATCATCATCATAAGACACCATCACGTGAAGATGACACTGACAACCTGTTCCGTTGTTTTCTCAGTCATTCAAAGCCCGTCCATGCTCAGCGTCGGTCTCTTTCACTTTGCTCTTTCTTCTGGCAATCTCTGCTCTCTAGCGATCCGCTCGCAGCTTACCGTCGGTGTTTTGGGACGGAAGGTATCCTGGCCTGTAACGGTCGTTGCGGTCGTTGTAACGGTCGTTATAGCGGTCATTGTAGCGGTCGTTGTAGTTGCTACGATCGTTGTTGTAGCGAGTGTTGGGATTGTTGGGGTCGTATCGGTTCTGATCGTAGCGACTGTCATATCGGTTGTTGGAATCATATCGATCGGTCCGGGAGCTGTCGTACGGGTTGTTCCTGTCGTAGCTCCTGTCGAACGAGGAGGAGGAGGATGATGAGCCCGAGGAGACGGAGCCGCATGTCCACGCTAGCTCACGAGCCCGATCAACAAGGTACGATGGGAACGATTGCTCGTCGGATCGAGAGCATCGTCGGTGAAGGACCTCCTTGACGCAATCCTTGAAACGGTTGTAAGCGCTGGAACAAGAAATAATGAGAATCCTGACGACAAACGATCGGGTATGAGGAGCAAACGCGGAGGGGCCCAGCCGCAGAGAGAACCTTCTGGAAATGGGAGTCGCCGCCCGCGGACGCGAAGGAACGCGAAGTGCAACTAACAGACCGAGGAATGTGTATAATGAGGATGTCGGATGAAGCAACGCTCGGAAACTCACTCGCAAGACTCGGATCCTGTTCGTCTCTGGGTGAAGGTGTTCTCACAACGTGAGATTTCGTCATACTGGTAACAGCGGCTGTTCCTCCAACCTGAAAGTTTGCAGATGTTTGAAACAGTTAGAGAACAGTCATTTATGAACTATCACCGTAGCGACAAACTTTCCACTTGGAAACGACAAAATGCAGCTTTGCTAGAACGTGAAACATGCGCCACCCGTACACCGACGATCACAACCTCACCCAAACACAGAAGTTGCCTGAATTCCAGCCGATTCAACTCCAGCGGAATTGGAAAAGTCGAAAACTCGGACCAGGCGCCCACGACTTCAAGGACAGGGACTACACAAATATCAGGATTTCTCGTTCTCGTCACACTTCCGGCGGCTCCACGAAAATCTGAGGTGATGGTAACATTTGCCCGAGACGTTTGGGGCGTCAACTTTGTTCCCCAAAACCAGCCGTGAAATTACGGAGGAATGTCAAACCCGGGCTACTACATGAGGTGGGGCTCTATGTGTTACGCTGGATCATTCTGTCTTCTGACGAGCTGTTCACTGATTGAGGGTAATCACGTCGCACTTGCCTCTTCGTATGAGGAAATATTCAACTGCGAGCTTTCCCGGAAATATCTAAACTAGCCTCAATTGAAGGCTCTGTCCGTGCTTCAGTTAACTAATGTACATGAATTCCCGTAGGCGGACGGCCACTCGCGAGGATTCTCGTGTCCGCTCGTTGTCATAGCCTTCTGCAAGGCGTATTGTCATTGTGGTTGTTGTCGAGCAGGATGAGCCCGCTGCTCAGAAGACTAATTATCTGACTCCATGAAAGCTCCACTGGAGCAGCCATTGTCGCGCTCTCTCGAATGCCGCTCCAGGTCTGCTCTACATTTCCTTGCGCGATGATGTTGATGAAATCAGAGACATTTCAGTGGATAACGTGCGCTCTGCTGCCAAGCGATGATGTCCGCCCCATGGGGAAAAGATCGAGAATGCGAGCGAAGAGCTTGTGATCCAAGGTGGGATTGATGTCAGAGTGGAGAGGGAACTTAGAATGAAGATGATTATGATGATGATCATGATGGCAACAACGCTTCAGATGAGGCTCCCAAGGAGAGAGGTGATCGGGAAATACACGATGAAACAGAAACCCTCGTTGATCCAGAACCCTGGATCCTGCGAACTCCGAATTTCGCTCTAAGAGTCAACGGTTCAGGCAATGCAACTAAATCACTCGCGAATGGAAAACCGAAGCGAATGCTGATCCTGCGGAAAACAGGCTCTGATGCTCAACACCGGTGTTCATGGACAAATCAGAGAGCGGAGTGCAGGTAAGTCGAGCCGTGAACGTACCAATTGAAGTGGTATTGTAGTAATCTGTAAGTTCATAACGCGTTTTCGTACGGGATTCTCACAGACTTTGACAAAGCTCTTGTGGCGAGACGAATATCGACTACATTGATTGAACTCATATTTCATCAAACGATCGTTAAAGCGCATCGGACAATTCGAGTTCATCGAGTCGAGGGATTCAGTTCGTCTCGTTTGAAGACGAGTGCATTATCATCATCACCTCCATCATCTTCATAATCATTTGGACGGGATCGGAAGATTTGTGACCGAAATTGAGAGAAGCACGCTCTCCAACTCACCGAATGTAAGTCTACTCCTGTCTGCGCGCAGTGAAAGGAAAAAGAGAGAAGGAATTATCTCCATGTTTCTGTTTCGTTCCCGCGATGAATGAATCGAAATGAGCAAAACATTGAAGCTTGAACTCTTGATTGAATGAGTTCAGAGATATTTCAGGCTCCCTTTTTCATGATGACGAGCATAAATGTCGTATCGAGCATGGTGTGACGACTAACGATCAGCCACGGAATTTGTCATTTGACGGAGTGGTCAGTGACTTAGCAGATCGATCGATCCATCATGTTTATCACATCAAACGAAGAACTCTCGCTCACCGTAATTCCTGTCTGCGAACACGAGGGAGAGAACATAGAGTCATTAGTCGGAGACAAATTAACGACGTCAAGTTTGGTTAGCTTCACAAATGATTCAAGTGTACGTTTTCCCCGAATGTGCGGCGACCGTCGCGTGTGCAGTACTTGTCGCACTCACCCTGATATGATCTCCTGTCTCCTTGGGGCGTTGCGAAAATTTCCGGTTAGTGAAGTTCGCAGCGAGAATTGGAATAGAAATTCGATTTGATTCACACGAACATTTACACCGTATGGCTCTGCTATTTGAATAAGGTGCACGTCATCTAGGGGACTTGTGCGATAAATTCAACTATTTAACTCGATCGAATTCGAGAAGCGAAGTTCAAGGAATTAGAGGGTTCTTCCTCTCTTAGCGATTCATTTTCTCGAAAATATCTCGTCTTTCTTTTATCTCTCTAGACTTCTCGTCTCAAAAGTGCGATCCTTCCGGAGAACGATTCGCCGCGCCGGTTGTAAGTCATCGGCATTTACAGAACGTCCACCACAGAGTATGTGTGATAATGGTGATCGATTTCGCGAGGGCGCGGATGGCCACGAGTTGCGATGGAGGAGCAATCGTCATTTCAAATAATTCATCAGAAGAGCGCAGCGGGAGAGTGTGCAGAGGAATGGAAGACTGGGCAGTTTGGCAAATCTCCAACAACAGTTGAAAATCGTTTTTTTTTTCCGCTCGTTGCCTTTATGTTTCGTTCTGACTTCGATCATGTCCGGAGCGAATGTTCAACAGAAGAGCTCTCTCAATGGATTTCCTCACTGTTTAATGCAAATTGAGAGATACAGCTAGCAGTTAGCCGTCGAATACGATGCCGAGCGAGTGGGTTAAAACGATGAGAATTGAAATGAATTCCGAGTTGAAGCACTTTCCGGCAGGAACACTAGTGTTCGCGAAGTTCAACTCGGAGGCGTTCGAGTTGGATAAAAGAGAAAACGGAATGGACCGAAACCGCGAGATTCCGAACACCTGACGCGCTATAACCCCAACGTTCGTTTGGTTCAGTCTAGAACCGGAGAAAACGATGAAATGTAATGATGGGAAAACCGAGACTGTGGCTTGGCGTGGAAGTTTGAAGAATCCAAGTTTCTTTTTCGCGTTTTGGCGGAACATTTTTACCGAACTCGGAATTTCCGCGCAGTCTTCGCGAGTCACTTGAATCTGTACAGGTCTGTCGGGACATTTTTACAAGTGTTTGGACTCACCTCCGTCGAGATCGCAGAATCTGTCGAGGTAGTTTTTAGCGGCGAGGATGTGCTCTCCGGAACGTTGTTGCTGCTCGCGAGTCTGACAGTTGGCTGCCTGCCAAAGAAGACAGGCCATGTTGTCCCGGAGATTGCTGTAATGTGCGAAAGCATTCCATGAGCAGCCGTTCGTGTCGCGAAACTTATTGTTAGCGTCCTCCTCACAAACTGGATTATGCCTACAAGGGTTTTCTTCCTCTGAGAACTTTCCCAACCGACCCGCCAGTTCCGTGGACAGTGCACAGTTTGCGGTTGGCACATTTACTCCAAAAGGTTGAAGAACACAGAAGCCATATTCCGAGGAAACTCCGTCACTCGATTGAGTCTTATCTCAAACTTAGCTTCTATGATTTGGAGAGAATCGATAATCCGCGACGGGATTCCGCTCGAAGAAGGAAAGACAAAGTCCAGAGACTGAACTCCGACTTTTCCTTGGGGAAAACTCAAATAAGGAAGAAATTACTCGTGACTCAGTAGCTGCATTCACAACAGACGTCCGTAATTCTCCAGAATCGTGATCTTCGTGATCGTGAAGATGTTACTTCAACATGTTCTGGCCGCATGCCTTCGCGAACGCAGCTCGGATTTCAGGCTTGTTTGAGCCATCAATGCCCACTTAGAAAACTATGTAACCGGATCCGGAATCTATTGATCCTTCGCAGAGCAAATCTCGGAGCCAGAATAACGGAGCTTAAAAATTGTCACGAAGAATAAGTCAAAATATTCAGTTCTCGTGTGCTTCGATTGAGTTTTTTTTCTCTCGTCAGCTAGTCGAGTTCTTTTAGAAGATATTGTTTTGATCTGCTTTAGCCGTTTTGATTTGAATGTGCTTTGAGCTTGTTGTGGATGTTCTTTTCAGTCGGTTATGGCTATGGTTTCGCATCGATTGAAGCGCCTGTAGAGGGAAGATCGTTCCACTTCAATTCCATCAGAAGAATCTCTTGTCCGCCAGTCGTCTGGGACGCGGCGGTTCTAACGATTGCGGTTCGTTTCTCATTTCTCATTTTCCGTTGATAATACGGTTCGTGCGATCACGAAAATCATCCATGAGATCGATCTGTTTGCATTCGTCGAACATCTCATGGATTCTCAAATGGCATAAGAGAGTTTGGACTCCCCAGAGTTATTGAGCGATAAACATGGCCGACACCCATGTGCGAATGAAGACGTCCAGCGTCCGAGGGTATTCTCTGTCTGAGATTTATCTCAAAGCGATAACCACATTTTGGCAGCGTACCATTTTCCCAATTGAGCCGCAGTCAAGCGCTGAGCTTTCGCTTCGCGAAACATGTGTTCTCAGTTGCCCGGCTCTCAACCACTCAGTGTTTCTTTGAAACTGATCCAAAAGAAGACACAACTCCTTCAATACTGAGCAGAAGAAAGCCGGGCGGGAACGAAAACGCTCGCAGAAATGTTGTGTCTTGGCTGACGAAGTCGTGGAGTCTCGCCGCGATTACGACATCGGAACGTGCGATACAGAACGCTGCTCGACTGTTTTAGAACCGGTTGGTTTGACTAGTTGATATTTCTCTGAATCTTTTTCTGACGAAAAAGAGTTCTTTTCTAGTAACTGCGCAGGAGAATGGAAACGAGAGAGAAGTCAAAATGAAGTGGAATCCAATTCTGCTCTCCTCGTCGCTTGATTCTCGAATGCCTCTTGATCTCCTGGACAAAACCTCTCGAGATCTCCGCAAAAGGAAGAGAGAATCGACCGAGGAAAACGATTCGAATGGGAGAAACGGGCATAAGAGTTGAGGAAAATAACTTGGGAGCACAGGAAACAAGCAGGGCTCTGTTCTCTCGTATTGTTCAAGCTTTCAATATGCTATGCTATGTATGAGGTACGGGCGGTCAATTTTTCACAGCAGAGCTAGCTGGCGAGCGAGCTGTTAGGGCGAGGCCTTCAAAGGCCGAACTTTCGACAAAAGCCAGACGTTCTCGTCGTGCTATGCATGAGCTTTGCTTCTGTTTCAATGGCGAGAAACAAACCACTCCTTTCCGAATTGTCTATGGCGACGCTGCCCGGTTTCCATCGATGGATTTTACTGGCTTCCAGAGAGCTGAACGGTGTTCATGCCACCCAACACATCTTGAATCGGTTTTGTTCCAGTTCAAGAATCAACCGGACATTGCCGGCGTTGTTCTATCACCGCCGTGATACTGGGTGAGCTCTCACAATCAACGGTGCAGTATTCGATCCCTATTTTGGGAATGAAGATAAAAGATCAAAAGGAACCTCTTCTTGACTGAAAATATCAGGAATTCGTCACCGTCAGATACTTTCCCTCGATTCAGAGAGACGCAGTCCGAACCGCGAGTTCTCCACCAAGCTAATCGGGTTCGTTCTCAATCTGATTAGATTCCTTCTTTGTTCACTCACTCTTCTCCACGGAGTTTCCTCCGTACCTGATCCACCGAAATTTTCGGAGTTTTATCGATTTTGTATTCAGGCATACTGATTCTGTGACGACAGAAGTCAAGGGCATGCATCTGCGGAGCTTTGCTTCATTATCATTCTCGTGCTCAAGGCATTCGGACTCCACTGCCGAGGGACGACACGGAATCCGATGAGAAGCCGTCCGTGAGCTCGTACGGCAGACAGCACTCACTGTCGACAATGGGAAAACTGTTTCGTTCCTTTTCACTTCGCTGGTGACCATTCCGAGGAACTTCTGTCAACAAAGAAGGAAAAATCCTCCGATCCATCGTCCACATATACTCATTACGCGGGCGGTGCCGTGGGGCCCAGACACGGGTTTTCAAGCATCGGTCACCTTTGTCATCCACCTCCAAGGTATCTTTCCACCTTCGGGAACGTTTGTTTCCCGAGACTCTATGGGAGACAGAAATTTTGCGTAATCCAAGTGGATTTGAATCGGGGTTCAAGACCCCATGCGATCAAAACATCCGGGATCATTTGGTTATCTTCGCTAAGCGTTTTTTGCCGCGGTGAATCTTATGCAAGCCAGAAGTCGAGCTGTTACCGAACACCGGAGGCGGAGTGTTGGCGGAACAAATGAGATATTTGCGCGCTTTCAAGCGACGACGTCGGAATCAGAATTGATACAAAGTTCTGTTGTGCAGAACAGAAGAGAAGGCACAAAAAAAAGTGGAACAACTCTGGCTCAATCGAAGGGCTGAACAGCGATCTTGAATGTTTCGGATGTAGTGACATAGCCGCCGAAAGGGCGTTGAACGCGGTCCTGATCATGCCCTAGCATAATCAACCAGGAACCAGGATGTGACATAATGTTCCATGGGAATCCGACCGCGTTTCCTAGCATCCAGGTGATAGCGTCGAAATAATCATCCGGTATAAATTATTTCTCAGATCAACTGGAAACGCGACGACTCCGCTCGGTGCAACATTATATGTATGTGTTTGCCCCGACACAAGTTCCTGAGTGACATCGATCCGTTCCGGGGAAGCCGAACGATAATAATCATCATCCACGTCCCGGGAAAACTCATCGGAAGCTGTCCGCTAACTGAACTTGCCAAACACCGACAGCGATCGGTGTCCGAAAGTGCGGCGGACTGAACTTGCCAGAATCGCCGTCGTCAACGATCAGCTGACGCGAGCCAACTATTGTACAAGTGGTAAGGTTTCAAAATGACCGCTTGGCTCGTATCGGGATGTCGACCAAACCTCAACCTTGGTCCATTAACGGCCCTTCTCTTAGTCCGGCAGGGCAAGAGGGCGGGCATGGTGCAGACCATCGACGGTCCGGAGCGTCCTTTGGCTGCCGAATATCTTGCGTTCCGCAAAAGAATTCCGTAAGCGTCGATGACATCACGTTTGGCGAAAGATCTTCCTTCTGGCAGGGAGTCAAGGCCGAAAAGCAAAAGTGTACGAACGTTGTCTTCGCCTAAACACAATTCACCCGAACCGCTTGCTTCCAGAGACTAGAATGTTTCTTTTCTGTTTTTGTCCCTTTTTTTCTCTTTCGGTACTGTTTTCTCGCTACTACCGCGACCGCCGCTCATCTCAACTTATATTTGCCGACAGACTACACCCAGAAATCCAACATTGGAATATTTATTCCTCCATTGTGGTTCCGACGCCAGTGCGTGTTTTTTTTCCTCTCTATTCCAGCCGGCGGGGCTGTGGACCTTGGGATCTTCCTTTCGTGATGCGGGATGCGCCCGGAAACCTTCCGAAGGATGTTTTGTGCCTGCCATTAGTCATTAATTCATCTACCGTGGACGCGCGTCCGCGGTAGTAGTGTGTCTGTCAGCCTGCCAGCCGCCGCGCCGTCGTTTCGTCGGAATGTTTTGATCAGATCACCCGAACGCTCTGTTTCTAGAATCTAGATCCATTGTGGTCAATCGGGTAGGGCGAGACGAAATCGCCGGATTCCAAAACAATCGTCTGGGAACGATCCAGGTGCTCTAGGACCGTAAACACTCCGGTCGACGAGCTTTTGACCGACTCCTCGTTCTCGAATCCAAAGTGATGAGAGCGAAGACTCGACTCGAAGATGCCCACATCGATCTACGTCTTCGTCTTCACATCTGAAATCCCCGCCAAATTTAGCGGGCTCATCCCGGGAGACTTTTGAAATCCCAAATGGCCCGAGGAGTAAGAAGCCAAAAGACGGGAAACTCTTATACTTTCGTTGGATATCTAAGACAAGTGTACTACTACGTCCCGAATGTTCGTGGAGTGCCATAAAAATGGACCATTTTCAAGCGGGCTTGGTCTTGTTAGCGAATTGCACATCCGAAGGCTCAACATAGAGTACACTCGGCCTCCACCGTCGCGAACTCTAATATCAGGCGAGGTTGGTTTTACAGCCGTTTTGGCTCATATGCTCGAAACTGGTCCCATGAGAAGGCCTAAGCTGTTTCCTGGCGTTTGCATATCACGGACGAAAGTTGCGTGGCAAGAAACAAATGATGAACAGCTTGAGACCCGACCCATGGCAACCTTAGGGGTGCTTCAGGCGCGCAAAGTTAGCGAGCACTACGATTTCAGATGAAAGTAATGAATTCTTGTCCGGTCATGATTATTAAGCCCGGTTGCCGCCGCCGCCGTCGGGAAGAAGAGGAACACGGCAACGTACCGACGATTCTTCTGTTTTACACTTCTGACGGAAGGGTTGGAAAACTATTTTTGATGGAACGGGATCGTTCGGAGCCATTGCAGCACCGATCGTTGCGTAACCCGACTCTGGACGTTTTCTACTTGTTCGTTGTCTAATCATGTCAAGTGAGCTTCGTTTCGTAACGGAACCTGGGGCAACGTACGCTTCTCGCTTTCCCGAAATTCGGATCTAACGCTCTTGCTGACGGCTGTGGTCGTCGATTGAAGATGGCGGTAGGCCGACTTGTACGCGGCGGCAGCGCTCTTCGCGATGACGTAACTCCCCAAACGATTCGACCGCGGCGTTTTCCATTTCTCGAAGTTCGAGCAGTACACGTAAATTTCAGCTCAAGAGCCGTCCACTGAAGGGCCGGCTGCTTTTCAACTCTCTCAAAAGCTGACGTACGTCCAAAGTGGGTGATGATCCGTCTCGACTTGAATATCTCAAGTGACGGCTGGGATAGGGGTCAGGTTGATGCTGTCTCTAATTCTGGTGATGATCGTCTCGAGGGTTCTGGTCAGCGCGGAAGATGAACATCTTGAATACATCACTCGGAAACGTCCGGAAGCATCGTTTTGAGACTTTCCAAGGTCTGCATGAAACCAATCGAAGGATCGTGGCCTCGGAGAACGAGTGTTTTCGAGTCGAATCGGCCTTTTCGGAAACTAAATTAGCGCCGCTGTTCTCTTTATATGTTGCGCGGCGGCATAAACTCCGAAGCCACGCGAATCTTTCTGTGACAAAAACGGCGTTGTGACGAAGCTGTGACTTCGTGGGGTGAGGTCGAGTCAGATCGATAATGGCAAGAGTTCCACGATTCTATCGAAGCACGGAATGCGGGAGACTTGAACTTCAAAGCACTGTCTCGGGAACGGCGAGAATCCCGAGCTCAGTGAACCACAGTGTCGGAGACGGAAAAAATATATGAGACGGCTCGCGACAGGGATCAGAGGGACGGACGAACGGGGATGATTAGATTTCTTTGGAGCCCGTTGCCATGGTTTTCAAGATCTCACGCCGCCGCCGCCGCCACCGCAATGTGTTTTGTTTCTTCGAGAAGATGGGAGTTGTGGCTTGAGACTCAGAGTAGGTTGCCTACGAGACGTTGGATCAATACGGTCGAAGATATGTTTTTTTTTTTGCTTTGTTGCTCTTCTCGTTTCCATACGCTACGAGAGCGTGTGAGCCGGTGAGCAACAAGGAGAGGGTGAGCCGGCGAGCAGCGGTAACCGTGCCGCTGATGTTCCCGTCGGAGCTGGGCAGGGCGTTTTCTCGGTTCGATAGATTGCTTCACGTTGTGCATCCATGGCGACCAGCAATACACCGCGTGGAAAACAAGAAAGGAATGCGCGCCTCGTTTCAGGGCAAAGCTTTCGTCCCCACTGCTGCCTGCCTGTTTGCAGTCAGCGGCCTGACGCCGCTGCCGCGCCGCTCAAGCAGCAAGCTTTGGATTCAAAAAGCTTTTCTGTTCTAGTTCTTTCCCCCGCCGTCATCATCGATGCTGGAATTCTCGCAGAACGAAAGAAAAAGATGAAACCCAATCTGCCCTAAATCGTGTTTTCGTTTTTGGTAACCTATTCGTGAAGTCGTCCATCATTCTCCGCTCGAAGAAAACTGATCCAACACTGAGCCGTCAAGCTCAGCTCGAGGAATCCAAACCCGCGGTCTGGACACCACCTCTTCTAGGTTATGTCTAATAGCTAAAAAAACCGAATGAAAGAGCCGATCCAGAGGTCAAATCATCGATTCTTCGACACGAATAAGAGAATGATTCAGTTTCATGGCGGTGACGCAAAGTTGCTACGAGGTACGAGCACTAGGCCTAGCCCGGGAACCCCAGGGATCGATCGCACGAATCCGGCGGTTCGGAGTTGAGGTCTCGGTTCGAAAACGTCGAACATTGAACGCGAGTTTCCTCTCTAGCCAAAATGATGAGAGGGAAGACTTCGACTTACGGGCAAATTGAACTGACGTCCGATCCTGTGAAATCCTGCGAGTGCTGTTGGATGACCTGGAAAATCCGATCCTTACACTGCTGTGCGGCCGCGCTCCGACAGGTTTGGCCATTGACACCTCCGCTAAGCAGAGCCGCTGAAAGGGAGACGAAGAAAAAAAACACGTTAAAATATCGTCCAGGATACTTCAATAATCGAATATCGACCTCAACTATTGACAGCTGTATTTTTCAAGCTCGCGGAACTCTTTCGCGCACTCTCCTACTTTTCACCATCGGAGGCGCCCCGGGTCAACAAGATTGACTGAGAAAATGCGGCTTTCGGGGCTCGTTTCCCGATGCGCGAGAGCTCGGAGAAAAAGTCAACTTCAACAGAAACCAGGGAAAAAGGGAAGTCTGAGACGACGCAGTGCTGATTGGCATGAAACGTCAACTTGTTCCGTTACTTTGATGTGATCATACTCGGCTTCTGCTCCATAAATCCATAAACAAGCTATTATAGCGTCATAAACTGTGTGGGGTAATGTTTGACCCGAGGGCAGCTGGTCTGCACCATGATGGAATTCGACTCGGCCGAAGTTAGAGTGCTGGCTCTCGATAGATGGGATTGTTCGTGTGCGTTTGTGTTGATCTGAAATCAATTCCAGTGGACATTCTCCGCCATGGACGCTCGTTTCGATCCCCTCCCCCCTCGAATCGAGCGGTTGTCTTGCTCGGGGACCTGCGTCCTGCAGGTTCCTGAACATTCGATGTTGCTTCCCGTGCATTCGTTGCCATTGTTTCTTGGATTGGGCATGAGGGTGTTGTTCTTCTAGATTTTTGTTGCTGTCTGAGAGGAACCTTTGCTTCTTCGTAGCTGCTATTGAAACCAGGACAGCTATTGCTCGGAATGTCATTTGTCGCGTTGAATGAGCTCCGACCTCTTGTTTTTGGCGTGTTCTCGAGTATTCGGACTCGAAGCCAGTAACAAGGCACAGGGCACTTAAGGCTGTTTGCTTTTAAAAAATTGCGTCCATTCGCCGCCACCACAACTCTGCACAGTCAGGAATAACTTCGCCGTTGTCGTCGCTGCTGTTCGTGCCGCTCCCGCCGCCGCGGCTCCTTTCGTTGTTGTTCGTAATAAGCCCAGGAGTTTAACTCGCACGAAAGCAACAGCTGCAGTGATATGCCGGTTGTCGTAGAAACCAAGATGCCAACGAGGTCGGGTTGAGCTCTTGCCGGCAACTGAAGTGCTCGTGTTGGAATATAACCTCACGAGATACACCAGGGCAATGATTCTGGGGAGGGAACTAGCGAACGCGCGAAGGCGAAATCTTCCAGACAGAAATTTCGGGTGCGTAGTTTGTCTCTCTAGTCTGGGGACAAGTGTTCGACGAAGCTTCGTGGAGGAGTGGAAAAACTTCCGCGATTTCTGCCTTTGAGACCAAAAGATCATCTCCTAAAACGAGGGTTCGAGTTTGAATATTCACGCGAGCCGTTTCCCTGTGTTGCTCCACCGAGGAACGTTTATTGAAGTTTCTTCGAGCTTCGTCGTCTGCGATCGTGTACATATTTAAAGCTTTTGGACCGTCGCTTTTCTCTTGTTTTCTGGGCTGAAGCTGCTCCTGAATGCATGGCGCAGTGTTTTTCAATTCTTCCGCGAACACAGCTGACCGGCCAAAGGGCAAGACACGGCTTCGGACGGGACCGAAGTGCAGCAAGACAGCGTGCCAAGCAACGAACCATGAGCCAGAGTTCCAAAACAGACGAGCCAGTTATAAATCGAGCCAGCTCCGTCAGTTCCGGTGACGGAAGATAGAGGGTAAGAAGGAAAACTGAAGCGCGCGCGGACTATTGGTGTCACCACTGCCTCAGCTGCTGGAGCCGATGCCGTAGCGAACGCGCGCCGTAGCCATCACCGGCTAGGCCCGTTGCCGGAGTCGAGCTATGTGAATGACCCTTATCGTGCGGCGGCGGCGGCGGCAGCAGCAGCAGCAGCAGCAGCAACAACAGCGGCAGCGGCAACGCTAAGAAGACCAGAGCAGCGCGATGAGTGTTCATTGTTGTTGCTTTTGCTGCGACTGTGGTGGATCCAGGGGCTGCTTCCTAACAGAAACCACCGACACAAAGTCATCTCGTTTCTTGCGTGACTTCCACGAGAGGAAGTCGCTGGGCAACTCGTCGTCGTTGTTGTGGGAGTAACTCGGCAATTTGCTTCTGGGCTTTTTTTTCCTCCTGAGAGGAAGCAGAGCCGTGTTCTCTGTCCATCAGAGCTCCCACCTGCGTTTACCTTTCATCGGCAACATTTAGCACTTGAAGCAATTCTTCGCGCATTTCGTATTTCCGTCCGACGGAGAGACATTTTTTTCTGTTTAATTTCCCCTCATTCCACAAAATCAAAAAAGACAAAATAGTTTCACGGGTTAGACTGAATCGAGTGAAGGAGGAGAGGTATTCCTTCAAGTGTCTTCTCGTGCATGGAAGCTTTTGGTCTGAGCTCAGCAGGTGAAGTTTGGAGAGGAACTCAAGGGAACGGGAAACGATTCTCGCTAATTTTCCGAATCGTCGAAAGAGAAGGGAAGGAAAAGAGATGTGTTCGAAAAGAGGCGAACGCAGAGGGACAGGAAGAGTATCTTCTCAATCTGTTCCGCGCGAAATGTCTCAAGAAAAGGTGGATCCGATGGGAAAAATCGATTATATCCATGGTCCGTGTTGGAACTAGATTGCATAAACTTCGAAACATTGAATTCAATTTGTTTATGCATGGCCAAGGACAAGTGGGAATATTTGAAGTTCGATTGTTTCTGATACAGGAGGAGAAACTAGTTATACTTCTGTGTGTTTGCCTCGTGTAAACCCTTCTGCGTCGTCATGTATTCATTTCTCTGTGCAGCTGTGAGAATCCCTGTATCGGTCCTTCCTTCCTTCCTTCCTTCCGTAGGCAAACGTTTGTCACCATTGGGTTTACGCAAGCGGCGTTTGCGAACGCGACTCGACGTTCGAGCGAGTGAATGTCAACCATCGGACAAATATTCATAAAACCGATGTCAATATCAGGTGTCTGATAGTGACCAGCGGAGCTTGACGGAACTTCGCATGTTACTCGGCCGATGTTCAATTCAGACTGATGAAGGGAAAAGAACACGTATTCTCTGTGGATTCCGTGATGTTGTTATTCCAGCCGCAGCGGCGGACAGTTGAGCAGATAGAGACAGTTTGCGAGTTTCCATGGAAACAGGTCGCGTTTAACTTCGCTTGAGTTCGTTTGGTTTTCTGTCGCTCGGCTCACTTTTCTACGAATCGTCGTTTTTCTGATGTCCACACGACAGCTTCGCTAAACGCATTATTCCTCTGCTCGCGAGCTCATCGTCAGATACTTCTACCCAGCGAGCGAGCGAGCTTCGTTGGCCTCACCCGTCGCCACGCGGAAGTCTGTCATTCTGCTCTTGTCAATCTGCGACTCGTGTTTTCATTTTTATTTTTCTGGTTTGATTGAAAATTCGCATTTTTCATCCGAAATTCGTGACAGTTTCAGCTTAATCTGACGGCTGCGAACAACGTACTAACGCAAAAAACATTTGAAGCAAACCGCTTGATAACCGATGGGTCGCGAGAGACTGGAATTGGGACAAAAGTTCCCGACCGGGGGGATTCTCGAGTTTTCTTCGCGAAGAAATCTAATTTTTCACAAAAAACGATCGGAAATCGTGATTTTCGAAGCGTACTTTTTGTCTCAGAATGGATGGGGTCGAGACCGGGAACGTCGAAATTATTGCTTTGTAGTTCCGGACAGCGGGCCGCAGTTCGGAATGAACTCCGAATCGATGTTCATGTTGTTGCCATCGTCGTTGATGTAACAAATCTGGCGCCAACCGCATTTCGACGCTGCTCTGGCCGACTTTATCAAAGCGAGCGAGTGACTGACTGACTGAGTGGTTGGTTGACTGACTGACTGACTGACCAACCGACCTACTAGAAATGGCCTTGAGCGATTCCATGGCGGAATTCAATTCGACCAGATCTGCATAGGGCTGAGGCCTTTCGCAAATATGGAATACCATGGCTGTTTGGAGCCGGGGAAGTCGAAGATAGGTCGTTTGCTCACTTGCCCAGTATTCCGCGGCTCGCTTCCGTAGCCGCCAGCGTGGGAGAGGTCCACTGCTGCCTAACGCCTGCTTAGGAAAGTCTTACAGCCTAGGTCACAACCTTGTCTTCGACCTTCTGTGGCAGCGAGGCGCATCTTGCCAAGTCACCGCCTTCAAACGCCGAACAACGGTACCAACTGTTGGCTGCAGGGAATGTGATCGACTAGAGATGAAATTCATTCGAACAATCGCGAAACAACGGCTTCACTTTGGATCGGGAGGCTGGGCCGAGAGTCGAACTTTACAAGAGAACTCCGTGAACGAAAACTCAAACTGAGTCCCCAGAAGACCGCGCGCACCACATAACCGATTTTAAAAACATCGCCGGAGCTTCAAAAAGCTTTCGAAAGATCATTTCGACCGCTGAAGTTTCCGAACCCTGAAGTCGTTCGGTGAACGTCAAAAAGCTCGCTTCCGCTCAGAAATAGAAGTTTATGCAGTCGCCAATGAAATCTCAACTTCTTTCGCTTCTCCAAAGGCTGCGATGGCGCAGTTTTATGCTGCGCGGAAACCTTCCGGGATTTATGACTGTATTCCGGCATCCTACTTTGGAAGCACGGCTCGTTCAAGACGAGAATTTCGTACTCGTGTACATGTAGCTCGAATTTTCCTAATTCCGTCCACTGACGCAGCCTGGAATCGCGGGATAACCCGTACCAGGTCACGGCCAGAGCTAATTTAAGCTAATCTCAAATACACTCGGATGCCTGTTTCGGAACCATGCATCAGCGTGAATTTCACTTGAGCACGTTCTCGTAATGCGTTCTCATGAAGTCTGTATTTCTGCGAGGTTAGGGATTTTAAACATCAAACGACTCCGAAACCGGGTTTGAAACTGAGCTCTGACAGCTGTTTTTTCATAGGAAAATTCTGGAAATCGCAAACATCGAAGTCCAGAGTTACATTCGTTCTTTTTTCCAGATTTCCAGTGACTTCCGAACTTGTTTTGAATCCGTCCTCTTGATTTCCTCCGTTCCGACGGCGCAGGAATGAAGTAAACAAGAAAATTATCCAGACAAGGTCGAGGGTTCATTTCCAGAAAATCGAAACCGATCGAAATCAAAAACAAAACAAAAAAGTTATCGAAATAGAAACAGGTAAGGCTGCTTCAGCTAACGAGTGAGTGTGACGAGGCGCGGTTCGTCAACTCGCTCGTCCCCACCTGTTCGTAATCGTGCTCATCAATAAATCTGAAGGTTTCGGCGGTAGACATAGGCCTTAAGTAGATATTTGTTTTTTCACTTTCAAGAAACTCACCGGCGGTGGCGGCTACCACGAAGAACCACATCTGATGCGAGGATGAAACGAACAACAAGTCCAGAATGAAGAAGAGCTCCAGCGAGCGAAAAAGCTGGCAGTCAGATGCACCGAAAGAACGAACGGACGGACGGAAGAAGCACCGACCGACCGAGCGACAGACACCAAGTTACCGAGCGACCCACAGACGACGGACGAACAGACAGATAGAGCGGACCAGCAGAACCCAGCTTCAGGCCAGCGGTTCAACGGCGATGATTATCTGGTGAGTGTTGTGCGGCAGTAGCGGCGTTCCAAAACACACTGTGACCAGCCGCGCGCGAAGAGAACCACACTATATCTGCGCTATGGAGAAATGTTGCCTCAGTCCTGTGTTGATCCGTCCGACGCCATGGGAACCGCTCCTCTTATATGAGAGAGGGTGCGCGACGTCAACTGACGGACGGACGGACGGACGGACGGGCAAATTGACGCCAAATTCACTCACTCACTCATTCATTCATCCATTCGTTCCTACTTCTGTTGTTCAGCAGCCGCAGAAGCACAAGTGGCATTATAATTTGTTGGAAAGTGTCTCGCTAAAAACCTTTTCATCTGCGGCTGCTCCTCCCACTCCGTGCAGACGGCTCCCCTTGAGATCGACCGAGCAGGCAATAGACCCATTATTCCATCCCTCAATCAATCGACGGCGAGTGCGACTCGGTCCGGGGGTGAATGCGACATCGTTCGAGAATGCATAAAAAAAAACCAGCGAGACACAAAAATCGTTTGAAATTCTCTGGCATCCGCCCGCGTGTTGGCGTATGAACGTTTTCATGGGATCCATATTTGTTTTTATGGTTTTTCATTTCTTTTCGTCTCGACTGAACTTTTTTTCTCTTTTCGATGATTGACCATCGAATACCTCCTCACCTGAACGCGGAGGACTCTAAGGATGAAATCAAAGTTTGGAATAAGTTTGAAATCGAAGTTTTCCCATCTCGAAACACAGAATAACTCCATTTGAGTTTATGTGTCGGCGCGTGACGTCCTCAGTGGATGTTCTTGGTCATTTGGATGGTTTCGACACCTGTGTCCAGAGAGTGTTTCGGCGATTCCGTAAGCCATACGAGCTCGGGAATTTGCGTAGAGAATTTCGAGCTATCTGGAAATCATCTGATCTGTTTGGATCTGCGCAGTTCACTCTAAATACCGAGTGGAAGTTCACTGAAATTCCTTCCTCGAACCTGTCAGAAACTTTACCAACATACGTCGTGATGTTTTTTTTCCGGAATCGAAAATTTGTTCCAAATTCATCTCGAAAAATGTGTCTCATGTGGATGGACTGGACTGGATCCTTGAAAATGCTCGATATCGATCTCGAGGTTTTGTTCGGGAAGCGTTCTCCGTTGCAGATGTTCTAGAGGTCGTTCCTTATTTGAAAAGATCAGAAATTCGTGTCGTACCCACGAGACACGCAACGCAGTTCGTTAGGATCCGTCCTTTGGGAGATAAAACTCTGTCGGCTCAGATGCCTTCGATCTAACTACTATGGAATACTGATGAGTCAGCGAGGGAAATTCTAGTTTGCCTTGCTTTGTCATTTATTCTCTCCCTGTCGTTGACTATGTTTCACGGGTGTGATCGTTTCCTGCGTTTCGTTTATGATGATGTTTTCGGCTTGCAATATTTTTGAACGCGACAAAATGACGGTCGGATCCCTCGAATAAGAATATTTCTCTCTGCGAGTTATCCCAGAGGAGCTGCCGATGGAAAAGAGTTTCTGTTGTTCGTTTGCGATTCAAAATCCGATGGGTTACCTCAAGCCGTGTTTGATCTCCGACCGTGCTGAGAAAAAAAGACATCAAAGTTCGTTTACTCTCGCCCACGATCGGCTTCACGTGTTTCTGTCTTGGATTGACATTTGCACGACGAATTTCCCACGCATTGCAACGAACAGAATATCGTTCCTCGGTCCAAAACCGATGATTCTTGATGAATCTGACAAACTGAGCGATCGTCACAGAGGCGACAAGCGCCATAGTAACGACGATAACTAAACAACAGTCACTGAAACGACAAAAGTCATGAGATTTGTCAACCAGATTCCCACTTCGAGCGAAATTCGTTCTCAGATGATTCTTCTTCGCTAGGATCATTTCAGATATAAACTCGAAACTCCTGACGACTGATTCGCAATTAAGGTGCTTCTCATCTGCGAGAGGAAATTCATTGAGATTCGATCCTAGGAAACAGGAGACGATTCGCTTCGAGAGAAAAACACGACAGGACTCCTCCTTCGATCTATATCGTGGATGATTGCGGGCAAAAACATGTCCTGTAACACGAGCCGACAAACGGGGCAGCAGAAGCAACTAGAGTCGCGTTGGCCATCGTTTGTGGCGAAGAGTTCCGTTCCGGGACGCTTTGGCGAGAGACTGGACGGACTTGGCAAAGCAAAAGTCGAAGAGTGGCTATGACTCACAAAAATGAAAGAGAAGCTTCGCATATGATCCCGGAAGACTACTCTCAGCAGTCGTTCGCTTCATCGTCTCTCCATCGGAGATAATTACTCGATTTCCTCTGTGTCTGTCGTTCCCGTATTTAGTTCTTTTGTTTGTTTGAGTCACGAGAGACCTGTAATCATCGTGCAGGCACACCATGCTGGCACTGCGCATGCGCGCAGCCGGATTGCGTTTCAGTTTGGTCAAAAATCGGATGCTTGGATTATTTCTCAGAAGTTTTTGCAAATCCATCCTCGATTCCACCATTTCCATTCCCACAGTTAGTTTACTTCGTGATCGATCGGAATTCGAACCAACTCGAATGAAGGCGTCTGACCATCTCACTCAGGTGACATGAAATCGACGGCGGCGTGCGCATGAAACATTCATGAACATTCAGGATAATATCAGACAGAGCATGCATCGAACATCAGAAATTCAAGTAGCAACGACATGTCAGGCGCGTCGCGGACTGTCGGAAAACGAGAGAATTCTGTGAGGCGAGGAAAAAAGTACAGACATAAATAATAAATCAGTCGTTTTCGAACAGATGACAGCGCTGCCGAATCCTCCTTTGAAATGAAAATGGGAGGACACATTAAAGTGGATCGCTCAGACTCGAGCCAAATCTGCTCCAGGCCAGACCTCCGCCTCTTTGCTTCACTTATCTCGATGGAAGTGCTGTCGATGGAAGCTTCCAAAATGCAAGTTGGACGGCTTTGTTTCACTTCATCTGAAACGCTGAGTTTTGCGTTTAGGAGACAACGCGTCGGAAGATGTTTCTACTCGCGGCTCGAGTCCGCGATTCGATCTATCTTGAACTTCTAGATCAGCTCGTGATTCTATGTATCCGAGCGGGCAGCATGCGCCTCTGGGAGCCTTCGACAAATATTCGAGGATGGCATCGAGGCGACACGGATGCCGTGCTCAATGACGGCTGAATCGACAGGTGGGAATGACCGGGACTCGCGGACTTTCCTTTCACAAAATGTTCGGAGATGTTTCAAAAACAAAAAACACGAAAAGTCTCCATCGTAAGCAGAGTCCCAGATCGGAGTGAACTGCGATGCATCTTGAATATGGTCCTAGGTGACGCACCTTCCATTGTCATTGTCAACAGAACACGTTCCGCGGCTTCTTTCGCGACGATCGTTTCTTTCCGATCGATAATTACAGAAATATTTCTCAATTTCGCGGCCGAACTTCCAGTTTGACAGAATTCACGCGATACCCGTCTCGGACTTTCACAAAATCTGTGAATTTTCAGAAGTTTCCAAGTATGCATTGTGTCGCATCGAATTGTTTCGATTTGTTCGGGTGGCTCGCTCGCGTCTCGTTATTTCTCATCGGAAATTTCTGAGAGGAACGAATGTAGTGTCACTTGGTCGAGGCGAGGTTTTGCATAACGCGTCATCAGAAGAACGAAGGACGACGATCTATCTCGAAGTCTCCTTTTCAAATTGCCGAAAATAAGAGAAGATTCGAATCATGTGAATTATTATTCGAACCGACGACTCGTTCGGCGCACCGATCGCGGTGGATGTCCTGTGAGAAAAAAGGAAAAACGTTGCTCCTGAGCTGGAATCGCAGTCTCCATTTTTAGCTGAGGCGACTTCCGGCAGTGTTCCGTTGACAAACTCCACTGGAACAGAGAGAGAGAGAGAGAGCCACGCCTGAACAGCCTCTGCGTAATTATACGTGTGAGTATGTCCTGGTAGCGGCCTACTATGCAGAGGACGACATTTTTTCCCTCCTTTGTTACTGTCCTGTGTTTGACATGTCTTTCTCAAACTTCCTGACAAAGACAACAACAACAACGACGATGCCTCAGTTGGGAAACATGTCGCTGGCTGAGGGGAATGCTTCCCCTGGAGCTCACGCATCGTTTCCCTACCGCTAAGAACTCTAGCCCCAAACAGTTTGGTTATCTCCGAAGCCATCGGGGTTCCGAGCGATTGAATCAACTCGATTCAAACTAAGTCCCGATGTCGCTGCGCACCGCTTCGCGATATCATTAAAGCATTGGATTCGTTTGAAACTTTCGAACACAGTTTCAGAATTGTCCGGGTTCTCGGAAAATTAGCTCCGGAAATGTGTCGTGATCAGAGCCCCGATTTCTGTCGTCGGAACGCCGGACTCCGTGTTAGCCTTGAAGGCTCGTTCGAAGTTTAGTCACAGTTGTTCCCATGTTGAAAATGAAACTTCATTTCTTCGAAATGACTACGTTCGGCGGCCAAACATCGAAACAATGGAATAGGTAGGGAGTTGTGCTCCGTGCCGGCGAACCGAACGGTGAGTCTCCGATGAGTTGTCCCTGAGAACTTGAAGTCTCATCGGTCTTTGTGAGTCATTCGAGAGATTCCGATCTGTTTCTTGAATCTCGGGGAATCAGCATCTTTGCAGCGAACTTGTCTCCGGTTGAAATGATGCTCAAGAGTACGTTTTATCGGGGGAGTGGGGGGGGGGGGAACCGGAGTTCCAACCCTCACGATCTGCTGAAGACTTCGAACTGGACCATCTTTCTTCTGATATCGGTTCAAATTCGACTCGTACAGTCAGCGGAGCCCACTATGAATTCATCCCGGGTTTCCATGACGCGTTCACAAGTCGACGAAGTAGCGGAAATTGAGTCAGGCGCGATCTTTGCGATCTAGGGTGGGGTGTGAGGATGATTTAGCGACATTGATCTACGACAGTGTCGGGAATATCCGCGATACCGCCGCGTAGCGAACGCCATCTTCCGTGACGCAATCGTCGAAGTCAATGTCAAAGAGATGTCATTGTTGCGAGCTGAAACGCCTTGGGCATGCTTTTTAGCGGCTGAGAGTCTCGACGTACGTTCGGTGGGCATCTTCTGAACGAAAAAACTGTAATGATAACTCCCTCAAGGTTCCATTTTTAGGAAAGAGCGTTGAAAATGTTTTTATTGCCGCCTCGTTCACGCTCCGATCCGACGGATCCAGAAAGGCTTCGACCGCGTATTCATGGCACGGGTCCCTCGTAAAATCTCCTGGTGCTCGAACTCTTTCGCGATTCGCTGGAATCTCTCTCGAACCCTAAGTCGAATTCTCTGACGAAGATCGTTTCTCTTCGAGCAGAAAGTCCTCCCGATTACGTTCGAATGGGCGAATCGATGCTTTTTGGAAAATGTCCCACTTGAAAATATCGCGTGTGACAATGAGCAAACGAAACGAAAGAGAAGACTTCTTCTGTGAATAGATGACGACAAAAACTCAGGTTTCGTATTTCTCCGTTTATGTCAATCTGCTGCGGAATTTCGTCCTCGTCCGCCGGCGAGATTCAAGACGACACATCAAGGTTAGGGCCCTTGATTGAGGTATGCCGGTTCCGGTACGGTGAATACGAGTCGTGCGATGATTTCCAATGAGTGGAACTCGGGAACGAGAGACTCCCCGCGAACAGAATATTATCGACTGTTCGGGGCTCGCATTTCAAGTAATCTTGAGAGCATCGCTCCGTCGAAATATCGAATTTATATCTGCACCTGATCCGAAAAGAAAGTACTCAGCTGCCGGAATCGGATTTCATGAATTGTTTCCACGAACGGATGGCTGGTGTGAGCGGTAGTTGTTGGTGAATAACTATTGTGTGAGTAATTTTGTGCTGAGGCACGACTAGTGAGTCGTTCTGTGAGCGCCCGAAAGGAATTGTAGACGAAAGTGCGATTCATTCTGTTCAGATTTCATTCTTATCCGGCTGAGCCAGAACAGAACTTCTTGAAGTTTCTTTTTTTCTCCCCCGAAATCGGTGCGGTAACCAACGGGAGCTTCACGGCCGGTAGCCTGAGGGTTTAGTCAGTGAAAGGAAGCCTATTTCCTCGGGAAAAAGGAATCCTCCGAGAGGAGAATGAGGGGACATTTACACATTTGTGTCGTATGTTATTATTCGTTCCTTCATTCTCTCGTCTGTTACTCGCATCCTTTCATTGAAACCGTGATTTTAATTGAATCGAATCTTTCGTTGGAACTTCTTGGATTCTGTAGAACGTTCTCGGAATGCGACATCGAGAGTTTCCGAGCAGACAGCACAATGAGACGTGACAATGACAGCTGAATAAATCCCAGAAGAAAGACAATCAATTCATTCGCGCGAATCTCTACTTCTCAACCCTGTATTAGTCACTAGAATAACAGAGCTACGTATCTCCAGCCTCTCCTCTTCGCTGTCTCCACACGAAACCTACCGCGCCTCCACGCGTGACAGTTTTCATCAAACTCCGTGTTATTCCTCTCGTTTGATCCCGACGCTGACTCCGATCCTCGAAAGGTCTTCCCATATTGAAGATATTCACATCGGAACTCCTTCCGACCGAGATTTTGAAACTGACCACGAAATCTCGGAACATCATCATCATAAACGCTCTGAACGCTGAATGGCTCTAGTCTCCAGGAGCTGAAGCACGCCGTCGTAGAGAGACTGGGTTGGTAAGCCTCTTTTGTGTTCTCCTGAAACCGTGGAAAAAGGATTTCGGGAATCTCTCGAGTTGGAGAGACGCCCAGGACGTACCGCAGCGGGCGCAGGAACAGATACAGCCAGCGAGCCAGTCAGCCAACAGAACACCACCATCGTGGCGGAGCAATGATAAGCTTTTCGACCTTCCTGTCGTTGTAAACTTTCCATAAAAAAGTTTCTGTTCTCGTTCCGAAGTGCCGTCCGCGGTCGTCGACGAGCCGAAGGCTTCAGCAGTGTCACCGGATCTCGGGACGGATGGTTCATACATTTTCCCATTAGTTGCGAGTGCGGGTCGTGAGACCCATACGATGATTGGATGGAAAACTCCAGGAACTCGGAAGCCCACCGGGCACGGCTGGAAACGTCGTCCTGTTTGCGACGAACTTCCAGGGAATTTTGCGGCGGGGGAATGTATCGTGTACTGTGGAGTCTCCTACACGGTGTGGGGCGAAGAGGGCGAATTGTAAAAACATCTTCAACACCTTCATTTCCGGCGACATTTCGGGAATTCTCTCCGGCGCGAAACGCTCATTCCGCCGTAAGCATCACCAGAATGCCCTACACGCTCGGTTCTCGAAGTCAAGTCGAATATTCCATCGTGATCCTGTGCAATTAGAGTATCCCAGAAGAAAAAGTCGATTATCTCGAAATTGGGAAAATGGACTTGACTCCGTTTGGAAATCAACTCCTCATTTGTCTACCTCCTGGGGGCTCAAACATTTGGCCAAGTTTGTTTCGCGGAATGAAGGTGTTCCGGTCGTCCGGATTGTTCTTTTTGCTGTCCTGGAATTTCAAGACTCGGTCGATTAGGCCGAAATGTGCCGCAGCCGTCGCTCCTCGGTGCGACCGCGCTGTTACCGAGAAGAAGCTTTTCCCTGGAGCTACCTGACTTGGGCGCTAACCAACGACGAATGGAACAGAATGAGGGAAGGTTCCCGAAGTGTCTGTTCTTCAAATTTCAGTCCAGTCTATATCCTTTTCCGTTTCGGAAATTGTTTAGATCATCGATTCTTTCGGAGGCGTATCGTGTAAGAGAAAATGACTTCGAGAACTCAGGAAACTAAGAAATATTTCGAGAGAAACTGGAGGAATCACCAAAAGTTGACAGAAACGACAGAGGAGATCGTTCGGATGGAATAGATACTCGAATAAGAAACAGCTTTTGTTAACTCGATAAGCTCATCCCGAGGAATGACGAGATTTCAAATTTGACGCATGTTTTATTGAGTCGACTCAGCACGCGGCCACCGTTCCCGGGCCTTTAATATATGACCGCTTGAAAGCTAGAGGTAAATAAGGATTCATTTTGATTCCGTCAAGAGTCCTTCTTTCTAGTGGAGGAGGGACGACGCAGACGACGTCTCGAGGAACATGCGGACGTCTGCATCCTTACGTCTCCAAGATTGCTCGCTTCCCTGCTGCGACCACTACTCCATAAGAGGCTCTCCTCGACACTGGATCAAGTTCATAGCTTCCTTCTGCAAAGCGAATCGAGAGAAAGAGTCACCTAATAATCCGTCTGCTATCGACAACGACAACAAGTTCAACCCCTCGGATGAGAAGCTTCCTCCGTCCGGAGTAGAGAGTTTCCTCTTGAGAACGCTGTCATTAGGACTGGAAAAGTCTGCCTGAATGTGACAGAGCCGAGATCAGGCGAATTTCGTTCAGGTTCCGCTCAAAACGCGCTCTCGTTGTGGTAGCGGTTGTTTCCAGATCCAGAGGGTCCCCAAAAATTGAAAGTTCCACCGAGCTCGGCGTGACGTCCGTGGCTTGGAACAACAGGCAGGACAGGCAAATGTGTTTCTACTTTCAGGGACGCTGTGCACTTCAATTATTCACACCGAGAGATGGGGAAGAGGCCATCTCACAACATCCGAGCCGAGCCGTCCTGTCAGGACACACCGCCACCGGGACTGAACACACTCCACAGAGCTCTACGCAAACAGCCTCAGGACAGCCGAGCAGGACGATGGTTGAACATTGAACGGAGCACCGCACGTCAGCATTGGGAACTCCCCCGTCTCCCCGTTCCCTCGAACCCGGGTTCGCTCGTCCTCTTGATCCCGTTACGTCCCTTCATCCCTCCGTTGCCGTTGCTCTTGTTTCCCGCTTCAACCGCAGTACTGCACTCGACCGTGTATTCAATCGGAGCTCGATTCTGAAATTCATTTGATAATGGAACTCCGCCGGTCGTGGGAGTCCGATGGAAGCTCTTCCACCCGAGTTATCCGATGATTATTCTGCACTTTATGAACTTCTTGAATTCATAGCGTGAGAAAATGCCAGCCAAGCGGACCGAGATCATCCTCCGCGAACAATGGATCTGGTCCCTCGGTGGAACAAAAATCAATTCTCTCGATTCGTCTATTTACAAACCGGAGAGAAGAAACAAAGGTTCGTGGCGGCCGGAGCCGAAGCTTACGTCACCGAAGAGTTAAGAAACTTGGCACGTTAGATCGAATCGCTACCGCTGACGATTCAATTTTTATCAGGGCTCTATCGGATCCGAAGTGAAGGAGGGATCAGAATCAAAACAGCTTTCACGATCCGTATCGGTTTTCATGACGAAACCACCAACGAAGAGTGAAGCCACAGACTTATTCGTTAGTTCATCGGATTCTCGTTGAGAGATCTTAAAAGTTTTCCAAGAGGTCCAGAACGACCGACTGCGACGATGACATAATCAGAGGAGGCACAGCTGTTCGATGCACTCGCGTTCGAAGTTTCTCGGAGAGCTCGATA
Organism: Neoseiulus cucumeris; assembly: GCA_021527715.1. Classification (NCBI taxonomy): domain Eukaryota; kingdom Metazoa; phylum Arthropoda; class Arachnida; order Mesostigmata; family Phytoseiidae; genus Neoseiulus; species Neoseiulus cucumeris. The sequence goes on along the minus strand of JAJSRV010000138.1, from coordinate 258,836 downwards.
TCAAATCCATTACTCACCACTATCAGCTGCTTAATACGGTTGATGAGCTGGAGATCCCGTTGGGCACAATCGTCGAGGGCGCGTTTGCCTGCTTGCCAACTCTTGCTGAACGTAATCTGAGCCTCAGCCGGCATCGTCTGAGCCAAGAGAACCAAAGCCACGAGGGCCGCGGCAACGATGAGAAGTCGGGCGTTCATCGTCAGGCGTCGTTCAGGACATCAACTGATCCTGGGAGGGCGACCAAGCTGGCTTATATACCTCGAAGAGCCTTTGACAAATTCTCTGTTTCTTCCGACGACGTCAATCGTGGTATCGCTACTTCAAAGCAAAAGAACTCGAGAGATTGGATGATGTTAAAATAGCCGCCGGAAATCGAGTTCCACTTCGTCTCTGAAAAAGACAGCTTTAAAGGAGATGAGAAGGAGAGAAGAAAAAAGGGTTTCAAATGCATGACGTGTCCTCGATAGACGTTTGGATGGAGATTTCGGCGCAGATGGCCGCGCTTCTATTCATCCACAATTCATTAATATTCAATCTAGTTCGGCCTGATGATCCGTGGGCTTCCTCTCTCTACCATCAGCCCCTTTTCCACTTCAGCCTCAAAATCAACCGTTCCCCTAAATCCCCCCCCCCCCCCCCTCAAAACCCCCATTTTGCCATTCTCCCTTAGTCCCTCTCTATCTGCTCCCGCGATGTGCATAAGGATCGTCGATTACGCCACTTTTTATGAAACTCCCAACGCGTGAGAATTTCGCAAGCGTATCACCGTCGTCGACATCGCGGAAATTCCGGTCGAGGATTCTCACTCGCGAATCGTAGAGCTCGCGGCCTGACACAACTCCTGAACGCCTGACCATTAAGCTTTCAAATGCTAGATCTGAGAGCTTCGCGGAACTTTCATGGTTGCAACTGGACGGATCCTTCAGGATATCGTGTGAGTTATTTCTCTGCTCTCCCGACGATGAAATCATATTGCAAGGGCAGGATGCTTACAGAGCAGAAAATACAGGTCGAGTTATTTAATATCGAAGTAGAAGCGACGGAACATGTGCTTCTGGAATGCGAAAAGCTTCCGAATGTGGAATACACGATACAGAGAAAACTTAGACTACACGAAGAAAGCACTCCAGGGATTATCCTCAGCACGAAGAGACTGTTGGACAAATGGGAGAGAACAAACGGATCCAATCACAGCCTGTAAGAGGAAAGCATCGACCAGGTGAGACATCGCAAGAAAAATGCAAAACCTGACAGAAAGAAAGTCTTCTAGAGTCGGAATAGCGAATAAGTTCAGGAATATAGACGATCTGAGCAAAAGTTGGCTATAATTGAAAGTTTAGAGTATCTCGGATTTTCAAAGTCTCCGTATAGATTTTCAGAAAACGATCACAGGGCTCACTCAATTTTTTTTCCAAAAGATTTTTAGATTGGAAACGCCCGGTTCATTTGAGAAAACTTGTTTCATAGAGAGGGCGGCAGATGGGCTGCGTATTTGAGACTGACGTTGCTTGACATGAGATCAGCGAAACAGTTACGAGGATTCGAATAAAGCTAGGCGTGACATGTTCATTTATGGCGGTCGCAGATTGCCACGGTTAGTCTTAGGCCCGGGGTGTTTCTTCGAACGATAATCTCGTTGACTACGAAACCTCTCACGTAAGCCTCAGGATTCGATGAGCTCTTTGAACTTTCTTCAGCAACGTGTCGGGAAAACAGGGCGGCACTCTGGGCCAAACTCAGTTTAGTTCGAGTTCGAAGATTCCGGGGCGTTTTCGTAGACTTGGAAATGCATTCGATGCAAAAACAACGCCTTGCAGCAAATCGGCAAAATGAAAGGAGAACGAGAAAAAAAATGGCGCAACGAATCAGCAACTCGGCAAAAAGGGATGAGGCGCTGGAGGAGGGAAGCTCCTCCAGGAGAAAATCATCCTTTTCAGCTTTCCCGCCGACTTTTTCCCACTTCAGGCTTCCTCCTCTTGCCCACTCACTCTATTTTCGTCCTCTGTTTCTTCGGGGCACGCGAAATAGCAAGAGAGAGAGAGAGAGAGGAGCAAGTCAAAGCAAGAAAAATCGATCTTTCGCTTTTTTCGCTTGACGGAAGGAAGGAAGGCAAGCAGGCGACCCCATTGATCGGATCAGGATTTCACCCTTCAACTGTGCGCTCCGTCGCAACAACAAAACGCCGCCCATGATGGAGCGTGTACCGCGGTCGGCGCCGCGGGCATCTTACGAGATGGTTCCAAACCCCTCCATAACTTCATCACCGCGGATTCGGCTGAAGGTTTTTTCTTTAACGAGCTGGTTCGCATCGCGTTCCGCAGTCGATTGCGTGGACTCTTGGCTTCGATGCTTCAATCGTCGAATTCGTTCTCTGTCGATTCTCTCAATGGCTAGCTGGGGCCAAGCCTCGATCGGTTGATCCTCACCCATAAAAGACGCAACTTAAGCCTCTTGAGAGTTTGTATCGGACAGAACAGACAGACACGGGTGGAAACTCGTCGCCGCCAACTCTCCAGGGGCGATATGGCGAACGACAAAGACCGTTGTTTCGTTCTGTTAGGGTCTCCCACCTACCATCAACGCCCGCACAGCAGCGTCTCCCGGTGTCCTGTGGAACATGGAATAGGACAACTTTCAACTTGGACTCGTGAAGTTTTCCTGACGTATTCGATGAATTTTGTGGAAATCTTCGCGCTAAGAACCCTTTCGATTTCAGACGTCCTTCTAGATCCTAGTTTCCTCGACGATTTTGATGTTTGTTTGTTTGTTTCAGATCCTGTGTGTTCTTTTCCGTTGAGTATTTTCATGGATAGTTCTCGCGCCGGTTGCGTTGGAATTCTCCCGAGCTGTCCTTACGTCGTTTTCACTAAAGAAAAAACATCTATGATTTGTTGGGTCAGAAAGTTCACACCGCGATCCAGCAACTATCGGAAGCGAGGGATACGTACGAGGAATTCTTGCATAATGCATTCTTTGCAACCAAACAAATGTTTCACCAGTTCGATTATCATCAAGCCCGCTCACTCGGGAAGATGGCAGACAACGCTTAGATCCCGGGAATGTTTACCAAGTCGAGTTTTTGTTTTCACTATCTTCGATATTGATTACGTTCCGGTGGACTTATCTTCGATGCGTCCAATTGATAAAACTCATCGGGGGCGATCACTGACCAGGAATGTCCATATTCGTTGTTTTGACGAGCCCGGCTAGAGGAAGTCAGGCGGACAGACGAAAGGCTTTGACGACTTTGCTCACGCCCTGATGATTTCATTTTTTCCTCCACAAGTTTGTCCTCGTGGATTTTCATGACCTAAACATTGATTGATTGAAAAGCTTCATGGTTCTCGAGGAGTTTGATTTCACAAGCCGACGAGCAGTCCTTTCAACCACTATATGTATTTAGATCATATTCTGGAAGCTTTGCCTCCATCGAGGGAGTCCCTCGTAGCCTCTGCAGAGAAGTAAAGTTGAACAATGATCGGGTCTCGTATAGGGTCGATAGAAGAAAACAAAAGGAAAGGATTAGGGAATCGAGCGTGACAAAGAAAACAGCCACGGTTCCCTAGTTTTCTTATACTGGATGAAAGCTCTGATTATGGAGGAGGAGTTGTCCGAAGAACCGTTAGTTTCCTGCTGATGCTCACAAGAGCGACTCCGATGATGCCGAGCAGTTCTCGCAACCATTCTCTCTTCTGTGACCGTGAATCTTCCCGTCACACATTTCGGAAAGCAAGCAAGCAAGCAAGCGATCACATGCGTCTAGACTCCGGATCGTATGGGCGGACCGATCCTTGACTTTTCAGCGCTTGAGCACCGTGGTCGTCGCCGTCGCCGTCGTCGTCGCCGGAGTGAAATAGTCGACGGGAGTCAATGAGGCGTTGAAAGGCTCCGAAAAAAAGGACTTAAAAAAGAAGAACCAGCGATCCTAACCGTTATCCAAAAATCAATCCACAACAACAAGTGAGCGACGTTGGGGCGGCTCTTCATCGGTCTTGGCGTGTTGTCACCGTCGCCGTCGTTGTCGTCGACTTAGTGAACTACCGTTGAGAAGTTTCAGCGATCAAAAAACCTGGCGAGAGGAAAACAATATTCTGCCATTGAACAATGAACATCATTCATTCCACTTCGAAATCGGGAGCTCGCCGGACCCCGCACCCGAGCTCCGCGTCGTTTTGGCAGTGGCCATATCGGTTGCTCGTTGGTGATGGCTCCCCATAGGCGATGTTGTAAAGTTTTACACTCACGCAAATATGTCACATCGCGGGTCAAAAGTTAGTTTAGTTCGTCAGTCCTTCTTGCAGCTGATGGTGGTGTCGTTACTAGTAGTAGTGGTGGTAGACAAAAAAAAAACAAGCGGGAAAGAAAGCAAGAGGGAAAAGTGACTCATCAGTCAAAAAATTGTGCAATACATTGTTGGCCAAAGCGACTCTGCGTTCGTTTTGGGATATTGAAACATGGTTTTTGTTTCGGGCTTTTCTTTCAAGGCATTCATCCCTGAAAAGACGGACCCGCGACGGTGATTGGCAAGGACGATCCTTTGTACACTTCGAAACAAGAAAAAAACTTGGGTCTGAAAGCTCCAGAGCTTCGAACCCACGAAAATGATTTACGGTGTTGTGCAATTAAAAGTTCAGAATCTCACCGCGAAATCTTCGCAACTCTGATCTCGCCGAACTTCGAAGAATTCACAAACTAAAAGCTCACCGGAGTCTGGTGGAGTACCGCCAAAGGTCGAAGACCTGCTCGTGACTTTTACTTTCAACTTTTTATGTGTCGGCATTCATATCTAATCTCCAAAATCTCTCGTTTTTCTCTTTAGCTTCAAACTCAACAGTCCGTTGGAGTCAGGATCGCGCACCAACACAAAGCAGGTCTCTGCCGTTCGGTTCCAGGAGCATACGTGATTCCCTGCGATCAATTCAAGAGCTCAAACACTTCTTAACGGCCGATAATTTCGTCCGAGTCTATTCATAGTCTCCAGTCACGACATCGAACTATCTTCGCCAGTGTTCCCCGGGAAGAGACTCGGATAAGTGGTTAATTTATAACTATTTGTTCCCGAGGTTCGAATATTCCGACTCTGCTTCCAGCTTCCAGGGAGCGCAATCACCAAGATCGGAAAACAAGATCCGTGGAAAGAGCCACGGAGGGAAAACTCATTCTTTCCTGAACACTGTGAACACCCGAAGCAACCGACCCGACTAGAGCTTTTCAAGGACGAGAGGAGATCAACTCCAAAAAAAGAAAGCACTAGCATCGAATTCCTCGGTATTTCGTTTATTGGTACTTCACTAACGATACCAACCAATCACGTTTTTGTTGGATGAAGCGGTGGAGTGGCTGAAAGTTTCGCACTTGGAGTCGATAAAAATAAGCGCCGCACCTAAGACCGCTAAAAGAAAGTCGAGCGCCATTCCACACGCGATACTTACTACTAGATCATTTTGCCTTACTACGCGGTACTCGAAACGATGGAGCGCAGTGGGTTTTTCTTGCCTCGAGCTCAAACTTGCTCCATTATCTCTCTTTCTTCATGGTTTTCACTTTCTTCGACGGAAGCAAAATGTCGCAGCACTGGTCGCGAGCAGGACCACCTATTGACAATCGGGTAGCGGTACTAGCACTCGCAGTACCTGACAACATAGTATCACGCCGCCAGAACGGCTGCCGGTGCTGGTGGTGGTGGTTTTGACGGGGATGAATTTTCAGTCGCGGGAAAGAAGGATCGGAGCAGAAAGGGTCGCGACTTTCGTCTAGCGGCATTCGGAGCAAAGCGCTCTAACGCCGCGAACGCTGCGAACGAACGGTTCAGTTTTACGTGAACACAGTGCGCCGCTGAAGAGACTTTTGTGCCTCCCGTCATCAACGTGCGTCTTCTAAGGTAAGAACTGTTCCGACATTTAGACGACGTCGGTGTCTACTATCGAGAGACGGTTCACGTCTCGTGTTCGTGCCTTCACGCAATCTTGGATTAAAACTCGTGGCTGTGTGGACAGTGTGCGAAGCTGAGCAGAGCTACCCCGGATATTTCGCTGTCATCAAGAAACCGTTCTCTGTCCACTGGAATCGACGGCCCGACGGCTCCAGAAGTGGAGACGAACTCAGACTGTCCGTCGATGGAATCTTCAAACAAAACGAAGGAGGGAACGTGATTCTGTTTTCCCCAAAAAACAAACGCCAGAGGGTGGAATCGAATTTACGGCAAGAATCCTCTCGAAGAATTCCGAGTGATTTTCGCTTCGAGCCTTATCGAATTTGTTTTTCCCTCTTTGCAAACTTGAAACGCTTCTCTAAACGCTGGTTTATTCGCTTCTCGCTCTCAGAATCACGGAGAGGTGAGCAGGCGTTTAAATTGTGGCAGATGCCGCTAATGATCAGGAAGGACCCCGGGCTCGAGGCCTGAAAGAGTTGCTCAGACTCTAATTTATCTTCGTGACGTTATGTCACCCTATCCCTCACGCTCTCTGCCCGGCGGTCGATCTTTGCGACTCGCACCACTGTCCCCTGTCCCCCCCCCCCCCCCCCCCCCCTCTTCAGCTCTTCCTTTCCGCTCCACTCAAACATCCGATAGGAGATCAGGGGCATAGTTTACATGGCATGGATGCGGAATCGAGGTGCGGCCGACGGACTTGGGCATTCAGGCTCGGCGCTGCGTTCGAAACCTCGGCTTCGCCTTCCTGGATTCCTGGCGCGCAATCATCCGGAAAGCTCGGGACTAACCCTTCGAACGAAATTCAGCCCAGCGTAATTCTTGTTTCGAATTCCGCTAGCTTCGGGTTTCTACTCTGATCCTAGTGGCACGGCCCGATCGGTCGGTCGGTCGGTCGGTCGGTTGGTTGGTTGGCTCTTGTAGAACGCGTTTCGACGGTGTGCGTTTCGACTACCGTCGTCGGATATGGTGGCCGGTCGAACGGACCGGCCGGCCGGCCGGCTGCCGCTTGAACTCTGACGGTGCCTGCCTGCCTGCCTGTCTGCCTCGCTCGACCCCGTCCGGTTGGCGATTAGCTTTCAGCTAGCTATCTAGCTAGCTGGCTAAACGACACACAGGATGATTTTCGGTTCTGTGACGAGTTTGGTAGCACCGCTAAATTCGATAGCGGAGCCCGTCGGTCGGTGGTGAAGGCGGCGGACCACTGCTCAGTGGCTGGCTGCCCGACTGAGTTTATGTGGGTTTTCATTCACACAAAGCCACCGTAGGGCGACCACGCTGCTGTCTGTTGTGTCAACGGTATTATGAACGGAGCCAAGGTCAGCGCGTCTAAGATGCAGCGGCTGCTGCTGCAGTTACAGCTACGCAGTCCGGTCGCAGCGACAGTCGACAAACCCTGAATTGAAGACGACGCCAATTCAAGAAAAGGAAAACACTTACTTCTGAAAACTATCAACTGTCAGCTTAGGATTTCGGACACTTTTGCGGATTTTGAGGATTTTGACGGTGCGCTCCTCGAGGGAACACTGCGCTGACTCGCACGGGCTCCTTGGAAAACGCATCTTCAGGGCTAAGAGCAGATTCCGAGATGGCGTTCTGGCGTTCGAAGGACAAGAGAGGGTTGAATCCGAAAAGTCCTGGAGTCGCGCGGTCGCGCTGAGTTGGGACTTGACGAGGTGTTGATAGTTTCCGTTCTATTTCGATATCGCAACGGATTTTCGACTCGGGAGGCGGACTCGATCGGAAAATTTCTGGATTTCTCACTGGATCTGTCAGCGGGTCTCGGAATTCGCGAGTTTAGCGTTTAAAAACGCTCGATGGTCCGAAGTTTATGGTTCATAAAATCCGTGGATTTAGAGCCTTTGAAGTGCGCAGCGTTCTGGGACAAACCGTGCGAACTCACACGACAAATATGTGTCTACTTTCCGTCCCGAAAACTGCAAGCTCTCAGCCGGAAGCCTGTGTCAACTGGAAACCCGAGAGGAAGCAAACTTCCGAAAACGTGTTTACAGCGGCGAAAAAAAACACTGTATCTGCTCTTCGAAAATATTTTCGCATTCCGGCGTCGCGTTGCTCTTCATTCCGGTGAACCTTTTGCGTTATCGCCCGGTCGGTTGATCTTTGACGAACAACGTTGATGACGGCGACGAAGATTTAAAGAGAGGAGGAAAGAGCAAAAATCAATGCAGTAAAAGTACGTCAAGCGGTCCACGGGGATAAGTAACGCTCGAGCGCTCGAGGATATTCGATAGCGTCATCCGGTCCGGTGTGACCATTTCTTTTTTTTTCTAATTTTACCCAATTACTATTGGTCTTTGTCGCGAGAAAAACTTTCTTCGCTCGAACGGGAAATCAGGCGGTTCCGATCCGCAGTCTTCCTGCATCGCATCGCCCTGAAGGCTTGAGTGCGAGCCGGAGCTAAAAACCGTTCGTAGGCATCCATCTAAGCCGTCGATTTTTCCGCTGGTGCTCTCCGTTCACGCTCCCTTCTACGTGGAACGAGAGCAGGACGAAAGTTTCTCGCCTTCGAATCTTCTCGCGGTCTTCTGTCGGGTATCGTAAAAGCTCGGTTGATGAGGCACCGGATGGCGATCGATTCCAAACTTTCCCTCCTTACTTTTCTTGACCGTGAAGAATCCGCCGACAAAAAGGCGGAAACGAGCCAACGATAATCGTTCCATGGAATATTCCTTAGTGTCTAACGATCTTCCGACGTTGCTCTTAGAATACCAGACGTTTTTTTCCTCACCAAATAAGCAAATGAGCGGTAACTCGTTCGACGATCGTAGATAGTCTACGTCTGATTAGAATTCTCGTTGTTGTTTTCTTCCGCCTTCTATTTTCACTTTTATACCTGCTACCTTGGTTCCTTTAAGTTGATAAGACAGTCTGCTTATCGAGTTCGGTTTCGGGTGAAGTCAGATTTCACCGGAGTTTCGTTGAATAATAAATAACTTTGTTTACATCTGACAGAACAAAGCGCCGACGGTACCACTGTTTGCCGCCAGCATTCAGTCAATGTTTTTTTTCGGGAAAAGAAGACAATTTCGAGAAAGTCCTGGAATTTTATGAACAACCGGACCTTCACTGTCTAACTTCTTCGAAAGTTTGGGAAGCGTCCGGGGATTTTGAACGATCCTGAAGATTTTTGAGTTCCAGTCTGGAGTTCTGGAGCTATTCCCGAGATTCTTCGCAAATCTCCTGAGAACGCGCGGAAAATCCCGGAACCCACGACAAGTCTCCGATAGATTCGGTAGAATCCAACTCATTATCAATATTATGAATCTTATCATTCAATTCTGACTCTTCCCAGTAGCATTCATGCATTTTTTCCAAATTCAACGTTCAGTTCCATCGTCATAATTCTCGATATCCGATATTCATTCTCATCGGTATTTGTTTCATTATTCAATACTCATTAGTATCCACATTGGTAACTCTCAATATTTAACATCAATCCCTATCATCTTTTCATTAGTCGGAGTTGATATTTCGAATCGTCCCTAAATTTTATTTATCCATATTTTTCAACTCAGTTCAATTTGTTTCAATCTCCCGAAAACGCTCAAGATACATGACAAGTCTTTGATAGATTTGGTGGAATCTAACTCAAAATCATAAGCTGATTATGAAAAAGTCAAAATCCAATAATAGTTATTGTTCAATTTTGACTTTTTTCAGTGTCATTTATAAAATTTTTCCGAATTCAATGTTCAGTTTTATTCCCGGGATTTTCAAAATTCGACATCTATCCTCTTTAATTTAACTTCCAATATTCAATGTTGATTGTCATCCCTACAGGTAACTCTCAATTTCCAATATTGATATACTCCCTCCTTCCCTTAATAGTAGTAACATTCGAGCTCAAAATTTTGTCTCCAATTATTAGTTACATTTGCCGTTTTTCACTTTTCCCTCGTTTTTTCCCCAAGAATAAGGATAACTGAAATGATTAGATTGAAACACAGGCTACTCGATGCTGGAGAAGAATGACGAGAACGAAATTCATTTGCTACATCAATTACACCGTTTTTGTGAGAATTGTCGTTCCCTGGCATTGTCGGAGCGCTTCAAAAGCAATTGAAGAACTCTCTTACGATCCTGATCACTGAGTTCGGTTTTTCTCTTCGGAGCTTCTGGAACGGATGACATCTTGTTCTTCCAGGGGATGTACCGCGAATAAGTCCTCTTTTGTGAGTCTCCGATGTGAAAGTATCAATTGTGACTACTTATTCGGGACAAATTAGAGATGCATTTTTTCGAATGCGAAAATACGTCGAGATACCCGCGTTCATATGATACGTTCTAGTTATCGCATGATCTTCGAATTTCGATTGTGGATGCTCTTCTTCGTAATTTTCACGATCATGACTCAAAAATTAAGAATGTGTCTCAAGTTTCCTTAATTTCGACTCTCAACTTTGAATGTTACCACTATTATGGGACGGAGGGAGTATATCATATTTTTATCATTTTAAAATTTGAATTGATTTATTGAGTACTTGCTAGATTTCGTTCATGTCAATTGGATAACTATTCATGTGGGGATTCTCCAGAACCACGAGGGACCTCAGAAGCACGTCGACGTCTTTCGCGAACAGTTCTCTCGAAGAGACGCGGAGCACGTTACGGATTTTCCTGATACGCCTCGGAGCGGCTCCGAGAACCTGTCTGCATTTCACTGGATACAAAAGTTCCCCGAATCAGACTGCGTCACCGAATTAATCGAGTCTCTGAAATAGATAAACGAAATGTTGACAGCTTGACACCAAGTCTCCCACGTCCACGGACGAAGATCTCCACCGGGGAGGAAATGCAGGAAGATCTGTTCCATAGTCGACGCGCTTCTACCTTCGTGTCTCCCGCTTCATTCAAGTTTCGGACTTTTCCGATTCTTCCCTTTTCCAATGTATCTTGGTCTTCCTTCACGCTTAACGAGGCAAATTGACAAGTGAAATTCGGTGAACGATGGTAGTCTTTAGGCATTCATTCAATCACTAAGTGGCCGGCCGAATGACCAACTAGCCAACCAGCCAACCAACCACGAACCACAATTGTGGATCCCTGGAGGAATTCTCCGCTAGAACGTCTGAAAAGAGAAACTGTTTCCTGGAATATTTCTATCCCGTCCGGCAATGATTCTGTCCGTCGATGGTCGTTTGACGAGCCGCAGAATCTTCATTACCTGGATGATTGAATGATTCAAATCGTTTTTGTTGTCAATTCCGCCGTCCGGCCGGCCGACTGACCGGCCGCTGAAATGGGAGGATCCATAGAAAAAACTGCGACGATTTCGCGTGACTAGAACGAAAATGGCAATCGCTGGCTCCTTGGTAAATGTGCGCTGCTCCCGTGGCACCCTTATTGCGTTTTGCGGGACCCCTGTGGCAACTCCGTGACATTGTGTCACGTTCGTCATAATGTATTGTAATACCGTCGTTTCATATTGTGATACTTTTTTGACATTGTCCGATGTCCTTGTTCCTCCGAGTGGCACTTGCGTGATGTTCTTGTGCCGAATTATGACAGTGTGACGTCTGTGGCACTTTTTCGCCCCTCGTGGCACTTCTGAGGTACATGGGTACCTCGTCGACATCGTTCTGAACGAGTTCCCTCCACAATCAAGGAGTTGTTCACGACTCGTGCACCCGTGCACTTGTTCTCCCGCCGAATATCGAGTCAGGAACCGCTCTGGGATCCCAGGCTATCCTTTCTCAACCCGCGAATTCCGCTGATGCGTTCAGTGCAACTGTCCCGCTTTGAGGGCATTATCGCATCGCCGGCGTAGTGCTGTTTGACACCAGTAATTTCACCCTTGTCACGAGGTACCCAAAACGCTTTTTTTTTTATCGGATGCGAAGCGGGGAGGGCGCAAGAAGAACAGAGACGGAAAAATGGCACCGTCAGTGAATTCTGACGAGTCAGTGGACGGGAACGGACAACCGATATGTGAATATGTTTCATTCGACGCGGCCCACTTGTATTTTTTCTTTCTCTAGATTTCACTACAATGTCAGCCGAATGTCAGAAAAGCCGTAGGCTTCGACGCCACGCAGCACAGCGTCATCGTGCTCGTCGTAGTCATCTACTGGGCTGTAGAAATGATTTACTTCAATTATATCTTAACGCAATACTCCAACTCACAGACCACCGCCGCCGCCGCCACATCGAACGAAATTAAGTAGGAATCAAAACACGTGCTGCCATATCCGCGGGACTAGACCCGCTGCGGCAGTCACGGTGATTAGTGCACGTGTTGCTTGCTTGACTTTCGCTTTCATCTTTTCTCGATCTCACTCCTACGCCAACCGCCTTGGGAATTTAAGAATCGCCGAAGACTGTTGCGAAAAGTCGGAGGAATTTCCTCAACGTTTTTGCGAATGTTCAAAAATCGGGTCTCCCATACGATTGACTCGTCGATTTCCTCCGTTTCGATTGAATTGACGAAACCCGATGAGAAGAATCGCATTACAACGATAACGCAAAACGCTACCCAGTAGAAAAAGTAGGGAAGTTTCGTCCGTTTACGGTAATTTGGTTGCGGTGAACCACCGACTGTGGGGACGATTCGCTCGGGGAGATTGAAAAACAGCCAGTCGTCATAAAAATCACAGGCTCCTTTGTGATCGAAAAGTTGAGCCTAATGATAACTCAGGTCTCTGTCGCTAATTTTTCTTATTTTTATCCTCATTTTCCAAAATCCTCCGACCCTGAAAATGTCAGTTTAATGATTGATTGCGAAATAAGTGATCAGCAATCGCCGTTTTTCTCAAAAATGATCATTGCATCTCACACTTTTTGAGTTTTTCGTGGATTTCTGCATCAAAGGGCAAGAGTCTCGAAGCCATCTAGTGATAGAATCGCCGAAATACCCCTCGAACTTTTATGTAAATTTAGTACATGGACTTCACGATATCCCTACTTTCCATCACCGTTCGTCGAAGTCGGCTGGTGAAGCTCTTTTGGTGTTCTCAATCTGAAATAGAAGAGGTAATGATTCCTCTTCTCAAGTCATTGACAAATAGATCTTGATTCTTGATCCGCGAGAAATTCCCTCCGAGCCCGTCCCGTTGTGATTCTCTGATAGAAGCCGCTTCGGAATCGAAACCGATATATTTTCGATTTTCTGATGAAGAATCAGCGAGACCGATCACCCGATACAAAGTAGGGTTGCGTGCACACCCTTGGTGTGGCGTCGCATCGAAAATATCTGTCTCCGACGCTTCCGTTCATTGTGGAGCAAACTTCACTGACTCTTCGAATTCTGCCAGAAAAACGAAAAAAAAAGAGCTCGACCGGCTTTTTGGCGGAATTTTCGTTTTGGCTCACAAGATGCGATGATTGAGCGGAAATTCAAGATGGCCCCGGAGTCGCAGCTTTTTTGCTTGCCTGCTCGGCATCTTCGTCGGTGCCCCTCCGCAAGAGGGTTGCTTGACTCACTGGTTGGTTGGTTGGTTAGTTGTTTCGTCGACCGGGCGATCGGTCGTTCGTTCGCAAGGACCCGCTAAATTCAGCTGGTGACCTCAAGCGACCGACCGTCGGGTGGAACCGTCATCCGAACAAGAGTGTTCCCAAGACGGACGTGGACGTTCAGATCAAAGAGTTGAGTTTGTTTCAAATCCACTGGAAGTTCGGTTTGCGCGAATCTTCGTCCTGTGCGCTTCAAAAAACTTCTTTCGGTAGTCTCTCAACTCGATGACCAAAGCGTCCGAGTAGCGGATTGAGCGAACGGTTACCGGAAAGCTGTGTACGCCAACGGGAATCCGAAGAGGAGGCCAAGGCTGACAGAGCGTACAGAGAAAGCGAGAAGAAACGGCGCGAATAAAGGACTCGCTGAAAAAGCGGAGTTGGGGAAGCTGAAAATGGTCTGGCAGCCGACGCCTCGAGTTTCGGAAACGATTCGTTCCTCGGAAGAACACCGCAGTTTCTTTTCGACCGGCGTCTGGCAATTCGTGGCCATTTTCGATTCAATAGCAGAGCGACCGCCCGAGAAAAGAAGAGTTGAAACAAAACACTGCGACCAAGACGGCGAAAGGAGAGAAAACGAGAGAGAGACAAACAGAAAGACGAAGCGAGAAAGCGTTCGATCGAGAGGTCCGATCGGATAGTTGTGGAGGAGGTATTCTCGCGCGCTCTCTCCGAATTCCCAACTTTCCCGGTGGCTTTTGAGAAACAGATTGGAACTCGATCTCCTCGATCCGTCGACCATTTCGAAGACACAGGGGGATGGGAATCACACGGTTGGATTGCGACAATGATTTCGGAGGAGTGCGCGAGCAAAATTAGGCGCGGATGCTTGAGAGCCACGAGCGGGAGTGCCGTATATGAGACAGGAGCCGTATTCCCTCAGGGAAGCGGCTTCAGGTTCGAGAACTTGTACATTGACAGCCTCACTCCCTGCCCCTTAAGCCTCGCTTCTTCTTTCCTATTTTCCGAGCTCGCCGGCTTTGTACGCAATCGCTACGTTGACAGTGGCTGCAGCAAGAGCCGAAACTTAAGCCGCAGGAGTGCCGATAGAGCGGGAGTGGACGGAACAGTGGCTGAAGTATCACCACCGTCCCGGTGCTAGAACCACCAGTGGCCCCTGTCGCGGGATTGAGTGTTCCACCGATAGCGGCGATGGCTGCCATCTCCTCAGCCAGTATCGGTCCCAAGTGAGCCGGGTTCGTGACTCATTTCGCGAATAGAACTCAGCGGCGGGCTTGCTTTTTCTCCGTGCCATCCCAGAGGATCGTCTTCGATGCCTAATCTCACATCTCGGCTCAATTTGGCAGCCACCACTCGGGCGAGGTAGCTGCACTGTTCATCGGGCAGACGTCAATCTTCATTCGCGTCGTAGACATAGTATACACGAGTATACTTCGAGTCAATTATGTCCCCCGTCCCTCCAACGGTTTTTTCCCGGCTCTTCTCCGCATCTCACCCGTCCCCCCTCGTTCCTCCGATATGCTCCCCATACGGCCCGAAACTCGTCGTTTCCTCCCGGGCTCGTACCTCACCAACATACGGCGTTTTCGATCCGAGGTGTTTTCATCTCGAGGTACATCATACATCGACTCACTTCCCCCCTCCCGCCGTCTCATATAAATTTATGTGGGGTTTTCTCCATCAATTCGACACGGTATCTCATCCACTCCGTCGATTCAATCCTCCTCTTATTCTGGGTTGTACTGGGTCTCCCGGTCCCTCCGAGGGAGTGGAAACCTGACAAGGGGGCAGAGGAAGAGAGGGAAGAGGGGCAGCTTCTTGTTATGGGAGCAGCTCACCAATTGTGTGTCATCAATCATTCGTTCGCGTCCACGATTACAACAACTCAGGGGCTTGTCCTCCCTAGTTTGTTTCAGTCAGATAAGACTTCACCCCACCACTCTGACCGAGCTTTGGGTTGACAAGCATGGCATTTGCTGCGACTAGTCCACCGGTTTCGCCGCTTGCTGCCGGAGCTGCTTCCAGCAGAACAGCATCCCCCATCCAAGTAACGGATTCCGCCCGGATGACCGCGTTTTGCGTGGCGCTCACATTATCCTCGCGAGCAACGAGCCAAATGGAAGCGAAATCTGCTCAGTTGCGTTTTTCTTGTTGTGTTTCGCTCGTCGAGCCGCATCGATGAGAGCCACGGTGTGGATTCTGGGAGACAAACACTAGCGGTACCCGAGGCCTTGCCTACCGCGCACTTTGAGTTTGAGGTTCCGAAACTTCGAACGTTGTTGTCGCTTGAGGTAAGAAGTCACTTGGCGACACCGCCATCGTCTCAGCGGTCTGAATGCATTGCTGATCGGTTTAGTAGGGAGTTGTCTTGGGCGTTGTGTGAGAAGGGACTGCTTGTTCGATTGTGAACCGAAATACTTGACAGGGAACGGAATCCGTGGGGAGAGCGAGGGGAGAAAGAGAAGATACCTCGGGGCACAAGTGCTTATTAGAGTTTTTCCATCGAACATCTGACTATCTCACAATCTGACTAGGAGTATGGATGGTAGATCTCGCACGCTTCGATAGTTTCTTTTCCCTTCTGGTCCCGCATGCTGGGAAAGCGAGTGGAGGAAAGCGAAGAAAAATGGCTTCAAGGCAACCAAAGAGTTTTTTCCGGGATCTTCATTCCAGCCGAATCTCTCCGATGTTGCCTCGGAACTTCAGAACGGGATCACTAAATTATCCTGGAACAGGATGACAGCCGTGATTATAGCTGAGGAGTTCACAGGAGCAGGAAGTACCGGGAGTTTGAGGATGGGACCAGGATTCAGGTCCTGTGGTTTGGTCAGGAGTCGAGAAGAATCTCGCTCTGAAGCCCAGCTCGGCTTTCTCGTTGGTGAATCAATAAAAACTGCTTTTGGCATGGCGAGGAACGGCTCTAGGAGGAGCTGTGAAAAGTCAATCGTGCCTCTGCTGCGAACAGTAGGACCGGAGGTTGTGGCAGCGGTTTGAGCCACGGTCGGTCGGTCGGTCGGTAGGCTGGTGGCAGTCGCCAGAGGGAGCAACGCCAGTTTAGCGGTTCATTTCTCAAAGTCAGAACAGCGCAGAAATGTTCAGTCCGTCCGTTTCTTTTCTTGCAAAGAAGAGACTTTTCCCGCTTGCACCATGCGGACGAAAGTCCAAGAAACCGCCCTCACACCCCCGAGGTCCCCCTCCAGCTTTTCCAGAACCTCCTCTTTGTCTGCCTTCTCTCCGGGGCTCCTCCTGTTACCCTTCTGCTTCTCGTTCTCCCGTGTCCCGTCCCGTGATACTCGTCCTTTCTCCGCGGGTTTCCTCCCGACGTCCTTCGCCCTCCCTCGACATCCCCTCTCCGACCCCACTTGTTCCAGCTCCCCCGCCGCCCTTTGAATCTCCCCGTTCCCCTCCCCCTCCCCCTGTTCTCTCCATTTATCTGTCTCTTCTTCCGAGATATCTGGAGGGAAAAGGAGACTTCCCTATTTCCACAACTTCTCGGCTCGTTGTCCTCTGGCGCTTTTCCGAACTCTTTCTCTTCGCCACACTTGTGAGCCCTCTTGGATACCCCTTTTCTGATTTCTACCCCCTCCCCTTCTCCTCCGTCCGTCGGATCGGGTCCCCAAGAGGTCCCCTCAAAAAAGTGATGCTCTCTCTTAGGAAGCCATCTGAGAGGGAGATTGAACTGGACAAGTATGGAAAGAGAGTATTTGAGGACGCAAGCTTTTGCCTTTTTCGCGTTCTTTCGTCTCCAAGCGGCTGCCCTGCCTCTCGGGTGGCCTGCCAGCCAACCGGAGACTTCTGAAGCTTTTGATGCCAGCGCGAAAAAAAAACTGCTCGAGGGTTTTTTCCTTTCTTCCACAAGGAACGACTTTGAGCACTGGCTCAGAGGACTCTTGAGGTGTGGAAAGAGTTTGTGGTACGATCGTTTTTCGATCCTATTCTCGCCTCGTTGTCGACGAAGACGACATCAGCGTCGCCGCGTCAGCGGTGAGTTGGTCGCTTGGCCACCGGCCGGGATAAATTCGATGGAAACCATCGGCGCCTTGTGGTCCCCTGATCCTATATAGAGTCCTTCTCCTGTTTCTGTCGACGGTATCCTCGGCTTCCGTTGTCCTGGATGTTCTTCCCGAATTCTCTTGAATCGCTCCCGGTCGTTTCTCCTGTTCTTGCTTTTCGATGATTTCTTCGAGTCGCAGGGAAGAGGAGTATTCACCCACAGAGAGGATGACGATTCAAAGGAAAAAGGATTTGAGGAGAAGGAGTGAACATTCGCTGAACGACTGGAGGTTCGCCTCGGCGAACGATTCTCTCAGCTGATGAGAGTCGCGGTTTGATGAGGTTTCGAAAGATCGGTGAAGTAAGGGATTTCCAGAGAGAGAGATATCACGAAGTAACGGGGAACCGACAGAGAGAAAATAGAGGACCTTGCAGGGAGAATGAGACTTCGATTCGAAAGTCAAGTGTTGAGAGGTGCTTATGGAAGGCTATTGGAGAAAAACTGCGGCGGTCGAACTGCAATTCGAGCGGATTCGAGTGAGCGCGCTCTGAGATGGCAAGAACGGACCAGCTGTTCAAGTTCAGGCCGAAAACGGGGAAGGAAAGAGAACGAGAGTCAGACAACGCCCATTTCTCTTCATCGACGCGGGGCAGCACGGTCCTCTTTGTAGACATTGTGGCCCACAGAACCGCAATGTAAGTCGATGTTTTGATAGGCACGGGCTCGAGTCCGGTCGGTGAACTTATTCCCCTTTCGTGCAACAAGAACGAACTTACGGGGTAAGATTCGGCGTGACCGTTTCCATTTCCGGGATAATATGCACCCATCCGACTCGTAACATCGTAAATTATTCATCGGATGCTGGTCGAGTCCCCGGGAGGTGGAATCCTCGTCGAGTGGCGCTTCGAGACGTCCCAAACATTGTCAATATTCACAATCATCGTTTCATCCTTCGCTTTTCCAACGAGCCGTTTCCACCTTCCTTCCTTCATAAGAAAACCGGACGTTTTCGATGGACTATGCGCGACAGCCCGACGGCTTCTCTTCAATTTTTTATTCGATTTGCCATTGCTCGCGGAGGGAAACTCCAACGACGGCCTAAAAAGTTCCCCTGACGTTCCTGTTGTCAATCCTCTCTTCAAACTCGTCCCTTCCTGCTTTCGGGCCACACAAATTGCCGAACCAGTCGAACTTCTTTCCGACAAATACGGCCACTCGCATTCATTCATGTTTACATTTATGTATTAAAACTCAAGGGAACGAAGCATGCATATAAATGTTATCAGAGCCGCGGTTTTGATTCGGTTGACAGTCCTCTCCCTGCGAACGATGAGCTTCTAGCACACGTGCGTAGATGGAGAAGGTATATCGTGTTTGACCGGCACGTTTTCTTCCGTTCTCCGTTGGGTTCCAATGCCACTGCAGTCGGGCTGAAGGGCGAAGAAATATTCGCAAGGCTGCGACCAAATACAATCGGAAGCAATAACGATCGAGCGGCACGAGACAATATGTGCTTGCTTATTGAGCATTACATCAGACGGGACGTAAGAAGCCAGGCAAGCGAGCGAGCGGGCGGGCGCGCCGGCTGGCGGGTACGCAAAGACAGGCACTTAGGTGTCCTACATAGTGGGACGGGTTATCTTGAAAGCTTTTTCGCTTCCTTTATTTCTCGCTCTCTCGCGCCCCCTCCCGCTAGGCGTCGGTGGTGTTGGCTTTTCTCTCCGTTGTTCCAAAACGGAGACCAATAAAGATGTCTTTACGGCCACTACTGGCAGTAACTTTTATGGACTAGCTTTTGCCACCCGACTTCCAACGTGACCGGAGTCTCCGCTCCTTTTTTTCTGACTTGCCCCTCCTCTCCCTCCACTATCCTATTTTGCCGCTTCCCGATGTTTATCATCTTCGCTTTGACTTCATCTTTTGCTTGTTCTTGGCGAGACGTGCGCCGAGGGAGAAGCGCTGGCAGGATTATTAGGTGACGAAATCCCTTTGTGTAGATCCGCCTTCGACGATTTGTGAGGTTCCACCCACCCCACCCCATCCCACCCGGGCGACCGACAGTCATCTACCGAACGACTCCCGCCGCCTCCATTAAGATCATCCATCTCGTGATTCAGCGAGTAGCATTACTCAACGCGGCAGCCCCCACATCCGTGCCCTCCAATCTTGTGCGTCTTCTCTCTAGAGGGGTCCTCCCCTCTCAGCTCCAATTTGCCTCTGCATTCCCCATTTCCTTCATTCTTCCGAGAAATCTCCCGGTATATTCGATTCCAGTTCTGGGTTTAACTCTCCTCCTTCCCTGCTCCCTCCTGAATTCGCTTTTAATCTGCTCTTATGCCCTCTCTTCTCTCTTGGAAAGCTCTTCGCTTTCTGTTCCGAAGTGATCTCGAGCTTTCCGCGGAAATCAGAATTCTCGAAGCGAACGTAATGTCCCTCTGCTCATTTTCCTCCCGGCACCAACTTCCCTATTTGATTTTGTTGTGCCTGCGGCGTTTCTTCCCCGACCTCCCACATTCCCCGCCGTTCAATCCAAGCCCGTTCCCCTGTTCTGTTCTCGTATCGCAGAAATCCAAGAAGAACATACTCTTCATTCCTCGGTTTGCCCCTCCACAACTGACTGTGTCCCGTGCTCGTAGCGTACCCCATGGCGAGTCCCCGCTGAAACCCAATCTGTCCCCCGTCATGCTCAACCCATAAGCAAACGCAGTCCCACCCACTCGCTCACCCTCCTGTTTGCCCGCCAGCCTATGAAACACGGGACGCCTAGCCCTAGAGCATCGTCGCGAATTCCTCTGAGCGGTCGCGGGAGGAGAGAAGGAGCCACTTCTAACAATTTCATGCTCATTAAACTTCTTCATTAAACACGCTTGTGTCTCCGGCGACGAAGGAGCGCGGAGTCGGGTTTTTCCCTCGAGCCGACTTTACGAGAAGAACTCCCCGGATCTCCGTCTCATGTTCGGCTGAGCAGCGAATCCACATCGCTTCGACGACTTGACTCGCTCGCTTCCTGAGCCCCGTGGCCCGAGGCGACCAATATTTTGCGCAAGTCGCGAGTCGCTGATGTTGACTTTGTTTGAAGTCATCTTCCAGTGAGTTAAAGAGACGCGAATTTCACTCAAACAACTCTTACGAGAACTGAGAGCAGGAGGAGAGGAAGGACTGTCGACGACAAGCCGAAGATTGGACTGAGCTCGAGGCGTGGGATCCAAGCCTGATTCTGCCTTACTCGTCGACTTTTTGGATACTGTGTACACAACTCGAATGACTGAACGGAGTCCTCGAGCAAATAGAAAAGATGAAAGACAAAATGAAAAGCGAGCCTTGAGTGGAAGTAACTCCCCTAAGTATTTATCGCTCTCGGTGGTTTCTCTAGAACAGGCATAGAGCGAGAGCCATCTCAACGGAAAGCATCTATATGCATTAACGGAAGCAGTAGCAATATTAGCAGCCCATAGGAGCTGAGGAGGCGGTAGCCGGGGCGGCGGCGGCCTTGTCCCAAGAGGTCCCTTCTCAGATGATGATATGAGAAAGAAAAACGAAAGTCGGATTGAGTGACTAGTAGCGATGAGGGGAAAAAAGAGATGAAGAAGGAGAAGGAGTGGGGTGGATGAGAAATAGGCCGATGCGGTGCCTCTCCTTAGGAATTCGTCCTGCGTCTTAATTTGCTTATGTATGAGCGCTTACAGAGTGAAAGAGTCAGTGTGTGCCTTGGGATAAATGGGGCGAGGTCCAGGCTGCCGAGCAGAGGAAGTCGAAGGGAGATTAATAGAGGGAGAGAGAGAGAGAGAGCGGATAACGAGAAACTCGAGGTGACGAGCGGGCGGTAGGCGTTGGGCGGAGGGCGGTGAGGTTGAATTTCCGACGGGGCCAGCGAGACAATTCCGCAGAACAGGACTTGGACTCTTCAACTCTCAGTGATATCCAAGTGTTCATCCAACAATATGAAGATATAAATATTCCTGGGCTCATTTTAAGCTGATCGAGCCCATCAGTGGGAGATCTGGGAAGAATACGAATCACAAGTTGTCTAAGCCCAGTGCACTTCAATATTTCTGTTGACTTCTTCCGTGATTCCGAATGCGCTAGCGTAGGTCGTTTTCCTATTGTCTCAGATTTCGAACATCAGACTAAGTTCCGAAGGAAATTGATTGCTCTTGTCTTCCTGTACACACACAGGGATGAATATTCCAAGCACGCGTAGAGACATGTTCTGAATGGTAATAGCTGAATTGCTGGCTGGGTGGCGGGCGCCGGCGCCGAGTCGCCGTGATCTTTGATTGTTCAAAGTTCTGGGATATTAGCACTTTGAAGAAGAGAGAGAGAAAGAGGGACAAACGGACGAGCCGATTGTGTTACAATCTGACGTCTGTAGACGAAGAGCACCCAACTGGTTTGGGTCGGATCAGGTCGTCTCGGTCAAGCAGCGAGGTTAGTTGATGCTCAGTCAGCGTGGCGGAAGAATTCCCAGATAAGCTCCACGACGAAGTGACGAGCTGATAGATGAATCGATAGTCGAATTGATGGACGGCTGGAGCCGCGTGAAAGCCTCTCTCTGCGACTGCCTGTATAAGTCAGTCGACTACTTGTTTCATTGTGATTGAAATCATCCCTCGAGCGTACGCTTCGACAGTTGCAGATCCACTTGCGGGAATTTGCATTTCCGCTTCCACTCGGGGCTGAATCGAGTGAGCGAATGAAATATACAAGACTGGAGGCGTACTTAGCGGCCAGCTGGAGGATCCGTGAATTGAGTGACCGGTTGATAAACAATCATTCAATTCCATTCATCGTTCTCAACCGCGCTCAGCCACGATGAGAGCGACACTTGAAGCGATCCGTTATTCGCCGAAACAACGACGATTGCTCAAAGTTACAAACCAATTTCGATCCTGAGCCTCCTTTCCGAATATCAGCTCCGTTGAATCGACGTTCATTTTCTGTCGAGAAAAAATCGACCGATTCTCGATCTGACTCCGTGAAACGGGACTTCATCTTCAGAAACTTGACAACAATGGGCCGCAATCACGATAACGAAGCGTACGGTCAGATGTTAACGAAAAGTGGACGCTCATGTTGAGTACCGGGGCGAATCTGTGTAGAAGCTTCGGCTGCCGGCATTGTACATAGACGGGCACAAGCAACACTGAAGGAAAGCACACAATGGGCTTCCGTGCACTTCTCTATGAATACATGAGTAATCAAGAATTTGAGGTTGTTGTTAATACCCTGGATTGAGAACTATCCTCCTTCCTATCACATTGGAAGTTTCCTGAACACGAACACGGAGGAGCCGGCTTGTTAGGAGAGTGCCGATATGAGGATGAATCATTCGAAACATCCGTTTGTCTATTTTTCCATGTTTTCCCGAGACTCTTCTCCTCGAATTCGTCTACGATAGTTGAAAAGTAAGCTGCAAGTCATCTCAGCGGGCCTAAGTGCAAAAACGTGTTCTGACGACAGAAACTATACACCTACCTGGAGGGGAGTCTACGTGTACCTTACTGCTGCTGCTGCTGCTGCGATGGACTCGACGAACTATTTCCATATTTTCTTACGGAGATATCCGACTCGGCTTTGACAACAACAGCATCAGCGGACGAGGAACAGCATCAGAGTTTCTCCGAGTCTGATGTGACATACCTACGGAATAATGCACTGCAATGACGTCGGACGAGGGACCAGGCCAACAGGAAACGACCCGAGGGGAGAAAGCGCCACGGTTCAGGATAGGAAGGAGGGGGTTGAAGCGAGATTGTCGGGTTTCAAGGAAAACAACCGAGCGATGTGGAAACAGTCACGACGTCTCCGTAGGAAAATGTAGGCTACGACTGAGGTGTGGCTTGCCACGATCAAGGAGCCGGTCTCGGAGTCGAGGGACTCCGGCAAGGATCCGGGTCTTTCTTGTCGAGTTACAGGATACGACCTCACAAAGAGGGCTGGCAATGGCGGGGACAGCGGCGACGTGAGTGACTTAGGGTAAATGTTTCACCTTGTCAAGATTACCACCCCCCTCCGGCCCGTCGGCGAAAGCGAGCGGGGTAAGTGGCAAAGCGAATGAGCTTTTTTTTCTACATGTGAGCTCATATTTAACTAAGCGAGCCACCGACCGAGTCGGCGCCTATAAACGAAAGGAAATGCCCCCGCCTGGTACTTGAGCCTTGGGCGCAACGCCATTCCCGCCCAAGCCCTCGCCTGAAAACCAGATTCGGTTGATGGTCTGAGGTGAAGATGTTAGCGGAGAACAATTCCCGCTCTGCTCACCGTTCGTTCGGGCTTTCGCGCAGAGTTCGCAGCGAAGAGGTTATCCAATGTTGGCCCAGAGAGGAGGCGGAGAAGGAGATGCGTTCGCTTGCGAATGCGATTGCCTCGCTGCGAGAAAGGAAAGACAGGAGAACCGCCATCGGGGAAGAAAATGAGACGAAAGCCGAGAGACGGCCGGGATGAAAGACATCGCAGCACCTCTCAGACACAACTATTGCAGGAATTCCTCTCAGGAATCTCTCGGTACGATACCGTCCATCTGTGTTACCGACCGTGAATGTCCAACCTCAGTCAGCCCCATTATCTGTGATCGTTCCTTTGGGATCGAGTATTTGAGCTTCTCCGAATTCTGATCTTGATTCCCGTACCCGTATCATTCTCGTTCACCACAACATTCTCCGTTTTGTCCGAATTCCGAACGATTGTCATCTTGACGTTCTCCTTTCGTTTGCAACGTTCTCCTGAATCCACGAGCCACGGTGGGTCGTCCAGTCGAGTCGTTGACCTTGCGGATAGCTTCTTCCATGCGGCTCAGCCAACCAGCTCACCATGGGTTCCGAATCGACTTACGCTAATAGCGAAACGATGTGACGTGTTAACCTGGAAGACGTCGCGTACGTAACCACGTCAAGTCATTACGTGGATTGTTACCGTCTGCAAAGGTCAGAGATTTAATGGGTCGCGTAAAAAGCACAAGCCGACAATTATCGATCGCATTGGCTTCAGCCATGTCGTCGACGGTCGACGTTGGTTCACGAAGATCATGACGACCGTCGAAGCTGATGATCCGGAAACGGAAAACGGGATTCATTCTTGGAATTCATTGCAAGCTTGATTGATTGATCGATGATTAGACATCATGAAATCGATGATCATCATCATCATCATCATCATCATGTGATATAATATTGGCGAGTAGTGGCAGGCGTCCGCCCCCGGGTGCGAGACCAGTGTTTCATCGCGATTTCAAGCGGTCACGGGTCATTCTAGAACGACGGTCACAAGCCGCAACGGAGCGGAACGGAAATATTGAAGAACTTTATGGGAAAAAGAAAAGTGAAACTGAACGGAGCGGTGGACTTGTTCGTGGTTTACGGAGCCATCGAGGAACTGGGGCTTTCGCCGAAGTTTCGATCGTTCCCTCTCCTGATACTGTGGTGGATGGCGTTATTGGTTATTCTTTGAGCCCTTGTACTGTTAACCGTGTACGAAGCTGCGAATGAGAGGCGTAAATTGCGCGTGCATCAATGACGTTTCCGTAGCGATGTTATCTGAGCAGCTGGCTCCGCACAATCTGTTAGACTTACTATCGGACTATCGGACCGACTGACTTACTGACTGTCTGCTCGACTGGTTGGCTGGCGTAGTCGGAGAGGCGTCTAACGAACAATCCAAGGTAAACCGCATTCCGATCCGAGTCGGTCGAAGAAGCCGTTGTTTGATG
Organism: Neoseiulus cucumeris; assembly: GCA_021527715.1. Taxonomy (NCBI): domain Eukaryota; kingdom Metazoa; phylum Arthropoda; class Arachnida; order Mesostigmata; family Phytoseiidae; genus Neoseiulus; species Neoseiulus cucumeris. Next base: position 233,780 of record JAJSRV010000138.1, on the reverse strand, counting down.
TTGTTTCCGCTGCTGTTTTAGCGGCGGCGCGGCGGCGGAGGCGCGCGAAAGACGCGGTTGCTTGTCAGTTGTATGTCTGCGTGTGATTTTCTTCCCGATGCGATGGCTGCAATTCTCCTCTATTTCAATCTTGGCCGACTAATTGACTTTTTCCACATGGTGGAACGCTGAATCGAGTTCGACCTGGAAGCGAACTTCCAGCGTCAGGCAAACAGAAAGTCTGACTGAGTGAGTGGCGGACCGACCGACCGACAGGCAACAATCAGTTCAAATCGGGCCACAGGAAATCATCTCGATCCACGAAGGAGAAAATTCTCCTCCTTTTCCTTTCCGAGCCCGCGACAAGACTCCGGTCGATCGAGCGGAACTCATCCGACTTGCTTGCTCGCTCGCTCGCTTGCTTCCTTTCTTTCTGCACGCCGCACATTCTGGCGCCACCACCGTGTTTATTTTCGTTTGGCAGATTTCCACATTTCGCAGAAGTCGTTCAGGCCAGATTCCGTTAGAATTCGCGTCCGACGAATGCCAGAAATACACGTTTGGAACAGCGACAGGTTCTAGGAACGTGTGGCCCGAGTGAACAAATTCTCGACGCAGAGGGAAATTCAGATTTTCTCCGGAAAATAAAACAAACTATCCTTGGAAAAAACAGTCATCATCAAGCGCGCAAGATGATCCGAGGAGGATGGAAGAGGAAATATCCGGCGGCGATCGTTTGAAGTTGATCGAATCCACTTCAAGAAGTTAGGAAGTGGAAGAATCTTCGAAGCATTTCTGATCATCGGTTGGTTGGTGTCACGTGATCGCTTTGAGTGAGTTTGCAACTTTGCCCGCGGGCTGGGCGGCTCCAGAGAGAGAGTGAGAGCAGACGCGGCGACGCTTGCAAGTAGCCAAGTTTGCATAATGCATATTTTGCTGGCTAAGAAATTCGAGCAGCGCACCCAGGCCAACTGTATCCAAACTGACGTGAACGGCTTACGCGGTTGCTCTCAATAACATTAGAACGGCTGGGGTGAGGACGTGAACGAGTTCTCAACAAGTTCGACCACGGAGAGCTCTTCCTCGAGGCTTCTTTCTTTCTTTCTTTCTTTCTTCGTTCGTCGAAAGCTATCGGAGAAACAAAGAACTCAACTTGGTCCTCTTTCTACTTTCAGGAGTAACTGTCACTCAAGTCGAAAATCTCGTGCCTCGAGGGTCGAGTGTAACTTTCTGCTGAATAAGGTGAGTCCGCATGGATCTGGAATCTTTCCGCTCGGATGCATCAGAAGAAGTCTCGCTCAATGTTAGGGATCCCAACGGGGGATAGTTAGGGAACGACGGAACACGGCTATAGTTGTCAGACGTCATGAGTAGACGTCGGGGAAGCTTTGTGATTGTTTGCTCGGACCTTAAGCCGTTTCTGGGGAACGAAAGGGCTGAGTTTCGATTACACAAGGTAATTCAGAGCCAGTCTTACCTTCGTAGCATTGTTCTCAAGGAACAAGCTCACAATGAAATAAAACAGCTATTGTTATTCTATGACGCGAAGATGACTCTATCCATTCGTAGGAGCGTCCACGTTTCCGAGTTTCTGTTCGTCGTCTGTCCACGAGGCCATGTATCGATATGTTCCCAGCGATCCTTGATGAATTCATATTTTCAATCGAATCAATGAGGACCCGTGCTTTCATTTCGAGAAGCCTCGCATGCCTCCTGAATCGGAACGCTAACAAACTGATTAATCGAGTTGACTTCCGTTCCGTAGGAGACTTGATTGATTCCTTAACCTAATAAGTCGTCAACCCAATCAGACTTCAGATCGGATCAATGTTCGACCCTGTAGTGGTTTTGGCCAAGGTCACGATCCGCATTTTGACTTGATTTGATCGAACGAGATACTCATCGGATAATTCGCTGAACAGATATTCCATCTCACCGATTCCGCGCTGCTCTCCATGCGAGGATCGGTGCGCGGTGAACGAGACGCTTCGTGACAGAAGCAACGCAAACCACGAAGATCAACAACCATCCCATGCAAATGGTATCCAGCACTGTAAAGATGATTCAACTGGAAATGACGAAACATTTCGTTCTGGGAGAGCGACGGGAAAATAATACGGTACGGCTCGTTGCTCATCGGTCGACCTATAATCGGATTCTGGTTCTCATGTCTTCCATTTTTGGAACTTATCCTTTCTTGGAGTTATCTTGTTTCGCGACCAGCTCGCTCTTTATCTCAACTTAGTCTTCTATTTTGAAAAGTACCGGCGGCGATATTTCGCTGTCGTTTCACTTCCACTCCTGACTGGTCGGACAGACATTCGTTCGGGACCAAATAGACTCACATCGTTTTCCCACTGTTTTGACAACAGACCACGAGCCTTCGCTTTTCTCTTCCCACAACTTCGGCAACTAAGAACACGAAACGTCAACACGCCACGTCATAACTGTTTCTTTAACAAGCTTACAAAAGACCACGGAGTACCCACGCTCACCCAGAATCCTCATCTGCCCGGACGTTACCAGTGATCCGTCTCTCACAACTTTGAACCGAAGAACGATCGGAGACTCGGGCTCCGAGGTTGAGCTCCCTCCGCCGAGAAGAAACAAAAGAATGGGGGAAGTTCCAGCGGCTCAGAGGTGAAATTATCCGTAATATCCTGGCAATCTTGGACAATTTATTTTGATGGTTATTCCCCTCATGTGTTTCCATAAGTTGTTGGGCGATCTTCAGTTTCTTAATCGGCCTCATCCTCAAAAGGTCCCCGGTCTCATGTCAAGTTCCCTGACGTTGTCGTCGAATCTCAATTCATGAAACGCTTCTTCTCCCTATCCCCTCTTCTGGATTTCAACAGTTTGTCACTCCTTGTGCGGCGTGAGCGTTCTCCATCTGTCAGCCAGGATCTCGCAACACTCGGTCAGTCATTCATTCATTCAGTCTGGCAGCAGCGGGTAGAACAATCCCGCGAAGATATTCCGCCAAAAAACATGTTCATCTTCAAAAACGAAAACATTCAACGAAGAAAAAACATCATTACCCACGTCGAGGTGACGGCTGACCAGATTGAGGTTTTCGTTGCGTTGAACGTTCGTCGTTCTGTTGTTACGACTTTTAAACGCTGTCGTGTCATTGCCGCTTTTCTCTGTGATGCGCAATCTTCATTGTTTTCTGTCTGATTCTTTCTTTTACATCATTCGACTTCAAGATCATCGCCTCTTCCAGACACTGAGGCAGGCTCGATCTTCCGATTCAAATCTAAGAACGAAATAGAGCCTTTGAGACTCGCCGCTCGCTCAACATCAATTAATTATTATCGCTGTTGACATTTCCACCTTCGTCTGTGGCCCATCGACATAAAGTTCAAGTATGTGAAGTTGGTCTCACGTGGTCTGGCAGTAGGAACAAACTCCAAGAGTTCGGGTTCGGGAATATATTTCCCAACCTTGTAGTCAGAGTTCAGAAATCCGGAATTTGAATGTTCGGAATATGACTTGGCAAGCTGAATGTCATTCAAGAGAGGCGAGAGACGATGTGACCTCACGGTCTGGTATGACAACGGAGTCGCGCAAGGATCGAGTGACTGAATTGTACGAAAATGAAGTTTGGAATGGCATTTCCCATACGAAGCTGTTTCCGCGTTCGGGAATTGATATCTTTTTGACTCGAGAGATTCGATTCCGTAACATCTGACCTCGTCCTCGGAGGAGAAGTCAGTGGTCAGAACGAGGGCAGAGGCCTGGAAATCGTCTGCAACTCCACCCGGGAAGAATCTGTTTTGAGCTTGATCGGATCCGAAATGTTCTCCGGGGCTTTGTTTGGTCAGATCCGGGTACGAGTAAAGGGTATTATAACAAAAACGAGACACCGCTCTCAGGGAAGTCACGCGTTCCGAGGGGACAATTAGGAAATTTCGGCAATTTTCGTTTCGGGCACGAGTTTAAATAGTCCACCGTGGCTTCGAACAGCGTCGCCTGCATAAGAATTCTGTAGGGAAAACTGAGTTATTGTCGACAAGCTGGAAAAATGATACAAAAAAAAATGGAAATTCGTTCTGAATGTAAATTTTCAAAGTCGGCAGCGGTCGGTCGGTCGCTTGATAATGTCACGACATTCCTTATCGTCGTGTTGGAGACGTTTACGTGGTGGCTATTCAGAAGGATCCTCTGATCCCTGGACACAAAAAAAGAAGCTTGATGATTCTATTTCCACTGCGGCAAAAGGTCAGCTCTGCTCGCTCCAGTCCAGCGACGTTTCTCGCTCTGTTTTGAGATGCGTTTGTAGCCTACAGAAGCAAAAGAGAATGTAGTGAAAAACATGGGGAAATTGAGCCGCGACGACCTTGACTCCCCGAAACGTTCTGATAAATATCTGATGTCTTCCTCCTTCAGTTGACGACGGCTTAAGGTCCCGAACTGCACTTTGGACGGACAGAAGATGATGAGCGCGATAGCCAACTAAGAAGAAAGTGAGGAAATAGTCGAGACAACACTACAGGAATCCGTCGAAAGTCCAAATAGTATGATGTCTAGTAGATATACTGCGATACTCGTGTGTGGAGCGATATTTGGTGAATACAGTTCTTGCCTCTAACCTACGAGGTGACTTCCAAGTCCCAGAGAAGGAGGCGGATACCGGAGCCGAAACTCTAGCTGAATGAATCGGGCTCCTTTCGTCTCACTAAAAACCACCCGACCCGTCGCGAGTGTTGAATATCTCTACAGACAGGACGGATGAATTCTCAGTGTATCGTGTGGTGAGAGCCCGTTAAACGATGGAAGCGCATTTCGCGTGGACGTGTGTGACATTATGGACCGTTAGGCGGGCACCGTCTTTCGGTCAGACACGACTTTTTCGCTTTCTTTGCCGCTCCCGCTGCTGTCGACGGTTTCCTTTCCATCCTCACGAGAGTACTGGCCAACGGTGTTGGCTCGGAATCTTTCCCTGGGAAAACAACGGTGAGAACCGAGTGGCGGCGACGCCGGCGACGACGACGACATCGCGCTTCGAGTGCCGGGTTAGTGTTACGAAGAGCCATACCAGGCAGCGGAGAAGAATATGGATGGGAACTTACACACGCACACACTCACATTCGAAGACGGACAGAAACAATGCTAATGCGAGGGGAGGTTTATTCTCTTGATTTCGGAAAACATCAACGACGAAAGCATCGACACCACGAGCGTCCTGAGGGCTGCGGTGTTTTCATGAACCCGAAACGAATATTCAGCGACCCAGCACTTTCGTTTCGCTAATTTAGTGCCCCGGAATTCGTTTCCGTCTCAGTAAAAACTCTTCGTGAGTCTTTTCTTCTCGATATCACTCTCACTCACTTCGCTCAAAATCAAAGCTCCTTCATCCTTTGTTCTCCTTCTGGCTCCTCTTGAGTTACTCTGCCGTACTTTGCTCAAGTTTGGCTTTCCCATGCCCGAGTGAAAGTTTCGTTCAACTTATCCGACTCGAGTTTCTAACAAACGTGTCAAATCAGAGGTGGAAGAGAGAAAGGACAAAAAAATAACAACAATGAATACCGGGGAACGATCGCGACGACAAGGATCGAAGGGGGTGGACCGTCGGGCTAGGTGAGAGGAAGCGGACGATGCCATGGGAAAGTTGGGTGGTCCTGTCACCGAACACACTTCCAAGTTTTTGTCGCTCACCCGTCGAACTATCGTCGGGAGTTGTCCTGACTCTGACAGGAAACTTATTGGCACGACCAAGAGAAGGAGTTTTCCCAGGAGGAGAAGAGGCGGAAGAGCGAAATCGAGAGAGCGGCCCAACTCACGCAGAACAGCTGATCGGCCGAGCCTTTGAAGGGTATTAAAAGATGGCCGCTACGGAAGGAGTAGAAATTCCTGATATTCATTATGCTCACTCTTTCTCAATCGCGCTCGCGCGCAGTGAGCTGTTTGCCGGGTCTTTCCATTTACGGTGACAATTCTGTCTCACGAAACGAGACAGTGCCGGCCTCAACTTGAAAGAAGTTCATGAAACTCATCGTTGTTTCTTTGCGATTCTGGTCGGTGTCTCTGCAGCTGTTGTTAGTCCCGAGTCAAGGCAGTTTTCTTGACCTCGCCGCGGAGCTGATTGTTGCGAAATGTGGACCCGGTGAAATGCTTAAACGGGAGCCATCTTCTCTTTTCTCTTCTTCTAACAACTTGCGACTCCTGTGCCTGCCTACCTGCGCGCTGGCCGGCTGGCTGACAAGCCACCAAAGACCACACCACGGCTCAAGTCCGAGCCGGAGTCGCCGGTCGGTCGGCTGGCCCGCTGTCCGGGCACGAAAATCGAGGCCTCGTCGTGACACGCTTTGTCTTTTACGCGCGCGCACCCGCGCCAACCAGAAGCTTCTGTCAGAAAAAAGCTTCGCATTTTTTCCTTCCCCGCTTCTTCTTATGCGTAGTATTCTTCTCCGTTGCCTTGTGGGCCAAGGCCCCGTTTGAGATTCAGTTGATTTCAGTTCAGTTATGCTGTTTTGGCAACGGAGCTCTTCGGTTACGACGAGATTCTGGCCACTGGAACTGTCGAGAATTCCGAGCATTTTCCTCGGAATACGATTTGTTTTGTTTTTAAATAGCTCAGATGAAATTTCGGCCTCAATCAGGGATACGGAAGCCAAGCTCTCAGTCGTAGCGAGGAATAGATATATATATATATGTATAATCCTTACGAGGATAAATCATTCTTTTAGTTAAGCGGCGAGTGTCATCTGTGACACCGGATCAATCGGCTGGTCGAAATCCGCCCCTCGCCGACAGCGAAGAATGTTGATAAGCTGTAATTTATGAAAGCATGTTCTCGAAGTCTTCCCTCAAGAAGACGATGAGAATTCTTCCATGGGAATGTTGGCGCATCAGTGTTATCGTCACCTTAATGATTTTCTGGCGCCCATCTCGCAATGACCGTTAGTTGAAACACCCATCGTTTGCATTTGTAGTACCTAAGAATCCTTGTGTCGCGGCTCGCTGTTCTGCGTATTTCCCTCCACTCGGTACTTCTGCTGATTCTTCGCTTTCTGCGTCACGTGGAACGGAACGGTTCGTCGTTGTGAAGTCTGAGTTTGCTCAAAACGCTATCGGAGCAACAGAAGCGAACGCTGATTCCCCTTAAACCGCATTCCTAACTCAGCTTGACGACGACGACGGCAGTGACAACCGCCCGACAGTGGAATAGAAACGGCAGAATAGAGGGAAGGGAGAGTCGCCACGAGAGAAGCGGGAGAAAGCACGCCGGCGAGCAGCTACCTACTGTGGAGCGATTTTTTGAATTTTGGCGCGCTCAAGTCCTGCGCATGCGTCGTCGGCGAGAAATCGGCCATGTCACAACATTCAGTGTGCTGCTTACCATCGGTGGTGCGTTTGTGGTGGCGGTAGTGGTGTGTTGTTGCCTCCCTGCCTGACTGAGTGGCTGTCTGCCGTCTGTCGTCGTCTGTGAAGTTGGACTCTCGGTTGTGGATCAAGAAAGAGATCGCCGTCGCTTCCTCTCTCTACGACCAACAGGTGGAGAGAGCGCGTGAACATCGGCTAGGATTACTGTAGACTCGACGGAGTGCGCGGCTGTTCAATTTTGTTCGAATTCGTACGCGGAATACTTTCCAGAAACATGCTGTCGTCCGCTGGTCGTCGATGACAGCTGGTCAACCATGCTGTGAGTATCTAGGCACCGAAGTGAATCTTTCGGCAACTTTGTCAGCTGGTTTTCGGGATTCCACTCCGAGTTCTGTACCCTGAGAGAAGAAGTCGGTGCTGGTGCCTCATTTCCTGACCTGGATTTCCTCGGACAGGGTACTTACTCGATGATCACCTGGAACTTTGTGCAGAACAGGTGGAGCCCGTTGACGACAGAAAAAAAAACACACAAAAGTTGAAACATCTCATGAAATAGAGTGATGACGACGACGACTTCAAAACGTCAGAACCGGGAGGGGTTTCGTACGATGTCGGGAGTAACCCTATCGATTCTAGGCAGTGCAATTTTGGACATGGCAATTTTCACTGGGTCGGCGGAATGAAACGAATGAGTGGACTGAAGTTCGTTGATATGTCAGCTCGCTCATCAAAGAACATGATCAGCCCGACATGACTCACAGCAAGTTTGCAAACTGTCGATCAATTCTGACAGCTGTATGGATGATGTTTTTGAAAGTAATGCGTTCCTGTAGAAAGTGCTGGGCTCCAGCCGTAAGAAGCCACAAGTGCTTCATCTTGTATACTTGAAGAATTGGTATCCCACCGCCCCTGTGAACTTCCAGTGCTCGGAGGCTATTTCTCGCTCGCGATCTATAAGTTCAGCTATATCGCTCCTACAGCCGCGGAAATGTGATCATAGTACCGTAGTAGAACTCGCCTTGCATGTCAGTCACGTGGAACACCACCCATTGACTACGGCCAATTACGACTTCTCCTGTTCATACGAGACGTGTGTCGAAAACTCGAAGTTTTGATTTGTTCAGATGCTAAACAAGTGAAACTCTGAATATTCGATCAAACTCCTGGGAAACGCACATAGTAACTAGAATTCAAAGTCTCATCAGCGGATCGGAGCAAACCAGGCGAACTTTCGATCGATCCCGAGGCGTAGAGTTTCCTGTGAAGCGTTTTTGTGACTCATCCGCCGGAGCTGTCGACTTGAACTACTTCTACATCATTTTCCCTGTGAATCCTCGAAGTTGTTTACTAGTGATCCTGATAATTCAGAGTTGGTGGTGAATCTTGATTCCTGAAGGATGAATCTCCCTCATGTAACCGATATGTCGATCCGAGCCCCGAGCCTATTTCGAGCAGGAGTCAGCCCACATCCGAGCTCAGAATGTCCTCTTGAAATTTCTTAAATTCTTGAAATCTCATCAAACAATCGTTTGATTGATTGATTGAGGCCGGATGAATTCACTAATCAATCATTCCTCTCTCGTCGATACTTTCGTCAGGATCCATGTTTCCCTCCCGTTTCTCATGGGAAAAAGGGTAAATGAATTGAATATAGACTGATGTTCTGTCAAGGGAAGTGAGGGAGTGCACGCGTCTGGTTTTCCCAATCATTCGTTATTATCTGAATAATATTTTCGATTATCATATTGTATCATATATTTATATATTATACATATTTAGAATTTCGATATCATGCACATATTGATTTATATTATGAAAATATATATCTTACTTGGAGGGATTTCGAGGATCCTCAATATCTTGGAGCAACAACAAACAAACTCGCAAATCGCGAAGAGATCACTTGGGATGAATGTCAAGAAATTACATCACGAGAAACAAGTAGCCTTCAAGCTTTACATCAGGTGGAACACGAGCTCACGTGACAGAGTATGATATGCTGCGTCGATTCTAGAGTTACGATATCCGAGCGACGTTCCGGAAGCTTCTACAGAAAATTCAGTCGAAGGCCAAACGTTACGGCTGCAAAATTTCAAATGGATGAAGCATCAGCATAACTTGGTTGCTCTGCAACCATTTGGTCATTGTTACGATATTGCTGTCGTGGTTGTCGTCATCGTCGTCCACGTCATGGCTTCAACGTCCTTATTGTTGTAGTTACTGCTCCGTTTGTTGTTGTTGTTGCTGCTGCTGTTCTTGTTGTGGTTTCTGATGCGGCGGGGCTCGTGCGACTAGATGGCATTCGAGCAAGCGGCAAACCTACGGGTGCGGTTCCTCGAACGCGCAGCCATAACGACACGACGTTCTAACCGTTGTGCATTGTTGATCTTCATATCGATAAGTTTCCACCGCTCTCTCTCTCTCTCTTTCAATCGCTTCTTCTCCAGATCTTCCACCGCGGTATCCTTCCTTTTCCACGATTGACCAATTAGAATTGCCTCTTTTTTTCCTTCCTACCAATCGCAGAACACACTCGCGCGCATCTTTTCCGCTGGTCAAGCCGCATCAACTCACGATCTGCTAAATAATGATCGTTGTCGACCGCTTTGCTTTGCTGCTTAGCTGTCTGCATGCTCTTTCGTCGCACGTTCGAACGCTGCCGAGAAATATTTACGAACAAAATCAGAGACTACCGATGCTGCCTCGAATTATTTTCTCACATTCAACAGTGGGCCGGCAATGCCTGCAGTATCCAATGGTTGACTCACGTCGATAGAAATTTAAGATTACGTTCATCACGAACCCCTGCAGCTACGACGAGAAGATAACAACGGGCAGGGAGGAGTTGATGATATGGTGTTTTAGTTGTTCCGAGTGATTTTGCCCAAGGTACGACACACGAAGAGCGATTCAACTTGAAAACCCCTGAAATGGCTGCTAGACACAGAGCCTAAGGTCCGCTACTTCGCCGCTTTGGTCGAGTTTGACATTATGCATATGTATCTTGAGCCTATTTGAGACGAATCGCCCCTCTGACCCGATGCCCTCATCGGCGCAACATGCAAACACGCTTATTAATATGTTAATATATTGTGGTTGTCGTTGGCAATAATCATTCGGCCGCCGCCGTCGCCATGGTGGCATCGAAGGCAGCAGGAGCAACCTGAGCACGGAAGGAGCTTCACGAGCTGCGGCTGATTTCCGTTGGTTGCGGGGATCACGGACTGTGGGTCATCGTCGTTTGGCGCCGAGAAGATTTTTGACCCGAAGCGCGATTTGTAACGTTCCATAGACGTAACAGGCGCCGCGGGCCTTCCGACATCCCCGCCACGTCGTCCGCGTACTACGGCCGTTGTGGGCTCTTGGTGGTGGTGCTTCGTGTGCTGCTGACGGACTCGTGGTGGATTTCTTTTCAATGTCGCCGGTGGTTCCGAGCCCCGGGCGATCATCTGCTTCCACGCTTAGCGGTACTGGTCTGCTCGTTCGTCTCTTGGCGGCTGTGTACATGAAGTCGTTAACAATCACGTCAACGGCAAGAACAACAGCATCGGGCTCAACAATATTTTCGTATGATTGACGTGAACATGGTCACTTATCGAACGAACGCGTTCCTGTTTTCGAAACTGGACGAATTTAGACTCTACACACGGGAATCCGCCGCAGGGAGTCGCAGTTTTTCATTGAATTTCCGATCGATTTTCATTTAGGTATCCGATCTCAGCTCGTATTCAGCGGTTTACGTCGATTTCGAGTCGTTTCGATTGATTTCAATGTTTCGATTTGATTCGCTGCTTCCAAAACAATTACCATTCCGAAGAATTTGAATTCAGCCAACTAAATCATTCATCTCCAGGAATTTGTGCTTCATTCCGCGCCCGACTCAACTGTAGATCTCGATTCGTTCCGGGAATCGAACCTCTCGCTTCTCTTAAAAACTCGCCGCATGGAAATTGCTCTTGAATTTCCGAGAGACGAGGTCGCCGGGTCGTTGGGAACAAATGAGAAAGAGAGCAGCAGTGCACAACAATCTACGCGTCCTGTTGCATATATTTACGTAGGAACACGCGGGCAAAAAGTAGCGGGAGATAGCAATGATGGAGGGCTTCCACGAACGAGACGGCGGTGGCGGCGGCGGCAGCACCTACGCGATGAGTTTGCAGAGAGTTGGTTCCGTGCGATTCGCGATGACCATCTCTGGCCAGTCCACCGCGACCAACTTCTTTTCCACTTCCGAGCGGCGCGCTGCTCCGGCCGCAGACAGAGAAACAACCGCGGGCTCCTGGGCACTACTCAATGAGTGGAGGATATTTTGGGAAGAAGCGGAAGAGTCAAAGTCATGCCAACACATAGCTCACCGCTCTTGTCAGTCGTTTCAAACATCTCCACCTGCAGCAGTGGCGATAGCAGCCGCGGCTGCTATCGACAGAATTGGACTTTAGGACAGATAGTGGTGTGTGCGCCAGTGCTGGGCGGCAGGCTACAGCATGAGGCTCGTGAGTTTCGGTGTTGCTTGCCAGTTGCACTTCTAGCGAGCATTCGTCAGGAAGCACTTGCTCTACTTTCTAATGACTCAACGAATCCGAATTCTCCCTAACGTTCTGAGACCGCTGAGCTCTGAAACCTCTTTAGTTTTCCATCTCCAGAATCGAATCGTCTGAATCCGCCGATCGATCAAGGTCAAGTCTACGACGTCACTGTGTCATTGTGACGGCCTTGGTCTCCGAATTTAGAACGACGCTGTGGAACTCATCGTCAGTGATGACATCTGCTCACTTCGCTCTTTTTCGTATTCGAATCGTTTCTGCCGATCCGAATCTTATTCATTATACTTCGATATGTTATTTGGATATGATCATTACATTCTCAGTATGTCAGAAAACCGAACAATTCAACAATTTTTCCCTTTTTTTTTCGTATTTTCTCTCTTCTTGATGTTGGAGCTCATGTTTGGATGGATTATTTATCAAACCTCTCAACGAAGAGTTTTGTGGGAGTTTATGGACGACTCTGTCCTTATGTTCGTCCATGCTCTTTTCGTTCAGTTTTCTTTCTCGCGTTTCTTCCTCATTGAGAGAAGGAACGAAATCTCAGGAGCCGCAACTGGAAACTGTTTTGTGTAGACGGGGCGACGCGTTCGTCGGAGAGAACTCGGGTTTTCGGAGCTCTTCCCGATATCTTATGTTTTCCTTCGCTTTCAGGTCGCTGAATCAGACTGATTTCGCATGGCAGCCGTGATTCCAACACTACCGAAAACCGGCGCTCAACCATGGAATTCTAACTCCAACCCCTACAACAGGTGAGCGAGAGTTCCGCTATCTTTCAGTGAATTCCGTCGACCCGGCGCGGCGCAGAATGCAGAACTGGACCTTCTGATTGAGTGTGAAAACGATCGTCATTCATACAGTGCGAAATTTTGCTCCTTTCTCTGGCGTGCGCCCGACGCTGGTTGGAAAATCTCATTTCGCGAGTGCCTCTCCTGTCAGTGGAGTTTCAAATGGCAGACATCACAAGTCGAGATTCACGTTCGGTCGACCTTGACTCAGGATCGCGTGCGAAGTTGCATTCGGAGAGAAAGCTCCTCGCGGTGTCACTTGGTCAAGAGTTCTGTTGCAAACACTCGTCTCGCTGCGAAGCTACAAATCGGGAAACGACGCCGGTCACCGAAAATTCTTTTTCAACAGCATCCAAAAGCTTCATAAATTCTTCGTGTCGTAGAATTCCAGCCAACGCGTTTGACAGACGACGGGCTGGAAGACGATGAACTTTGACTTCTGCACCGCGGAAAGCAGCGGCTTGGCGTAGTGGGCGCGGCTGAATTTATAGTCTTAGCCTCGGAAACAGCGTTTTTGAATCTCATTCCGATTTCACTCATCGCCAGTACGAAGAACCAGTTCGTATATGAATCGGGAAAACCGATCAGCCTGAGAGTGGATCAGTGTATTTCCGATGGAAATCGCGGGAATCTGTCCCGAGAATCGTCGCCATGAGTTCTTTTCTGTCAAAATTTCTCGACTTCGAGACGGTTGCGCTTCGCCGTAGTACTTTTTCAGCTTCTCGACGTTTGTATTCCGTTTGGTTTCGAATGATTTTCGGTGTTTTTTTTTTTGTGTGGTAAAAGCACATAAACACACAGAGACAGACTTCATGACGTCAACCCTGTGCCACTGGGTCAGGTCGAAGCGCCCTCTGGTGGCAGGCACGCGAAACACCGGTGATCGAACCGAAATCTCGGCTTTTGAAATCCTTTCAAAGACGGCGAAGATTTATGCATGACGTGAAATTTTCGATAATTGATGCAGATAATGTGGCGGCAACGCAGCAACGAGACCATTGCCCTGCCTGTCTTTTGGAGGGCCGACGAATCGTCCATCTGCTGGGTTTTTTTTCTGTCTGATTCTGCGGCCGATTCGCTGATCTTCAGGAAGCGTGGTTACTACTTTTCGAACAAGAGAAGCGAGCGCAAAGTGGAATAAATTCACGAAAAAATATTGGGCAGCTTGCAAAAGTGGACATTTCGAATTGGCGCGGTCGTGCCGCCGTCGTCGTCGTCGAAACTCTTCGCGGACAGGAGGTTTGTCGTCGCGGCCAAACTATCAGAAATTTGCTCGGAATCGCTGGAAAATAATTCTGAATCCCACAAAATGTTCAACAATGCCTCGTGGTCGGTGGCGGCGACTGCTGCCGCGCCGGTCTAGTCCATAACGAATCGGACATGCCTTTTTCGCCCGCTCGCTTCGCTCGTTCGCCGATGTTTTCTTTGAATTCGTGAAGTTTCAGAACTTCGCCCTGACTTCAGCGGCGAGCCGAAGAACAAACTTCAAGTTCTTTTAATTCTAAATGATTTTTCACAAAAAAGTCTCACTCAGACGCGAGAGAATTCTACAAGAATTAGTTTTTTTTTTCCAAGTTGTGGCTTCGGCGGCGATTTTCGGGACGCGGAGCCGCAAACCGAACTCTCTTCTTCCCCACCGCGGATTCGACTCCGTTAACATGAAAATAAGACGAAACGAAAGAGGCCACGAAATCAATTTTTTTCCAAACCTTGATGCCTCTTTTCCCGCCGAAAACCAGGGCTCCCGCGAAGTGCGGATGAGTACTCAAGGCTGCTTCTAGAATCGAGTGAATTGACATCTAGCAAAATCATGGATCAGGGTCTGGGAATTCGAGGAGAAAACGGATGTCGGGACATCAACTCAGGTCGGATATGTGGACACGGACATTAAAAAAATGAAAAAAATTGAAAGTCGCCTCGACTTCCCTCTTTGCGAAATCGAAAGCTGCGATTTGAAACTCGTGGTCTACTTAATTGAATCATTTTTTTATTTTTTATTTATCGAAGGACCTCAATTCAATGTAGGCACACCGGGAAGTTGTCAGCAGGAATTAGTGTGATAGTTAATCGATGAGGAAACGGAAGCCTGGAACTTTTCGGAATTGAACTTTAAGAAAGCGCCAATTGAGCGATCGAAGTTGAAGATGAATTTTTTGATCGTTCAATTGAAATCGGAAATCGACCCGAAAGTTGAGTTTTGATTTGACGAACGACGTTTCTGCGATGATTGGAGCCCTGAGGTGTGAAAACTAGCGTATCTGCCGCCGCCGCCGCCAGGTCGCCGTCATCATCCGTGTGTTGTAGCCGTTGTTGCGGAAGGGCTACGGAAACATTCTCTTCAAACACTGTTTCCGATGCTATATTGTCGATTGTGTGTTGCTACTGTCGCCGTCATCGTTGACATTGTTCCATTCGGCACAGATTTTCGTTCGCACCAACTACATATTACCCTCCCGGAGAACGAGGGCCACAAACCATCCATCCATCCTCTGATCTGTGCTTCCATCCCCCTCCGGAAAGCAGTCGTGTGAATGACTGGAAACGATCGAGTTACAGTTGTTCCTCCGACAGAAAAGAAAAGATCGAACCAAATAGGAATTATATATCCTCGGTATCCTCTGGAAAAGTGTTTCACTCGAAAGGAAGGACCTAAGCGGAAAGCACGGCCTACACGTCGCCGCCGTTCGCTGTGACAGGTCGTGTCATTTCAATGTCTGTTTACGGCTCGTGTTTTTGCAGTTTTCCGTTATAATGATCTAAACGATGCGGGTTTTTGAAGTTTTATGACTGGCGAGCGTAGTCTCTGCACTCCGGCTCGGTCGATTACGACTGCTGAATGGGCTTTCTTTTGCCTGTCCGTTTACCTGTCTCCGGGCCGAGCCGACAGTCCTACTGACTGACTGACTGACTGTCTGTCTGCTCGATTCCAACGAGTTCTCTCTCATCTTCGCAAAGCCTGCTGTGCCGCAAAGTTGTTACTATTGGGGCCGCCGGTGGCCCTAATATTCTTAACTTCGTCAAAAAAAAAAACGAGTTGGCAACTACGCCCTCATTTGGTGGTGTTTCGTGTTTCCCGGTGAAGCTACCGCTCGCTTCGTTCAATGCAAAATGAAAAAAAACCGAACGATCAGCGTGCCCAAAGTGACGATGAGAACACGATCCCGCAGAGTTCTAAATCGGCGTTCCTAAACGATTTGGGTTTCCCTTCATTAATACATTTGGTCTTCCGAAGAAAAAAATCATTTTCTTTCCACAAATGCTCCGTCTCGTTCTCCAAACGCCTAATGTTTCATTCGAATCATCCGAGATTTTCTGAACCGCGTCGCGTTGAAGTGGATCTTCGCAACCAAAACTGATCGACTTTGACCATCATTGTCCGATTTCGCTTGCGACTGGAAGTGGGGGAGCTTTCTTTTTTCCAAATTGTCTTCTGAGTAGTTTCGCTTCCGCGTCGCGAGTTGTTTTGGTGGAGATTGTCATCGATAAGTTTTGCGGGATCGAAGCTCTGTGCTGATGTCCGAAATCGAGGTCGGCTCGTCGAAAATAGTAAGTAGACTTTTCAGACGACCTAAACAGAGACACAATCGTATCAAGCTCGGCGTCGTCCCCGAGTTGATTTCGTAGTTGCTGTCGGTAAGATGTTTCAACAAAGAGGCTCGTGTCTCATCCGAATATTCGGCTTTCCCCGACGATTCTTTCGTCTCTCGAGGTCGGCGTTAATGTGAACCTGAAAAGGAGTCGGACGAGGAGAAGGCGGATTAGTCGCTGTGGAAGCCACCTCTCCGCTTGACAGACGGGTGAACGATTTACGCGGTGTTATCGGCTGCGAGTCTGTTTTCTAAATTCGAGTCCGTCGTTTTCGAACGAGAATTCAAAGCCGCTTCGATTGAGTCGCACAGCGTCAGTGGCTCCACGTGCCGCCGCACGAAGTCGAAGTAGATCCACGCACCTGAACCCGTTGCTACCGTGTTGGACGAGATGCGCTCTGGCTCGTGACGATTGACGGGGGAAATCCGGCAACACTAACTGTTGTAGCCATAGTGTTGAAAATTCCGCCGTTAAGTAGCGCCGAACTTTTTTTTATTTCTTCGCGTGTGATCGGCCACCTGGAATCATTGTAGCTTTGTGAATAATTTTCTATAGTTTGTGTGGCCGCGCTTTGCGTCATGATCAACATCGGACAGCATGTTTCGACGACATTTCTTGTCGAATGTTCTTCAAGGAAGCGGTGGATTGTCAAAACCCTGAGGAAATCCTCTTGGAATCTTCGCTGGAAAGGGGAATCGCGAACTATCATCGGGGGAAATCTGGAAAGAGGTATTCCAGTTCTTGCGGAGCGTTTTCGTTGTCTTGGTTGATTCTGTTCTCACAGAGATAAAATCATGCGGGAGTCCTGCGCTTCCAGTAAACAAAACTGAACGCGAAACGGGCTCTTTTGTAAACATGAAGCAAGTTCCTACTTGTTAGTCTACAGCGCATCGTCTTTCTGCTGAAAATAGTGGAATAATGCACAGAAAGATGTTTTGGCAAAAGGGAGCACTTTGTTTCTTGCACGATACACGGGATATCCGGCTGAAACCGGATCGTTTAAGTGACTTCGTTTCAAGTGTTCACAACGCGGGGGAACGAGGTAGAAAAGAGAGTTTGCTTAAGCGAAGTTTATTGAAAAAATCAAACCGCGCTCAATAATGATCGCGGCAGGCAGCGCAGGAAGAGGCGGACTACCTTATCCCGCTGCCTGACTAATAGACTAACGGATGGAGGAACAGAAATGGTGAAGTACGCGTCCTCACGGCATATTCGTTCACACGTTCCTTCATTTTGTGGACATTTTCTTTCTGTTGCGACGCCTGTCGCGGGTCACGATTCATCGAAAATTGATTTTCATTCGTAGACAAGCATGGGAAACAAGCGGAGAAAACGAACCCAAACGGACACTTGCGTCCTGTATTTGTGCAGAAGACGGCGTCAAACTTTCTAACGGCGCTGCGTGTTAGAAAGTTTGACAAAAAATCTCCATTGGCCTGGATTTGCAGAGGAAGTTTCTCATTCCTCGTTCCTCCCGGAAAACTTCCGAATCTTCGAGAGACTATCACTCCCTAGAATTGAGCGACTTTTCTGTACTTCTGTTTCGCATCGAAACTTGTTGTCTTGCGTCCACTGAGCCCCTGTAATTGACGTTAACGGTTCGCGGTGTAATGAAACGCCATCCTCTGTCGCAGAATCCGTCACGTGTCCTCATCGGGCAACTGTTACTAGACGGTCGTTCGAGGATCGAGGACACTCTTTATTTACGACGGAATAAGAGTAACTCTTCATCACAAACACGAAGCAACCATTGATCCTTACTCGTGTCAGTTGATTCGATTCGACATTTCATCTTCTTTCTAATGGGGACAACTCTCGCTCAGATTTCGGCGAAACTTTCAGCTTTCCGCGAAGTTTTTTGAAGCCCTCTGGATTTCTCGACAGTTTTCGGAATCTAGGAAGTGTTTATGTTTATTTATTTATTTATTTATTTATTTCTTATTATGCTGCTTCTTCCGAATTCCTTCAATCTGTCGACGCCGACAGGGTATCAAGAGGCGGTGTTGACGCCGCCGTTGGAAAGAAATGAAACGAATGTCCACGTATTTGGCGTGTGTGCAGCTGTTTGTGTGTTCGAGATAATAGCCAACAACGGCGACTGTTTTGCAAACTTGAACAAATGTTGAGACCGACATCGTTGATGTCGCCGCCGCCGCCGCCGCCAATGTTGTCGCCACTCGATTCAATCGAGTTTTCGGTGGAGACAAAACTCGATTCTGGGCTCTTTTACGACGGGAAGAAGAAACTCCGGAAACAGATGAATTCGCTTCGAACACATTTGAGAACATTGGAGAAGACGCGAGGTCACAAAATGGGCCAGAAGTTCCAAAAGTGAAAGTGTACCTCGCTAGCGGGGGATTTTCCACGTCTTTCTGCTGACAAACGAACGAACGAACGAACCCGATGACGGGTGAGTTTGCTGCTGGGCGCGCTATAACCGACGCGATGGACTTTAGAGAGTTTTACGACTTGACGGCTACTAGAGGAGATGGAGGAAATCCTCGTCGAATGCTGTTTGCACAGAAGTTTATAGCGTGTCAGGTTGAGCTAGCCGCCGGGCGACCAACGAACGAACGAGGGAGGGAGTGAGCGAGCGAATCAACCTTTGACCAAATGCTGAATGGGCCCTCGTCTTTTGAAACTTGAAATTTCAAGTTTGAGAATCTTTGGCCACGGCCGAATCGCAGTACTGACTTTGTCGAGCTTCCTCGTTGGAGCTGCTCGCGCTCCGGTCTCGAAAATAAAATTCCGTGTGCGTCGTTCGACTATTCAGCGAGTTGAGTTGGTGGGATTCCGTCGCCGCGCCGTTGAAACGTTGGAAAAGCGGTTTTTCTAATTGAGCTCTGTTCTCGTTTCAGTGACTACGAGGCATTCGACAGCGTAGCAAGGATGCCGCCTCCAAAGGATTCCAGCTCGCGGTACTCAAACGGATATTCATCCGATCAACAGTCGGATTCCAACGATGAAGGCCACGGTCCTTCGTATCTGGTCGAGCATCTCGCCACCTTCAGGTGAGAATCACTACATACACTCGATACTTAGCTCTGAACTCGCTCGACATATGTACTTGTGTACACCTGTAGACACTTCTCACCAATGTATCGTCTCCGCCTCTTGTACTTGTATCGGCAGCGTGGTTCTCGTTCCCCCGTGACGCTCGAGGCTTCAGCAACAGAGTGTTCGTTCAGTCATCTCCCCTTCCTGTGCGGAGTTCTCCTTCGTTCGCTTCCGTAGATTTGTTCTTGATCGGTGGTTTCGTATCCAATGTCTCGAATCCGATTTATATAATTTCTTCTCGAGTTTCCAATTACCTTGAGCTTCCCCGTGCACGCCGCGTAATAAGAGCTTCTCGTATGATGAACCCAAGCACAAATAACCACGAGGAACTTGCCGCATGAACGCAATGTTCTTTTCGAGGAGTCTCTGTCTCTTCGATTTGAAGAGTTCCTCGGTTTTTGTCAGACGAGCCTCTACTCCTAGTGCCCGAGGATTTCATCTCGTTTCGCGGGCTTCTACGACAAAACTTCATTTCCACTTCTTGATTCCTCCCCGTTTGAAGTTTAGTCGTAATTTTCTCGAGTTACTCTAACTTCCAATCGATCGCATCTCGATGTGCAGAATCGGAGAATTGATATTCCTGATGTGAGATCTCCCTTTTTGTTCGGAGTCTCGTTTGCCGTCGTCGAACTCCGAACTCAATCATGTTCTGGATTCATTCCTCGATTCAAGAACTGTCTCTCTTCTCGGGATCAAATCCTGGATTTCCAGAGGTCAGCGCGGCACCATTGGGAGAAGTTCACTGAAAGTCTATGCTGTTCAGTCAGACATCATAAGGCCATCATCATGGCTTGTTGTCGATTGCGGTCGATGCCAATCCCACACGTCGCGTCGCCGAAGTACAAAAGCCTTGCGTAATGTTTCTTTTTCGTCAAACGGGAGCGTTCTCTCTAGGAATAGCTCGAAGCGACAAAACACGAAACGCGGAGTCGAAACCTTGATGGAACCTTGGCCTGGTAATAGGTCCTCCGCGGGAACATGTCGGGTAGATGTTCTCCGTTCGAATGACACGAAAAACAAGCCGTTAACGTGGCATCGAGGACGCGAGTCTGTGTGAGTTGCTCTTCGCGTCAAGATTACTTATGCACGTATCTCGGCTCGAGTACCTGCCGCCGCCGTCTGACATGGACTATGTACATCTAGACGGATGGTCCGAACGTACACGAACATCGCATAATGTGAACCGCTGGAAGAGACCGGATCACTGATTTCTCTTCCGAGCTTCCGTCGTTGCTCCATTTGTCAACGTGTGTCAGCGGTGAACGATCATCGGCGACTCTCACTCCCGTTTGACCAACTATCGCGACGGCACCTCCTGTTCCGTGGAAGAAGAAACTGAGCTGGAAAATCTGTTGCTATCATCAATCAATGTTCGCTCGTATAATATTTATTATGAAGCCATCGCTTTCAATTGATCACAATCGTCCATCTTCTCTCTGTAATTATCGTCGTTTTTCTGAAAATCTCGATGTCGCGAAATTGAACCGAGCAGACAACAAACGCGAAAACTACGTCGCGTCACGCCCGATCGTATGAATCGTCTTCGTTTTTTTTGGCACTGTCGTCGCCAGCGTGGAGCCGGGCGCGACCATTGAACGAGTGAAAATCTCGAGCGTCGTCGAAGTACGCCGGCTTTCAAGCAGTGAATCCTCATCTCCATATATATTGCTGCTAAGCCAGATAGGGTGAGATTTCGCATAAATTAGCGCACGCCGACCGAATTCACCCGGGCCTGCGAACCGACCGACCGCCCAACTAGCGTACCATTCATCCATCCATCCATCCGTCTGGCCGTCCGCTTAGTCAGCGGGGCGACCGATAGACCGCGCGCGATTGTCATGGATCCATTGTCGAGAGCACAAAAAGCTTTTCAACATATCTTCTTCTCCACTGAGGCTTTTCATAATGAACTCAGAAGTTGGGCGCCGTCAGCCACTTTTCCGGCTCTCAATGCGGGACCGGACGCGAGCGGGACTCCTCAAGACTCTTAACATTTTGTCAGGACTTAGTGAAGTCGAGAATTCCGAACGCCTTCGAGCCTCCGCCGCCTGTTATTCTGATCGCGAAAGTTTTCCGAAGAAAGAAGCAGCTTTCGAGAAGTAGTCCAACCCGACCATTTCACAACGAAACTGGATGGCGCGAAAACCGGCGAGGTTCCGAGAAAAAGGAAGATGGTCTCAGAATTCATCGGAATATTGGGGGATCCTTCGAATTTTTCAATAAATCTCTCAAATTCTCGAACGAAGAGGGGCGAGAACGATCCCTGGTTCTCTGATCTTCCGATGTGGTTACGATTTGGCTTCTCAGTAAGATCCGCCGATCGGGAGAAGTTGAAATATTTACTGATTCACGTGTTTGCTCAGTTTTGTTTCTACATTTCGGCACGGTGAGAAACCAGGTCAGCGAACAACTAGAGTAGCAGCGTATGTGCCCCGGTCCTACGGATCCCACTCGCGGCGTGAAACTGAATGAACGACCGTGCGATGATGGACAGTATATTTATGATAATTCTTGACGAGAAAACTTATTGTTGATCATCGCCGTGATCTGGATCCTCGTTGACTCAGAATTCTGACCAACCAATTTGCGCTCCAGGGAAAAACTTTCAAGGTGCGGCTGCCGGTGTGGTCAAAGACTTTCTGGGGAGAATCTTCCGATTTTTGATGATTCCACTTTCTTTTGATGTCGCTCTAAAACATGGGTTTCGAGATCTCGCCGGCAGAATCAGGCCCCAATAATAACCTTGGGCGGGATTGCGGGACAAAGATGTCACAATTCCCCGATGATGAGTCTGAAACGTCTCAATTAGCTGCTCAGCGATCGTTCGCTGACCTCTGAGCGATCGCGCGATACTGAAAGCCGAGCTTTTCTCCCCAATGGAGCGGCGGATACAAAAACCAAGAGCGTTTCGACAGCTCCAGGTACATGGCGCGAGCAGGGATATCTTCGTCCCAAGTTTCCACGACATTAGCTTTATTACATCAATTAGTTTCAATTTCGCTTTGATTCATTCGGCTACATCTCGTCCGGCTAACACTGTGCCGGATCGTTAAGGTCATCGATCCGCTGCCTCAGTTTCCCGCGAGATTTCCTCGTGGCTTTGCTGTTTTCACACTCTTTTCGATAATAAACTGTACCGCAGAGAGAAATCAAGAGGACTCACAAGTCGAGTATTGATCGATTCTCCCCATTTAAGATGTGCAACATTGTTCATCATCAAATCTGATCAGTCATTTCTTGTTCAAATGCAGCGAATACTAATCGAACGCATGGCCGTGGAATGCTGTACTGCGGGCATGTAAGCCTCATAGAACCAAACCACGTGCGACGCTAACCAGAACGGAACGATATAATAATTAGATGACGATACCAACTAGACATTTCCCTTATGCGGCTTCGAGCAGCGGAAACCAGCTGGAATGGTTGTTTGGGCTGTTCCCTCGGAGGGAGCGAGCGTGAGAAAGGAAGCGAAAGTTTGCAGCTTGAGAATCAGAACATAGGGAAAAGGAAAGCAATTAGCTCAGATGAACGATGCCCCCCCCCTTAGACTGAAACTCTCTGAATTCGTGATGCTCAACAGTAAATCTGGGTTCGATGTTCGATATTTCGCAACATCTTCGACGTTTATGTACAGTTTCTGCGAATTCACAAACAAATAAGAGAATGTGCAATCAGACAATCGATATCTTAATCCGTGACTTATTTTGCAGGGTCGGCTCGGCTTACGAAGTGGAATCGCCGAAGGATGGCCTTCGGAAGTTATTCCAGATGGAAAAAACGAAAGGAATCTGGACTCAGAAAATGAGCATCCGTCTTGAACCGCGCTGGATGGTCATCATAGATGAGGAGAACGGGGTAAGTTTCCTCTCTCGAACGAAATCGGCGAATCCACTCGAAAGACTTCTCGCTGCATTCCATTCTACTTTTCTTGGATGGCGAAGTGTTCATTTCGCGGTTTGTGAAAGTAAGCTACGCATCCGCATTCAGTGGCGAAAGGAGCGGGAGAAAAAGCGAAACCATTTCCTACGGGGCAACTAACTCCTCGTTGGGCCTTGATGGCCCTGTCTCACTACAGCAGGGCATCTTAGCATCATAATCATCAACAACGAGTCCGCAAGCATACAAATGTGCTCGTTACGTCGCCGTCGCCGAGCGGCTTGCGCTTTGTTCGCTTGCGTGCTACGTCCGTAGGCAACTCGGCTACTGCCTCATCGAGGGGTGGGTGGTGCTCTCGAAACAAGTGAATTATTGTGCGGCCGATTCGGATTAAACGGACCTTGTTACGTATGAACGGTATCCTCGCTCGCTCGTGGCGGCGACGATTCGCTTCGTCCCCTTGAGCTCTAGGAGCGATATTAAGCCTCTGTGGGCTTTGCGGACTTATCTCAAGGCGCGCAAGTTCTCGAACTGAACGCCCCTTGAAAGATTTTCACTGCATTTGTTGCTTCGCTCGCCATTCACGAACGTCGTCGTCCTGAACGAAAGACTTGTGGTCCCGTGTCACGAAACCGCGAGAGTGCGTCCCGCAGGTGGATGCCGGCAACGGCGTGGTCTGGAGAATATGTCAGAAGTAGAAATTCACAGCGTGTCTGATTCGCAGGAGATCGTGGAGCGTTTTCCCATGTCGCTAATCTCGGAGCCGACGGCGTTCACATCGAACGATCCGCGAGAACTCTACAACAACATTCTCGTCTTCATCGTGAAAGATGATCAACCAAAAGGCGCCAACTCCGATGCCGAGATGCACATCTTCCAATGCGTCAGGATATCGGTGAGTCCAGTTCTTTTTGTTCGCATTAAACCCTCGATAGGAAACCAAGTTCCATTAGTTCCTTGTTTCGAAGGACCCTTATCGTATCGACATAATTGGAGGGCTCGCATTGGAAAGCGCCAGATATCCTCGTGTCCTTGGAGTTTTTGTCGTCCGTATGTCTGAGAATCGGATGATAAATGTATTAGACGACCACGGGCTCGAGGTCTTTACGAGAATTCAATGAATCACTCGTGGAATTAATTGTCAATAGCTTCTGTAAACACAGAGGATGCGGCTGAATTGAAATCATGAATCCTCTCTCTGGTCGCTCTTGAAGTTCACGAGAAATCGAGAGGATCTGAACACGGAGTTTTTCCCTCGAGTGGAAATTTGTTTTCCCTCCTTCGAGAATCATCCTCTCGAAGTGAGAATCGAAAACAATGTCGAACAGTTTTTGACATTTTCGGATTAATCAGAGCTCGAGTTTCGCTGATTTATGATGCACGTCCCCCGTTTTCTGAAGTGAATTATGCGAAAATTCTCGGTGAAAGGTTTTCAGATCGGCGGAGCTCTGTGTGGGAATCTTTTATTCATCTGTTCGAGTCTCCGAGAAGCCGAACAATCGTCGCTCGAATTCATTAGCAGTTGTTTCGCAAAGCGCCATCATCTTTCTCTGCCTCCATTCCTTCCGAAGTCTTCTTTGTTTTGTCCTTTTCGTTTGTTTTCGCTGCGCGCGAGTTTTTATCTTTCGAATCGTTTTAACTCCATTAACTCGACTTTTCCTCGCCCTCGAGAGTTCGCGCAGCCTTCTTTTCGCGCTCCTTTTTGACGATGGTGTTCATCTTCCGAAATGTCTCGGCGATGATCGATCGAAAAACTGAACCGGTCGCGAATATCTTCTCCGAGAGATTCGGTTTCCGCATCGACATCAAAAAATTATGGAATCTTGGAAAATGTTGTTCAACTCTTGAGGAATATTTCTCGAGGTTTTTATCTGTTTTCTGGAGCGAGATGGATTCTCAACTGATCCGACTGCAAAGAAAAAAAAAACGGGAAAACTAAGAGTGAAGATTCTAGTTCACTTTTAGCGATGGGATTTCCGAACTATGTATTGTTCTTCGCGTTGTGGGAGGGGATAGAGGAAAGATCCAAAAGGCGGAGCTGCAAAAAAAAAGAATAAATCATCGAACCGTGCGAAAACAGTGCTCTCCCGAACTCTGTTCGCGGCGTGACAGAAACTGAATCTGAAGGATGAGTTCACAAGATTTGAAGAACAGAAGTTTGTATCCTTCAAGATTGAGCAAAGTCCAGGTTGGAACTCCGAGCGTGCTACTTTTCTCGATTCTTTCACGGCTTGAATCATCTTCACCGCTCATTGTTAGCTTTTAGCGATTGGTCGCGCACGAACTTCCGCTTCTTTGACAGCGACAACTTGTCGATTGTTTTCATTCTCACTTTTCTCTCCTCGGCGCTATTGTCACTCGTCTTGTCGCGGGCAGACGAAGCAAACCGAAAGTTGACTGCGTGGATTTATCGACGCAAACGAGGAAGAGTCAAGAGTAAACTTTGTTCAGTGCGACAGTTGGTTTTGCTTGACACAAAACAACTCGTTTCGATTCAGCCAACGAATCCAAAAAACTGATGAGTAGAGCTAGAGCTCCGGCTTCAAAGGGGAATCCTGAAATAGGCACCTCAGTCACTCAGGGCAGTCGGAAAGACGAAATATTCCGTTGGTTCACGAGAATTCTTCGTATTCCGTTGAGTTCGATTGGAAACCTTGGCGAAAAGAGGAACTAAGATCGTGAGATAGTAGTGGAAAATCGTACTCGAAGCAAACGACTCATTATGGAAATGGCGGCCGTCCATGGTTCCGTATTCACTAGCTTATTAGTGGCGATGGAGCGGCGATATTCAGTCTGTTCTCACCGAGCGGATTCCGAGAGAACAATTGCTCAGGAAGTCAGACCGGAAAGCGAGACGAACCCAGGTTTGCTCTTATATTCAGGGTATCGCTGATTCGGCCTCGTCTCGTCCGTTATCTAAGCCTATCAGCCGTACTCGACCTTCATTTCCCTCAGTGGCTGATAACGTGTTTTGGTTGGACGTTCTTCCCGAATGGTTCTCTTCTCACAGCCCGGTCTGTCGTCCGTTTCTCTGATCCTTTCATTCCCCGTTCCCCATAATTTTCCTGTGCTCCTTTCGTTCCTTCTCCATCCGTTCCTGCCAGCCACCGGGTCTATTTTCTCGTTTTCTATTTTGCTGCTCTTTTCCCATCCGATAAAAACAATACTCGCCGTCAGCTTGGACATTTTTGTGGCGACACAGTATTTGTGTAATGCTTCCCTCGAAATATTGAAACGGAGGAAAAGCGGAGACGGAGATTCCCTTCGTGAACATGAACCTTGACATGCCGTGACAACCGCTACCCCGCGCCATCGATTTCGTTGTGCGGAAAAGCTCAATCAAAGTGTTCATGTGAGCATGCAAGAAAAAAAATCCTTCCGACCTCACCGAGCCTAACTGCAACGAGAGATTCCTAATTACGGCGAAGAGACGGAGTAATTTGCGCCGTCCTGTCGGTAGATAGGTCACAAAGCAAGCGTCGATTTGTCGTTCATTTGTGATAATAATTCCCGGTGATCCGAATCCATCACAGGAAACAGCAAAAGGCTTCGGCGATCGCGAAACAATGCCGCTGCCTCGCGGCTAACGAGTGTCCCAGTTCCGAAAGCCTGCGACGAAGGACGGGAAATGAATCCGGCGCTTCTCAGGCCCAGATCCGAGGGAAGGTTCTCAAATCGAAATTCTTGATTACAGGCTCAGGAAGTCGTAAGCGATGTCAAAGGCCTGATGTTGGGCAAAGGGCTCCCGAAGAAGAACGGGCTGACCTCCAGTGCCCAAGTTGCTCCAAGAAGTGTTTCTCCCGGCGTTCATCCGACGCCAGGGGTCAACGTAAGGGAACAGGTATTTATTACGAAGATTCCGAGCAATTCGCCTGCGGTTCCCAAACGCCGCAGTTGTCGCTAGATGAAGATTTTCGTCTCATGAGCTCTCTTTTTCGGATAGCGATGCGATTATTGCGTCTTGGAATCATATTTCCCGAAATAAATTTCGCTTCTCCTTCTCTTCTCGTGAGAACTTTCATCGAACGTTTCTCGATTCTTTCAGGTTAGCATTTTCAACAATGCCAAGGCCGAGTCCCGGAGCAGCCTCTCGAACCGCGGCGGCGATTCCGATGGAGCTCAAGAAATTCGTCCGCAAGACATGCGATCCATCGGAGCTTCCGGAGCTCAGGCGCTCAAGTCCTCTCAACACGCTCAGTACGTCCGACGTGAACACGAAAGCAACGACGACTCGTCTTCGACCGGGAGCGATCGCTACGAGCGCGACGTCGCCATCCTGAACCATTGCTTCGACGACATCGAGCGTTTCATCGCCCGCCTCCAGAACGCGGCTACGGCCTACAAGGAGCTCGAGAAACGCCGCAAAGGCAAAAAGAGCGGAAACAAGAAGAAGGACATGGGAGGTGAGTTTCCTCGATTTCTGTTCGACATCGTTTGCAACTTCGATGCCAAAAGTACTAAATCGCCCGATTCATGTTCACAGAGGGCCTCCTCAACATGCGAGCGAAGCCGCCACCCCAGAAGGAGTTCGAGGACATTTTGGCGAAGTTCAAACTGTCGTTCAACCTTCTCGCGAAGCTGCGAAACCACATCCACGATCCGAACTCACCCGAACTGATTCACTTTTTGTTCACGCCGCTGGCTGTAATCGTAGACGCCGCTCGAGACTTCAACTACGGTCCGAATCTCGCGGCTAAGGTTGTTGCACCGCTCCTCACGAGAGACGCTTGTGAGCTCCTCGATAATTGTTGTACTTCAAAGGAAAACGATCTGTGGAGATCGCTTGGTGACGCGTGGTCCGTGCCGAGGTGAGTTTTCCGTTGTCCGACACCTGCTGCTTGAGATTCGATTGCCGAGGAAAAGCTGTTGTTGTTGATGTCGTGGCGTTTTATGATTTTGGTCTGATATGAGTCATGGCCCTGCGCTTCCGGAGCCATAACTTTCTGCATATATGCGGCTGACCGTGAAACCAAACTAGGCCTAGGTTGACTGACGGCAACAAGACGTTGTCGTCGTCCGTATTTCTGAGACCGTGATTCCTCCTCCCATACAGAGACCAATGGAAAAACTATGAGGACACATATCATCCTGTGTTCACCGACGGCTGGGCCCCGGAATACCCGCATTTCCCCGATGAGACGTCGGACCTGAGTGGCTCCAAACGACGCCCCGATGTAAGTTCATAGAGATTCGCTAGAAAAGTCACTCAAAATCCGAAACAGTGTAGTCCGGAGGATTCTTTCGTCATAATCCCGAATATGTGACCATGACTCGAGGTCGGATGCGCCGACGTCTCGTCGACGTTTGGAACTTGAGAATTTCGTCCGCTCTCCTCTCAACGAGCGAGGGCGGGCGGCCAGGCGGGCGACAGTCTCGCCGTGATATGACAACTTTCTAGCGGCAGTTCGCCAGCCCGGCTGACTGCGCGCCGTGTCGGCCTAGCTGGCTATGGCGTTGAGCGAATACGCTTCGCTGCCGCGTTATTGTGTCCTGCCAAAGGATTGCATTCCTCCCAGGGGCAATGAGTATTTGGTTTTGACGCTTCCCTCGAGACGGCGACGGCCCCGTTCGGCCCTCTCGACTTTCTTCGATGAAGACTCTGTGCAATTCCAGGATTACGTTCGATCTTCGGATCGCTACGAAATGCGCGCCGAGAGCCCCCATGCCCTGTACGGTCCCCCACCGCTTCGAGGCGGGTATCCCGAAGAGAGGGCCCGGACGCCTTCGGAACACGAGTTTGTGCAGAGATCCGACATCAGCAGCGACTCGATGGAGCCTCCGAACGGTCTCGACGCACAACGAAACTTCGAACGTCAGCAGGTAAAGTGTTTACTGAAACTATCCGGATTCACTTCTCCTCAGGAATTCGCTTGGATGCTCATTGCATTCCCGAGTGCTTGTGATTGTCGTTCAGAGTGACAATCGACGATCCCAGATCGACCGAAACCGGAACGAGAAAGGCTGTTCCACATACTAGGCCGCCAAAGCTCAGACGGATGGGCATGTGTTTGTTTGTGATTCGATATTGAGCTGTGTTTGTCTAACTCGTGATCTGTTCCATCAGGCGCTGTTCCTCGATGACTTGAAAGCCGCTCAAGCGAAAGTTGTGCAGGTGATGTACCCTCGTACGGCTAACAATGACAAGGAGCTCACCGTAATCCGAGGAGAGTACCTCGAGGTAAGTTTCTCGATTTCAACTTCCTTGGTTTTGAACGTTTGTTTTGATTCGACGCCTGTTGTTCTAAGCTCCTGACGGCCCGCAGGCACACAGTGTGCTCGAATCGTTTAAGATTTTTTTCGGATCATGTCTTGAAACACTCGATCTAGTGATTCGTGCGCTCGTTACTTTTCGGAGGCGTTATTCGAGCGGGAAAATCCCGGCGTTGAACCAGTTAAACAAAGCGAGATGTAAAAGGCGTGTTGACGACTTTAGTCCATCAAAGATTCTAGGGATCGCTTTTTAAAGCTCATGAGATTAGAGAAAAGGAGTCGGCCCATAAGTCGGCGAAAGTGTTCACGTACCTTCGATGATCGAATTCAACGCTTCCCGAGCATTCGAAGCTTCTAAACTTTTCCGAAAAGTTCTTCCGCAATCATAATCGAATCGATTTCGCCTAAACGCGCGGTTCACTTCAAATTAGCGGGAGGGACTCGACATACCTGAGATTTGATTCCGTTCTGTTCATTCGATTAGATCCTGGACGACTCGCGCAAATGGTGGAGAACCAGAAACATCCGCGGACAAGTTGGTCACGTGCCCCACACGATTGTCGCGCCCGTCGGCGATGATTTCCACAACAATGGCTACGAATCTGCCAACTACAGTCCGGTAAGATTTACGAGATGGCGAGGAGGCCATGATGCATTTCGCGTATTTCGGTACAGCCGATACTTTTCTCATGTCCCCGATAGAATTGAGAAGCTTCTGTAACTTTCACAAAGACAAGAGGTCACGAGATCGCTCGAGTCACACAAGCTCTGATATTAGAGATGAGACTCAAGGGCATGGAACATATGTGGCCCCGGCGAATGTTTCACTGTCTGCCTCTGAATCCACCGAACGTTCTCTCTCGAATTTCATTCTCTCGTCGTCTTCCAGAGTGAGTCACCTGTGGACGGCTATGCCCGAGGTGCGGTTCGAGGATCACCTAATCAACCTGCACCCGCCGAGTGGGTCCGGAGGGAACGTCAAGGAAAGAAAGGTGAATTCCGTTATTTCTGAGTGGTCCGCTGCTGCTCTTTCGTCGCCCACCCTGTGCGCCTGGCCAGAACTCCTTAGTCGTCTGGATCCGAATCCCCACCTCAACCTCCTCCCGTTTCTCCCACCCCCGTGCTCTCGATTCGTCCGCCCGCCCGCCCGCTCGTCCCTCCGTCACTTATCCCTTCTCCCTGCATGTAAATATATTCAACCAACCCAGAGTCCAGGCTTCACTCGAAACTTCTTCCCGCGTGCGATTGGCACCCAGCAACCCGATTAGCCGAATGAGATGCGTCGCGGTGTATATAATTATTCTAATCCAGGTCAACACATTCACAAGTGCTTCCACCCGTAAAACCGAGCATTTTGAGATCAGAGTTTAGTTTTTATTAAAGCATGTCCAATGTTCAGACAGGCCATTCACGGGTCGTGCACACCATTGAATCGAACAGAGCATGTCGAATGTTTTCCGGAGAGTTTGATTCAAACCACCTCCGAGTCGGAATCGATAGAACGAAATTGACGTAGCCACAATTGTGACGATTGTTAACCAGACTTCCGACTAACAACCCCTTCTGGGAACAGAGATCGAGAGACACAAACAGCCACGACAGAGACAGTCCACACTCTTATCAATAAATCCAGAAAAAAAATATATATAAATCTATATATATGAAATATATATATATATAAGAAGATACGGCAGACGCTCTACTTGTCACAAGAAGTGACTGCTGGACTTGATGAGACCCAGGCAGAGAACGAGAAAAAAAAACTAACCGAGAAGCAAGTGCTTTCTACACGAAAATCGGGAACGTGATCGCAGCAGGAAACCGTAAATAACTAAAACGTTGAGAATCATCGATACCCCACCCACCCAACCATCGATCGATCGAGCGTTCGGTCAACCGATTGTCCGTAATTCGATCGATTTTTTCAAAAAAATGAATCACAAGGTCGTAATTCGACGAGTCGAATGTGTAAATTCTCCGCCGCGATTCACCACAAGTAAAAGTCCGCTTCCGAGCCTGGCTTTCGAGTTACGAGAAGTTGGGTTTCATCGACTCCTCCTGTGGACTCTGGTGAATACATATTTGAATGAGAGCGAGCGGCCATCGCTTGACCGTCTAGCTTGCCATCGATGCAGAATTTATCATCTCCCATTCGGAACGCCCGTTATAGCTGTAAATACCCGAGTGCTCAAGACTGTCGACACGTTCAGTTAGGTAAACTCCTCGAGAGGAGAGGAAAGTCTCCGATTTGATACAATAAATGCTTGCTCGATAATCGATTGCGTTTCTTTAACGGATAACACATACACCTTCGGCACCTCAGAACTCCTTCGGTTTTCGGTGAAAGCATGGCAGAGGAGAACATCTCTTTTGTCCTGCTTTTTTTTTCTCCTGTCCTATGAAGCTAGTTTCGTATGCGCATTTTAGATCATCAACATATCTCGCAGTCGACCCATTCCCACAGGCCTACCCGTCCTGTAGGCCGCCTGGTGATGGTCTTTGTAAAGGCGATATTTATCTTCACGTGTCCTCTTCTCCTTTGCTCAAAGCTGCATATCTGAATGTGGTGCGCCATCTGCGTCGAGCTCTTCCAACCCCGCGGTCCCGTCCACAGAGAACAGAATGCAGCTTCGGCCCGAATAGTGTTACGATACGCCATGGCGCCAACTGTCGCCAACTCAGACAGGAGACGAACTAGCGAGCTGGACACGCGATCAGACTTTTCTGTATCAGGCGATCGTTTTTCTCTGAGATTTCGTTTGATTTTGTTCAAATGATTCCCCTCGCGCAGCGCTTGTGCTCTTGTGGCTGCGAGTTCAGGATTTATCAAAACCGAAACACAACGAGAAATTATGAGCTCCGTTCGCCTCGGTCCGAAACTTGGGCTCTCGTAGCTCAGGTGTTGTGCTTGCATTATGCGAGTTTCTCGCGGAAAGTTGCGACTTCCTTGCGAAACAGTAGGAAGTTTACTTCGAGGCGGCAGCCGAGGAACAGCTTGAATACGACTACAACAATGGCTCGTCTCCTTCCGACCCCCGCGATTTCGCTGATCCCGAACTCGGTCGTGCTCGTGTGGGCGCCGCGGTACTCCTTTCATTCGGATCCGGGACTCCGGGTGGCAGAGAAGTCAGCCATTCCTGAAATCTACAGGAGAAGAGTCAGACCAAAGCTCGTCAGCAGCCTATTGGAGTGAGAATTTCATTTTGCTCTGATCTCCTCCATGAATCTGATCTATCAGTCCTCGTAAGGAGCGAGGATTTCTCGAACTCGAGACTCACGATTCACAAGCTTACTTCAGTTGTCGTCATGAATCTGAATTTCCCTTAGATCCTTGCCTGACGCCTTTCCCGCTCCCTCGCTCGCTTGCTTGCTTGTTTTGCTTCACCTAACCGCAAACTAACCGAATTCACGATTCAAGTTGCACATCACGATCAAAAGTGTCAGTTGAACTTGAAGAGACTGAATCTCCATATGAACCTGAATCATGCGTTGGCTCTATCTCATAGAGCTCCGATGTCCATCGAGTGCACAAAACCTTGCAAATAAATGACTAACCACTAATATCAGGAACGTACTCCTCCGGACCGCTGTACACCGAACAAATTACCGTTTGCGAAAATCACCGCGGATATGCGGCCTCGCTCGATGCCCTCTACTCGAAGCCAGAGGCGAGGCCGAGCACGCCATCGAACCCACAGCCGGCATCGTCCCTGCATCGCAACGATCTGCAAGCCCTTGGCAAGGTCACCAGACACTCTCTGGCGTCAGCGAATCCTGAGTACGGTCCCCTCTGCGAGAAACATCGACAAGAACGGAGGCATTCCGCGTCCCTCAATCAGGACCTCAAGCATCGTTACACCTCACCTGTCGGCCGGTATCATGTCGAAGAGCCAAGGTAACGAAGCGATCCCTCCGTCACCGCCTCCTCCCACTCCTATTTCCCTTAATTCTTTGTTCTGTCATTTCGAGCGATTGGCACAGTTTTCGAGAATCATTGTTCTAAGAGATGAGCTTTCAAATCGTTTTGAGCAGATACGATGTGCCAAGGAGACCGCCTCCGGAGGAAGGGTGCAGCACACTGCCTCGATCGCAGCCAAAAACTCCGAAGAAACCGACCCGCGGCTCGTCGAAAGAATCGCAAGATTTGAAACGGTACGGCTCGGTTGACCACGTCGATCGGCAACCGCAAATCCATTCATCGCCCTTCCATTATCATTCTCCACCTACTCCTAGTCATCATCACAACCACCACCACCACCACCATCGCAAACCTCACGAGTAAGTGATGTTGTGGTAAATACCCGTCCCGGAAATCTCATTCTTCTCCACCTGAACTCGATTCGAAACTCTCGAGTCGAAGTCACTTCCTATCCGAAATCAGATTCGTGAAAATCAGAGATCAATCAAAAGCGTGACGAGAAAGATCGAAAGAGGTTGTCGGCCACCTGCTCGAATTCCCCTCCGATAACCAATCTCAGTTCATTTCCTCCGCTTTTGGCCTCCTTTCCGGAAAATAACATCCGAACCTCATCACTGGAGGTCGTGCTTTCTTTACTGATTCAGCCGTTTGTTTAGCCTGTGCTTTAGAAGTCAATGTGCTTGATTTGTCCGTGTCTCCGAGCGAGCGAGCGATTGAGTGAGAGCTTCTTAATGTGTTATTCAGTCCGGACCTTGTGATACCGACACCGCCTCCGCTTCCCAAATGGACGACGCATCGTCTTGAGAAACAGAAAAGCGTTGGGAGTTGGTCGCAACTCTCGCACGCCTCGAGTCATTCGTCGCATCACGACAGCATGTCTTCAATCCGAGCTCGAAGAAGGAGCTCCGACCAGGACTCCATCTCAACGCTCTCGACAACGAACTCTGCCACTGTCAGGTAAGTTGCTTTGTTTGTAAATGCACTTGGGGTCGTCCTGTCAAGCTCAAAAGCTGTCCGCTGTGTCATCCGCTCGACCTGCTTCGCAAAAAGCATGGGCCGCTGTCTCCACCGTCCAATCAGATTAAGTATCCTTTGATTTCGGAGAGTTTTCGAAAACATTCCGACGAAATCACGACAATCCCGCAATCCCGTTCGGCAAGCGAAGAGTTTCGAGTCACATCAGGTCCTTCGTGAGGGTTTTCTGTTCCAAAAAGATCAGGAAAATCGATTCGAGATACC
Organism: Neoseiulus cucumeris; assembly: GCA_021527715.1. Lineage (NCBI taxonomy): Eukaryota > Metazoa > Arthropoda > Arachnida > Mesostigmata > Phytoseiidae > Neoseiulus > Neoseiulus cucumeris. Next base: position 199,254 of record JAJSRV010000138.1, on the reverse strand, counting down.
TCGACGCTGAATCGCCGAGAAAAAGTGCGAAAGTTCGGCTCTCGCGAGGAAAATTCTGAATTCGGAAGAAATTATGAATAATTTCCGACATCAGAATCGAACACGGACGCCCCAACTTCCGCAATATATGATGCGAGCGGGTCGCGAAAACTCGTGGGATTTACATAGAAAGCATCAGCGGTCGGATTTGCTTCGATTCGGACGTCCGATTGTACACAAAGATGAGAAAAAACGACAAACGTTGTCGTCGAGTTGAATCGCGCGCTGTCGGCAACGTCGTATGCCTAATGACATGGACGTCACGTGCGAAGTCGTCCCTTCAACACATTCCTCGCGTGCCTTGTTTGCATAATATTGTTTTTGTTCGAAAGGCTGGCGTCTTCCTGTTCGCCTGCTTCGGAGGTCTACTTACTGACAAGCAAACCGTTCGTCCCGATTCCTCCGTTATTTAAAGTTGAAAGTTATTCGAAATTAAGTTATGCGTCCTCTGTGGGAGCTGTATCCATGCGAGGATCCTCCTCCGAATTATCTGAAGTGCTTCCAGCCGCTGATCCCGAAAAATCAGAAGAAGCACTTCAAATACCGAATCCAAGCGGGCATCTCGGACAAAGCGACGAAAAGGTTTCTGGAATGAATTTCTCTCCATCTTTTAGCAGTTGATTGCTGACTCGTTCACCCCAGCGCTAGAACCCTTCGCAGTCTTAGGTTGAATGCTCGTCTGGTTCGTAGTTGGGTAGCAAGAGTCTACACTTGGGTGTGGGAAGATGTATCACTCCGCCATCAACGCTCTTGCAGCTGTTGACTCCGAGGCCAGGCCAAACTACTCGTGCAATCGATCAAAATGGTTCCTTCAAGCAGGATACGCTCCATTGAGGACTTGTTCGAAAGTTGTTCGAACTCGAGAGTCTTTTCCCTCTCCTCGGTTTTTAGCGCCAGGTGTTTTTCCGATACCTTCCAATCCAAACGTCGAAGAAGAGGACAGGATATTCCAAATGTCTCAGCGAGGGGAATACTCTGCTGACAGCTCTGAGGGCTGAAGTCGCGCCTCGGATGCGAACATTCACGTCTGAGTGATTCCGACTCGATTTTCTCAATTTCTGTTCCTCATCCACAGCGAAAAGTACGCAAACAGCAAGAAGATGGAAAGCCCGCCACCGCTCATGGCCGAGTTCAGCGAAGAACTCAAAACCCGCCTCTCACTGCAGAGAGGCCACGTGAGCCCAGTTGACAATGGAGATCCAACGAAAAAACGGAGACCACCGACCGTTTTCAACTATATTACTCCGGAGAGCAGTCCTCAAGAAGTGCGCGACTGGATGCTCGAGAAGGGATTCGAGCCGGTGTAAGCTGAGCACCTTGAATTTTGTTTTGGATAACTTTGTTTCTTGATTTTATTCTCTTAAATATTTATTCCTCTCTTTTCCAGCACGATGGAAGCGTGCAGACATCGAACCGGCGAGGAGATGTTCAGTTTGACGCGAGATTTCTTCGATGGATCTCACGTCCCCCAAGATGAGATTCGCAAACTCATGAGTCACCTCACAGTACAGAAGAATCTTTGTGGCGTGAGTGGAATCTCTCTGTTCTCATGAGAAATCGACAGGAATCACCGTCGTTTCATCTCTTGTTCTTTGCAGTACAAAGGTCACACCAACACTTTAGAGGAGCTCTTGAGGAAACGCAGGACTGTGGTGGATCAGAGTCTCTCTGATGACGCAACGAGTCCTGATTCCGCTGGAAAGAAACTCGCACCATTGCACGACATCGAAGACAAGATCCGATCCATGTGCACACCGACTCCACCCCCTAAGCCGCGTGTGTTCATCGCATGCTCGTCTAGAGACGACTCGCTTTCGCTCCAGTCGAAAGGTACGACACTGGTGTCCATGGATCACTGCGTCCTCCGAGACTCTTGTTTAAACACCGCCGATGAGTTTCCAAAGTTCTCGGTCCCTTCCAGATTCGGAAGACTTGGGGAGCGGACGTGGTTCGCCGACTTCCGTTAGCAGCTCATTCGCCTTCAGTTCTGGAACGATCAAAAGCGTGGTTGGCCAGAAAAGCACTCAACTCGAGTCTCCCGACAAGACCGAACCCAAGCAGTGCACCACCATCCGAGTGGAAGACGAAAGAGAAGAGACCAGAATGTAGAAAGATCATCGCCGTTTTATTTTCGACAAACTTCAACTCGACCAAACGGTCGCATCGAACAAACCTAAATCAAACACTGCGGCCAGTTCTACTTGAAACTTTAGTTGCTCTCGACATCGCTTCGTTCATCGAAGAAACAGGAAAACATTCGTTCATCCGTTCATTGTTTGCCATAACCCGAGACAGTGCTTGGCATCACACTTACACTTTTAACAAAGGAGGAAATATAGGGCGACAGAGACTAATAGACACGTTACCGATGCTTGTTGATGCTTTGAACACGAGCAACATTCCACCGATTTGGATCGACAACATCGGGAATTACCTGAAATGAGAAATTTTAACTCAGATGGCAGGAATAAACTTCTGGATATCCACTCCGGTTTGAAGTAAAGGAGAAATTCGATTCGCTGTTTTCAATAACGAACATCTTCCAAGGGAGGGGGGGGGGAAGAGTTTTCGAAATTCTTGGCTTTTTCTCGAGTTATCGCGAATTCCTCCGGAATAAATTTCACCGAATGAAGTGAACCCGGAGTCGGGACGCGCTGTTGAGTCATTGGGACGATGTTCAACAAAAGCCAGATGGGTCGTTGGGCAGGGGCCTCGTTTGGATACGAGAGATCAGAGCGCTGAGGATTCTCTTGCCACCTCCCCTTTGTTTCTCCACCCCGGCGCCCTTCATATATCCCTCCTTCTGCCTTGCTCCCAACCCGCACCGATAAGACCTCTTAGCCTCAGCAGCGGGCTCGCTGCGTGACGTCTCGTGTCAGAGAACGATCTCGGTTCTTCGGGGCACACTGCACTCTGAGCTTGAAGCGATAACTCGTTAGCCATCTATGGAGTTCTTTGATTTTCTAGATTTTTTCCTTTTCGGTGCGACAGATGAACCTTCCGAAAGTGGAGACGACGACGCAGAACGCTCCTGGTGGGTATTTCAGAAGGGTCACGGATGAATTGGAGGAGCAGCCGGGCGACTGGGAGAGCCATGAATGAAGTGGTCGAGGCTTCAAACAAAAAAAAACTGTGGCTGATTTGCTCGGGCCGGCAATCGACTTTGTTGAAGGCGAACGCTAACGTCTGTGTCGAATAGGGTAGAAGAAGCTCCAGCTTTTCCTGCGTTCTCTCCTCTCTCGTCCCAAACCGTTCTTGCCAGGGTTCCTGGGGCGCAAGCTATCTTGTCTCGGTTGAAACTCGCTCGATCAGCGTCGCCGTTGATTCCTCCGTCGGAAGACGGATAGAGCTTTTTTTGTTGCTTCGACATCACTGAAACCGCAGCAACAGCGCTGTTGTGTCAACATCGGCAACAAAAGTAACAACCAGGTTGACAGCATCTCGATCGAGGCCGGTGATCTCAGCCGTGAGATGAGATCGGCATCGAGGATGGACGATATCGACAATGAAACTTCTCGAGGACAAATCTACAAACGTGTGGATGTGGGACTAATGATCACCGGAAAACTGTGCGGAATAGCTTTCCAGTACGACAACTACGCCATTCGGTTCCACGACAATTTTTCGAATCGTGTCGAACTATCCATCGCTTAATCTTTCAATGTCAAAATATGTCGCTACAGCCGATTAGAGCGGGAGCCGTTTCTGGTCGGTGGTTGAGGCTGAAGCATTATAATTATAATAATATCGATTATTATTATGTACATATTATTATGTATTATGTATCTTCATCGGGCATCACACTGTCTACGTGCCTGGAAAATAATTATGGGAATTTCATCATCTCTACATGAGGGAACTCTCTCTGGAATGATGAAATCTCAGATTCCAATAATGCGCCCATCGGATGTGCTGCTCTCTAAACGATTCGTTGAATCTCGAATGAACAGAGAGGCACATCCACAACTATGTTCAATTTCGTTCAAATCGAAGAGGGAACCACTCAGGGTACAGACAGTGAACGAATTCACGACTATGGCCTTCACTTGAGGTTAGTTCCGTTCCGAGACATCGATCCTCAGAGTTGTCACTCCTGATCTCAATCGGTTTTGGAAATGGATAAGTTCGGAAAAACCGCCGAGAAGTTTGCTGCCGGAAATCCAAAGCCAACCGCCACGACGCCAGCCTTCTTGACGACCGGTCCACTGCTGATTGAAGATCACGAGAGTTTTTTCGGTTTAATGATCGAGCAGCTTGAAGCTCCGATGCCCGACGACGCCGCGGAAGCTATGGATATCAGTCAGGATTACGAACCCTACGAGAACCCCGGCGAGGACTCCACTACAGGTGGCTACGAAACTCCAAAAGACCTTATGGATGGGATTGATGACGATTCTTTCGATTCTTGGACTTTGGAACCGGAAACTGAAGAAATGCCTGAAGACACAAGTGACAGCAAAGTGACCGAGAGTCCCTCGCGCAGATAACGAAGAATCGAGTCTTCGAGTGCTATGATCTCGCATCCGGTATCGTTTCACCGTCCACGAAGGAAGACTCTCCCACGATGTGAACTGTGATACCGATAACTGAAACCAAACCTTGATGTGAACGTAATTTGGGAGCAGCAGCACAGCGGAGATCTTTTCCCTGGCCTTTTCATGTTTTGTCCCCGCTGTAGTGGACCTCTCGCATCGATTTTGCTTCTACATACTGTCTGTTGCTCATTTATGGGAGACCAAGCCACAAATCAGGGCAGAAACTAAAATAAATGGCGGAGACATCTGCATCACCTCGATTTCGGGACAACCATATTTCAGAGTTATTTTTTTATCCTCCTTTTATGAATCATCAGTTGCGACAATGGCAAGATTCTCTCCGCTGTTGTTTACATCCTTGCAAACAGGAATTCAATCCGAGGTCATAACAGGTGTTCAGATGTCTTGTGTCAAATGTATCAACGCTCGGATGTGAAGGTGCGCCGAGAACGAAGTCCTGTAGCGTGAATTCATGACTTACAATAAGCAAGGGCAGATTTGGCGGATCCGATGACTGGCGTTCTGTTTTCTGGACATTGCGGTCAGTTTCTGGAGATCTGGAACCAGAAGTTAGTCCTTATCGCAGCACAGCAAGACAGAGTCTTTCGACGTTTCTTTTTGTAATAGAGCTGATGACCAATTCGTCTAATATCTGGATACAAGGACGGCCCGAAACGATATCGATCCGAGAACGAAGAATGAAGACTCGCAATGGAGGTCGAGATCCTCTCCCAAGATACCCCGAAGAGATTCTGCTCCTCGTCGATGAGTACGACAAAAACGATTAGAGACCCGCTAGCAAGGTCTGCATTTGTGGGTAAATCTCTCTTCCATCAGGTTTGGACTGATAGAGAACTCATTCTCGACTTCAGTGAATCAGTTTCTTGAAATAGTTTTCCAATCAGGAATCAGAGGAAGAGCGAATGTAAAGAAATGTCGAAAACTGTCCTTTTCTACTGAAAGAGATCTCAAATTGAGATGCTGATAGAATGATGAGAATTGATAAAAATGTGCGGTTAGAGCATCGTTCTTGGATAACAGACCTCAGTACTGAGCCAGCAGCTCACAGTGATTGCTAGTTACAAACCCTTAACATACTTCGACATGAAGCGATTCAGTCTACCCAAGAGGTTCGTCGCCGGCCTTCCCGTACCAACCAGTGCGGCTTCATCGCCCGCGCAGGCAGACTCGGCCATGACTCAAGATCAGAAAAGTTTCTTCGATTTCATGATCGAATTGCTGGAAGCTCAGTCTCCGCAAGCCGATGTGGACCAGATTGTCAACAGTCAGGATCACGAAGCCAGCGAGGAGCCTTCCGGAAACTCTACTCCGGCTCCCAGCGGAGCCTCGAACGCTCAGGCAGAAGAAAAGTGAGAAAAAATCCCAATTTCAAGATGTGTTCTCATATATAATCGCGAAACGGCACAAGGCAGGCCAACGGGACGACTCGTTTGAAGTGTCGTACAAGATGAATGCTGGAAATAAATGAGAAATTCGAGTACTCTCGTTCTAGACGTAGTATTTTTCTATTCACGGTCGCTTTTCAAAACACTGTAACAGAGCTGCAATGGCGATCGTGGGAGTTTGCAATCGGGGAGTGAGTGGAGACTTGACTTCGCCCTGAAAGATTCACACAAGGATCGACAGACATTCCGCGTCGAGTTGCGTTAGTTCTCCCCACCCACTAGAGAGCGACGGTGTTTCAGGGGCCACTTCTGGAGAGGCTCGACCCTCCTCATCGAAACTCGTTTCTAGACTTGCGAAATCTTCTGATTGCTGTGATTCGTCTTATTGTTAAGATTGACGAGTGTGCGAAAACCCTTCCTGGAAGCTACTGACAGGTTTCCAGGAGCATGGCCCCTAACTAAGAAGAAGGGATCCGGACCTTTCTAACTTTTCCGCTATTCCAATCGTTCTCCGAAAGTCGAACCACGATCTTCTTGATCAAGCTCACCACTTCGGATCATAGAGCGTGAACGCATACGATTTTTCAAGGTTCCATTGTTCTTCTTCGCCTAAATTCAGTTTCAAACGGGAATGAACAGAACGAAACTCTTTCGAAAACAACTCATGGATCTGTGCTTGGGAGAGCCGATCAACGATAACAAGATAGTCTCGATGGGTTCCATCAAACGAATGTCGAACATGTTTCTCACCGACATAGGATAGGATTTAATTTTTAAAACATCAAGTCAGCTAGCATGATCTGGAGAATGAATGATGAATTCTACAAATATGAAAACGGCGAATTAGGATTTCCTTGTGAGGAAATTTGACGATCGGATCAAATCTAAAAAAGTCAGGCGGAGAACATTCGTCGAAATCCTCCGCAGAGGGTTGGCCGAATCAGAGCAGCCTCCTGAAAAAGGAGAAGAGAGGATCCTAGGTCTTTCCTGGAGGGAAATGAGCTACAAATTCGGAAAAACGTAGTTTTTAGCGCAGTCACTGGAAAAGTCTCGAGCTCTCAGCCGAGTGTTTTGGAAGATCAGGCATTATCTAAGCCAGAAAGAGACCACGGATCAGAACAACGGATTGTGTTCCTCGTGTCAGAACAGATCGCTGAATTTTCCCAAACGCCGAATCATCGGGCGATATTTTTCAGTGACAGTTTCTTTATTTCGATTTGGCGATGTTTATCGAGGTGTTTCCAGTTGAATGAAGGTTGCAGTATCGGTCTGGTCGTGTCGAGAACGTCTTGAGACTCGCATCTCATCTCAGATCAGCAGAACGCGACAAACCGAAGTTGCGTCGAGCACCACGATGATATTCCTCAAGTCTGAAGTCGTCTTGATCTTCATTCGTTCGGGCAGATCCGTCTCCTCGCGGGCATTGATGATCAACATGGCAATAGGTTTCCTCGGGAACAAAAGGTCAGTGAACAGCTTGAGTTTGATGTTCGGGTGTTTCTGCACAAATTGGTATCCGGACTGAGTGAGGAAGTCTTGAAGCGTTGGGAAGCGCAGGTGAGGCCAATGTTTGGTTGCGTCCCTGACCCGTTGGCTTTCATCGCTTGATCCCGTTATAGTTTCACTGAATCGATCAGACTTTCCCGCTGGAGCGGCGTCCGATTTGGCATCGGACACACCTCTCGCGACGAGTTCATTGAGATCTGCTTCGGACAATTCTCCTTCATTGGCTTTGGGTTCATCTTTCGGAGCTTCCGCTGCCATCGCGACGTCGTTGTCGACGACAACTGGCTGATATCAACTCACTATGCGATCGCATAGTGCAACAGCGACACGACCGAAGCTGTTCGTTTGTGATTGTGAATCATTGCTGACTATGGTACTAGTTTCCGTGGAGACGTTTTCGCTGAGTACTCGCGATGATTGACCGGCTGTCATTGAGCTCGACAAATGAGAGTTCAAAGGTATTGAACAGGTTTCTCGAAACTCACTCGTCTTGAGAAAGCGATGAATTACTTTCTCACGGACGAAAAGGGCACGCTCGCTGGCACGTTATGCGAAAAATGAGATGCAACTAGCGTGGATCCACAAACGAGGCGCTGATCCAAAAGGACCAGTCTCCATAAACGAGTTTGAAGTCTCGCTAATGTGAATATGCTCGCTAAACCAAGCCGAAACGGTTACAAACTCCCAAACTCACTGATAAGTTCGGGGCTAAGGGCTAGTCCGCAAAAATAATGGTCTGAAAGGGCGAAATCGAGCGTTCGCGAAGACCACGACGCCATCAACAAGTGCTGTGAATCAAATCTCAAATTGCCTTCAAAAATCTAACTTATCTCGACAACTTTTCTGTTCAAAAACAAACAAAACAACGCTCCAACCTTGGAATTGATATTGTTGCGATTTTTTATTTATTTTTTTCTCTCCAGCCCCCGGACCGTGAAAGCGTTTCCTGTTTGGGCGCGGTGCGGACTGAATTTGTGAACGAGAAAAAGCGAAAATTAATCGTTGACCTTGTCTTCAACGGTTAACTAGAGAAAATCCTGGTTGAAGTTCTACTGCGGTGATTTTATGGAAGTTTCCAGCGACGGACGCCGCTCTTTGAAGCGTAAGAGCAACCTTTGGTCAAGTTTACCGATTCAAGACCCCTTATCCGGTGAGAGAATTGCTCAACACGTCGCCATCAGACAGAACTTGAAAACTACGCGGATTGAGGTTCAAAGCGATCGTCTGGCTCTGATTGAACCTAAACAAACCACATAAGATTCCGCAACTTTTGAAACACTCAATTCTTTCACAAGCTCCGTCCGTTCGTTACGTGAATGAACTCAATCAAACAAACTCCAGAGCTACTCGATGCCCGGTGTTATTGTCGCCTCGGTGTCAATGAACGTTCAAACTGTTCCCATTTTTGACAGCTTAGGGCTGAGTCAGCCGCGATAGCTTCATCCACCAAACTATCTGCGACGTCATCAAGCAACGAGACAGACGTTTCTGAGTCGAGAATCAGCGTGGGTCTTCACCGCGCTGGATCCATGCTCGAGAAGAAGTTCGGGGGCATAAATACAAACAGCAACAACAGAACCAGGCGCTGCAGCGTCGGTGGCACAACGCGCGCGAGTAGCCTCACCGCGCTGGCGTCGTAGACCCGTTCTAAATCTAAAAATAGTGCGCGGGGCAAGAGGGATATGACAGTGGCGAGCTGTGCGCGTTGAAGCGCGGTCTAGGTATTGCCCTGTCTGGTCGTCCGCAGTACCTAGAAGCTGAGGTGCCGACTGTGAAGCTGGTTGGCACGGTCTTGTGAGCGTCGATTTGTGCGTCGGGTTGCTTTCAGAAAATCACTGCCAGAGAAAAACATCTGGAGCACTCAGGAGATGGCTATTGTGATGACGGCCGAAGATTCTATCGGCGCACCGAAAGGAGTTGTTCGTGTTGTGCACAGTTGTGAGGATGCCATGGTTAACCAAAGACTTGGTGAGTGCGAGTTCCAAGTGCCGCCGCACAGTTCTTCCGGAATTTATCGAGTTTTGCACGAATAGAGAAATCGCCCTCGAAGAAATCTGAAACTCGTTCAGACACAAGTTATCGCTGCATACGAGATGAGATGCGAACGATCAGCAAAGCTCGGGAAACAATCCAAAGACTTGACTGCAGCAATCTCAGAACTGAGAGTGTCTCAGTCGTGATTTTCTCTGAGATGTCACGGAGTCATTTCGAAAACGTTCTCTCCGACGGAAGAATGATGATTCGATGATTATTCCACAAAGGAGAAATTGCGCCATACGCGTTCCTTTTCTCGCTGAACTTTGGGGCTCGGAAATTCATTTTCATCCTTTCAATTTTCATTGAAGAGCCGTGCAGGCTTCAGAGCTCTTTCGTAACATTCCTCAATTTTGCTGCATTCGTTTGAACTAACGAATACAAATAATTTTTTCCCAAAGCGAAACTTTCGACCGTTTCGCTTTGAAGTTACTTTTCCTTCGCGGAGTGTCAGCAAATAATGCGGGTGTGTGACATACCGTGGCGAATATCGACAACAGAGCAAACATTTCCCTTCAGATTGAGCTCGACAAATCCAGTCGACGACACGGCCGAAAGTTGCCGCAATACAGGCTTGTCTTTCCCGTATCCGATCAGCTGGTCGGATGTGAGTCTTCCTCCAACCGAGCGGTCCAAACAGTCAATTCCCTGCGATGCGTAGTGGATTTGGTTATGAATGAATCGAACCTTCGAGTCGGGGGAAAAGTTCATCAGAAGTATGTGACCTATTATCGATAACTGGTCGAGGATGATCGTTGCGATGGGCAACCAGAGTCTCGCGGCCGGTTGCCACGGCGGGTTCAAGTTCCAAGCTTGCCAAAGGTTCGGGGTTTCGTCTTCCCGGATGGTAGTTCAGCATGAAAACGCGTTTATTTCTCTAGAAAACGCTGTCTCCTTCAGGAAACCCTTTCAGTTTCGTCATTTGAGGCCCACCTCATAGCGAAACGTCGACGAAAAGTCCACGAGCGCAACGATCTGAACGTGGAATTCAACTTGTTAGTCCAAAGATACATTCGACAAGGCTGTGCAAGCGACGTGCTTGCAATTAAAGTCGGACCAGAGTCAAATCCGAAGAACTTGAACTTGCTTCTGCGCCATGCCAGTTTCAGAATCGGGGCCAAGGTAGCTTGCCACCGCTTGGTGAGCGCCGGCGATGGTAAGACGCTACCGCTGTCTTTCGTTACGTAACGATCGCATTTCTCAGGCCCGTTTGACCACTGTTTCGTTAGCGGCGGCAGCACCAGCGCCGCAGATTTCTCGACAAACGAGCTTCAATCCGTTTGCAGCGACGTCACGTCTTCGAAAATTTGGGGTAAAAGTCTCGTTTTTCGTCGTTCGTCGAATCGGAGCACTTCTTAGAAAACGTTGCGGAGAATAAAAATCACTCACAATCTGACCGCTGGCAATTGGTGGCTTTATTTCCGAAGTAGTTCTTTGTGATTTGGACGCTCCGCGGTCTTGAAATGAGTTTTTGGTCGCTGGAATCCGCGTCCCGAGTCGTACAATGGTATTTCCATCTCCTTGCCGTAGAGACCGCTGGGTATCACCGGAAGTTAAGAGAAAATTCGTCTCTTGGGAGACTTTTCACCAGAAGTCTTGAGAATGGATCGAAACGGACGGCGATCTGGCGAGAGAAGTCGATTCGCTTTCTATCGATCGCAAAAACAAATGGCGGGTCCGACTATCGTTCCAATTTTCGCCTTTAACTGCGGAGTTTCTACCCCATGAAATGTCTACGCTAAATATAACGCGAAGTTGCTGCGTTCAGTGCAGCAGCGGCTGCTACGTTATCTTGATGGAAAGCGAACAAGGTTGTTTCATTCAAGATAACTGTTCCCGACAGGGGTGCAACACACACTTCGGGATGACATACCCGGGCTACTATTGTTTACAACACTTTTTTTCGCTTTTGTTCTCCCGCTATTTTATCCGATGCTTTTTCAAGGTCATGCCTCCTTACTCCTCCGCGTTAATGCGCCGATCTGTAAGTGAAACGCTCGGAGGTAATTCACACATTTGATGGAACCGTGGCTCTTCGCGCAAAAACCAGACTCTCCGGCCACAAAAACTCAGAGCGGAACGATTGCGATTGTTAGAAGGCGTGTATAATCGGGAATTTTCGATTGTTTTCAGATCTATCAGCGTGCTTCCTAGCATCATTCCCCGACGCCATTTTCATGTTGATGCGAAACACTCAACTGGAGAGTTTGGATCTGTCTCAGAACGTTATCAGAAAGATTCCTTCAAAGGTTCCCAGGAAGTTCACTGGGATCACATCGCTCAATCTCGCATCAAACAGGTGAATAAAGAGGAGAGTGAGGAATAGAAAACCGGTTCCAGATTCGCAGTACGGAAACGATGTCTTGTTCCGGATGCTCATCGTCAGCGAATCCCTCGACGAAATGCAGGAAGACGAGGTTCAACTTCGATAGTATCGAAGAATGAACTTGTCACATCTCTGTTCCGTAGATAGAGATTGGCTCATTTCTTAGGATCGTTCCAGATTATTCAACCTCCCAGATGAGATTTCGGAGCTCGAAAACTTGACGCACCTGGATCTCAGTGGCAATGATTTCACATCAGTCCCATGGTGTCTCTATCGAATGCCTCAATTACGCTTCTTGAATCTTAGCAACAATCACATTGTTGGTAAGCACGAATCATCTGCACCTCGCGAAACGAACATGGGACGGAAGAGAGAGAAGACATAGAATCGAAACTCCGAGCCCTGAAACTCTCGTGGTAATGCACATATCAAGTTGATCGATTCTCGTTTTCCAGATGTGGACATCGCGGGACTGAAACGGTTAGATTGCGAAATCCACCTCGAAAACAACCCCTTGACCAGTGCGTGTTGTGCTCAGTTAGCCGAGGAAACCCTGCCAAGAGTGAGCTACATTCCCCTGAAGCAAGAGTAATGATCGCGAAGCAACGATTCATCCGAGATGCTCCGACTCACATAAATCTTCGCTAACCGAGCTTCTCGCTGCGTCCACAGTTCTTCAGCTACTCGTCGCTTGTAAACATTTGAAAAACCATCATCTAGAGCTGTACATAATTTTATTGTTAACCACTTTGTTAGAAGCACGATCCGTGTTCACGCGTCATTTTGCAGTGCAATAAGATTCGTTGTCGCCAAGAACGGCAAAATGTGCCCGATATTCGATATACTCTAAGGTATGTGTAAATAAACCTCTTATTCTACAGTCTATGATTTCCATATTATGTGCTTATTTATCCCCGACCCTCACCCGCTTCATGGATCAATGCATTGATCATTACAAACATGAAATTGGAAAACAATACCGGAAGTGAAACATAGAATCGGGAAAACGTGTGACGCCCTCTTGAAGTGGACTGAACATTCATCACAGCGAGAAGTGGAATCGACAGCTCATTCCAATCAAATTTCATGGCGTCGACACAACTGCTCCGATGCCAGATGCATCGACACTTTGTATTTGGAGTTTTTTGAGGGAACCCCAAAAAGTCTCCCTCGTCTCAAACCGTCTCACGAGTTCCAGACGATGAAGTTCCTCGATGCGCCCGGTCTCCTTCTCAAAACTCAGCCAGATCCTCTCTCAGAGTATCATCCTCTTCTGGTCCTAAGTTGTGGAATATATCGGGCTCTACTGTTTTGCCTCGTTTCGGTCGCTTCCCCTCGAGATCCATGAGTTCGTCTCCGTAGATCCACCGATGGAGGTCGCAGTTTTTGAACCAAGGATGATCGAGAACGGCCTCCGCACCGGGTTCTTGCGAGCCGAGTCGTCGGGAAGGTGTTTTCCGGAGAAGTTTTCTCAAGATATCTTTCCCATCGTCACTGAGGCCAGAATCAGAAAGGCCTTGAAGGGGCTCTCCAACGATACTTCTGGAAAGAACTTTCTCAGTGTCGTGAAAAGTTCCCCCGAAAGGGAAGCCTTCGAGCATCAATTGGTACAGAGTGATCCCGAGAGCCCACCAATCCACCGCTTCGGAGTAGATTTGCTTCTTGAACATCTCTGGTGCCATGTATGCCGTGGTCCCTGACGCAGAGTTCAAACTCCCATCATCAAGTCTGGCGAGTCCGAAGTCGGCGAGTTTCAGACGACCACCTTCAAAAATCAAAATATTCTCGGGCTTCAAATCGCGGAGCACAACGCCGCATGCATGAACGTACTGAAGACCCAGAACAATCTGAAAAGCGTATTTGATGGTTTTGTTTTCCGGAACTTTTCGTTTTCGAGTCTCGCTCAGAAGATCACCGTATGGTGCGAAGTCCATCATAGTGTAGACACGGAGGGCGTCTTTAAACTTGAAGTGGATTTTCACCACGAAAGGATTGTTCATCGCGTATAGGAATTTCTTCTCCCAAATTGTTCCTCGAAAAACTTGTTTCTCGCGGATATCGGACTTTGTCAGGGTTTTGACAGCGTACAGTGTACCGTTTCGTCGAGCCTTATAAACTTCTGCGAATCCGCCCTTCTTGAGTCGGGCCAACATTTTGAAATTTGATATATCTTCGGAAGGACACGCGTTTCTCTCGATTTCCGCCATGAAGAGCTCTTCAGCTCGATCGAGCTCATCTTCATAACGAGCGAGGTCCGCCTCCCGAGTCGCGTCATCGGGAGTGAGGTAGGACATCGTTATTCTCCGCAAAGCGAGCCATGGGCTAGGTAATCGGCACGGCGCGGCGTCGCTGATTTGATCAATAGAGCCATGATTTCGATCTATAATCTTCACGTGCAGACGATGTCTCGGTTTTCGGTAACAGGACGACGAATAAGTTGGAGACATTTCAGTATCCGAGAGAGAAGAAATTCCAGAACCGATTCAGATTGCTCCAATCTGTCCGATGACGACCAGCCGGCGAATGGATCTGGAAGTGGAACGAAAACCTTTCATGATCCGGAAAAGAAGAGACCTCAACTTGCGGCGAAGAAAAGTTGAAATTCGAGAATCTAGATCATGAATCTCTCCTGGCGCAGAAGATCAACATATCAACACGGATGGATGTGCCTGTTCGTCGTTGCGGAGTTTGCCCGAAGCGTCATGATCGGTCGCTGCTCGGTTGCTGACGTCAGAGAACATCGACAGTTGCGTCTTTTGCTCGACATTGATAATATGTGTAGAACATCCGGTATATGTAATTCAATGACTAAGCACAGCTCCGGAAGCAAGCGGTGAGGCTGACTCGATCAAAGGTTTTTTCGGCGCAGAGAAAAAAACACCGGGCGTGGAGTTCTTGAGTCGGTTTGGACACCAGCAATGGTTTCTGTATTGATCTAAATATTATCGGAACTTCAGTTCGTTGTACATTTGATGATCGGATCTCCGTGTTCTCCGATTTTGGATTATCAACAATGGAGTTCACAAAACAAGACTTTTCTGGGCTCATTTCTCCGGTATCGATACAGAAATCTGTCGGCCAGAGCAGCTGAGGGATGTCGCAGTAAACAATGTTTCTCATGAACAAAATTTTCAGTAATGTTGCGTCTCATTTCGAAGCTCACCTACGACCATCTGGGGATGAACGCGTTCGTCCGGCATGACTAACCGTGATTTCGCGGAATGTGTTTGTTTGCTCCTGACGAGACTCGACTATTTTGTCTCCCTAGCGACGGCGCCGGCGTTCCAGAAGCGACATATTCTTCACGGGCTACGCTCTGGGGTCCCGAGAGACTGAGTGAGAATTTCCAGTCCATTCGCCTTTTCGCGGGCTTTCCTGTATGCAGAGTTCATCGATTGGAATTGAGAAATCGAATGCGTCTTCGGGACAAACGAACCAGAATAATGATGGACTTATCGCACCATCCGATTCACCCACATCAGTTTAAAAAAGAAGGAGAACTAACTTCAACGAAAACCCCACGAGTGGATTGTGAACTTAACGGTGGTTATTCGAACAGTTTCCTGTCTGATCTGGTATACTGATGGCTTGGGATCTTTGATACTCCTTCTGTGCTCATGAAAATCATTGCAATAGCGCCCATTTTGCTGTTGTACTTGTTAAGACTATAAATCCTAATCGAGGCTGTTGCTCTTTAGTGCAATTCATCGCCGCGGATCTCAAGTTTTGATTGCTGCTTATTCTGAGAGCGTGGTTTCGCAGATTGCGTTATTTTGCAAGGTTTCAAATTATATCGATTTCCACATCAGCGAATCAAGAAGTTATTTGTGGAAATTTCGTCGATGGAACTGAATGCAGGCAGAAAACAATTGCCGTGGTTTCTCAAGTTCTCACACAGTTTCTCAAAATATGGAAAGACACTCAGAGAAGGTCTGTGCAAAGATTCCAAACTCTTGGCAAAATCTGCTGCATGAGACGTTGAACGACACTTCCTGTATGTAGACGTCATGAATGTCGAGCGGGAATGCGAACCACTGCCGACAGTCACTCGCAATTTCGATGGTCGTTCTCGTCAGAGGCGCAGACGGCGAAATGAGGTCGTCGGAGTTTGTTTTCCGCAATCGAAATCGAGTCGCGATCGTTGCCGACAAACATTCTCCATCCAAATCCTAATTTCCGTCAAAAAAGTTACAATGATAATGAGATCCTTGTGTTTGAACCTTCTCCACCGCTAGTTCGAAATATGTATAATGAGCAACATGACGCAGTCCATGACGTGAAGGATGCATTTTGGCTTCCGTCACCACAAGCTCTTATTATGCGCTCGTTATTTCAATTTTTCTCCGTCCCCCTTATAAAATAGCGGACGGACGACATCGATCACAACTCGAATCAACCTGAGGTACCAACCGCCATGAAGCATCTCACTCCCTGCGTTTTCGTTCTTTTCATAGTTGTGACTTTGGTGTCAGCTCAGCAAAACTCGCAGAATGGCTCTGGAGGGACCTCGATGACTGATATTTTGCAAGGTGAGTTTTCTATGAACATGTACTTGTTACTTGTTAATGTCAACGAAATAAGACAGGACAGAATTGGCAAAAACGACATCATTTGTACGCAGGCTTGCTCGATAGAATCAGCTCTATGAACTTATCAGAATTGGGCAAGTTGAGTTTGACGTTAACATTGATATCTCGAGACATTAACACATTTGGAGACGACCGAATGAGCCAAACTGATTGCTCCTTAACTTTCTCAGTGAATCAAATCATCTCGCTAGTGACGCGATCGCTGAACTCCATCCTCTCGTAACGACTGCGATGGAAACTGCTCTTGTCTCTTGATTATCTTCAATAAACGTTCCAAGCATTCGTCGGACTTTTGATAACTCCCACCCGCATAGCATTACGGGTGGGAGTTTTTTGATTTTATATTCTAGTCTTGAACTTGATTTCTCGCGTCGTCTCGAAAACTTCTTATTTTCTTATTTTTTGACGAAGATTTCTCTTGAGTAAAATAACGAGTTCAGAAGTGTTTTTTGGCGCAAACGGAACTCAGCTGCCTCATTACCTCTAGAAAACCTCTGAATTCTTCAGCGGAGAGAAATGTATCCCTTCCATGATCCAAAAATAAAGGTTATCTCAAATCTCGCAATATCTTCCAGAGCTATCTTCTCGTTTCCTTCCCTCCCGCTCGAGCCAGCAGGCGCGGGAGCTGGGGAATCAAACTATACATTTTGGAAGAAGCGATTATCGATTAATGACATCACTCTCAATCAGACGATTCTTATGCCCTTCGCTCCTCGCATCCAAACTCCGCAAATTCTGCTCCTTGAGTCACCGATCAACTGCTTAGTATGCTTATTCTGGGAACATCAGGGGACAACGACACAATACCTTTACGACTAATTGATTGGTGTACAGAATCGACAAGGACGCTGAAACGCCACCGACAAGCATACAAGCGAAATCATCCTGACCAGCGCTTCAATTGTCATTCTTAAGTTGTGAGACAGAAGCTCCAATGACCAGTTTAGCATGAGAACAACGTCACTAATGTGTGTTGGTTCGATTCAGATTTCTGAACAGAGACGACCGACATCCAGACTCGACGAATCTCACAGTATTGTGATTCAACAAGCGACAAACCCTCAAATTCTTCAGATCCGAATTGTCGGAGCTCGAAAACCTGGTCTTTTTTTTTGAGGAATCTCGGTGGAATTCAACGCCTTGACGTCGGATTGGTCGGAACCGCCCTCGGATAATGATTTTTCACGATTCAGTAACTCTCGAAAAGTTTGGGAAATCATTGTTCTTGGGTTTCCCGGTTCGAATTCTAGTTGAGCACCCGCCGATGTTCTGCTCGGAAGCGCTATCGCCCATGGTGAAAACCGTTGAAACAAAGCAAGAATTTATTTTCTTGAGATAACTATTTACATCCAACGCATTGGTCTCACAAGTTTCGATGGCGAAGCATTGTTTCAAAGTGCTCTGATGGATTTGGTTTTGCTTCATATGATCATGATCCTCCGATCCCTCGCGGAAAGTCTCGATAACATCGACAATATTGGATTCAGTCCACCGAAATCCCCTTCACCGTAACCAGCTCCATGGCCGTAACCAAAATCGTGACCGAAGCCACCATCATGACCGTATCCACCGCCGTAAGGTCGGCCAGCAATCGGCGGTACCGGTGCACCGTACGGTACATAGCTGTTGAAGGGGAACCTCCTTCCGTAGGGTGCTCCATACCACGCATGCCCGTCGTACCCGTGGGGAGCGTAGCCCCCGGTGTATCCACCGTATATACTATTCGGATGTCCGTATGCGAGAGGATCGCCGTGGGCGTACGCCTCCCCGTAAGGGAAGTGTCCATATGCTAGGGGGTCAGCGTAAACTGTAGGATCCTCGCTGGTAGAAACGTCATGGTGGGCACCTGCGGGTTTCTCGTCTACATAAGCCGTATCGTGTTCGTAGCGGAAATGATTATTGTGAGCCAAGAAATCATCTTGAGCATACTGTTTCGCATAGTCCAAGTGATCGACGGCGAAACCTCTGGCGTGACTGATGGGTGGCAAATACTGCAGAGCGAGCTTCATCAAGTGAGAAGTACCTTTGCCATTGTTTGTGCTCGCCTTCGTGTTCGGTGTCGAGGATTTGTTTGAGGACGCTTCCGCATTGCAGAGCGTGAAAACGCCGAAGAGGACCTGCGGAAGTTGGGATAGACGTCGTTTGGAAGTTGATTGAGATGATGCTTTTGGATTTGACACATCATTCGATTGAGGACAGTACATGGATCATCGGTCTGGGAATAACTCACGACTAAGTACATGTTGACGGATTTCGCCGTCAGTCGGAACTCTTGTTGTGTTACCGATTGTCGACAGTGAGAATACTCATGAGTTGCTCACTATAGGTAGACTCCCGTATCGACCAGTTGATCTAGTCGTTCGGGGTCGTTGAGTACGGTAGGTGACTGATGTGAATTGCTTCCTGGAAAGAAAATACGAAACGATTCCGTTACACGAAATCTCAGATAAGTCTGAACTGAACGTCAGGCTGAAACTTTGTTTCTCGGACGTGTCTTCAAGCATTCACCGGCAGACCCAGCGGTACGCCGAAGAGACTATTCAAAAAGCTGAACGCTTGGCTTCTTGAAATTCTGGATCCTCGCTTGCAAAAGAAGAAAAAATTCTCGAAAAGCTGAAAGCTCTCAAACCGTTCTTCCTTGAATCGACGCAGCAAAATTTCGCAAAGTTGGAAACCGAGATCATCATCATGCAGATACTAGTGCGGAGCCTTCATACATCGTTGGCTAGAGGGAACGGATGATTTCATCTCACGTTCTGAGTGTTCAAGGAAACAAAGATGACCTCATAATGATCTGTGAGAATACGTACGAGCATGGGATCAAGCATTCGGGGAAGCACGGATTTCACGGGGTTTTCAAGTTCACCAAAGCTTCTCGAGTCTCTCGATTCCCGGATCTTATCCACTTTGAATTTTTCATCAAAAAAAATTCCGAACTAACCTAGATCGAGCCTTCCAGTCTACGACATCTTCTGAGGAAGGGAACAAAGCGTCTGAATGTATCAAACGTGACCATATCGAGGCATTGATTCTGTTGTGTGATTTCTCGACTCTCTAAAACGCCATCGAAAACTCCAAAAAGGAGATCGTGTTTCATCTCTATTGGCATTGAGACTCTTCCGGTCGAGAAGTCGCAAACGTGAGTGGCGATCGCTGTCGACAAAAGAACTTTCCAGAGTGTCATATGGGTTTTGGTTTAACTTTTGAGTGATATATCTGTACATCGATCTTGTTTCATCCTTCCAGAATCTCCGGTGAGAGATGACTGCAGCCATGATGATCAAAGGATATATATAGAGAACCCTCCGTAATCATATTCCGATTACGTTCGGATCGAGCTCATTCAACCATCGAGGATAGCGACAATCCCTGCTTGGCTTCAAAATAGGGATTCGTCGACGCCGGAGATCTTTTTCGCTCGATGACAAGAAGCTTCAAAAGTCATGGAGGTCAGTCTTTCGAGCCGACGGACGGAGACGCTCGAAGTCGAAACAGTGGGGTTTTGAGCGAGCCTCGTCGCCTTTATTGAAACCATTATATCGAAAGCGTAGTCAAAGACGCGAATCGGAATCGAGTTCCATTCCAGACGACCTGACGGAAGTGTCAACCCACCTGTGACCGTGAGATTAATTGCAAAGCGTGCGTTATCCATCTGTTCTGCCTAAGACGGCGTGGTGGAATCCGACGACTAGAGTTTGGGTTTTTCAAACATGAACGACGCTGAGGCGAGAGAGACGAATTTCGGCGTTGGAGTCGTTTGTCGACTTTCCAGTGGCACGAACCATCATGACATGAATCGAACGCAAAGGATGAAGAACCTTCTCCGAGTTGGAAAGCCATGCATTGTGCTTTTCACCGTCCCGTCTTTTTAAAAAGGTCCCGACTTTCGAATCCGAACGAATCAGTTTATTCATGAATGAATTCGACGTTCTTCCCCCTTGAGACTTTCAACCTATGACTACACCACCCCCGAGGTCATCGCCGTACATGACATCGCTATCCATATCCAGATCGGAGTAGCCATCGGAATAGACGCCACTGTTTACGATGGAACCGGTACCGATGCCGGTGCCGATACCGGTACCGATGTAGGGACGTCGACGAGTTCGGTAGATGCCTGTTGTACCGAGTCCTCCGAGTCCTAGCCCTCCTCCAAAAAGAGGAGTCATCAACGGTCGAACCCGTCCAACTCCCACGCCGGTTGTTAGAATCGCCGATGCTACAGAGACGATCGTCGAAACGAGGAGGAATAATGCCATCTGGGATGAAAAAAAAATGAAACTCCCGTTAGTGTGAAGCTGCCGCGCAACCGGATCGGATGATTCGTTTCTCTTCTTCAGCGGAAATACTTTTAGATAACTGTGTGGTGATGAGGTCGGGGAAAGGATTTCCATAAAAGAATCCATCGGCTCCAAATACATTCGACGATCGAAAACACTGTTGAACTCGGGGGCTCGATCCGCCAGTGGAAAACAGAACTGAAGGACCCAAAACCAAAACGTCGCGAATCCAATTACTTCCACTTTTCAAGGAAACCGCGAAAAGCTGTGGAAGGAAATCTACCCGATGTTCGGCCCATAGTTTGAGCGTGCGAAGAGCTCTCAATTTCAGAAAAAAACATTTCTACTTTTCTGTTCTGTGCTCTCCAACTGTGATCCGTAGTCTCGGCTTAATCCTCAAGAGAATCGAGCAACTCATTAGGATCACAGTTGAATCCGGCTACAATTAGGCGCCTCCGAAATGTGGCATCCGGGTATTCACAAAGGACTTACTTTCGATTTCATTGTTTCGCTTGTGAGCTGAGCGTAAGGCGATCGAGTACTCTCAGGTATTTCCCCGCTCAAACTGGAAATGAGAATAAACTCACGATTCGTTAAGGGTAAGAACGCGTAGCCAAACCTTCCCTCCCTGCTCGCTGAGATTAGACCCAATCAGGAGAGCATTAAATTTCAAGGACGAAAACGCATTTTTTTTTCTGCTTATATCTCTCAAAATGTTTTCGTTCTGCATTCATTCCAACATCTCAATACACACAGGCAAACATCGGATAATTGTCAACAATGTTTTCGGTGACATTTTCTGGACGCTGTCATGGGGAGTGGCTAACGGAATCCGAATATTTTCGTCACCGTCGTCCACTTGCCGACAGCTGACATCGCGTCTCTTATGATGCCGCCTCTTTAAGCGCAGCTAGTTTTCTGTTATTCGCTCTATTATTAATGGGCTCACGTTTCTCGGCGATGATTTGAATCGATTGCACAAGCACCGGCACAACTCATTTCCAGAGGAACGGCTTTCACTTGTGTCCTAGGTCGGACATTCAGCAATCTGAAATCCCGAGGAGGGGAGGGGGGGGGGGGGAAGAGGACGCGAGTTCCAAAACCCCCGTGCTTGACTGAGCGAATTTACTGACTCTCGACTCATATTGGCGGGAAACTCAGCTCGAATAACGAATAGGAATCGATTCGAAAACGGGGAAGGGGGATGAGGATCGGGTTCGGAAGACAAGGGGTTGTATCTCCTTCGTTCGCGGTGTCACCGAATCCTGCGATTATGAAGCCTGCAGAATTCTTTCGACAAATTAGTACTGATAGAAACCTTATGGTTCTGAAAATGCTCCTGACAGTAATCCGATTAATGAATTGTTTGATCCTAATCTACTTATCCGTTACGGGAATGCGGAATTGTTCTCGATTCAGCTCCGGTAGTGATTCCTATTGTCCTCGATTTGTTGGAAACGCAACCATGTGGCATGCGGGCAGATTCCAACGAGAATTCAGGACAGCCATATGGAAACCTAACATGGAAGATTCGGCGCTGTCATAGGGTAGAACGAGAGTCGAGATTTGCTCTCGGTAGCTGATTTCCAGGGCGAGTTTCTCGACTAATTCGCTGCGTTCAGGAGAGAATCATTCACATTCGATATCAACCATAAAATGTCGCATCTGTGAAAAGAATCGAATATTCATTTCGACCGATGGTTTTCAATCGATGTTGTTTGAAAGCTGTCAGACTCAACCAAGATTCTCTCCATGGTTCTTTTTGTGTCGTCGGTCCGCTGCAATGGACTCACCAAGCCTGAGGATAGAACGATCGTGAAATCGAAGCTCTTGGACGAGTGATCGCTGAAACGCTGGGCGTTATTTGTTGGCGAATCAGAATCTATCTCAGATAACGCCCGGTCGGGGAACGACCAAATTAAACCTGGCCGAAAACGATGAAGAAAAGATTGGACGAATCTCTACCGAGTTTTCCGGTGTCGCTGTGACGTGTGCAGGATTTTCTGAGGTGGTTTGCGGCCTTGGCTTCTTCTGAAGTTGGCAAGCGACTCTTCCGACCCACAGTGTTCGTTTCAGACACATTTGGAAAGGGTTGTTTGTGTAAGCAAACGGTGTATGCTATATAAACTCGGGAATGAGCCGGTACTCGGCATCCAGGTCTTCAACCACTCAACATGAAATCCATCGTGAGTAGAAACTTTTTTCTAAACTTCGATAGAGCTCCTCCGATGTTTCCACCTGATCCCGGAACTCGCTGACAGTGGATTTATAGAGAGATTCTCTGCTGCAGCTCGCTCTCGTCGCCCTTGTGGCTGTCATCGCTGTCGCCTCGGCACAATACTTGGGTGCCCCCGCCTACGGCGCGTACGGAGCTTACGGAGCGTACTCTCCATCTCTCTACGGCGGTTACGGACTCCGCAGCCACTCTTATGGCTACGCTCCCGCCTACGGCTACCGCGGATACGGTCACGGTCTCTACGGTCATGGGCTCAGAGTCTACTAAGAACAAGGAGTTGATGATTTTCTGTTAATAAATCTATTGTTACGTTGTTTTGCAATTCTCCGAGACACTGTTGTCAATTCGAAATGCCTCTGTTTTGCACGAAGGCTGACAGAGACACAAATGTTTTCATACTTCAAGCTTTCCACCTTTCTCGTCATGATCATCCAGGGGCAGGCTAAGAGTTCTTCGCTCTATAAAGAGGTCAAACCCGAGGTTCGAACCCTACAGCTCCTTCAAGATCATCGGTTCACCCTTGCAGAGACTGGATGGTCGACATTCGAAGCTAGAAAACCCAGAGAAAGATCCGATATTTTACTGGGATCAATTCCATGGGCCCAGAGAGATGGCCGAGAGCCATCCTGTCGAGCATGGCGATCACGAAGACCTACACGGAGGCGAATGAACGCCTTAAATCCCTGAGAACCAAATACAAATGCGATGGAACACATTGGAAGGACAAGCACTTCAGAACTGATTCGACAAAGTAGTAAAAGATACAATCCAGGCTGTGCAGGACGAGATATAGAGAAAAGGGATGACCCAAAACCAAGTCTCGATCTGCACGCTGATGGAATGCATCCACATCACTTTGAAGAAGAGGAACTCCCGAGAAAACTAGGGCTCCAGGAAAATCCATATATCGGTGAGCTGAGAAGAACGAAGGAACTACTAGAACGATGGGAAGAGGAGATGCGACTCATCTGCTGAGCAATCGCCCCAGATACGAATGGGATATAACTTCTGTGATATAGTATCAAAAAATATGGATCAATAAAATCATAACCATAAGCATAAGTCTTTGGAACTGTAGGGTCTGCTACAGGAACATCTTGTTACAGCGAATATCGTTAGAGAGAATTTTCGATTGAACGAACTGAAAATAAATTTTGGTCTGGCCGGCCTTCCATAGGGTACAATATTGAAAGACCCTCGTTACAACGAAATCTTGTCACAGCGATCACAATTTCCGATCCCCAATATGTTCGTTGTAGCGAGATTTTATTGTACTTCTTGACTCCATGCATTGTAGGAAGCTGGACCTACACAGCAATCATCAGCGTGAGATTGAGGATGATGTTCTCGTTTATTCACATCGTTCGATTTCAGAGGACACTGTCTGTTCTGACATGCTACATATGACATATTAATTATATTTATCACATGCTTTATACGTTTACTGCGTCACGACGAAGATCCATCAGGCTCAGCGATTGATGGATTCCATCGCGCATAGCTCGAATATGTTTTTCACGATTCACCGGAAATCTCTCAGCTAATCTGTACAACAAACTCGTACGAATGGAGTTTTGTGTTGGATATCGAGGAACGTTCCGGAAAGTTGAGGTTCGCTCCAGAGCTCGCTTCTGAAGGAAATGGTGGAGATTTTTGAACCCACCCTGTAAGCATTGCGCTGAGAGAGCACAAAACTCCTAGCATTTTTTCCCATGTGGTCCATCAGAGTACCATGTCACAGTGGCTGCGTTTATGTGCATTCAGGTTACACTTCTCAGCAACATTCGTCACGGCGATGTGTTTTTTTTCCCGCAATGGGTGAGCATGTGACGACTCAGAGTGCCACACTGTGCGAAACTTGCGGAACACACGGTACAAGAGTACGGTTTCTCACCGGTATGAGTTCGCTTGTGTACCTGGAGGTTCGACAAGCAAGCGAAACGTTTCGTGCATTCATTACAAGCATGTGGTTTTTGCTCTTTATGTTTGAGCATGTGATTAGTCCGACTGAAACTGTTCGCGAAAGTTGCGGAACACTCAGTACAAGCGTACGGTTTCTCACCGGTGTGGCTTCGCTTGTGTGTCCGGAGATCCGAAGGGAAGGCGAAACGTTTGTCGCATTCATCACACGCATGCGGTTTTTGCCCGCCATGTGTGTACCTGTGACGGATCAGAGAGTCGTTCCGTGCGAAGGTTTCGGTGCACTCTGTACAAGCGTATAATTTCTCATCGCTGTGACTTCTCTTGTGTGTCTTGATATCGGAGTGGGTGCGTTGATGCCGATCGAGTGTTTGCTTGCCGGCGAATTTTTTGTCGCACTTATCACAAGCGAACTGTTTTTCTCCGGTATGGATACGCATGTGCCTTTTCAGGGTACCAGATTCCGTGAATCCTGTGGAGCACTCGAGGCAAATATACGGTTTCTCACCGGTGTGAATTCGCTTATGCTTTGCGAGATCACTGTGGCTAAGAAAGCGCTTGTCGCATTCATCGCAAGCGTGAGGTCTCTCTCCAGTATGGGTCCGGCTATGGACTTCGAGACCATATAATCGGGTGAAGGTTTTACCGCACTCATTGCAAGCGAAAGGTCTTTTGCCGGCGTGAGTGTCCAAGTGTCTCATCATGTAAGATCTCAAAGTGAATCTCGCGGGACATTTCGAACAAGAGAACGGTTTCTTTCCTGAATGAAGACGGATATGCGTTTTGAAGCTGCTTCGGGTGGAAAACTCCTTCTCACACTTGCGGCAGCGATGAGATTTCATTTCGAGTTTTCGAGAGGAGCCGAGATGTCGGAGAAAATTGAGAAACCGGAGTATCCTTTTCCGCGTGCTGACAGTATTAGCGCAAACAGAATATTCACCACTAAACTCACTCGAGGAGCGCGACTGCTCACCAAACAATCGACGTGCAAGACGACGCCGAAATGCCCGCCAAATTTGAATTCGTGAGGGTGCCGGTCGCTGGAAGAACGAAGTAATACGGGCCTTTGATAGCATTCCATGTGGCATGTTATGTGATTTGGGTCCATTAATAGCTTGCCTCCACGAGCGTGAGTTCAAACCAGTTGCATTCAATCCGAAATTGAGAATGCAGAGTCAGAATGAAATGGGGCAACCATGCTGGCTAGTATCGTGTGGCAGCCCAGCCAGAAAGCTTGAATTTCTCCGCCGAGCGGCACGAGAGCATTCTTTTTTTCAACGGATTGCGAGAGAGGCAATGGCTAAAGTTGCGGCATCACGTGGTTTGCGCGATCCTGAAACTCGAAAGATCACTCACTGCCCGAGAAAAAGGCCGCGTACTATTTTCCGACTCGGAGCATTCCAACGCACGTCCGTCATTGGGATCTAGTCCCGATTCCAGGTATCTTTTTGCGCCTAAGAAGTACCTAATGAAATGTTTTTGTGGACCCAGAGAAAGGAACGTGACAGCTAAACGTCATCTTTTCCAGCTAAACGTAACCAAAGCATCTCAAAACTTCGACCTCTGTGCATCGCCTGCCGGACTTCCGCTTTTGCGCGCAGACAGTTGAAATCAAATCAGGCCAGAAGGTCTCGACCTTTTTACGAACCTCTCTTTCGAGGGGACAGAATGCTTGTTCTCCATCATCCATGTGGAGATTTTTTGTCACGAAATTGCAACAGCAAACAGCGTTTTGATCCAACTAAATCTGTTCTGGTTTTCCAGATTCCCGTGAGAATCACTCGTTCAATTTTTGTGACGCTCGGATCTCGAGAAGGGATTCCTGATAGATATCTTGAACCCCCCGTGAAATCTGAGAAATCCGCACAGAGGAGCTTGAGACGCATTCGTTTCGTGTTCCGCGCTCCGCATAGAAGCGCCGCTGCCCTTGGCAAAAAGTCGGTGGTCGTTAACTAGCGCGCATCCGATCTAGAGCGCAAAGCTCATTCGAGCGCATCTGACGAGCGCGCATTTGATTGAAGCGCAACTGATTCGCGCGCGTATAATTGGAGCGCATGTGATTCGCGCGCGTATGATCGGAGCGCATCTGATGAGAGCGCACCGTCGAATATTCTCTCTGTGATATTGTGCATTACTTCAAATTGTGACGCTCCAAGCGTTTTGCGCTCGGGAAAGATCAATTCTACAATAATCTTAGAACTGCGCCTTTCTAACGTTCTATGTCCCCGGTAGATGCCGGCTTCGCGCTACCGACGCAGCCATCTCGAAAGAAGTTAATGAGAGCCGACTGTCCAGAAAATAAATCCGTGCTGTCAACGAATCGTGAATCTGAATCTGCTGTTTTCTTCGTTGTACTCATGGGTGTAGAGCGTTCCCCAGTCAAGAAAGCGACAGGTAGATCATTTCCCGTCTGAAATTTAACACGCACAATAAACCCCGAATTTTGTTTTCCCGCGCGCTTCCGAAGGAACGTTCCAGACCTAAACTCTCACTCAATCTTGTGTCGACTGTCGAATTGCCGAAAAAAAAATGACTATAATGTGAAGAAATTGACACTGAGCTATGATGGTGTAATTCATTTGCATGGTCATTCGATCTCGGAGGTTACTGCGCTCTTGATAGGTCGGCGCTCCAATCAGATACGCTTCAATCATGTGCGCGCTAATCAGATGCGCTCCAATCAGGCGTGCGCTCTATTTCGAATGCGCTCTACTTATATAGCACCCAAAAAGTCAAATTGAGGGTGAGGGTTTTCGGGCTTTCAGGTTTTTTTCGAGATGGCGGGTTCTCGAGATGTTGGGCATTCACCGTCTGGCGTCTGGAGTCCGAAAAAAAAACAAATCGGAGCGTTTGACGAGCCTTCATCTTCATCGGTCTGCATTTGCGAAAAGCCGAGTTTTTTCAAGAAAACCGGGAAGAAATCTAAGGACACATGAATGGCAAACTTCGACACGGCTTTGATCAGGATGTCTCAACATTCCAATTCGTTCGGGTTTAACCAAGTTCTACCTAGAATGGCGCTTACTCCACCTGTGCGACATTTTCTCAGAAGCTTCACAAATGACATCGCATCGATAGAGTCCACACCAACCCTAATATCAACCACTCAGCTCAATTGTCGCGGAATATTTGTGGCTCAGGTCAAGTTTGGGGCACTTGTGGTTCCATGCCAGGTAGCCCCAGGTCATGAAGTTGATTCCTAGTGGCGGCCAACCGCATGGGTACGTTTCGAGACTTGAGGCGGCACTCTCGTTTTGCGAGTTACAACTTGAGCCTCAGAGTCCCACATGAACAACGTTCAATTTCGATTTCATAACTCTTTTATTCAGAGGTGGTTTGTATTACACGACAGTTCAAGGAGATGCTTACCTTCGGCGATCCTGGCGCAAGTACTACTAAGGCGAAGAAGTTTGCCACCTGGTCGGTCCTTGCGATGGACTTTGTTCTGACCGTGACTCCGCTTCGGCGGGAGTTTTCCTCGACATTGAAATAGTGATCAACTTCTCCCAACAACTGAATTCTCTTCAGAGTTTATGGATCTTGACTTCTCATAACATCCATAATGGGCTTGAGGCCAATCGAGTCGTTTGGGAAAGAGCATCTGGGGCGCATTCTACGCGTGAAGAGCTTCTGGATGGACTCTATGCAACGGATATGTTTCTTCTGGAATGGCAACCATACCGTACCGCCACGTTGGTTCTTTGATGTCTCGAGCCCCCTGGATATTATGTCTACATTTATCGTCAAAAATTCGAAATCGTCTCTAGAAAGCTCACACGAGTGGTTTATTTAAAGTAAAATCGCCATCAGTATTTACACATTTCCAAGATGCTCGCGACAGACAGTTTGGAAATGGTCCGCCTTTCTTTTCCCGATTGAGACTTCTTAGAGATCAACTCGTCGGCCTGTACCACTATTTTCGAAGCCTCACTGGAGGCTGACACTTCATGCGGCGGCCGCGATGAATGAGGATGCTGATAGAGATGACTCGAAAGCGATCTTGTGAAGCTTTGATTCGGAATCATGGGCTGTGGTAATATATAGAGCTTGGAAGTTCAGGCATTATAGGCAAAATGCTTTTTTCGCCTAAAAATGCCCATTTTACCTGTTTCGCCTATACATATGCAAACTGCCTATTTTTCCTAAAGACGCCTTTTTGCCTCTATCACTAGAGCTTGGGAGTTTAGTCAAAGAAGGCAAAATATGCATTTTTAGTCAAAATAGTCAATATTGCAATTAATCATTGAAAAAAGATGCTCGAAAGCCACGGAAGCGAAGGGAAGAGACATCGACAAGAGTCGAGAGATCTATCAGAAAAAGCAGGCCGATATTTCCGGATCATGTTTCTCAAACCGGGGTTTCCCGCTAAGACTCTCAGGTATTTCTGTAATACCTTGTCGGTTCCTGTCTCCTTGGTACAGGAACCGATGGCGGTTCCCGTCAGCTGCTCTGGCGGTAAACACAAAGACAGCTGACGCGTTGGGCTCTGCCGGCGGCGCCGGCGGCGCGAGGACCGAAACAGACTCGACGCTGCCGGAAACCTGCGCCGTCGAAACCGGTGGTGGAATCGCGCACGAACTGTGCACTGAGTTCTCCAGATCATGAAACAGTGGCTGTTGATGGTGGAAGTGTAAGTTGTCGCCAGTTCTAGCACGACAACTAGGAGCGACCAATTCAAGCGACTAACTCGTGCACATGCAGCTGACTCCACAAAAATTCATTTATTACATTCAATTCATGCTTCCTCCGAGAATGCTTACTGCGTCAAATTGAACATCCATTCAAGGGTCAGAGTCAGCCATCGATGTATTTCGTTTCGCACGGCTCGAGTACAGGATCGAATACGTCTCCCACGAATCTATCTCTCAGTTAATTTGTTTGGCGAACGTTTGGAAAAGTTGCGAATCCTTCAAGGCGAGTGAGAGTTCGCGTCTGAAGGAGATGTTGAAGGTGATCGAAGAGACCCGTGCGCATTGCGAGCACGAGGTTCCTGGCATCGAGCACCCTGTCTTAGCTTAGTGGGTGCGTCTATGTGCGTTGAGCCTACGCTTGTCAGCGAATCTTCTGCTGCATTCATCTCAAGCATGCGGTTTTTGCCCAGTATGTGTGAGCATGTGACGACTCCGACTGTTACTCCGCGAGAAACTTGCGGAACACACGGTACACGAGTATGGTTTCTCACCGGTATGAGTTCGCTTGTGTACCTGGAGGTTCGACACGGAATCGAAACGTTTGTTGCATTCAAAACAAGCATGTGGTTTCTGCCCGGTATGTAAGAGCATGTGAAGAGTAAGAGAGCAGGTCTGTGAGAATGTTTTGGAGCATTCAGGACAAGCGTATGGTTTCTCACCGGTATGAGTTCGCATGTGTTTCTTGAGATCTGACGCGCTGCTGCATCTTCTGTTACATTCACGGCAAACGTGAGGTTTCTCAACGGCGTGAGTTTGTGCATGCCTCAAGAGTCCACTCTTGTTCACAAAACTTCGCCCGCATTCATTGCAAGTAAAAGCCTTCTCGCCGGTATGAATCCGTTTATGGTACACAAGCGTATGTCTCCTCCCAAACTTCTTGTCGCATTCATCGCATTCATAGGGCCTCTCGCCTGAATGGGTACGTTGATGCAAAGAGAGTGCTTGTTTGTATGCGAATTTTTTGTCGCACTCATCGCAGGGAAACGGTTTTTCTCCGGTATGGATGCGCATGTGCAGTTTGAGGGCACCACTTTGTGCGAATCCTTTACAGCACTCGGAGCAAATGTACGGCTTCTCACCCGTGTGGGTTCGCTTATGCTTTGAGAGATCACCGCTGCTGGGGAACCGTCTTTCGCATTCATCGCAAGCGTAAGGCTTTTCTCCAGTATGGATTCGTCTGTGGACCTTGAGATTTGATGAGCTGAAGGTTTTATCGCACTCATCGCAAGCAAAACGTCTCTCGCCGGCGTGAGTGCTGAAGTGTGCACGTAGATGCGTTTTCAAGCTGCCTCGATTGGTAAATTCTCTCTTACACGTGCCGCAGCGATGAGATTTCATGCCGAGTTCCTGAGAGAAGTGAAGATGCCGGACGAAATCGCAAAATTGAAGTATCCGTCTGCAGGCGCTAGCAGTTAATATTGTCACAACGGAATGACTGCACCTAGGGGCTCCGAAAACCCAGCACTCAACTTACTCCGTCGTGCACGACTGCTCACGAAGCACTCGAGGCGCTGGAGGAGGCCGAAACGCCCGCCAAATTTGAATTCAAGAGGGTGCTGGTCGCGGGACGAACAAAGGCGTACAAGGCTGTCCCATGGAAAACTGCTTTACTCTTGAACTCGAATTCGCTTTCTCGGCGTTGGGCGGGGGGGGGGGGGGGGGGGGGGGAGCCGTCAAACTTCAACGAGATCTACGTCATTTGATCGAAAGTAAACAAAGCTGTCGGAGCTGAGGGAGAGGAAAACAGGAAGGCGGCGCCTACAAGGAGCATAGACGAACCGCGAAATATGAATGGAGCCGCATACGTCAACGGGCGCTATCATGGAGTCCACAAGGAAATGAAGATATTTGAGGCATATTCACTGATTTTTATTTCTGGAATAGATAGATCGCACGAAGAGCACTCGGAGAGCATTGTGTTGGGAAAAAACCAGAGAATCTACAAGAAAAACATTGGGAAACTCAATGATCCCCCATGAGCGAATCACATCCGGAAGCCGTTACCTCGCGCAGACTCCGTGACTGCGCAGCGTTCCAGCGCTCCTTACGAAAGGTTCTCCAAGCATGGATTGCAGAGGAGATCCTCGGGTTCTTGCAGACGGAGTGCGGCTCAACGCGGAAGTTTGGTGTGACCTCAAAGGTTCCTACCAAGAAGGACAGGAGGAAGGAGTGGAAACCGGAGAGTTTTTCTTCCACCGAGACAGAAAAGCCGCCAGCGGGAGCAAGGTGTATGCGTCAAATGGCGATCGTGAGTAGACTTCTCCCTTATCGCGGTCATTCACGAATATTTTTCACTCATGTAGGTTCTGAGCGAAGCTTATAGGTTCCTCCTCGAAGAGTAGAATAGAACGAATCAAACGTACCGAGTAGGCCGGGGTGATCTGAGCCCTGAGCAACATCCGGAAGGAGTGCGTCAACTCTGTATTTGAACAATCAGATTGTCCACTTCTCCCTACTCATGTTTCAATGAACACCGCTCGTGGTCGGTTCACAGGGTACCACGAGGGCCCCATACGCCGCCGGAATCTCCGCATTGATACAAACAATTGCATATTTTCCTCGATATTGAGGCATGACCGTAACTGTTTCACGTCCTACCCACCACCAAGGTATCCCGCCGTGGTTGAAAGCATTTTTGACAATTTCAGACGTGGCATCATGAGCGATCCGTGCCCTCACCAGTGGCGTATCCAGGAATCGCCGATGGGGGGTGGCTCTATATTACGGGGAGGGGGGCGATTTGACCCTCCGGGATCCCTGGTATAGGGAGTTGACATGGGAAAAATTATGGGGAGGGGGCAAACGTCGGATCGCCCCTTCCCCCTTGTATACGCCCCTGGTCCTCACGATAGTCAACCCGACAAGGTCGCCTAGCGCGTGAAGCAAGAAACGCATGGCTAACGAAAATCATAAAAAAACGTAAAACGACAACCAAGGTGCTTGTGGACGAGCGTCACAAGCACTGAACCCGCTTCTTCATTCCGCTTCAGGCAAGCAATCCATTGTGGTATCTGTGAGAGTATTCGCTTCGTGCTGCTCGTCGAGCGCTCGATTCAGTGTTTTTTTTCTTCAGGATGTTTATGGAGGCCGCGGTGATAGTGGTTCCCGTGCAGCACCTCGGAGCGGCTCAACAACAAGCAGAACTGGTGCATTCACGAGATGTTCGTGACGCATCAAGCAGTAGCGACTTTACAGTTACCACGTTACACTGCCACTCTCGATGGTCACCGGAATAGGACAGTGTCCTCATCAGAACTCTGCGGTGACTGGATAGGCTCCGAACCGCACCGATGATTCAAGCGGACGCAACCTACAAGAACACCGAAAAACTTCGACAAAAAGATCTTCACAGTGCACGGAAATGGGGATGGTCAAGTAAGCAGCATTCATTCGCATTCCGTGGGAATGATGAACATTGCTCACCTGCGCTCTCTGACCATTGCGTTACCCGATCAGACTAAAGTCGAGTGTTCATTCCATCGTTTTCTTCAGGTCGGAATGATTGCAGCCATTTTTATGAAGTCGAAAACTACAGCAGCTCACGCAGAGGTATTCCGCCTTCTCAGACGCGAGGTCCCGGATCTTCGGCCTGAATCATACATGAGCTACCTCGATAAAGCGATGCAACCAGTGATGTTGCGAGAACTTTTTAGTGTTCATTGCGCTCAAAACTCTGTTAAATATGCCGTGGGATCCCAAATCGGCCTCGCACGTGACATCAGTCGTCGGGAACCCGTCATGCCCTCTTCGGAGACACTCCTCAAACACCTCAAGGCACTCCTGAGGAACTTGTAGCATGGGATGAGTGCATTCAACAACACCACGATTACCTCCCCAACTTGCCCGATTTGGGTGATCACTGGTCACTGTCAGCATATTACAGTTTGCCGCCACGAGATTGAAGAGGTACTAGATACCACCAGACGGAAATGCAATCGGAAACGGGGAGCCTGGAACCTCGACATCAACAGGCGGATATTTGATCGTCGAAGGGGTGCCTCAAGAAAACCTTTTCCGAGGGCCCGATGAAATTCCCTCGTGTGGGACGGAACGGTGGTCGACACTCTAGCACTCTAGCCCCTTCATAAGTCGACGCCGGAAGCCTCACATCAGATTCTGCGGGCGCCAGAGCGGAACCTCTCAAGCTTCAAAAGTACAGGGATCTCACTGCGACTTCGTGGTGGCATTTGTCTCCGAGACTCTGGCAGGTTCGGGCCTAGCGACGAGAACCGTGTGATTTGTAGCATTCAAACTCCAATAAATGATTGGATGAGACATTTCCAACCATGGGTTTCAATTTTATGGATTGATTCATGCTTTAAGCTGTTTCGTATCTATGTACATATGTGCGGAGAGGGGTACTAGTCTGCGGTAACTTGATTCTGCCGTCGGAGCCTGAGATGCATCTGAAATATGAGATTTCGTTCAAACTAAACCCTGTTTCCTCATCCCCGCATTTTCTCGCGCGGTGAGTATGTTTCGCAGAAGTTCCTAATCACGCGAGCCAGAATCCTCAAGCAGCGGTTTCAAAGAAAAAGTTGGAAAAACACTGATCTAATCTATTTGGATCAGCTCGACTGGTTCTCAGGTTCCGTGATGAGAAGATGGAATATTTTTCAGTACTTTCAGCTCGCGTCCGAGTGAGGATCGAGAGGAAAACTTCTGTATAATAGAAATCCGAGAGTGGAATTTGAATTTCTACGAAGTAGCCGACTACCCTTTCCTAACCAACGTTCGATTCATGACACCCGAGTGAAAAACATACCATTGTTTCATTTCCCGAACTTTGAAAACTGTCTCGTCCGAAGCCATTTATAAAGAGCGATATTGTAATGATTGCACTGGGCGGATCTGCAGTCCATGATTTTCACTGCCAGAGATCCTTGTTCGAGACGATCAATCCGATCTCTTTGGGATCAACATCTCTCTTGCAATAATCTTGTGCAACCCCCCCCCCCCCCACCCGGTTGCGGAACGCTGCTCCAGACCGAATCGTACGTTCCCTGTTCGCTTTTGCTTTTTTTCCCGCTCGTTTTCGGTTTCGGCAACACGGTTCTTCACATGTCGAGGCTGAGCCACGGTCAGACTCGATTCCGCTGTTCCTTGATCTCACGAGCTCTCCGGTGCCGATTGCTTCCCAATCTCGCTTCCCGTTCTTCCGGTCTCTCCTCAGCTCGACGTCGCCTCATCATTTTTGCCACTGACGTCTGTGAACCAATGTATGACCCGACGTTCTGGAAGAATAACGGATCAGTCACTGTTCAACTTTCTTCGAGAAAAACAGGGGTATTGGTTTCTTTCTTTCCCTTTCTCGCGTGGTTTCACTCCTGTATAGATGAAACTATGAAGTTCTGTCAAACCTTCTGGTGTTCCACGATTTTTTCCTCCTATAAGGCAAGGATTGACTAGCTAACTGAAAGAACGTCGCCATAAGGCTCCTTGGAGGAGCTTGTCCGCACACATGAAATTCCATAGTTAACAATCCTCTTGTTTTCGAATGCATAGGGAACTGAAGACAAACACACATTCAGATTCAGAGGTTTAGAGATATCGTAGAGGTTATGTTCACTCATTTTTTCGTTTGTTTCGCAATTTGACGTCCTGTGCAAGTTTCAATCATCATCTTTCAAATACGGGTAGAGAATCCATCGCGGCTATTTCTCCGGGGATGAACAGGAATTCGCGGATTTCGTCGCGGCCGCAACGATTTCACTGCTTTACTCATGAACTCTGCCCATCACTTATTGCCAAAGCTCGGGAGCTCAGGTAATTCAAGACAAAAGTAGCGATCGAGTAGACATGGCAAGCAGCCGAATCGGCATTCCAGGCAGCTGAACGAATATTTTCGCACCTAAGGCAAATGAAGAAGTCCTCTCGAGACTAGGCATGGCTCCCGTTTAAACGGAAAAACGGCCCGTTTAAACGGGTTCGTTTCCTTGACCCGTTTAAAAAGAGGTTTTTCGGAGACGTTTTTCGACTTTTTTCGGAAACGGTTGGAGATACGAGTGAAGGTCCCATGGGGGAAGTTGTTCATCTCGATGATCCCCGCCGAAGACCCCATCGGACCTTTCCTCGTAAGCCGAGCCGTTTTGGAGAAAGTGTGAGAAAACTTTCCAGAACGCGAATTTTCCAAGTTTTGCGATCGAGTGCCCGTTTAAAACGACCCGTTTTTTTTACCCGTTTAAAAACGGGTGAAACTTCAAAAATTCGCGTTCTGGAAAGTTTTCTCACATTTTCTCCATGAGACCTTTACTCGTATCTCTAACCGTTTCCGAAAAAAGTCGAAAAAACGTCTCGGACCGTGATTTTTCCAAGTCCCGTCACGATTCGAAATTTCCAAATAACTCGAAAACCGAGGGGATCCGAGGGTCGAGGTTAAAGTGTCATTTGTAGAGGTCATCTTCCTCTACAAGTTTAGATAGTTTTCAGACAAATTAAGAACCCGTTTTTTTTCATCCATTTTTAAACGGGTCAAAAAAACGGAGCCGTTCAAACGGGCCGTTTTTCCGTTTAAGCGGGAACCCTCAGGAGTGCGAATCGTTTCCATATTTAGACCGCTGCCGTCAACCGTGATCCTTGGGAAGGAGTTCTCAAGGCTAAACGAACACCTTCGGGATCCAGAAGACGGGGAGCGATTCTGTTATTAATTTTCCAACGATCCGGTTTCGCTCGATTTCCGCACTGTTTCATGCGACGACAACGAGTCGATGTTTGCTGAATTCAAAGCTAATTTCGGGCATTAACGGAATCGTTCGCTCGACTCTTGTAGATAAGTTGTCTAGGGACAGGCTCTGGGGAGCGAACGAATGCCTCTGGAAGGGTCTAAATATTTCAAGAAAAGGCATGACGCCCGAACTTCGTTTTCTCCTGATTTCACTTGAATCGAAGAAGTGTTCGTTTGCAGGCGGGTGCTACCTCATGTTACGAATACGCGGACTCGGGGTCGCGTATGATCATCCCGCTGTTTGTACTTTCTCAAGGAACGCATGTTTCACATCGCGATCTCGTTCGGACTCATAGCTGCTCAACTGGTTAACGTGGAGTGCGGGCGTCAGCGAAGAGGATTATCCACGCCAACTGTGACTCCGATCATCGAACCAGGTGCTTCTCAAAATTTGATCCTTAGCCTCCTCGGTGATTTCCCCACAAGTATCGATCACTTCGAACACAGAATTCCGCTTGGGAATTGAGTTATTGCTCCCCCGTCTCCCTTCTGAGAACACTTTCATCAGAATGTCTCGACTGCTTGGAGAGAAATTGTTATTTTTCCATCCTGAGGCTCCCTAACCCCGCGTTTCATAATCATGCGAAGTCCTTCCGAGAAAATTTCCTGGAAATTGACGGTTCGTGTGCTGGGCTAGGATGCGGGGACCAACGACACCACCCGATTAGTCGCTTCTGCCAAAGAACAGGAACGGCTGCATAACAGTCAAACTGGGTGTATTGGTGGTATATTTACAGATTTCATGTTTTATCCAAAGGTTGCAACATCGCGAGAGAAGATCCCGAGAACAGAGCTTGCGAGGTGAGTTTTTTGGAGGATGGATGATCCCGACTACGATGAAGACCTCCAGGATGGTCTATAGAAACCTACACGGTCAGAAAAATGTCGTACACTTCCAAGTTCCACTGTAGGATGACGTTTTCCCCTGGGTCGTGCAAATATACAATCGAATCAACCCTCGCTTCATCCGCCGTTGTTCAGGATCCGTGATCTCGACGCGGCATATTCTCACGACAGCTTGGTGCTTGACCACTGAACTGTGAGTGCAACTCGTTGGAAAGGCCTGTGCGTCTGGCTGTTATTCGGTTTGAAGTCAAAACTTCGAGTGAAAATCAGATGTGTGTCCAGGCAGGACCTAATGTGTCACACTTTCGTTCTTCCACAGAGAATTTGAGGAAGGACGTTTACAAGTGTATATCGATGCTCGAGAGGATTTCCCCCCCATAGAAGTCTGCAACGTTTATCTGTGTGTAATTTCGACATCATACATCTCGATTCAAAGTTTGTCTCGATGACGGACAGGGAAGCTATTCCTTATTCACTCGATACGATACTCCCCATTCTGTTTATTCTGCTCCGCAGGCATCCTAAATTCGTAGTAAGACAGGATCATTCGAATCGCATCGTGCATATCCAGAACAATGTCGGTATCCTTTCGCTGGCGGGAACTTATCCGGTCGCCTTTTGGCCTGTTTCTCCGCAAAAATTCCTCTGCCTAGCACAGGATCGTCACGGAGAACTGATTCAAGCAGCGCCGAGCACCGTTACATGGGGTTATGCAAGTGAGTTCTCAAGAGAAATGAGTTCTGGACATCTGATCAAGATTGAACCGCGACAAAATGTTTTCTCTGGAATTTTCTAGGAAACGAGGACATGCAGAATCCTCGACTCCCGAGACCCCTGATCATGGAGTCGAAGATCTTCTCAGCTGAGCAGTGCCCGTCGTCGGCGTTCCCTGAATACTTCTGCTCGCTTCTCGCGAAAACTGACGCGTTTTGTTATGTGAGGACTTGCTTTGAAACTCCGTATAAACTGAGGGTGGAACTTCTTTTAAAGCTATGTAATTTATTAAGCACTCTCCAACTTCGAACTTCGCAGGGAGACGACGGGGCCGCCGTGATGTCCAAAATGGGAGACAGATACTACCAGGTGAGCTCTGCGATCTCCTGAGCGAGACGACGCTTCTCAACTCCTTTTGTGACATTTGGATCGCTCAGCTAACGTTGAAGAATGATTATAATATCGACTTACTTTTCAAGCTCGGAATCGTGACATGGATTTTCAATTCCGGACACTGCAACCAAATCAATCACCGTGTAATCAACGTCTCGTATCACGCCCAGTTCATCAAAGATGTGGTGGAACATGAGAGTTCATGTGGTCAGATAATGGATTCGTTCCGCAATCATTCATATCCTGACATGAAAGGCATTCAAATACATTAGAGTTTTGATATTTTTCTTGCCATGGTCCTGGTGGAGAACTGGAGTTTTTACTTTTTCTGCTTTCCCCTTTGTGGTTGTCAACTCAAACTTCAAGAACCTCGACGATGCTGCTCTGAACTGCGGTTTTCTTCAAGTTTGCCCCAAGTAACATGTGGCCTTCAAACGCTCATGATTCAGAATTGTAGAATGAAGACTTCAAGATCCGTTGTCCCCGTGGAAATCACAAAAAAAACGATGTTTGTAGCCGTGTTGACAGCCATTTTCTTCACGATAGAAAGCTCTGTCGTGTCGGTGATGGCACAAACGGAATCGGACTTCGCTCTTGAAGGGCCCATGATGAAGTTCATCATAGATGAGGGTGAGATCTTCAACAATGAGCTACTGTCCGGAGTCTCCTCAAAAAATCATCATCAAAATCCTCCTTCGTAGGTTGTGTTAACAAATCCGAAACACCACTGCCAGACGCTGGAGTAAGTTCGCGGATCGAAGTTCCTCCCGCTGAATAATACTACTGAGGTCAGTTCTTCGACAGTTCTCATCCTCAGATCAACGTCGTTCCTTGGATTGTCCGAATCGTCAATCGAATGGATGCGGATGATATTCGTCGGTGTGTGGGCTCTCTTATCACACCCACTCACATATTGACAACGGCGTACTGTCTAAAAACGAAAAGGTTCGTGAATGAGGAGATCCGGGATCTCTCTACATGTACTCCAACGGCATCGAGAAGTTCGTATCTTGTGAGAAAATGAAAATTCTCTCCTCTTCTCTGCAGATCTTTTTGGGATAGAAACATCATCAAAGTGTTCCTAACGACCGTAGAAGATGACTATACACCGAAAGTCTGCAGCTTATACATGTGAGTGGACGATTCAAAATCAGGAAGATTTGAAATTGACGACGAATTTTGACGCTCACGTCTTTTTGAACTTTTCATCAGCCACCCGAAATATCGTCTCCACGTTGACTCGATGGGGCACGTGACTCTAATAAGGAACAACATCGGAATTATTGCTCTCACCGAGAATTATCCACCAAGAAGGATATTCAACTTGCCCCAGACAACAGTTTGTTTGGCCATGGATCGATTTGATTTGCTGTACAGCAAAACGACAAATATGATCACTTGGGGATTTTTCAGTGAGATTTTGAAGCGTTCTATCCCTGCTGTGATATGAATACCTCGTGGATCAATCAGGGGAATTGATCCCAGTTTCTCATACAATGCAGCGTCAGCCCGAATGACCGACAGCGGGATAGCGGAAATCAAATCAAACAGAGCGAACATCATTCACCCGCAGTTGTGTCTATCAGCGGCGATACCGGAGTATTTTTGCGTTGAGCTCCCAGCAAGGAACCATGTCAACGATTTCTGCTATGTAAGACCGAAATTATCTCCTGCGTCCCCATTGTGGCACTTACATTGATTACACGAAATACTCCTGATCTTCGAGAGTCCTAGAAGTTTCGAAATCCACGGGAACGTGAATTCCTTTCAGGGCGATGACGGTGGAATTATCAATTTACTGGTTCAGAATAGGTTTGTTCAGGTAAGAGTTTCGGCTGATTCATCCATCCGTTCGTCAGTTTTTCTCTTTTTCTACTCAACTTTTGCTCGAAAGGATTCTCATTTTTCTTTCAGTATGGTATGTTAGCGTTTCCCTTCACGGATAAAGTCTGCACACAAATCTCACCCTGGGTGATCAACGTGTCTTTCCATCATTTTTTCATCCAAGATGTCGTCGGAATGACACCTACTTGCGGTCAAATAGTCACGAAGTTCTCGAACCATAAGAAATACCCAGAATTGAGAGAGGTTCTAATAAATTAAGGAATCATGATGAAATATGTGTGTGTCCCTTCATATGAGGAGAAGGTCGTTTCCCGCGGAATCCTCTCCCAGATTGCCCCGAACTCCTGCTTGCGAGTTTTCAGTGTTCTATTCTCTGAACTCGCCTCAGATGACAAACTTCCTATGAACGACGGATTCTTTGCTCAAAATCTTTTACTCCAGACGGACCTACTTTTTAGGGCGGCAGTTTCTCAGTGCTCAAGGTCTCCTGGAGAGAATCTCTCGGATACGATTGGAGGGACATCGTCTGGTGAGATGAACGGGTGGAGGATACGAGCCTGTTTTCGAAATGAGTGTCGCAGATGTTGCTTGTCATTCAGAGTTTGTTCCAGGCACCGTCATCCAGGCCATGGCAGAAGGCATGGTTTTCTGGCGTCATCGTGATAAATAATCGTTACAGTTTCAACAGCATGTTGGTCCACGAAAGTTTCTGCCTCCGGCATCAACAGGACACCTGAAGTGATCTCGTCCCGAATAACTTTTCTAATCGTTCGCCAGCGGCAGCTGTTCTTTCATAGTGCGCACATGTTATTCAAAACTATCTTCCACATATCTAGTTGTCTCTTTTTCCCCGGAGTTCCGCGAACTGGGAAATAGTAGATGCTATCTAGATAGATTACTCATTCATTGCTGAGACGGGTTCAACAACTGAAACATTGAAGCGACCATTTCCATATTGCTCATGGGTGTCACAAGCTCATTCCTTGACAACAGGGCCTTGACAACAGGTGTATGGATCGAGAGATTCTGGGAAATGAGTTTCTCTCTGAAGTTCGACGCCTGCTAACTGGAGTCAATTACATCAAATCAAGACGACATTCTGCGTCTCCGCAGTTGTTGATGCATCAATATTTAGTTGACGAGCAGTGTCCGGGATGACATGCGGCCGGCGGAGGTGCTTCTGCTTCAGGATCGATTGGAGGGCAACGCCGAGGTGGACATTTGATGTCGCCCGAGGTGGGCTCATCCGGCTGGCTCTTCGGATCCCTGAAACATTACTCGAGGAGCGGATTCGGAATACTGGGATCCCACAATGTTTGTGATGTGAGCTCAACAAACTTACCTGGATAACGAGTGCGCGGAGCTCACAGCGGTGGTCAAGATGAGAACACCTAACGACATGAATCGGACGGCGGTCGCCCGTCTGTCATTGGCTGCGGAAAACTCCATCGCATAGGCTCTTTTTGTGTAGAGACAGATTTCAATTCGGGGAACAACTGACACAATGGGAGAGATACGCTTCGCGATTCAGAACTCACTTTCCGCGGAACAGACCTGGCAGAACCTCTATCTAAAGAGAGCATGTGCACGGTGTTTTCTCTCCGATGAAATCAGCTGGTTGCTCTCCTCACTTGGTCATTACTGCTCCGATTCAGGCTTTGGCCAATATCAAAAACCTCAAATCTTATTCGTTCGATCGCCCCTAAAAGAAACCAGTGCTTTCCAACGGACTGGAAGGTATTTGCTTCAGTTGGATACTCTTAAACTCGCTCTGTGGAAGTGTGCTTGTCATGTCATTTTCGGGTCACGATGCGGCATACAACGACGCGCCATAGATTTGGTCCCACACAGATTGTTCAAGATGCCACCGATTAGTGTGAAGTAACAGTTTATTCCAATTTCCGTTTGCCACCACTCCCACCTCTCTGTTGCATTTTCATGCGTTTTGCTTCGTTTTGCTGAAGAACTTTACAAATATGTCTCTTGACTTGTCTCTGCTTGACAAGTCTTTTCAGCTCTTGAGCCTCCATTGTACGTTTGTGTTGTCTCACTCGATCCTCCATTTCTTTGCGTAGCTTTAACTGTTTTTCCTGATGCACAGTTTTAATCATATTGAACACCTTCCCGACTTGCTGTTCTTTCTCGTCCGGTATGATCGCGACTCTCTTCAATGCGTTGCCACCTTCGAGCAGTGTCTCCGACTTCGGTTTCTCTTTGTAGGGAAGAGCCGCTTGGAGACTTTTGGGGACTCGGAGAGGTTTATGGAAGTATTCTCGACGTTCGGCACCCTGTATCGGAATTTGTATCATAAGAATTCTGGCCGGCATTTCACAACGATTGCATTGGAACTCCAGAGAAATAGACCTCCGGGATCGCGACAATATATGGATATCATTTCTGTTTGACAAGTTTCAGCGTACAGTCTAATTGAATACTCACAGTGTAAAGCGAATCCTGATTCAGTGGAGCTTTGAGACCGCGTTCCGCCCTCAGCTGACCAACGGTTTTCATACCCTTCCACTGATCTTTCTCATTCGGAGCCAGAAGGAGCGTTGTCACGTGAACACAGAACTTCGGAACCGGTACAGTGTACCACGTTCTCAGGAATACGATGTCCGACTTGAGAATTTTGTCCTCGAAAGCGGCACGGAAGGCTCCAGCGGGACTCTTGATCGGCTTTTTGATTTGGCCTCGAATTCCGGACACCGTGCGCAAGGCGCCACCTTCGAACTTTGTCACTTCGAGAACGCTGTTGAACATTCCTTCAATGAATGCTGTTTTATTCTTGACCTGCATAGGAGTTCCGGTGAGTTTGAGTTTCTTGACAATCTGCGTTGTTTTGTCGATTTCTATCACGACCCCGGCAGCGCATATCCTGAAGTCGGCTTTCTCCTGCACTGAGTTTTGAATGGCAATGAAGCCGGAATTCTGTGGAGTTATCGGTCCCCATAAAGCGGCGTTACAATGCATGTGCATAGGGGTGTATTTGAGGAATCTCTGGCGCATGTTGTGGTCGACAGTGAAGAAGAGTGGGGTGGTCTGAAACCTTCTCCAGCCAAGCGACAGAATCATTGGATCAGTGCTCTTCAGGAGCTTCTTGAACCAACGATGTTTCTTCATGCGAACTTGGACATAACCCAAGCGGTTCTCCGCCGTGTTCAGGCCACCGAGGATCACGGGATACGAAGCATCGAAGTTCTGGATGAACTCGCAAGGCATTTGACGAAGCTCCACACGAACGTACATGCCTGGCCGGAATCCCTCGTAGAGCACTCGTCGTTCGTCTTCCAGGTCGGCGAACTCGCTCTTGTTCAGCTGAAATTGTCAAGTCGACCAGATGTCAAACTACATGTTGGCCCGACGAGAGATCAGACTTGGATGTTAGAGGGGAATTCACGACTGACCTGAGCTTGTTGATTCATTTCTTCTTTCATTTCATCGTACAGTGTCTTCTCTTCGCCTTTCTCGTCGTAGTCCTGGTCGAACATCTCTTTCAGACGTTTTTTCTTCTCGATCCTATTTTGAGAAAAAGCAGCAGAAAGAAACAATCAGACGTGAAGGTTTCCAACTTCAGCTCCGGAAACCGAAATTGAGATATGAGGAAGTACGAAAAGTGAACGAATAGTAGAGAAAATATGTCAAACCTCTTCTGTTCTATTTGTTTGATCCTCTCTTCCCGGGTTGTTGCTTTCTTCTGTGTCACCTGTTCTTTTTCTTCTTGCTCTTTGTCGGCTCGCTCTTCCTCCTTGAGCTCTTTCTCAAGATCTTCAAAGTCGCCATAGAGCACGTCGTCGTCCTCTTTCGCCTGCGCCAACAGCTGCTCAGCGTCTTCGTCCTTTCCCCATCTGCCGGTGACGAAACAGTCTCGAATCGCCTCACACATCTGAAATCGAGATCAAAATATTTGTTTTTGACATCAGTTCCGCTTTCTCGGAATGTCCTCGGAAATGAACTTATGAGAGAATCGAACTTCGCGTCCCATTGATGGAGAGCCTCACCTCCTCGAGATTGATTTCCTCGTTCGCCGCATGGAATCTCGTGCTCTCAGCGGCGTTGAGATCTTTCTTGCCTTGGGCCCTCTGCTCTGATTTCTTCGCTTTGATGAACAATCCTCCGAGAACCTCGTTGTCCTCGTCTTCACCGTCCGACGCCGATTCCACGCCGTCCACTACATTTGAATGTTGTAAGTGTTTGTGTGCTACTGACTCTACTCGCAGACACAAATACGATTTCACGCTTCCAGAGGCACGAAACTTTTCAAATCTTGCGGAAACATCACCTACCGTCACCGTAGACGAGGAACTGGAGATTGCCGAGTTTTTTTGTGCGTGCCGCGTATCCGTCCGCAAGTTTTTTCATCATTGCATCACGAGCGCTCAGAGGTGCGCCGTCTTCGTCGTCTGTAGACGATTAAACAGATGATAAGAATGAGCTCGGCGGATGTTTCCCATAATGTTATGCATTCGATCTTATTG
Source organism: Neoseiulus cucumeris (assembly GCA_021527715.1). Taxonomy (NCBI): domain Eukaryota; kingdom Metazoa; phylum Arthropoda; class Arachnida; order Mesostigmata; family Phytoseiidae; genus Neoseiulus; species Neoseiulus cucumeris. Next base: position 154,695 of record JAJSRV010000138.1, on the reverse strand, counting down.
GACGTTGACTTGCTCTTTTCAGAGAAGATTGATTTCGTACCAGAGTCAGAGTCGTCTTCGGGCTCAGCCATCTCAACGTCCTCCTCGGGTATGACGGCTTTTCCATCGAGAAGTTCCTCCTCGCTCTCTGAGGCGTCATCGTCACCTTCATCTTCAGAGTTATCGTGGTCTTCGTCCTCTTCTTCACTGTCCTCGTCGTCTTCCTCCATTTCCGGGAGGTCTCGATCGAAGGTGACCGCAGGTCTCCGAACTCGGCCGGCTGCCAACCTGAAAAATTGACAAAGAATTGTTTTTGGAAGAGTTCTGAATTCCCTCGCTTTTCTGGCTTTCCGCACAAAAACATCCCTGTTCCCCGAAACCGCTCCGCGGAAGGTGCTCGTGAGGGATCTCGATCTAGTTTTCATTCATTTCAAGCTGAACTCACTCTTCGGTTCGATTCTCGTCGAACGGCTGAGTCCCAGTGAAGAGAGTGAAATCCGTTTTGGTAATTTTCGTGTCTATCGGAACTCTGGTCTGTAGGAGACCTTCGAGGAGTTCATCCCCTTCTCCAGCTTCCTCTTGGTGATGCGAATGGCTGCCTTTGAGATCTATATACACGGCGTCTTTGTCAAAAACAACTCCACCCACGCCCGACATAGGCGCTTAAATCAACTTCTCTTTGTCGTCCAATGATCTCTTCTTGAGTTTCTCAGGTAAAGGACATGGATCCGGTATGAACGATACATCGTTTGCCGTGTAGTCTCCGCAACCTGTGAAATAATTATTTCCGTTCGATGAAACAAAACACTAGCTCAAAACCTTCGCAAGAGTAAAGAAAAGGAAAAAAGAATCCACGCTTCAAACTTACCCGGTATATGAATCAAATGGTTTTGTTTCAGATGAGCTCCTCTGCAATAGCCATAGACGCATATCGTTCGATCGATCTTTGGGTCCTGGCGGACTAACTCCTGGTTTGTGATGTCCTCGATACGATCAACGAGCACGTACGGATGACTTGTTCTCCAGTCCAGAGGTCGGAACTTCATTGTCGAAATGAAGCGGCCTAGGTTGTGAACCTCATGCTTCAAGTATTCGCCACGTACCAAGCCTTTCGAAGAAGTAGTCACATTTTTAGTTTTTTGATGTTCCTTGACGTACTGTGAAATATTGAGCAGAGCCACCAGAAGTTCAATAACTACCGGACTTTTGATGCCGTACGAACGTTCGGAGCTCACCTGAGAGATAGAAGACCTTGGCGCCTTGATATATTTCGGTCCAAAACCTGTGCTTCATCTGTTTCTTGGTGTTACGTATAGCTTTGTGATTCTTGAACTGGTCGAGATGTGTCAAAACTCCCATGATTCGCGGGAAACCATGATGTTGTCAGATGTTGAGGAACTCGAAAGTCTCCATCTCGAATCCGTACGATGCGTCAACGAGCAACAAAACGAGATCTGCGACCTTGGCTGTGTCTATCATCGAGTTTATATCATTGTTGCACTCCATCAATGTGAGCCGACGTTTCTTCCCGGACACAACTGTCACCTGAGCGAGTGGGCGACGTTTAGGTTCGAGAGGACAATTGTCACGAACGATCGATTGGAATTTAGTTTTTGAGGAAGTTGGAAACAGAAGAGTAAAATCAAGCACTCACCGGACCGTTGATGTTGTTGACGATTTGTCGGGTGTAATTCCGTATGAGGCATTTCATCAATGTGCTCTTGCCTACTTTTGGAGGACCTACGATAGCCACAACGTACGGCGGAGGCTCGACAGGGGTTCTGTCAACCATCGGCACATGATGACGTTTCTCTTGAAGATCCTTTTTCCGTCTGAACATTTTCTCGGCCTTGACCGCCGATTGGAAGGCAAATGCCTTCGGATTGTTGGACTTCCCATGTTTGCCTTTCTTTGCTTTCTTTTTCTCTGCTTTGCGACCTGATTGACGCGCGACGTGCTTCTTCTGCGTTGGAGCACTGTCAGCCATCTTTCACGCTGGAGGAAAAAAAAAACAGGAATATGAGTGTACCTACTTCTCCAAGTCACGGACTGTTCTTCGGGTATAAAGAGTGCGCGTCGGAAACCTGAGTACTCTTGGCGGATCTCCACTCTTCACTCAAAATAGAGATGTTCTCTTCGTGAACGAGACTTGGGAGAATACTTTGAGAGTGTTTGCACAGTTCTCTGGCGGACATTCGATGGAATCGTCCTCTCAATTCGGAACTTCTCACACGTGTTCTTTCTGTTTTGATCGGCGCGGGGCGAACATTCGAATTGCTCTCATCGTCGATTTCGCGAATATCTGACGGGAACCGCGCGAATAACTTACCGCGCGTGCGTTGAATTGTTGTAACAAAAACCTAACAGAAGTGATTCTATTATTCTCCACTCATTTCTCGAAAGACTGAAACTATTGAAAGATGTTCCGAACAAAACTCCAGCAGGTTCTCGTTCTCTGTTTGTGAGACAGCGTGCGTCCGAGTTTTAAGATCCGGGTGTCAGTTCGTTATTCGGGTTGTCGATGATCACCGAGATATTTGTTCAATATTTGTCACATCATGTCTGGAATCTGATCTCAGGAGGGGTTTCGAGAAAGATTTTCCAAGAGGAAGCCCGAGATCTGTGTTCGTAAAATGTTAAATCGTTCGGTTTGTTTACAAGGGAGAGGGATCCGCACTCTCCAAAGCGTCGGATTTGCGTCGTCTGCAGTGAGTCGGCGAAATAGTCAAGTGAGATTCTATCTTTGGAGTGAACGCTCAGAAAACGAGTGAAGATGTCAGAACAAGTGTGTAATTACCTGACGAAGAAGAAGGGCAGCTGCGCCCCCGAGCTTTCAGCAAAATGGGCTCTGCTGGAAGACCTCTACGTCAAGAAGCTGTGGCATCAACTGACCGTTGAGCTGCTGAGTTTTGTCAAAGTTAGTGATTATTCACCCCGAAGCGCATCCTACTGAAAAATAGGAGTGATAAATCGTCCAGTATAGCTTCACATGCACCTCTTTAAGATACCGAACAGTTGCGAAAACCTGGTTTGGATGAGAATTGTCAAATTCGAGGGCTCTCGGTTGCGACCTAATGGCGAGAGTCAGTTTTCGCTGTCAACTCTTCTAGCTCGACTTATCCGAGTCATTTTCTCCAGGAACCCAGCTTGCATAGCGATGGCCAACTCATCGATCTGTATCAGAACTTCATCAGCGACTTCGAAAATAAAATAAACCTCCTTTCACTCGTCGAAATCATCGCTCATGTTGTCGTGCAGATGACCGATCATGATTACTGCATGTCCTGTTTGGAGAAAACGAATGAGAAAGTCAAGGTTCGTAATAGACACCCTTGTCTGGATGAATTCGTCCCCAGCTTCCAGTTTCCGTCACTCTGCGAGTCTGTTCGAAAAAAATTCTCATCTTGTCTTGTTTCCAGGCTAACGCAAAAGCAGTGATTCTTTGTAACATCCTCATGGGTCAAAAGCTCAAGGAGAAGAAAGAGATGGACGGCGTCAAGAAGCTCATCGAAGAAACTGAGCACATGGTCGACGCCTTGGGAGCCGTCACGGAAGTTCACGCTCGTTTCTATCAGTTGACTTCGGAGTTCTACAAGATCTCGGCCGACTATGCCAACTACTATCTCCACGCCCTACGCTACCTCGGTTGCACGGATGTTGACCAAATACCGATTGAGGAACGTCGCGAGAAATGCTTCACCCTGGCTCTCGCTGCCCTGCTCGGTGACAATGTTTACAACTTTGGGGAGCTGCTCAGCCATCCGATCGTGAGCAGCTTGGACGGAACGCCTCAAGCTTGGGTGAGTCTCCTTCGGTGTCCTTGTCGCTATCTTTCTTGACATGATCCGAATGAGACACGACTTGGGCGATGAGAAGTTTTGAACCGATCTGAATACGAACGTTCATTTCAGGTGATCGAGCTGCTCAGAGCGTTCAATCACGGCGACCTCCAGAAGTTCGAAGAGCTTCGACCCCGGTGGACGGAGCAGAAGGATTTACAAGCGAATGAGCTCACCCTCAAACGCAAAATGTGCCTATTGTGCCTGATGGAGATGACTTTCAACAAGGCCACCAATCAACGTGTTCTATCCTTCCAAGAAATCTCCGAGAAGACCACGTTACCCATCGGCGAGGTCGAGGTTCTCATGATGAAAGCCTTGTCTCTGGGGCTCGTCAGAGGTAAATCGTCTTCTGAATCTCTTCGTGCCTCCCATACAGTTTTTCACTGATGTTCCCTCCGAAGTCTTGAGTACCTTTTGAGGTCTTTCAATTGCCCCGCGATTTCTGTTTCTTCCTTGGTGGTTCATGCATTTCCATTCCGGTCATTGTCTCACCCTCTCGCCCTCACTTTTCAGGCACTATCGATCAAGTCGACCAGAAGATCACCATGACCTGGGTACAGCCGAGAGTTTTAGACAAGCAGCAGATTTCTCAAATGAAAACTCGTCTCGACAAATGGTGCCAAGATGTTTCGGAGATGGAACGTCTTCTCACGCATAAAGCTCATGATATCTTGACTGTGTAAAAGCTGCGTGTCTAATTTTTAAATACGAGATGCTTGAAAAACCCGAATAACACATACAAATACATATATGGAGCCGCGATCGATCATGTCAGCGTTGAGTTTTGAGTTTCTTGAGCATCGAGTCTTGTCAGTGAATGCTTACCTTCGTCGAGGGAGTGGATGAAAGGAATGCGAAAACTTGCAGCGTTCATGAATTATTCCATAGATTCACAGTGAAACGAATTCCTTATCGGAGACTCCAGGAGAATCTCGAGCATCCAACGCGGATTATCCAACTCGATCGCTGTGGGTTTGTTGAGTCGGTGGGTAGGAATTTCATAATGAACCGTTTCCTCGTCGATACTACGTGGAAATGGTAAGGTTTCCATGATGGGAGTCACTCATCATCATCATCATCATCATCATGCGAGAAAATAGAGGAATGAGAAAGTGACGTGGTCCAGATGGCGCTGACGATTGATCACCTGGAAGAACAGATGGGAACTCGGAAACCAAGATGAGAAAAAACAATATCGAAGTTGAGATATCTATTATTCATTGCGGAGAATTCACCTCAGTCTGTCGTCTCGGTCGAAAAGAGGAGAACTTGAGACGGGGAGCTTCGATATCTTCCAAATGAGTGTTTCTCGCACAGCGCTTCGATGATGATTATTGCCCACAGGAATCAAAGTCGTGATCGTGGAGAGCCGACAAAAGCAACGACTTTTTATTAACTAGTGTGTAAAACGGTAGTCGTGTATGAAGATGAGCTTTTTCCTTTTCCCAGTGATACTTGAGACTAAACTAAGGAAGGCGTTCCTTTCGCAAGAGGTCGAGAATATTCTCGGGATCGATCGGGGTTTGTGTTCCTGTGGAAATTTTCCCGGAACGCTTTCATCATGTGTCTGGAATAGATTTGAGCACATAATCGCAGAAACTCGAAGACGTCTCCGGAGAAATTTGATCCGTATCACATCAGGTGATCTTGAAAGATTATTGGTCTTTTCATGGATGATTGTGTAATGCCTGTTCATTCGGGCGCACGGCAGACGGCATACGAATACCTATATGCTGCATCTTCAAGAGTTGGACTGAATGTGCATAATCATAGATCTTTCCAATGTTTTCCCTATTATCATGACGGCTTCACTGCATTCGATTCTCCCGGAGAAGAATTCGTCACTGCGAGAGGTTGGAGGGGGAGAATAACCAGAACAAAAGATGAAACAACGAGAAGCTCGGAAAAAAATGAGCAACGAGGTGTCGGTCAGAAGAAGTCGCTGCTTTTCGCGCGCGCAATCATCTCATTATAGCGATTAGCGTACGCGTTACGACATGCGGTGGGCTGAGCATCAAACGGACGATCGAATTGACGAAAAGAGCTTCACCTCGAAACCCCAGAGATGAAACAGTATGGACAGATCAGACGAAAATTGCATCCTCGAATTCTCGTCTGATCATGGAGCAGATCGAATAACTAAAAGCCATTGCTTTGCTCTTGAGCCACTTCCGATTCCTGGACGCAAATAGAGGGAAAGTCTTGTTGTGAAAAGTGAAGTTCCCAGAAGCCAACTTCTGAGAAACGCAAGTCTCAGGGATCCCACTGACGTCAGACTTTGCTTCGTTTCACGTTCTTTGAGGTCCAGATTTTCGCTGTCATCCCAGAATTGCGAATTTCATTCGGAGAAAGAGAAAAAGAAAGTTTCCACAGGAAAAGCGGATGTGCTCGACTTTAGCTCACAAGATTCTTCCTCGGTCTCTCCCGAGAAAATTATCAGCAGAAGTGATTCGATGCAACACGAACTGCAGTACTTTCTTCATTTTAAATCGAGGATTCGGACTCAAAATCGATGCATCGGACTGAACAGGATCTCCTCTTCATGAAGTCTCCTTCTTAGAAGGCGAATCAGTCGTTCCGAAGCGGAAATGCCACTTGTTACTCCATAATTGGAGTACATCAAGAGCTGAATTCAGAATCACAGTTTTCCTGTCGGCGATTCGAGATGATACATCCTAGACGGCGCCCCTATTAGTTGTCTCAGCAAGCCCAAAAAGAAAGAAGATTCAATCTCAAACATTTCCCTTCTCTGTCGGCTTCAGTGGACAAAGTTTCCTTCATAAGTTTTCTGAGTTCTGCTCGCGCGAGTCATTTCTTTATCAGCATCGGGACACCCGTGACTCGTCCGTAGTCTTCCCTCGTATGGGTTCCTCGGGGAACTACATTTAGGCTCCTCATTCACTAAGTCTGAGCCACGATTGTGTTTTCTGTTAAGTGTCTCGTCTTCCTGGCTCCAAGTGCTCCCTGTACGAACTGTGATCAAAGTCGCGCGATCATGGAGCTGATGTGGATGTTTCCTCGCGAAGAACGACTCAAAGGTGTGCTGTTCGAATATCCTTCGATGGTGCTCGCTATCGTTTTGTTCTATTTGTGGTTCGTTCTCAAAGCCGGGCCCACACTGATGGCAAATCGTGAGCCTTTTCAATTGAAATCTGTCACGCGCTCGTTCAACTTCTTCCAAGTTGTAGCGAACATTTGGTACTCCTATCATACCGTCACCATAGCCATGCGCAACTACCACACCGGACGTTTTTCTTTTGGTTGCAACCCGCCCAGCATCGGAGTGGCTCCACTTGAAGACCCACGGGACAACTACCTGATCCTACTCGTGTGCAACTTGTACTTCAGAGTGCGAATTTTAGATTTTCTGGACACAGTTTTCTTCGTTCTGTCGAAGAAACAATCGCACGTGACATTCCTCCACGTTTATCATCACGTCGTTGTGGTCGTGACCGCTTACGTCTACCTACGGTCGGGATGGGCTCCCTGCATCTACTACGCGTCCCTCCTGAACTCCATCGTCCACATAGTGATGTACAGCTATTATTTCCTCTCAACTTTCCCCATCATGAGACCCTATCTCTGGTGGAAAAAGTATCTGACGGTGATGCAGATATCGCAGTTCGCCATTCTGCTGCTGCAGCTCACATGGAACACCTTCCACAATTGTGGCTACCCACCAATCGTGAATCAGTATAACATTCTGCAGGGCTGTACTTTCCTGGTACTCTTCACAAACTTCTACGTGAGGAGTTACGGTCGCCAGAAGAAGATCAACTGAGAGATGATGGAATCACGAGACAATCAACCGCATTCTCACGACATTCTGACCATTCGTGTAACCTTGTGATGAAAACGGGAGCGAAGATAACCAAGTTCAGATGGAAACGTAGAAAACGAGTTTTCTTTGATCTAGAGCGAGTTTTTCTTCGAATAAACGACCTGGAACTTTCAGAGAACGGAAGGAGACGTCTTAATTGCTCTCAGCGTAATCTATGATGAAGTTAGGTACGAACTTCGGCGATTCCGAGGCGGCGTTTTTCCTTGCATGAGATGCCGTCAAGAGGTTGTTGGCTGCCGGCAATGACAGCACTGACCTTGGAGAGATCAAGAGAGTAATAAAGTTGTGGCTCGTGCGGATGAATTTGAATCTGTCGTCATACAGCACGTCAGAATGGATTCAATCGCTGCGATCTGTTGTGAGCTGATATGAATTTCTGGCTTGTCTAATTGATCTTTATAGCGTGAAACGTGTTGTTCGCTTTGGAAAATCCGGGCTGAGCGTTACCAATACAAAACAATGATAGTCATCTGAATCTTTTATCTGAATCTCTCGTAGTTTTCTTTTTGGAAGCCTCACTTGGTCCCGCTTGTTGTGAAGAAAGCACATGGTGCCATATGATGGACACTAAGTTCATGGAAAGGGGCAGAATTGCGTAATTTGAGAAGAAAAGTGAACATATCCCACGGAAACGGAAGTTCCGTTCAGTGCAGCCAGAAATGGAACGAATCCTACTCCCTATCCGTCCGTGATTTGACTGAAAGTTGAAGAATATCGTTTGATTGATTGGAGCTGATTGATATTCGTAATTGAAACCATTGTATTGAAGCTTTGTCGAGTGACTTCTGCTGGAAGGAGTGTCTCGGAAATCTGCTCTAATACAGACAACTCTACCACTTCACCCGTTTACGTTTGTACGTCTACATCAGCTTTGAACATATTGGAACTACACGGTCTCTATGAGTTCATACGATGCATCAGGTTGTTGCAGCGTCCCCTCTCAACTTGAAACAGAAGTTTATCCAGCTGGAACGCTTTACCTGTGATCTTTTTCTTGAGAGTTCACACTGCTCCTGTTGATTAGTCCATGACTCCGCTCTCCAACTGGAGAATAAAAGTCCAAATTCTCGATCGGCTCGCCCCCGTTCAGATGGACCTGCGGAGAAATTCTAACACAGAAATTCGAAGGAGGGGCCAATGTAGATGGGTTTCCGAGCGGCTTCGCCTCGGCATCGTGTCCGTTTCTCCAGGCCGGAAATTTCGAGGATCGCCTGCTTCCTTCATGGTCTTGTAGAAACAGAGAAAACGCAGTTCGTGATTTCCGTCAAAATTTTCTATGAGAATCCATCGCCTGCTTAACTTCTCTCACTGACCACCTCAGAAGCATGAAAGTATCAAACGAATTCGTACCTCTCGTTCCCTCTCCTCGGCTTTCAAAAGTGATCTGCTCTGTCTGCGGCCAATTTTTACTGCAACAAGTTTGGAACAAACAACATCATCGAATTCTCTTCCATCGGAATCATGGAGCTCATGGGAATGTTTCCTCGCGAGCCCCGGTTCAAAGGTGTTTTCTGGGATTACCCATCGATCATCGTTAGCGTCACACTGCTCTATCTCTGGATTGTTCTCAACGCCGGACCCAAATGGATGGCGGACCGCAAACCTTACGATCTGAGGCTCGCCACGCGTCTCTTTAACCTCTTCCAAGTGATCGCGAATGTTTGGTTCACTTACACCATGGTCAGCATCGCTGTCAGGAATCGGCCCACAGGCCACTTCTCTTTCGGATGCAACCCTCCCACTTTGTTGAAAACTCCAGTGAACAACCAGAAGGATTTGGAACTCCTCGATATAGTGGGCCCGTTGTACTTTGCTGTGCGAACGTTCGATTTCCTGGATACGGTGTTTTTCGTTCTCGCCAAGAAACAGGCGCATGTTTCGTTTCTTCATGTCTACCATCACGTGGTCGTGGTGATATCCTCCTACATCTACATCCGCTCGGGATGGTCCCCCGGCATCTATTACGCTTCTACCCTGAACTCTATTGTTCACATCGTCATGTATACATATTATCTCCTCTCGACGTTCCCCAGTTTGAGACCTTATTTGTGGTGGAAAAAGTACCTCACTGGACTCCAACTTATTCAATTCACCGTTGGGCTTCTTCAGCTTCTCTGGAACACAACCCATAATTGCGGCTACCCTCTGATATTTTGGTATTACAATATTTTTCAAGGCCTAATGTTCTTAGGACTTTTCGCCAGATTCTATTTCAAGAGTTACCGTAAACAGGAGAAGATGGATTAATTATTATCGAGGACGAGTACCTTCTGCGCCCTTTTGGCAATCGTGTTACATGGAGTTACTGAACGAGTCGAAAGGCTGCTTGCGGCCCTGCTTGAGTCTAGCGCGGAGAAGAAATGCCAGGAAAGAAAAGAGAATGTGTTTAGGTTGATTTTCAAATGAAAGAAGCTCATGTCAACCCTTCGACGAAATTTCAGTCTTCCAGTGACGGAAATCGGTTCAGTTCATTTCATTTCACGTCGTTTGTTTGAAGCGGAGATCGGATCTTTCAATCCTTGGGTAGAGGAANTTCGCTCAATGCAAGGATCGGATCTGTCAATCCGTGAGGAAAGGAGTCAGGCAGGAGCAGATAGCAGCGCCAATGTCACGGACTAGGAGAACTGTCTAATGGGGAGTTCGTGAATGACATGAGGCTGTACTTATGTATCGCTACAGATAGAGAGAAGGAAAGATTCTCTCTAATAAACGGATGTAGCTTTTGGCGACAATACTCGGTTAGTTTCTGATTCGAAAGGCGATTTCAACGATTGACGACTCGGATTCCTCCTGATCCTTCCAAAACACGATGGAGAGTAGATTGGGGAGCCGCAGCTCTTTTTCCCCACATTGATATACACCTATGCATCCCGACGGCAACGGTACTTGAGACATATGTGTCCTGACAGCAACGGACAGCCGGGACTTAGGTGTCCCGAGGGGAAGGTAAGAATGGATTTTCAAATCAAACTCAAAAGACACATCTTTCGAGAATTTTCATGGCGAACCTGTAAGCTCTTGAGCGTTTGTGATTTCGGGTCGATTTGCGTGATGCGACACCATTTAACGGTCAAATCTTCCCCCTTTTTGCGTGTGAGCTGTGGGACGCGCAGCCAGGCTCGACTTTTCTGGGTCTACATCGATAGCCAATAATCACACTCCGATCTTGTTATCTCATGATGGCTTTAACTATCCACCTAAACTCGCTCGTGAACTTCAACGTCTGAACCAGATCACCGTGAGACTCAAGTTTATGCAGAGTAGTGGACTTCGTCACCCCCTAGGGGCTCTCGGCACCAATGTCTGAGTCATCGATGTTCACGCGGATAAACAATAGATTACATAACATCACCGTAAACACTCGGCTAGACATGCTCGCTTCAAAGTATCCTACGTCATCCTGCTTTCGATCTCGTGACTGAGCAAGCAACGGTCTTTTTCTTTTCTTTTTTCTCTCTCCAAGAAGAATGATGGTCAGCGTTCTGGAACGTCGCTGGAAACGTCACTGCCGAGAGTGAGAACTATGTAGAATTGAGATTTTCCTTTCCATAGTTCTCCATCTTCTCACAAGGGTACATAAATTTCTTTGCGGTTGCGGAAGGGTAAGCGAGCCTGTGAGTTTGAATGAACGTAACGTTTCTCGAACTAGGTTCCCGCGTTATGAGAAACGCTTCAAGAAGAGTTTGCGATACGCCATTCGGACGGCCCGGGACGGTGTTGATCCACCAGTTATATGAAACTAGATTGAAAGCATGAAAAATTCGATCTTGCTGCTGATTGAAGGAGAGGGCGATCCGACTCCTCACTGAGGCTTTTCTACGGAGCAAAATGGCGACTAAAACACATCGAATAACAACGTTTTCTGGGCAAGTAGTAACTCTGTGGCGCGGTTCATGTACTGAATTTTTTCTATACCCCAAAGTATGGCTTAAGAAATATCATCTGTTCCTAACAGACCCCATGTTTGAGAGATTTCCTTCCTCTCATGGGGTCTGATGTGAGAGTTTCTCATCTGATAAGTTTCTCGTCGGCAAGACTTGAGGATAATCTCGTTCTCGCTTTTTTTGGACTGGGGGTCGTTATTACGAGCGGAGATCGAGATCGAAACCCTCGAACGCGATCTCCACTTGATCTTGTGGAAATTTGTGGTGCGCTCGTCTTGATAAATCACATTGTGATAGATCAATATATCTGAAAAATTCAGGAAACAATGAGAAGCGGCTTCTTGATTTGGTTCGGAGTCGGATGAGCTGGGGCGATGATCGTGCGATGTCGGTCAGTTCCTGATCGAGATTCCCCACTCATGCAGTCTCGTCACCCTTCATCGACAATATCGTCGTTTAATAAGAGCCCACAGGGCCATCTCTGATTGCTCACCATGTATCACGTTTTCTGTGTCTTCAGAGACAAAAGTGCTTCCAGCTAGAACGCTTCCCCTGTGCCCTTTTTTCTGGGGGCTGACACTCCCTCTTTTGGCCAGTTCACGACTCTCCTCTTCAACTAAGAATTCGGTCGTAACGCTCCCATTTCGCGAGACACACGGAGAAACTCATCCTTTGAGGATGGGCCAGAATTCAGAGGAGGGGCCAATGTAGATGTTTTTCCAAGCGGCTTCGCCTCGGCATCGTGTCCGTTTCTCCAGGCCGGAAATTTCGAGGATCGCCTGCTTCCTTCATGGTCTTGTAGAAACAGAGAAAACGCAGTTCGTGATTTCCGTCAAAATTTTCTATGAGAATCCATCGCCTGCTTAACTTCTCTCACTGACCACCTCAGAAGCATGAAAGTATCAAACGAATTCGTACCTCTCGTTCCCTCTCCTCGGCTTTCAAAAGTGATCTGCTCTGTCTGCGGCCAATTTTTACTGCAACAAGTTTGGAACAAACAACATCATCGAATTCTCTTCCATCGGAATCATGGAGCTCATGGGAATGTTTCCTCGCGAGCCCCGGTTCAAAGGTGTTTTCTGGGATTACCCATCGATCATCGTTAGCGTCACACTGCTCTATCTCTGGATTGTTCTCAACGCCGGACCCAAATGGATGGCGGACCGCAAACCTTACGATCTGAGGCTCGCCACGCGTCTCTTTAACCTCTTCCAAGTGATCGCGAATGTTTGGTTCACTTACAACATGATCAGCATCGCTGTCAGGAATCGGCCCACGGGCCACTTCTCTTTCGGATGCAACCCTCCCACTTTGTTGAAGACTCCAGTGAACAACCAGAAGGATTTGGAACTCCTCGATATAGTGGGCCCGTTGTACTTTGCTGTGCGAACGTTCGATTTCCTGGATACGGTGTTTTTCGTTCTCGCCAAGAAACAGGCGCATGTTTCGTTTCTTCATGTCTACCATCACGTGGTCGTGGTGATATCCTCCTACATCTACATCCGCTCGGGATGGTCCCCCGGCATCTATTACGCTTCTACCCTGAACTCTATTGTTCACATCGTCATGTATACATATTATCTCCTCTCGACGTTCCCCAGTTTGAGACCTTATTTGTGGTGGAAAAAGTACCTCACTGGACTCCAACTTATTCAATTCACCATAGTACTTCTACAGCTTCTCTGGAACACAACCCATAATTGCGGCTACCCTCTGATATTTTGGTATTACAATATTTTTCAAGGCCTGATGTTCTTGGGACTCTTCGCCAGATTCTATTTCAAGAGTTACTGTAAACAGGATAAGATGGATTAATTATTATCGAGGACGAGTACCTTCTGCGCCCTTTTGGCAATCGTGTTACATGGAGTTACTGAACGAGTCGAAAGGCTGCTTGCGGCCCTGCTTGAGTCTAGCGCGGAGAAGAAATGCCAGGAAAGAAAAGAGAATGTGTTTAGGTTGATTTTCAAATGAAAGAAGCTCATGTCAACCCTTCGACGAAATTTCAGTCTTCCAGTGACGGAAATCGGTTCAGTTCATTTCATTTCACGTCGTTTGTTTGAAGCGGAGATCGGATCTTTCAATCCTTGGGTAGAGGAATTAGGAACAAGCGCTGATATCACAAGATAGCAACAGTGTTGAACAGGGACTCTGTGAATCGCTAATCCAACTGATCGCTAAAACCACAGATCGAGAGGAGAAAAATCTGCCCATCTAGAGTGAACGGATCAAGATTTTCGCGACAATACTCGTTCAGTGAGCGGTTTGAAACGAGATTTTAGCAATTCACAAAACAGAGTTGTTGTCATTCCAGAATACGATGAATTATTGTATGAAAGTATCACCAAGTTTGCAAGTATGTATGCATGCGAGTGGAGCCTCGAGAGTTTTACAGCCTTCGACGATTCCACATCCGCGAATGAATCTCTTCAGTTGAGCCCTCCAAATGAGAGAGTATTTCCCAACGGAAGTGGATCTGCATGGAGAGACCTCCGAAGATCCCCACGGATCAGATTTTCCTGGGTAAGTCAGGTACTTTGGGAAGGGAACGTCGGGTCGAACAACTTAATGTTTGTCGCGTTTTGGGTGCATCCTAAGACGATTTCAAGCCGGCTTCAAGCTTTGTAACTAGGTATGGAGATGAATGGATGAATCCGACATTCGTTTCGCGAGCAGGTTGTCCTCGCGGGTTCGACAAAGAAATGCCTCCCACTCAGTATTGTTTCCCAAGAAATGAGGAATGATCCGTTTCAGGCGACGATGGGAAACGCCATCTTCCGATGTACAGCTGGAACTCGTTTTGTTTTGCTTGGAATGTAGGTATGTCACTATCGTAGAAATCCGCTGATTCCGCTCATATGGAAGTGAAGATTTCGAGATCGAGGTTCCGAATCATAGAGATTACACCGTGTGTAAACCAATAAAAGACAGGGTTCGTTCGGTAAAATGTACTGGCAGCAGTCTCCACCAGCAGCGACGAATTCTCCGCTATGGCTTCACCGATGTCTCAGAGTTCCAAAGAGAATGCTCACGCACTTCTTAAGAAACTTCTTCACCACTGATTTGAAGAATCAGGTTTTTCCAAAACTCTACGGAGAAGAAGTCTAGATAGTTTATGTTCCGTGCGGCATCATGCGATTAATCTTCACATCCACATCAAGACGACAAGTTCTTTGAGTTTAGAAACTCTCAATGATATCACGAGCATTCGAAGTAACAGAACTTTAGGAACATCGGGAATCCAACTCGGATAGAATCCAACTCCAAAAATATCGAGATCGATGATCGCCGAGAAACCTGATTCGCAGACTCCAAGAAGGTTGCGAGTTGCGATCAGTGAAATCCAGCTCGATCCTCATACATTCGATTTTTCGCTAATGAAGAGTTGAATAGCGGCTTCCTCAAACTCTTGTGACGTTCGAATCTCGTAGTCCACAGCGCAACACAATTTGCGATGCGAACATTGACCACTTTCCGTTATCGTCACACAAACAAAGTATTTTGCATGGAATCAAAGTCCAGCAAATCAGTCTTCGGGTCATAAAGCTTTCTTCCCGTCGGGCCACCTCTCAAAGCAACGTGGGATTCACTCTCGAGATCCTGATCCGATACTCCTGTTCCATCCGCTGCAAGTTTCTGAGAACTCCTTTCCAGACATCATCCAGTGCATAACTTTACTTACATCTGTGGCACTTTTTTCAAACTCTGTCATCGATTCAAGGATTATCAACTTGCTTTCTCTGCAATTTTTGGAACCTTCCCGAGAGCCCCGCCCACGTTCTTCTTGAGTTTCGTTCTTGAGGCAAACTGAAAACCTAGAATTCTGGCAATTCCCAGCAAAATGAGATATTCCTAGAACGAAACTATGGGAACCGTGAACCGATCGATTCTGAATCGATTGTGGAATTATTCTTTCATCAATTCGCTGAAAATGAGGTGCCGAAAAATCGAATCGAGGTCCCGAAAGTCTGCGGTCGAGGCAAACGTTTGGTTTTGGGACAGAGTTTCGTGACGGATCATGCGGGATGCTTGCAGGTTGACACATCTGCCAAGGAACACGTTTTCGTCCTAGATTCAAATG
Organism: Neoseiulus cucumeris; assembly: GCA_021527715.1. Classification (NCBI taxonomy): domain Eukaryota; kingdom Metazoa; phylum Arthropoda; class Arachnida; order Mesostigmata; family Phytoseiidae; genus Neoseiulus; species Neoseiulus cucumeris. The sequence continues at coordinate 139,068 of JAJSRV010000138.1, read as the reverse complement.
TCTCAAAAGCACATATAAATCTTCGATGGTTTCATTGGAATTAAACACATTGACATAGGACTCTACAACACTTTCGGCAAAGGACTGGAAATTACCCAGAAATCAAGAATTGTGCGATCAGAGATCATGACGACTTCTCCGGCCAGAACAAAGAGATCACCTCGTGAATTGTAAGTATATTGAGCTCTTGAAATTCTTCTCCTGAAAGTGAGGGCTGAACACTCGACATCAAGTCTATTTTTCCTGCGTCCCTGTTGTGGGTTGACCCTCGTCTAGTCCTCGAGAAGACTTCATATCACACCGGCAGTATTGAGAGCCTCGTGAAGATTTTCACAGTCGATGATTCCCATTCTTCCGAAAGTACAGGCAGCGGAGTGAATGTATGTCTCTCAAACTGTCCGGAGAGAGAAGCGAGAGTTTGACGCGCGTCACGCAGCCGGCCTTTTTGATGAATCCGGTTCGACGTCTTCCATGACGAGCTTTTCATGCTTCAGTTGGCAGTGATTTTGTGACAAAATGTCGAATGAGGTTCAGAAGCCACGCCGCCACTAAGATACTGCGAACAATGGAATTACAGTGAGGCCGTCGGGGGCCGTCTGCCGTCAACCAAGAAGCAGGAAAATGCAAGTTGTAGTCCGTAATCAGGAGCTGGTTGTTTTCACATTGTCAAGAATTTAATTTTCCTCAAGAATTAGTGAGAATGGCTCAATACTAAGTCTTGGTTCTCTTTTCATCTATTTCGACGGAGAAAGAGAAGACTGAGAGGATTTTTGTCAAGCTTGCCTTGTTTTGGGACTGTGAATCGCTCACCTCCTCTCAAAAACCCAGCATTCCGACGCGGCGTTCGTTTGCTGCTCGTTTCTGTGCAGTTTTCGTTCACCTCCCATGATCTCATCACCTTCTTGGAGACGTGCACTTACCCATCATGAATGTAATGTGGATGTTTCCTCGCGACCCCCGCTTCGAGGGCTTGATCTGGGACGAACCCACGATAGTTTTCGGGATTGTGATCTTCTACCTCTGCTTCGTTCTCAAGGCCGGACCCGCTTGGATGTCAACGCGCAAAGCCGTTCCGTTGAAAAGTGCCACTCGCGCTTTCAATCTGTTCCAAGTTCTGGCAAACTTATGGTTCTCATATCAAGCGATCAGCATCGCGCGGCGGAATTATTACACGGGCCTTTTCTCTTTCGGATGCAACCCACCCACAATCGGTGTAGAGCTTGAAAACAAGAAGGATGAGCATGCGCTGGTGGCTGTCAGCACTTTCTACTTCTGGGTACGGACCCTTGATCTCCTGGACACAGTGTTCTTCGTTCTGGCGAAAAAGCAGTCGCACGTCACGTTCCTGCACGTGTATCATCATGTGATCGTGGTTTCAACTCTTTACGTTTACCTGCGGTCGGGTTGGTCTCCGAGCATTTTCTATGTGGGCGTGATCAACTCAATCGTCCACGTTTTCATGTACTCTTACTATTTTTTGTCCACTTTTGCGAGCCTGAGACCGAAACTGTGGTGGAAGAAGTATCTCACGGCGATGCAAATCACTCAGTTCTGCGTTTTTCTTCTTCAAGTTTCGTGGAACACGGTTTTCAATTGCGGCTATCCGATCACTGTCTTTCAGTATAACTTCGCTCAGATGTCCCTCTTCCTCGTGCTCTTCACCAAATTCTACCTCGAGAGTTATGGAGAACAAAAGAAGACCCGATAGGGTGCACCGGGTCCAAAACGCATCGTGCAAGCTGTCCCTGGAGCTCCTTCGTGTGGCTCATGAAGAAGTTTTCCGTCAGAAAAACCAGACCAAAGCTCTTTGTTAGTAGTGGTGCCCTTGATGACCGCCCTTCCAGCAGATTTTATTATGGCATGGTATGATGGGTATGATAAGTTAATTGCTCAACATGTTTAGAACGACTCAACTTGTAGTGCTCATAATAAAGCATACAAGCTCTGCGGAAGAGCGAGCTGTTTAGTGCGAAATTCAATCCCTCGGATTTCTGAAATGACCAGAAATGGAATTTTAGTCTTGAGAAACCGTTCTCAAGAAAGCTCTACAATTGGTAGAACACTGACGCAGCGGATTATCGATATCGTAGTTGAGATGAAGTCGTGACAGAGGAGACGTCTTATTCGAGAATGGCGTTTCTCAAGGGACGAGTTGATTTTAAAGATGAGTTCAATCAAATGCAGTAAATGTAAGCGTACATTGGGAGCATATTAAACATAGGTTAAAATAAAAAGAAAATAGACCCAGGACTCTTCCGTTGATTCACTAAAAAAAGAATGGTGTTGTGGTATAACACGGAATCAAGCCGGTATGGCCGGACGCGGAATTTTTTCTGTTCCAAGAGGCGAGTTCCGGCTTAAGGGGAAGCCAGTTCACTTCTCACGTCGGGGAGTCGTAGACGGGGTACAGAAGTTCACTCCAAAAGCTTTTCCAAGGTGATCACAATCATTCCTCCGGAGAATGATCACCCATGAGAATTTCTCAGACACACAACTGCAATCGAAAAAATTGTCTCTTATTGCTCTTCGAAAGTTATCCTCAAGTTTTGATAATTGAGATAGAATTGACGAAGACAACAGAATATCTCTGCATATAGATTTGAATTTAGTACGCCGACACGGACTCTTGATCCCGAAATCATTCATAGGCATCCACTCGGCAACGGTTCTGACAACTGGCGCTCCCGCCTAATGTACTCAAGTTGCTTCATCGAAGACGCTTCGTGACACTTTTTGCAAACGGCGAAGTCTCACAATAGCATCATTTGACTCTATTTCCAGCCCGTCCGATGTTTGGAACAAAGCCCAGTAAATCCAATAGATGATTCACAAACTTGTCATCTTCTGAACAGCTCTAGAGACCGAGGAAACGTGGCGGTGAGGGAAATGTGATCTACCTTCTGCGCTCTTTCGCTTATGGACTTGTGCCACGAGACCTATCATACATCGAAAGACTTTAGCCACCGCGTGACTTCTGAGTGCGTCTTCCTTTTCAGTTCCGGTCTCATATTTCGTCACTCACGTCGTGTCCCACTTATTGGAACCTCATGGACTTACTCTGGATGTTTCCACGCGACCATCGCTTCTGTGGTCTGATCTGGGATAATCCGTCGATCCTGTTGTGTATCGTGGCCGCCTATCTCTGGTTTGTCCTGAAGGCCGGTCCGAGCTGGATGTCGACACGAGCTCCTTATCAAATTAAGCCCCTCGTCAGAGTGTACAACCTGTTCCAAGTTTTGACGAATGTGTGGTTTCCATACCACACGATCAACATCGCCAGGCGGAATTACTATACAGGTCTTTTTTCATTCGGATGCAACCCACCCACCATTGGAGCTGATCTGGATAACCGACAGGATCAGGACCTGCTCCTGAGAGTCTCGATCTCCTACTTCTGGGTGCGAGTACTCGACTTCCTCGATACGGCATTCTTCGTCCTAGGGAAGAAGCAATCTCAAGTGACATTTCTCCACGTGTATCACCACGTGATCGTCGTTGTAACTTCCTACATCTATCTGCGATCGGGATGGGCACCGAGCATCTTCTATGCGTCCATCGTGAATTCCGTCATCCACATGATCATGTACTTCTACTACTTCCTGTCGACGTTCGAGTCAATGAAGCCTTATCTCTGGTGGAAGAAGTACCTGACAGTTCTCCAGATATTGCAATTCGCTGTCATGAGTATGCAAGTAGGATGGAACGCCGTCTTCAACTGTGGCTACCCGGCTCTCGTGGGACAGTTCAACATTGCACAGGGTGTAGTTTTCTTGATCCTATTCTCGAATTTCTACATCAAAAACTATAGAAAAAATAAGTCGCTGTAACAAACATCGGTAGCTGTCTTCTATGTCTCCAGAACTTGGAACGAACTGTGCCATCAAGGCATCGAATGTAATCTTATCTGTGAATGCTTCCAGAGGTCGCTGTTGAGCCAATGTTCGAAAACGGTGTTTTGAACCAAGGGAATTGAAATCTAGGAAATCTTGCGAATGTTTTAGAACTTACGGTCAATAAATGGGTTCCACACTCAGCATTTCGAATGAAGTTCTCAATAATCCAAGTGGCAACGAATTCGGAGCGCTTTTACACAAGAAAGATTGATTATTGTCCGCATCGTGTGAAATTGCAACCGATTAATGGCAGAATTGTTGAATTAGAAATCTGTATCTCTCCCTGTTCATGGATTCTGTTGGAGAGTAGGGGTCCATTGTTGCTGAATGTCTAACCCTACGCGAGAGTGAGTCTTGTTCCGGAGACGTGATTTTCTCACTCCCCGGATTTCGAACTCCGTCGAGAAGAGTTTCAATGACCCTCGGAAAATCTACGCTTCTATTTTCAGTGCGTCTCGATGACGTCATGAAGTAACGAAAATTTCCGCATGGCTTTTGGGAATCATCTTATAGATACAGTTGAACGCACTTATATGAAACTCGTCGAGAAAACGAAAGCAGTCTCTTGTAATCGGTTTCCCTTATAAGTGGGGAGGGCTAGTCCAGCATGAGCATGAAGCTTCTGGGTCTAGAAAAGCTGAGATCCCTTACAAAATATCACTGGTGGGCTAATCTGCAATGGCACAAGTGCTTTTGAATAATTTTTACGAAAGTTTTTAAAAAGATGAATGATAAAAACAATTTTCCCTTTGAGGAAAGATGAATGATTTTGCCCTTCGAGAGCGTATTATTGGTTTTGACTGTATCTTCTTGCAAAAACGCAGTCTGGTTATCACGAAATCTCGGAAATTTCATTTTTTTGCTGGATAGGAGATGTTCGCTGGAAAAATGAAGACATTTCGTGGAGAGAGGGAACGCCTCTTACGATGAAGATCGGAAGGAATTGATGGTTTCTCATGCTTTCAAGCCCTGAATCTGTGCTCAGTCATGAGAAGATCTACAGAGGGATTCAAATTCAAGGTCTAGGATCTGTAGAGGTTCGAGCAAACCTATTGTTATTCTGTGATGAAATCCTTCAAGTTCTGGTTGCAAAATTTTAGGCACGTTTCGTTCTCTGCAGCCGACTGATGGAGTAGAGCGACCGGAGACGCCTATGGAAGAGAACGGGAACCTGATGTTTTTCCCAGTCCGAGGGTACCCCATTTAGATCGATCAGTCTAACGCAGAAGAAAGAAAACGTGCCGAAATTCCGGTATGAGTATGGATGTTTTTTCATTGATCCATGTCGATCGTAGTGGTTTTTTTGACATTGCATCTTGCTTTTCTCGACCTTCCCTGTCAGAGTTTCGAAAACCGCGCTTTCGCGGGTCACGGGGACTCTCTTATCGCACCAATTGGCAGTATCCAAATCTTCGAGGAGGGCTGCTGTGCAAAATTCGCGGATGACAGATGCCTGGTGCCTCGGGTACCTCCTGTTTTTGATTAACCACCGAGGAAACCTCAGAGAATCACATTTGTTCCCGAAAAAAACAATTTTCCATTTCGCTACTGAGGAGTCCATCTTGAATCTTGAGTTGAGAGTTTTGTCTGGTAAAAACTGATGAGGCCCACGTCGGCTGAGGATGCCGTGAGGGACGGAACGAGTCAAGAAGCGGTTGCAAGCATTTCAAAAACTAGAGCTCAGTCATATAGAATGTTTATGACGGAGGCGCGCGTGCTTCCTCGCCTCGCGGTACACATACTACGAACGACTCATACTCACTCAGACGGGGTGCCACTTCCAGCGTCCGGAAGGCCTTCAGCGTCTCTCCGAGGACAAGACAATTCATTTAGTGAAGTCGTGCCAGCCAGCGCAGCTCTTGTGGAATGCAATTATTAAGAACAGAGGATGAGAGGAGAGACGAGGGATAAAGTGAGAGGTGGAGAGCAAGCGGCTCGCTGGGAAAACAGAATGGGCAGAACCGCCGGGAGGGGAGGGCTCGGGCTGTTGGCAATTATCCACTTTATGCTTCTCCGGCACCAATGACTGTCGTCTGTATGACAACTAATTGATGCCCCCTTCTTCGTCCGTCTATCTAAGCGTCCATTCAACCAAACACCCGCTCGCCCTCCATTCTCGCTGGCCCCTGTTCGGTCGTCCGAGCGACCAAAATTATTTCTATTCTCTTACGCTCTTGCTATGCGAAGGGAATTCGCCATTAAGAGGGTCTCTGCGGTGGAAATGAACAGCTTTCGAGAAAGAGCCGGAGGATGGGAGGAGGGCGAAGGAAGAGGAGGGAGCCAGGGGACGGAGGGCCCTTCGGAAAGCCCGAAGGATCCTGAAGGGGACTGGCAGTGTCGTGGAAAGGCACAAAAATTGAGAAGTGGGGAGATGAACAGGAGGTGGAGTGGTGGTAGACTCAGGAGCGGCAACACGAAACGGTGAGGCGGAAAGGCGTCAGCGCACAGGAATGTTTTTCGCATAGACCTGTCGCTTTTTGTACCTGGCTTCGTCAATCTCGTACTTCATTCCTCTTTTTTTCAGCTTTCATCATCTCCCAGATCACTGGTGGCTCCCCAGCTTCAGCTATGAAGACAAAATTCCTGAATTGTTTTCTATGTCGTGAGGAAGAGCTTCATGTCGTGGCTACGATTTCGGTGTCTTTGATCAAGCAGGAACCTAACGATCTCGCCAGCTTATGTTTCGAATTCATCTGACCTTCGATGAAGAACACTTATGAGACAGAGAAGAGTTCCATTGACTGATTCCTTCTCGAAGAAGGGTATTAAGCCGTTATTCCAGACTGGAAAAGAACTCCCCCCTTCCCCTCTCACCCAAGACGCTGATCGTTAAAGATCGGGAATTCAGGCATCAATCATTTTCGATTCTCCATTCATTCATGTCTGGGGGATATCATCGATGTGGTTGATTACCTCCAGTTAATCCATCCATGGATTAATGGGAGGTGATCAATGAATAATGTCAGAACTGTTCGAGATATCGCGCAACGCCTCTGATTCTCCGAAACAGGAAGGGTGGAACTTGGGAGAACTTAGCTTTTCTCTCTTCTTCAAGTTACATTGACCGCTGGCCAGGGTTCTAGAGTCGGTTTTCTGATTGTGGAATTGTCTGCATGTTCAGGAGGTGGAGTTTTCTGATGCTGCTGCTGTGGACGAAGTGAAGGAAGTCGGAAGGGAGCTCATAGAAGGCGGAATCTCTCTCACTTTCTCCCGCAAAAGCTCTCAGGCTTTTCTTTTTATCTGGGGGTTCGTAGTCTTCTGTTCTTTGCATTCATCGTCCGCGAAGACGGAGCCAAGGTCTATGCGCTCAATTGAGTTCGAGAGGGGCGGCCGAAAGCTCTTTGTTCTTTGTAATTAAAACGCTTCTGATAACAAACACTCGCCCACTGGCCGTTAACCAGCGCGTGTAGCTTGCCGGCGTCAGTCAGCTTTAGTCTACTCGAAGCCTAGCTCTCCGCGGGCCAGCAGCAGACTCTTGTCGTTATCGTCTCCCCAGTGACCCGAGCGATATCTTCGATAAGCTGGCCGGCTCAGCCAACCAGTCGGGCCAGTTGGTTTCGGCGCAGGCCCGGACGTCAGATGCGAACACAATCGTCCACGCTCCCTGCGAATCCGGACAGATTTTAATTGAAATTCCCGCTCGACCCAGAAACCGGTTACGGATCGATACAGCTGCAGTGAGCTATTTTCTCGAGTGGAGTTCTTTTGCGAGAGAATCGCTCTGGAACATCGGACAAAGCTCCCATCGACATTCTTCGGCCAGCACTTTAACTAAACTAAGACGCTTCCAATGCCTCAACGACGGAATGCAAACGCAGAACTCGGTCCAAAACGCCTCCTTCTCAAGGCAGCGAAGTGTGGAAGCCGCCAGTGAGAGACGAACATTCTAGAAACTCTTTGATGATGACGAAATCATTCTCCTGGAGCTCTGTAATAACTTCTGATTGATTTATACGATAGATTCTATAGTCAAGAGTTTAATGTTTCTCTTTCATTGGATCGATAGTGTTTACTCAGCTATACTAACTCGCCACAATAAATTAGTAGGTGTTCACAGCCGATGCAGCAAGCAGTACTAAAATGTTTATTGCTTCTAATGCGATGTGATCGAGCTGATTCCGAGGCCGAGTTACACGGCAAGCAATAAAAGCATTGACCATGGTTGAGGTCATGCACCGCCACTGACGAATCGGTGGTCGCTTCAACTTCCGCAGTTGTGGAGGAAGAAAGGTATCCTTCCGGTAAACGTTCGAAACACAGAGCCACCCAAATCACCGAATCGCCTAATCGGTGGAGTTTACGGAGGAAAAACTTGTGAAGGTCGCAGTGAAATTGCCAGGCTCGACCTCATGTGTTTCACCGACTCGACTGTTCTGTCGATTTCAGTTGAATCTCAGCTGACTTTTGCTTTCTGGAAGCCTAGCAGGTTCAAGCAGACTTCAAATCGAAAATCTACGATCTTTGATTCCAGATGAGTTTTCTTCCGTGAATAGACGGGCATGCGACGTAAAAAGCATATGAGAACGGGTGGTGTCGAATTCCTTCGGGGAACGATCTGCCAGCTCGTGTAAAGATCGAAATAAGCAAAGGTATTTTGCGAGAAAGATGCAGGAACCTGGAGAAGCCGAGAAAACGAGGAAGGGCCGCCGATACCACAGAATGACAATATGGCCTGGACGCCAGCGGTACTCGTCCTGACCCGGTCCGGAACGCGTGCTCGGTCGACGGAACATTTTTCATGGACCTTAACTCCTCGGCGCGCGGGGCTGATAGAGTAAAACCTTCATTTTCCTAATTTAGCTTTCAAAGTTAGGCTCCGAAGAATGATCGCTCTCATAGAACGAGATAGTGGACACACACTTACCCGAAAGACGAGGTTGCAGGACACACTTCCATTGATGTGTTGTTCCGATAAATCCGATAGCGTTGATAGTCTTCTCGCGGGGTGGGTCGCATGACGGAGTACTCGCTCTCCGTTCTCGCTTGAGAAAGCGACTGAGCTCCAGTCTGCGCCGGCAGAAGACTCTCGTCTGCTCCAGTCATAGATTATTATCTAGTTGACATGGGTTCAAGTGCCGATCGACGCCATATTTACCTTGGATGATCTCTATGATCACACTAAGGGCGAGAGGACGGAGACAAAGAAGGGACACCGAATTAAGATATGACGGGAAAGGGACCCGCTAGCACACAATGAAGCAAAGACAAAATCCGACCCCGCCAGCGCTGGCGGCCATCTGTCACGGGAGGGTGGGCAAATGAGGATTATGCTTAAGGAGATGTCTTGATATATATATATGGATGTATATAAAAAAAAAAACTCCTTGGACCACCCCACACACACGCCTGTGCAGCCTCCCGCTATTCGGCAAAAAGTCCGCCAAAAGGGAGGAACGATCTGAAAGTGCTAGATGAGGAGTTGCGGGAAGCATATCATGAGTCGGGTCTCGACGTGGGAACCTCTTCGAAATCGATCAGAGAATTTGTCGGAGTGACTTTGCTCATCCTGTGGAATTTGACGTCGCGTTTCGCTCCGCCACAACTGAGCCTGATTCATCATTTGATTGATCGAAGGTGATGAACACGATCTCCGTACAGGGTAGTTAACTCGAACCTCTATCCATGACTATCATGATCATTATAAAACTCTGAAAATCTTCTATGATAATTTTCCAGATTTCATTTATTTCTAAAACTCATAAATCTGTATGTGTAGCCGTCCTTCGAACCATCAACAAGGAGGGATTCTTCAGTAGATCCTGATGTGAGTGGTTGTTACAATGTTTCGACAAATTGGCTAGGGTAGTGGATCTACTGCACCGTGAACGATCTCTTGGTTGTGATTGCCACCAAGTTAGGACGCTGTCTGTTGACTCGCACTCATTGGAAGAATATCTCTAGGAAGTCGTTCCAGGAGCGCTCGTAATACAGAATTGTCCAATTTCTGATAAGTGTCTCTGAGCTCTTCGAGGGCCTTCCTCACCTGAAAGGAATATCTTGGAAAACTCCGCATCCCAAAAAAAAAGTTCGAGAGAGTAAACCAAAGCTACTCATAGTGAGCTCACTCCACATCAGCGATCTTATTCTTTTTTTCCTCCGGAACGAGTCTCTCCGGATTGATTCCTCATCTATTGCAGTAAATTTTCAGAAGACATCCTACGGAGGAGTCCACATCCCGTCAATACTCACCCGTAAAGCAAACTCTTGGGGTGTTTCATTCTCGTCAATCCACATCGGTTTGCCGAGGTGACTTCTGGAATGGAGATGCGCGTGTCGTACCGATGTTAGGTGAGGCTATGTTAGCAGCACAAATGGTATCCTTGATAGTCCTTGCAAATCATCCCACGATTGGATGTTCAATCCAGTTTTTCAAAACTTTCCGTGGAATTATCATATTTATTCACCTCAGTTTCACCGGCCAGCCACCGAACGCCCAGAACGGTTGGAATCTGTGCGATTGATACAACCATTTGAAGACACCTGGAACATTATTCTGTCGTGTGAAATCCTCCCTTATGATTTGATTTTCTTAAAATGAATCCAGGAGGGGTATCGCTCAAGGTCAAACATCGGATTTGGCTTTCGTCGAACATGAGTAGGTTGTTGGATCATGGGGTTTCTCGAAATATTCTGGAACTCGTGGAAGAGGAAAGATGAAATCCGAAATCCTGCCTCGTAGTCCGAAAAAATGCACACGCTGATATTCTCTGACATTTTCCGTGAACATTGGAATGACCGGGACGTTCGCCTCTCTCGCAACGACAGCAAAACCGAATCGGCCCTGGAAGTCCATACTGAAAGGTGACAAGTGTCAGAACGAGCTCCGTTAAGTAGACCTTGTGGATGGAGACGGGCGACTGGAGTTTTCGCAAAATTAGAATCACTGTTTCTTCTTCTGGTTACGGGTTTTGCTTACCTATAGTTTTCGCTGAAGGTAGCTTCGTATAATCCGCCCGGGGAGACGCACTTCAGGGAACCGTTTCTCAAGTCCGAAATCATCTTATCCCTGCCGGCAGCTGAGAACTTGATTTCCTGAGGATCGAATACGAAAAAAGAGATTCCCTCGTTTTCGTTGGTTGTCCCACTAACGAGAGGAATGCAAAGACATTCTCGAGCAAAATCATAACGGACAAAGCCTCGATATTTGTCCTCACGGTCAGAATTCTTCCAACGACGGGCACCGAAAAGCTGAATTTGTGCGCTGTTCCTTCCAGGAACCGTTTGCAATGATGGTAGATGGCCACGCCCGCGAAAAGGACATCGAAGGGCATGACCCCGTGGTAGAACACTATGAGAGCTCCTTTATCTTTGACAGGCAAGTTTTCCAAACCGGTCATCTCGAATCCTGGAAACATCACTCGGCGTGAGTTTGTCCAAATGATACGAAATCTCAGTTTTCCTTCAGGAATCAAGAGAATCCCTCACCGTGCATGATGCGCATTTAAGCAGGCCAGAGGTGATCCGCTAAGACAAGTTCAAAGATTGGCCGGAACTTCTCCTCTATACCGACCAGGGAAAGCAAAGCCCACGGCAGGTAGAAGACGATTGCAATCCACAACGGAAGATTGGGCATCACACTCATGTAAAACTTGAGGGGGACGCGGATGACAGTGTGACTTTTTGAAGGATTCCATATCAAACAATAACGGGAGGGTTGTATTGACTTCCGGTGAAACTCTTATCTGGGAGAATAGGAGGAGATTCATCGTTGATTTCACTTACCACTAAAGGTCGTAGATACCAATATCGCCATCCCCAGAAGACTGAGGAAATTGGTGTCAACCACATCCCAATTGCAATAACGAGTTTGAACGCTTCCTCGAATTTGGAAGTTCCGAGAGATGGTCCTCGCATCTCTTCGCAATGTTTTTGCTTGGAGATCATCAGAAACACGGGATCCGGGGAAACTGACACTTCAAACAACGTTTAGAACATTCCGAGAGGACAATGTTGCGGCATCGCGTTTCCTGCAGGATCGTGATTAACTTATTCATCTCCCTTTCTCTCTGTCTCCTGGCGAGCTCATTGGAAACGCGTCGTAACTGCATCACTGCCTTCACAGCAATCGAAACTTCATGAATCGAGCGAGCTCGTAGTGAAGAAGCATCAACTTGGCTGTTATCGAGGAAGCTCTACATATATTGCTAACCCGCCTCACCGACGTCGCGTCCTCGATCGTGATTTCTCATGTTCTCGTAGGAAACTGTGACACACTGTGACAATCATTTGAAAACTATTTCTGATTTCTGGCGAAGCGCGGCGAGTGGAGAACGAGGCTGGAACTCTACGAACTGCACTGAATCGGTGTGGGAACTGCATCGAAGCTGAGGGAGAATCGACACTCTATCCCGTGGTCTCCGTCATTTTCACGAAACAAGTTCGAAGCACCCGATTCACTATTTCTAGACTGAGAATCGATTCACTTCTTCGAAACAATCGTCGCAGAAGCCTGACGTCTCGATCACGCTATTCTGACGTCTCCGAAATTCCGAAGACAGTTCCGACGGCCTCCTTGGATTCGGTCTGAGCGACTCAAGTGGCGTTGTTCTGCTCTGAATCGGAAGTCGTGAGTTTCACTAATCTAGCAAGGACCTCTGACAGCTTTCGAATCAGCTTGTTTGGATTCATGAGAAACCCACGAACGTCAGTTCATCAGCGTCGTCCAGCAGTGAACATCCCTCAACTGGGCAATAGGACCACAACATTCGGCTCCTGACCTCCGAATCCTTGAGACCTCTGAAATGCCACTCGGAAATTGTCTAATATTTAGCTCGGGCAAATTGAGAGTTGGAATCCAACTCGACGACTTTCAGACAAAAAGCTCCAAGACCGCGTCATTTCTTCTTGGGTCGATAACTTCCTCAGTCGCTTTCGGAAAAGAGGTTTAGTTGCGTAATGTGGGAGACTCTGTCGACCTCCAGTGTCCCCTCTTCGACGGAGAGTTTCAAAACATGAGGAAAATATGCGCCGTGGAACAAGGTGCAAGGTTTCTCTGCTTTAAAGTGATGATTTGTGTATCGCAACTTCCGCAATTCGCCCGCGGAAACCAGCCATCTGTCCTCTATCTCTGATTGAGAGCGTAGCCACGTCTTTCATTTTTTGTGAATGTCCAATTTAGGCGGTAAAAAAACAATTCTGGCAATCTAAGCGCTCTGAAACAACTGTGTCCGGATATCATTTAGGAGTAACTTGATCTTAGGCATGAGCGGTGTAACCTGTACCCTGAAAAAACAGCTGTTCAGCGAGAATTATTCGAATTTTATCATAAGTGGCCCACGAGAAGCTGTGCATTTCCAGCGATTCAGTTCCATTAGGGAGTATGCTGCTCGTGTTATAGTGCGCAGCTCGAAGTCGGAGCGAAAAAACTCAGCTCTCAAGTTCTGGGACAACACCCCCGAACCGTGACCGTGCCGACCTCCACATTCACCGAAAACGCCACCTCTCCGTATTCAATATGAAGCGCGCGCTTTGTGTATTGATATTTCTGTGCCTCGGTAATCTTCTTCAAGGTTCAAACTATTCTCACATCACAGCGTTTTTCAATCGTTTCGCGCTCGAAGAGAAAGCATTGTCATCGACACAGTACGGAGTCATCGTGGGATGTTATTGTTTTGTCATGATGTTCGTCGCCCCTCTCACTGCGAAGCTCATGAGTCTGGGTTTCTTCAAAGACAAAACCATCTTGCTCGCTGGATGGACAATCGATGCATCGTTCTGTTTGATAATGTCGCTTTCGCAAAAACTGCAGCCAGGGCTCACTTTCTTCGCCGGATGTCTGACCACTCGAATTCTCGAAGCAGCCGGTTGTGCGATTGGTATCATGATGATGTTCGTCATCGTCGGATCCGAATTGAATGAAATCAATCACATAGTCATCCCGTTGTTGGAAACAATCTACGGAGTCTCGCTCGTGACGGGTCCAGCTCTGAGCGGAATCCTCTTCGATCTCGGGGGCTTTCCGTTGCCTTTTTGGGTTTTGGGGGGCACTTTGATGTCTCTGGTGCTCCTGGCGGTATTTCTGTTCCCGAGAGCGAACACCGCAGCAGCTGAGAATAAGAAGTTAGCAAAGAAGACCATCGGCGTCAAGGACGCTTACCAGTCTACAATATTCGTGAACGTGCTATGTACGATGAACTCTTTAGCTTTGATCTCGTCCAACGATTCAACATTGGCTCTGCAGCTCCACAACAAGTTCGGAATGACTGCAACCGAGTCAGGCCGGCTGTTCTTGTGCGCCGGGGGTCTGTACGCGACGTCTAGTCTGCTGACGGGTTTCGTCTCGAAGAAGATTTCCGATCCTCGACACCTTGTGATGGGTGGTTTCCTCTTGTGTTTAGTGAGTCTGATACTGGCGGGTCCACTTGTTCCCATCGAGCAGACGAAGGAGATCGTCGTTCTGTCTCAAATTCTCTTAGGCCTCGGTGCTGGACCGGTGTTCGTGTGCTCTTACCTTCAGTCACTGAAATATCTTGCGAACGCAAACGAAGGAACCAAAGAAATGTACGCTTCTCTCTCATCCATATTCACTCCCGCAGCCTCGATCGGCGCGACGATTGGGCCTTTGGTGTCAGGGGCTATTCGTCAATACTACTCATATGAAACCCTGATAGCTGTGAGTGCCGTACAAACTGCATCGATCACGATGCTGCTTTTCCTCAAGGTTTGTGTTGACTTCAAACGTTCTCGAGTAAGCTCGTGTTTTGACCCTACTTGAAATCGGCGGCGGCGGTTCTCGTGGCATTCGATGATTGGTCATCAGTTTCCAGATTTCCTCAATGTACTCAAATCATCCAATCTTTCATCTCAAGTCGGACACTTCATAGGCTTCTGAACATGGTAGCGAGATTTACTTCAATGGATATCGTGTAAACATTTCAAGGCATTACCATTGTTCCTGACACGAAACACGATACATGGAATACAGTATTCAGAAACTTGCCACTCGATTCTCGATTCTTGAACATCTGCTTAGAGGGGCTGGTCATCATCTCTGGCAAATACATACAAGGAAGACCTCTTCGTTCGTAGTTGAGTGAATGTTTCTGAAATAAATGTTTGGAGCTTCTGGGACGTGACCCCAGACCGATATTCGAAGTGAACTGTAGACCACTCTTGCCTAATCACTTTTCCTTAATTCGAATTTCCCAGGAGATTTCAAGAAGAATGACTATCTTTCCGAACTCTCCCAAACTCTTTGAATGTGGGACATCTTGCAGTAACGTACTAGATAACAGAAGCACCATTTGAAGTATGGATATTCATGTCTCTTGAAAGTTTTATGCAGTCTCTGGGCCCTCATCAGAGCCCATCGGTTCCTTCCCCTTTCGTTTTGACAACGAGTCCGATTTTGCGGCTTCCGCGATCGAAATCAACGACATGAATTTTTCCACCGATTTTCGTGTTCGAGTCTACTGTGCGTCAAACGCAAGGCGGGAACAAAACAATGAACAGCCGCGCCTCTAGCGCGAAGATACTTCCGGGGCTGTGGTTGCGCGCACGTACATATGACAGCCCGCGTCAGAAAGGCGAATTCCAGACAGTCACTCGCTCTTGTATCGGTCGAGCCGTTTCGAGGGCTTTGTTAATAACACTGAATTTTCCACTCATCTTTCCTCAGATCCTCCTCTCCATATCGTATTGATGGCTTCGAGCCGAGAGTTCGCTTCAAGCGTTATTTCAATGCATTCCCGGATTCCTTTCGTGACATTCAAGACTCCCCTCAAGGCCACAACTTCAATACTTAGCTCGGTGATCGGTCCAAGGCCCCCACTTTGGGCAAGAATATCGAGAAAGAAAGGTAGAGAAGGATCAGCTGAGAAGTACATATAACTGATATACAACACAAGCAGAAGTTTGAGGTTGGAAAGAATGGGGCTGTCCGAGATTGAATTCGAGCTCGGGTCGTTTCTCTCATTTTGACTCTCCGTCACAGTCGATGAGGGACGAAAAGATCACGAAGCGCGGGTCAAACACATCGCGGAATTGAGAAAAAAAAAACAGAAATCCCTTCAGTGTGGAATCCAGGCTCATGACTGACTGATTGTGAGTGAGTGAGATCTTCCGTCGGGCTGAAGGCGTCGTTTCGTGCTTCTCATCGGAACGTCGACGATTGGGTTTGTTGATGCGAGCGAGCCTCCAGTGCTGCTGCCGTCGAGAAACAGAACCGAAAGCCCGGCCACGTTTGGCACTGCGGCGATTCTTGAAGCTTTTCTTGACGCGGTTCGGCACGCTGCGGAGCTTTGCAGCCAATGGCCTGTGGAAGCTCGGTGTGATGAGCGGAGGACGCAGCCAGCCAGCCAGCCAGTGAGTCAGTCAAAGGAAAGCGGCGAGGAGATGTCAAAAAGACATCTCTTCGGTGCCTCCTTTTGGCTTCCATCGCCGGCTTCACGCTGTCGCGTCTCGTCCGAAGGAAGAAAAGCCACAATCATCACCTTGGATACCTCAACAAAGCTCGAAGGTCGCCATCGACATTGTTGTCCTTCGCGGCAAACGAAAAGCAGAAATTCTCTTTGAGTGAACATTCCCAGAGCAGGAATTCTGAATTTTTCTCTTTTTTTCCTCTTGAAACATGCATCTCGCTGGGTTTAATTCCTCCGAGCCGCCGATTCTCGACGAGACTCATCTTGGCGGTTGAAATTCTTTTGATTTTTAACCCCGTTCGCGAAGACAAAAGATGAAAGGAGACTCTGCCTCGTCCCCGCGCCGTCGGTATCTCGTCATTCCTGAGCTCCTGTCGGCCGACAATCCCTCCTCTCATCCTGCTCCTCCTTTCTTTCGCTGTCGTCGTGTCCGTATGGTAAACAGAGAATAATTGGCAACGTGCGCACAAACAAACCCATTTCAAATTCGATATCGCATCTTTGTCACTGAATAAACAAAGCCGCCGACCCGGCTCAAACCAGCCCGGATGTTTCAGGCTCCACATCTGGAAGCATTTTTGACGAGGATTCAATCTAGCGGCGAGGATGGATACTCCTGTCCGACAGGACACCGGAATTTGCATTTGCCAAGCGCATCTATCATGAACTCAAAACGACCGAGGAGGAGGTCATCGAGTTCCACATCAGATGACAGTCACATTTTAGCGGCGCCCCGCAAACACCGTCCCCGTCCGTTTTCACTTCGAAATCGGAGAGATCTGCCCAACAGATCTGATGGAAAATTTCCGAGTTCAAAGACCCGCGTATCTCTTCTTGATTCTCTCCTCTGCCTCCCATAATAGAAGCCAACGAAGCGCTGTGCCAATCATTAGTATTGAATTTCTCATTGTGGCCGTCGCTCGGCCAGGACCATTGGTTGGGAGAGGTTTTTCCTCAGCAATTTCAGCCAAGCACCTTCGTTTCCCGCAGCAGTTCTCGCTCCACTCCATACAATGACGGAGGAAAGGGTCGTCATTGTGCACTAAACGGTCTCAACACCTTGACGACAGTTCTGCGAACACCTTCACCACAGCTCGGAGGTCAATATTGAGAATCTTCTCGAAAAACGATATTCGAAGTCCTACTTGACGTCGGTGTTGAAGAACATCACGCTCACGTTTTTGGTCCCATCAGCTCCAGGCCGGAACCGACAAGATCGAAGGACTTGCAGAAAAGCGAACGATCTCTGACAACAACACGTCATCCGTCCGAAGGTCGTCTCGTGGAAATCCTGGAGTTATTGTTATTATTCCATCGATTTTCAAAACCCCCACTCGACCCTCGTCAGCTCGTTGCGGCCGTTCAGCCAATAAGTCGCTGGACCCCAGGTAAGCCAGTTACCAGTTTTGGAGAGGCTGGAGAACAATCCTGTTACACCAAGTTCGTCTCTCTGATTTGTTTCCCTGGTTGGCCCCGCAACTTTTTGCGAGATAGCATCTTTCTTCTTTTTTCCCGCTTCACTCAGTCTGCCGGGGAGGGGGGAGGGGGGCTCGCGTCCTCAGCGGGGAAAAGTCGAGAGAGGAAAAAGTAGTTAGTTAATGTAATTGCGGCGTGTCTGAACTTTTCCATCTATGGAAAACACGAAGCTGAACAGCTCATCGCCCGGCGCCTGGGATACTTAACTGAAGAAAAATTGTGTCGTTTCAAAAAGTCATCAGTTAATGTCGGATCCCTGTTAGCGTCGCCATCGTTCCTACGTGCAGTCAGGTGGAAAAGCCTTCTCGCTCCAAAAAGAGACACTTCAAACTCTTCGAGTGCTTCTCAACTTTGGGATAAAAGCTCGGTTTGCTTTGCAGGACCCAGGCTTCGTCTATCCTCCTTCCACAATCGATGCCATGATTCAATCACTGACTAAGACAAGAATTATATCGGTTTCGCTGTCAGAAACTTCTGGTCCATTCCATTGTGGAAAGATCGATTCGGCGAATCCTCGTCGTAGGCCGAAGCTCCCGATGCCGAAAGCTCACTAGCCCGAACGACCGTGAAAGGCGTAGGCTCGACCACGCCGCCGCTGGCCAGTTGGAGATTCACGAAGTAGCCCTTCGGAAAACAGGAACTTCCTTCCTCCCTCGTTCTTTCCTTCTCAGAGGAAACAAGAGTCATGTGACAGGGATTCGAGCGCGTTATTTTCCCGACGAGGAAGCGAAGCTTGGCTTAAAGACGAACGTACGATCGAAGAGCCACAAAACCATCGACCCCGGCGAACTGGCATTCAAGAGTGCGACAACTGCGGCAAAGGCGGCAGCGGTGACGGGCGCGCGTAGTCAACTACGGCAGCGATCTTCTATTTGCTGTTATTCCTCGTTTGTAAACCGCTCACGGAGAAAGCTGCTTTTCAAGCAGCGGCCGCAAAGCGGCGACGGCAGCGTTTGTATTCGAAAACGTGTTCGAGGGATATTTTCTTTTCCTCAGAAAGAGGAGAGGATCGAAGCAGTGCCGGGGAGACTGAATCAGGACAGTTGTGACTCCTGTTCGAAAAGCACCGGCGACGGGAGCGGCGCGGCGGCTGAATCGTAGACAGCGGTTGTTCGTTCCGTTCGTCGAAGGCTCAGTGAAGTTCCAGTTAGGCCTCAGCGAGACAAAGCTTTGCAGTGAGTGATCGCTTCGAATGTGTGTTTGTTTGTTTATATTTGTATGTATATGTATACTAGCGTTCCCAGTCGCGCTTCGCTGCGACAGTTCATTGGGCGGCAGATTCTTCTCCGCGAGAGTTGAACTTCTGCGCCAAAGTCGAGGACTCAGTGCCCCGAACTTCCCTTTCGTAGATTAAGCAGAACCTAAGTTTCATTGCAATTACCCGGAGTCCACGATATTTCAATATCAGAAATCTGCGTCCAATATCACGAGTTTCAAAGGTGTCTCGAATCCCTCCCTTGGAGCTGCTTGATGACTCAAATGAACACGATTGACCACTTGGCATCCCTTTGGTCACCGTTCTTACTTGTCCATCTTCCCTATCTGAACACTTGAATGTGCGCCGTAATCAAACTCGTGTTCGTAATCTAACGCAGCGCATTTCAACCCCGTATACGATAGTCGTCTTCGCCTCTCTCCAGACGATGCTGCCGTTGCTCTTCCGTTTCTTCCTGCCGGGCTTGAGCATGCCATCTTCGATCATAGTCCACTCTTGCTGCTCGTCTTTTCTGCGCCTCCTGTTGCACCCCCTCGGACTCTCGCGAACTTTGCTGCTCCACGGTCTGGGGCTCCGAAGTGATCACCTCAGACCGCGGATTCACAGCGCCTTCTTCCCGCTCCTCGAACCGTCTCTCTAGGATTTCTACGAACGTCAGTCCGCGACGGATTCCCTGCTGCGCCGGCGATCTCTGTTCCGTAGACCCTCCATTGTTTCCTGACCTTTGGTTCCTCTCCCCCTCCACTCGTGTGGTCCTTCTCCTCTTTGCGGGGGGAGTCCACCTGCCTATCGCTGATCGTTTCCGAACCATTCTAGACTTTGGGCAACTCAATAAAACGCCAGAACGAACTGGCTTCTTATCGTTCTCACAGAGTCCTCCCGTCAGTTTTGGACTTCGTTTCCAAAACCAATTGGTTTCCCACTCACAGATCAGGGTGACAGCTTCTCAGCTACACCATAACGATAACGAAGTGCCACAAAACTGGACGAGTTTCAGTGTAAAATCTCCGAAAACGCGTCCGTTAGGTGCATTTGGTATGCAATACCCTTCCTCGCAACCATATCCACCCCTCCCACAACTTTCACCTTCAACGGATCCCTAGTGTTCAAGATCATCGAGTCGGAAACGCCGGTGTCGACAAACGGACTTTCGTTTTTATAGGTGTAGATGTGTGTCTGTTTGTCGAAGAGAATGACAACATATGGGATGACTATACGCGTCGTGTACAATAGGCTACGAGGGGGATCGGGAAGATGGGGGCCCATGTGACTTTTCCCCTGCCCCTTCGAGCCCAAACCCTTTTCCCGTTCCATTGTCAAGATGTCAAGGTCGATCAGCGGGACCAAACCAATAGCTTGCTGCTTCCTATATTTTTTCTGCGACCTTATTTTCCTATGCTGCGGTGACTTCTTTCGGGAGGCTTGTTTTCTCTTTCTGAGAATCCAACCACGCTTCATGGAAGGGAAGAGAAGAGGGGGATGGGTCAGGGAGAAGGGGAGGGGGAAACGCAGTCTCACGACACTCAAGGTCCCTCGGGGACCACTATTCGATGATTTCAAAACGAGCAAGCGACTGTGAGAGGAGTTGTGATAAGGAGGGTAATGATAGGTAGAAGAGATAGAGCGGTAGAATGTGATGCAATGACATCAAGGAGATGATTCGCCGTTTGCACGGTGCTCGTTCTGAATCCAATTCCATCCAGCGTGATGTTGTCCGCGTCATTGTTCGCCATGCGTCCCTCGTCCATCCCTTTCCCTCGTTTTTTCGGATGGCTTCATTGTTCTTGTGAATGCAATGCTCTACGCTCCAGTTCCAGACAAGCTCATCGGATGTCAAGGGTCGTCCATCCATCCTTCCTTCCTCCTCGTTCTCCTGCGTCAAGCCCTGTTATCGTCTGCTCCTCTTCGAGCACTTCGATTCACTACTAGTGTCTCTTCTGCACCTCAATATCCTTCATCCGGATCTATTCCGACCGTTCTCGCTCTAAACAAAATCTCTAATCCTGTCTCCAGACATTGCACATCACGATCGGTTTCTTCGGATTATTTTTCGCGATCCTGGAAACCTCCGGATTACAGACTACATCGGGCAGACAGTCAGCCCGAATGGACCGATTCAGCGGACTTATGTTGGATCAGCTTCGATGAATGCATTTCCTCGCGGTAATCTCACCGCACTGACCGCTAGCAGCTCGCGAACAAAGACATCGTTCGAATTCATAAGATCTGGATCGAATGTAACATCTTGGAACTTCAAGTGGATGGGAAATTCATCTCTCCCAGGTCTCGATAATCGTACGGAGGAATGGTAACATGGAAACTTCAGTCTGATTATGGTTTCGAAGCGGATTGGGCTCTGTTCGTCTCTTTGGCTCGACTTTGATCTCTGTTTTGATCGCTCTTCCCGGTTTCATTCGACTTTCCATCCGCTTTGGATTATATCGAAAAGATGGCTATCGACTTCCAGCGATGTCGGCAGTCGGCACAGCAGCATCGGCGAAAGAAGCAAAAAAAAAAGTCGAGCAGAGGAGACGCATCGAGAGAGGAAGGAGGAAGAGAGCATGGACTCGGTGTTTTCCTTCTGTCTGCGGCCGTTGCTCTCTGCAAACGTCGACCCCAATCCCTCCGATGGACGGACGGACCGTCGATTGAACGGACCAACCGAAGCAACCAGACGCCGAGGACGACGATGGTAACAAAATATGGCGTTGCCGCTGTCATTATTTTTCCTCAACACTTCTTTCGCGGACGGCGCTAATCCGTATGCCGATAAAAATGATCAATTTTTGCTCATCCAATGCCTTATGTTGCCGCCGCCGCCGCCGCCTTCGATGCTCGCCGCCCTTGCTTCTCTCTCGTAGACCCGGATCCTTCTCACACACCCCGCATTCTCCTAGGATCTCCGGCTCCTGTTTCCATTGCTCCTTTATTTTCGGTTGTCGGTCGTCGTAAATCGAACCAAAGACCGAAAGAAAGCGCAGCCGGAAATCGGCCGAAAACAAAAAGGAGATCAACACACAAACCATCGTCGGCACACTCGCACAAACACCGAGATCCAGACGCCGACCGTTCGAGGCCATCTCTTGACTTTCCCTCTTGGTCAGTCTTCTCGTGACGGGCCCGTTGCGTTTGCTGTCTCTTCGTTTTCTCTTCAGTTCGGTCATCGGCTCGTTCTGACCTTCAAGAAATCTTCGCTGAGGATGCGAATCACGCCGAAAGCTTTCCAGCGAGGATGAAGTGAATTCTTTGATTTCATCAAAACTTCCCTGAAACAAAACGAGAGCTTTTCAGCGTGATTCTTCTTTCCAACGTACTTCGATGACAAAGCCTTTGGCGATGAAACTCTGGTCGGCGAGTTTCGTGCTGATAGCCGCTCTCTGTCGCAGCAACTTCCCAAAAAGTTACAATCAGGTGAGGAATGACAAAAGGAAAGCTTTTCCATGAACTTCGGACTCGAAGTTTGAAACTCATTTGTGTCAAACAGTGATCTCAACATTGTCCTTGCGGAAGTCCTGTTTTTGAAGATAAAAAGACGAACAGCGGGAGCACTTGGAATGTTTTTTTCCTCTAAATTCAGTTGCGAAGTTCGAATGGCTGAACCTTGAAACTGAGAATCGACTGACGGAGAGTCCTGAAACGTTCTTGAATCGGTTGGCAATCGAGCACAACGGATCCGCCGATGACCCTCAACGAGGATCCCCATGGTCCATGCGAGGCTTATCCCGCTCGGCCGCGTTGCATCAGGGACACTTGGAGTCCATGGAGTTCGCTGGAATTCAGGTCGGGCCACCGAGGGTCGGAAAACGGTGTCTCACACGGTGGTTCGATCTTGCGCAACGTGGCGTCAATGGCGATTTGCGCCCAAAGGGCGGACTTCAACGACCGCGTGAGGCAGAGGGAGCTTTGGAAGAACATTGGACGAACTGAACGAAACATTTTGGGAAGCAGAATCCGAAAGAGGAACCTTAACACGGTTGACCACAAGATCTAACGTTTTTTCATTGTTTTGCGTCGTTTATTTTCCAAATCGACAGTTTGACGAGCAACTCACACATCCGCGCAGACCGTTGTTTCAACTCAGCTCGTCCCATAAAAGTGACAGGAGGGAATTTCGCGACGAAACGCGAACTGGGGAATCGGCCCTAGGGGGACCGGGGATCAGGTCAACACTACCGACCGACCGGCGGTGTAATGGTAACTTGACCTCCTGCCTATGTCTGTGTGGGGACTGTTATGGCTCTTTCGGTATGGACTGAGCTCACAGGCCCGTGTGGAGCAACTGCCGCTGTGCGTCCCGTGTTATTAGTGAACGGAAACGGCGGGGTCTATCTGTGCATCCGTTCATCTGTCGATTCTAATGGTTTCCCAAGCCGCTTGGCTAACTGGAACGACGACCATAATGGCGCTTTTGGTCGTTTTCAGAAAACGCGTTTCTCGACATTTGAAACGCTCATTGATTTCAACAATCTCAGGTTCTATGGACGATAGCTCTGACCGAGATCCACTGCGACGATCCCTCCAAACACAGAATCGGCGATGATTTGATTCTGCGGAGCTCTCTGACTGAGATAAATCCTCGAATCGTGTCAAGATCGATCGATATGAACTCCGGCTGCATCCATCGAACAGGTCTTGTCGTAATTCGGAGACTTCGGCGGAGAGGATCCGGGGACCCGGGATCTGAAACGTGGGGTCAGTATCGAATGGAAAATAATACGGCAAAGCTGAAAAAGTTCGAGAAGGAAAACTCTGGTTGGATGGAGCAGACAATTACTTCGATGCTCGTTCGGCTGAAAGCTACTTTTGCAGTAGTTGCTCCATCGGAAGAGTTCGAGAGCTTGACAGAGGTAGACTGAAGGGAGGAATAAGAGGAGAATAGGAAACGGACGATGCAGCGCGTTACGGCCCGCCGACCGGCCGCTTGGGCACAAGAAGCGAAGACGTCCTTAGCCGCTGCCGTCGCCGACTGAGTTCTATCGGCTAGCTGGCGACCAAACGGGCGCATGTGCGCGTTTGTATCAGAAAGTAATAAAGAAGGAATTCGTTGGCTCTCGGGGCAATTGGCCGTCTGCCCGCCTACCCGTCGGGAACAAAAACGGGGACGTCACTGTACGCGTCAGAGACTCGTGGGGCCCCCTTCAGGGAGCCGTCCGGGTCCCCTTGGCGATCGGGGCCGGGCGGGATTCATGGTGGGGCCGAGTAGTGGTTATTCCAATGGACAGAGGGGACAGGTGGGGAGTAGCCGATGACCCAGAGACGTCCAAGGAACTTGAGAAGGGCCCAGGGACCTGTAGGGGAGATGGGGGCGGTAGGGATAAGGAGTGCAGATTTCGGAGGGAAGACACTCGAACTGAGAAAGAAGAGACGAATTTAATTTAAAAATCTACAGTCGATCGATATTGGTCTATTCCCTATTGTGGCCCTCCGCGAAGACTACGCCGACGACTTTTTGAGACAGAGAAAAAGCTCTCTTCGTCGTTTTTAGCCGAAGCAAGCTCTCCCCTGACCCTCCTCTAGTTTGTTTCTCGCAAAACCTCCCCACGGCCGCTCCAACACACTGGACCGTTCAACAGAGTTCGCGCATCTTTTCCAAAGTTGCTGTACTCAGCGAATTTTTGCCGGTTGCCAAGGCCGAGCGAGCGGCCAAACTCGCGGATGGACAGAACAGAGAAGAGTCAATCCCATTACCCCGCGGGACCGAGCGCAGTGGCTTCAGAGGCCGTAGCTTCAAAACCCACTTCTCGACTCCGTCGTTTGGTCTTTGCTTTTTTCTTTCCACTTTTCTGACGATGGAAACTACCGAACCCTGTGTCGCATTCTGAAACATTTCGAAACTCTTCGAAACATTTCGCATCTGTTAGGTGAGTCTACGGGACGGGTCTAAATGACGCGATTTCAAAGGAAATTCCGTCACCTAGGAAGTTCGTTATCTTCGAACTTTGTCATCTGTGTCACTGTTTGTTATCATTGTCTTGGGAGTTGTTCATCTGAGAAACTTGTTTTCTGACAAGTTCCGCTGGCGTGAAGTTCTTCAAGGGATCGGTTCGAGTTTTGGGGTATCCACCCCAGCTTTTCATCATAAGACAAATATCAAAGACATTGGAGCACGGGTGGAAGTTGAGTTTTGTCGATGATTCCCAAAAACCCGTTTCTACTTAAGCAGGTCTTTTCAGATTCCCAAGATTCCTCTTCGCCGAATTCCCAGGATTTAACTTCCTACGAAAATTTCATTGTTCAACAACGCAATCAAAGTCGAGGTGGAGGGTGCTCTCAAGTTTTCTTGCTCCTGCTTTGTGTTCTTGTGTCCGTTGCTCTGGCCAGAGTCAATACATTAGGACAGAGAGTCGATATCTGATGTTCCAATTCCCTCTTGAGAATCGATCCGGGGAGTTGGCTCACCTGGGAGATCGCATTTATCCCCCGATCCCCGATTCGTTCCCCTCTTCGTCCTCTGAACTTCCATAGAACTCTCCGTTTATCCATCCCACTTACCGCTATTCGTTCCTCCCCCCCCCCCTCCCTTGTATTCCCTCACCGTGTTCGACATCGGTGTCACTTGACTCTCTTGTCCCTCCAACTCCCCGTTGTCCCTTTGTCTCTCCTCCCCCGCAACCCGACCTGGGAACGGACTCCTTGACCCCACAGGACAGAGTGCGTCCAAGAATCAGCCCCTCAAGCTTTTGCGTCGGAGAGATATTTTTACATTTTCCTCTTGTTCTCGAGAACACTTCATCGTGAACCTCGTCTCGATCGGTGCTTCCACGCTCTTGATCACTTAGTGGGCTGATCTAGCTTTCTCGTGGTGTTTTTTCTTCCCTTTTTATCTTCGACCTGACTCTCGAGTCCGAGGCGTTCGATTCGAAAGCTCCTTCGTGACCCCAGAAGTGTCTCACTCGTGCGGTTCCTCACTATCTCTCGTCCAGACATAGATATGCCTGGCGGCGCCAATTACCTCAGCCACCTCGGTGTCGTCCTCAAACCCCCGGCCGTCGATGTTCTTGTCGAGGAGGCTGCGAGCAATCGGTTTCTGTTCCATATCAAGGAATTCCGTTTGTGGCTGAGCGGAACTGTTCAACTTGGCCACCGCGATAACGCGTTATCCCGCTCAGAACACGAGAGCGCTCCCCTTCGAGCAGGAACACACAAGGCGCCACCACAAAGAGAGGATTAGTGGATAACGCAGAGTTTTTGCAGGACCGCTGGCTCGAATATGTTGAGCATCAACAAACGTTTGACTGGCCTTCATCCTCTTTCTCTCTTTCTGATAGGTTAACCACCGGAAAGATAACGGCACCACTAATTGCTAATGCCAAGCCGCGCTTTTTTTTTGTTTCTCCTGGAAAAAGTCGGTTTCTCTCAATACTGGTCCACTGGATAGCCATGGTCAACGGAATGGTGGAACTTACGGAGCCGAGAGGACCAAGTGGACTAAACAAAGTTCAGATCTGGTGAACTTTTCGACTCTAGTCCAAATAACCTAGTGAGATCTTATTTTTCTGAACTCGAACGGGAAAATGTTGATTCGATGGAGTGAGTATTGTTTGCGATGCTGTTACTTCCACCGAGCATGTCGCACTGCACAGGATCGTGTGAATCAAAATAATTTCTCCGCACGATAGCTTCCAGACCTTGCGATGTAAGCCCTCCACGTGTGGGAGAAAACTAGCTTTGGACACTAGATCGTGTTGAATTCGGACTACGTGCGGCAACCGATCCGAATGCATATGACCGCTAAGAAAGCGATCCGTATCTTCTCGTACATGTATGCACATACTACATGCTCTGTATGCATAGGCTAATGGTATCGGGTGCGCTGTTGTGGCGGCGTTAGTGGCTGATGCAGTGGTGAGGTTTTGTCTGTATTCTCGTTCCTTACTTCGTTCGCTTGCTTGCTTACCGACGGCTTTCGGCCTCTGCCCCCGATGTGCGTTCATCTGGCATCTGTATGACGGCTCGCTATCATATTATCTTCTCCTCGGTGCGCTGTCAGAATCAATGTTGATCGTCATCGCCACCGCCACATTACTAGATTAGGTACTGCGTCGATCGGACAAGCCGCGCTCGAGAGAGAGATAGTTGGACACAAACACGAGCACATGCATACAAACCGTGAGAGCTGACTGAAAGAACGACTGAAACAGAACGAGAACGATGCGGTCGAGGGCCCGCCCCGACGGCGATCCCGGCATCTATCGGATATCTTATACCAACACGATAGGGGGTGGCAGGGGAGGGGAGGGGAACGGGCGGCCTTCCTCCTACTGGTTCGGTGGCGGCGACTGCTGACGACTCCCTGGTGGAATCTTCCAAGCCATGATGGAAACTGAAAGATAGCGATCGTTCCCCGGACTCCTCCGCAAACAGTTTTCACCACAAATCAAGGATTTCAGAGATTTCGTTCCATCGATGGTATCTTTCAGCAATTCTCTCCTCAG
Source organism: Neoseiulus cucumeris (assembly GCA_021527715.1). Classification (NCBI taxonomy): domain Eukaryota; kingdom Metazoa; phylum Arthropoda; class Arachnida; order Mesostigmata; family Phytoseiidae; genus Neoseiulus; species Neoseiulus cucumeris. The sequence continues at coordinate 111,689 of JAJSRV010000138.1, read as the reverse complement.
CTTCTGATCCCGTCTCCGAACACCTCCGGAATCGATTCCAAACCGTTAGTCACGAGAATATCTCACTTTATTAGGCATTAAATTATCTAAAAACACTATATCAATACGTGACAAGGAACCGTCTATTGAATTTAGGTCGACGTCATCCTGATCGCGAGGTTTCGGTAGGAATTTAAATCGCTCTGTTCCTCGGTGTTCCGCGCTGTTCACTCATGTCGCCGTCATTTCCGCTAGTAAGAATAACTGGAATTAAAGGAGGCACTTATTGGTGGGGAAGTGGGCTGTAGAGTCGGAAGGGGTGCCCTAGGGTGGAGCTTCGGTGATATATGTAGTCTCTGACTGTCTGTCTGTCTGTCTTTAGAGCTATGAACGAAAAGCAAATGCCCCTCTCTCTTCGGTGCTGAGTGAGTAAGTGGCGGAGATTAATGCCCGGGTTACGGTGCGATGTCGCTCGACGCGTTGTCTTGATAAGAGTCGCGTACTCCGCCCTCAGTAGGCGCGGCTGACAGCAACCCGTTCATCGTTGTTTGCGCCCCCTGCCTTGATTCATCATCACTCGCCTCCCAGCACTCATTTCTCAGCTCTTGTAGCTCGGCTGATTTCACTCTTAGATGCTCTCGAAGTTACATCGGATTGATGTCGCGGCGAGCCGCTTGAAATCTCGAGTGTGAGATCTATCGGTGGGGAAAAGATGATGGAGGAATCCTCGGGGATCTTTCCGCCAGATCTGATATCTCGTCGAAACCGAAACGAACCATCATGGTGTAAGAGAAACCCCATCAATAGCATCTCGAGCTATCGGAACAGTGACCCTAGAAAATAGGAGTGGTGATTCGAAACCAACGGAGCTTCGGAGGTTCTCGGGTTTCTGGCACAACAAGAGAGAGAGAGAGAGGAATACCTTTTGACATTCTCATTAGTCCACCGATCAGGAGGCTCCTTTTCTTCTTGTTGCTGCTCTTGATGCCGATGCAGTTGTTGTCGTCGACGTCGTCACCATCTTACGTTGGTACGTAACGTCCGCCGTTGTCTGGACTTCGTAGGTTTTGTGTTGCATTGCTTTTGAAACATGATGCCCTTTCCTCGCTGGCTGTAGCATTCTTTTGAAGTCGTTTCGCTGTCGCTGTGCACAGATCAGCCTCGAGGCCACTGACGTCCTTCAGCCACGCGAATGGATTGATTCTGGTTCTTGAGCGAGCCTCGAGCCGAACATTGACCTGAAATATTCCAAGTGCCTACGCGCGGTCGAATTCGAGCGATTACAAGAAGTGAGCGAAATCTGACATGAAAACAAACTGCGGAATTTAGTGAACTGTAGTTCCTGCGCAACTCATTCACAGCGATCGAGTTGCGCCTCGAGTACCATTATTTGGATGAGTAAACTCAATCAAATTCCATCCCTAATTTGTGTACAACAAAATAATGTCAGAATCGCTCCTTCACGGAATCGTATTTTAAGTTCCATTTCGCTTCCAAGGACCACGTATAAAGACCATCATCGATTGTTGATGCATCCTAAAAGCAGACCTTCTTCTGAGTGAGGTGCAGAGGGCGCTCGGTGTTGGTTGATTTCCTACGTTGACGTTGACGTCGACGTGGGAACGTTGAACGCATTTAACCTCGGTGCCTCTGTGAGACGCTTCCTTGACAGTGGCTGCACGCTCTTTCTTCCCGTTCGCGACTGATGCTTCGCCGAATTCTGTGCCATCGCCGAGGCGGGAAAAAGCCAAAAAGTAGCGGTGTGGAAATTGGGAAACTTTTGAATGGTGTTCTGCCCTTGCGTTTGGGGGGCTTTCGTGGCAGTGATGGTGACGGTGCAAGGGATGAGAGGCATGATGACATCGATCAATGGACCACCTTCCCTACCGCCGCCACCGCCTCTTTGAAGCCACAGTCATGATGATGATGATGATGATCTCAACTCGCGAGGCAACAACTGAACTTTGCCCTACCAACCACTGCTTCTTTCGCTCCGGTATCCTCGAGTTTTTGATCTGGTGCTTTCCTGAGCGGCCAAGGTAACACGCCGAGCGGTTCAGAGAGAGGCTAACAAAGAGTCGATCTTGGCCTACATTGAATGAAAAGAGCGAAAGCATCAACTGAAAGCGTGGGAATTGCATGGCTCCCTCGCACCGCCTTATACTCATCCTGCTGTCGCTTCATTGAAGTGCAGTACGCACACCTAGGCCGCAACCGATGGTTTTTTCTTCTCCGATTCCCATTTTCACGGGATAATAAGATTGTGTGTGTCATCCTTTCAACGATGCGCACCATTTTCTCTGACACGAGGTTTTCATCGCCCCTCCCCATCCCCTCAAGTCAATCGATGCTCTTCAATGTGGGAAACTTCCAGAACTCCGGCCTCCATTTCTTGGTATCTGAGCCCGTTTCACATGGGTTCGGAGTCGGAACTCCGTATGTGGAGTTTTGCGCGGTATGTTCGAACGAAATTTCCGGGCAAAGTAGTCACGCAAAGAATGGCCCGCACAGACGTGATGGTATGCGATTCGAGAATTGGCAGATGGCAGCGGGTTGACATTTGCACCCATAGGTCGCATCTGGCCATTGAGAACACCAGCAGAGCGAGCGTCCTTGGCGCCCAGTAACGCCCCCCTAAGGCAAGACGGCAAGCCGCGGCCAAGCAAGGGAAGCCGAACCAAAGTATGGCAGACTCGGGCACAGCTAGCAGAGGCAAGGAAGAGATATATTGTCTTCTTTTCCAGGACTGCCGTTTGCCAAAAAGAATACGATCCGCCTCCGCCCGTACCCGCGGCTGTATCGCCTGCCGTTCAACTTCGTTTTGCCACGGGCTTCATCTACGCTCATAGTTTTTCTTTCCTTCCCGTTCCTTCGAGACGCAATCCTGAGCCAAGTCGCTTCGCACCTCGAAGAAACGTGGATCCGTACTCCGAACAAGAAACTACCGAGTGACCGGGAGGATACTCCTCGAGATTCTCTTCGGTTGCATCTTCGAATGCCACGAAGGAAAAGGTATCAACATCAGAAGGTCTGACGTGAAGATCCACGAAATTTGAAAAGTTCTCGACAGTTTTTCCGTCGACGTCACTCGAGTGAACGCCATCGGGAGCTGCTTTTCAGTGAAGAAAGAAAGAAAGAAAGAAAGGAAAAGAAAAGAAAAGCTCTATGGGTTCGCTGTCCCTGGCAGAAGTGGGGCACAAAACCTCCCGGAAACAGATAGACTGGAAAGAAATAGAATGGAAGTCGGATGCTAGGATCATACACTGATATGAGTCATCCGTGTGAAAAAGTCTGTACACTGTAAGGAGTGAAAGGAACATATTGTGAGAGGAATTGTGGCGTTCCTTCACACACATGCATCCTTCCGAATGTGGAAGGAGTGGAACCAGTCGACTTGGCCGCCCGACAAAGCGGCGAATATCGCCGCCGTTCTTCCCTGTGTAGCAGTTGGCGTAAGAGAGAAGACGACAAAGTGGTCACAGAAGAGAAGTCGGTCCGATTCAAAAACGGCGCATTTTTGCGTCAGCGCCACGACGCGAAACGACGAAGTGGATTTCAAGAACTGTGGCGGTCCAGCTGTGGCGGTCGCTTTTCTCCTCTCTTATCCGTCCTCGTCAAGGCCATTCCGTCACTCAATTGTCACACGACCACCCGTCGCCGTCGTCCTGATGAAGGCATGCGGATCTCAGAGCAGGACGACGATGTACGGTTGCGTGGCTGACGACACATCCAGGTGCGACAGAATAGAAGCGCGCTAAATGACACTGAAAGTCAAAAACCGCTTCGAAAGAACAATGTTGGAAACCATTTTAATTCTTCGCTTGTCGGCGACACATGACGAGGGACGAGGATGTGAGGAAGAATTTTAACGAGGATCGGGGGAAGGAAAAGGGAAACCAAAGGAATACCGGTCAGCCCGATGGAAAGGAAGAACCAAACGGAGTGAAAAACATTCTAGAGAAGAAACCGGAAACAAAAGATGAAGGATTCCGGCCAAGTTGGCTCCATGGGATCGGAAATATTGAGAGCATAACGGAGTGGAAAAACATTGTTGCTCAAGTTCCGTGGAATCTTCACTTCTTTCTAACTTTGAAGTCGGAAACCACACCGATCCCGACGCCTCCCTCCCGACGCCTGTGTCTGAGCGTCGGCCATCGAGGCGGTAGGACCGTTCTCGGTCCGCCAGCGTCGAAAGAGAGTTTTTTTCACGGGGCATTGTTCTCTTAACGTTGCCGTCGGTGGCGTCATTGTTGAATGGCGGAGGTGGTTCGACGACAGCATCGTTTGTGCAAGAACAAACTCCATTCGTCATAGCATCGATTCGTCGACAGGACGACGAAGGAGAAGTCTGAGGTGAGGACGCTTCATCATCACAAGGACACTGTCGGCATCGCACCAAGGACAAAAATCATACTTGCGCCTCTCTTCCCTCGTCCCAATCCTCCACCGATGTTTCTCGTTTTTCCCCGACCGTTCCTCTCCTCGTTGCTCGCTCTCATTCTCTTTGGCTTTCCCTCTTCTCGCCCCCTTCCGTATGCCATGCATGGCTGTTGGTGTGAGAAGAGGACGAATGCGCGTTCGAGGAGGGGAAACACACTCCGTGCAGCAGGAAAAGGCAGAGGAGAGTGCGAGGCATGAGAGCATCAAGGAAAAGTGTGGCGCACACGCACAAAAACGTTCTTGAGCGCGTCGTGCGTCGTTTCCATTGAGCGTCGACGCGTAGGAGGAACCCTTTGTTTGAATCCATTTCCTCTCCTTTAGACGCACGCCGCCATCCCTTCTTCCCCCCCCCTCAGAGTTCCTCCGAAGCCTGCTGATTTTGTGCCTTCCCATCCTCCGCATCATCCTGCCCCTCCGAGTATCTCCTGCGGCTCTCTCCCCCGTTGCGTCTTCGAGTAAGACCTTTTTCTCGGAGATGTCGTCGACAGATCCACCACCGCTTTATTCCGTGTGCTGCTCGTCTTTGTATCATTACAATTTGGAGCGTCCTCCTCATCCGCTTCCCGCCTCGTTATCCTCTCGCCCTCCTTCCTACTCTCCTTTCTGTCCGATTTCGTATTTCTTTGTTTCGGGAAACTTCGATTAGAAGTCGTCATCTGTCACCAAAACGAGAATCATCCACGATTTCCAGATAATCGCGTTCGATTTCAATTGCGGGGAATCAATGAGGGCAGGAACGCGTCTTGGGATAGGAACCACAACGTTTGAATGATTTTCCTGCATTTGGAAAACTCTCGACTGCATTCGGTCTGACCGAGAATCCGGATCACAGTCAAGTCAGAGACGCGTAACATCTAGAAAGGTCTATTCGGTGCACTCCAGCGGAGGAGTCGGCGGCGATCTCGCCGTCGATTGCTGCGGGGTCGTCGCCAGTGTCTTCAACAACTGACTTTTTGCATCATTCATTCCACTCTTGCGTCTCGCGTTTTTATGCCAGCGAGCTCTTCCTCCACTCAGCGTTGTCATGATCATCATCATCAGCATCCAGACAGCTTTACGAGACCACGAGACAGACGCCGGGCCGCGACTCCGAGGCGGTTCGCGTTGTTTTCCGCGCGGGAACAGTTGTTTCCATCGCCACGAGAATCAGGAGACGTGCGACGTTCACGTGTTCGACTCAAACCTGGTTCCCGTGGTATTCCGTCCTTCCCCAAACAAGACACGGGACCAGATACACTCGCTGAGTCAGGGAGCGAGATGTTGACTCCGTCTCGGGGAGTATCATCTTCGACGGAAAAGCTGTGGTGAAAGGAAGAGCGGTGAAACCCAGAAAGTCAACGAACCGAGGCGTGCAAACGTGGCTTCTTTATGGCGATTATTATTAACTTTTTAAAGTCAGCCACTGCGAGAGTCCAATACCCAATTTGGAAGCGACAGCTGGGACCCTGGTCTCTCTCTCTCTTCGGCGAACAAGAGTCTGGCGACCGCCCGCCGGCCCGCCCGCGGCCCCTCAGTTTTCTTCCCGAAGTAGCCCTCTGCCCCTCGATTCCTTATTATAAATACGGAGAGAAAAAAAATAACTAGAAAGAAATTAAGTCCCGACTGCCGCCGCCGCAGTCGAATTGATTTTTACATTGCACGCAAGACACAGCCGAGACGAAGCGACTCTTCAGGGATTCAGCGACTCATCAGCATCAAAAGTCACCGAGCGGAGTTATCGGGCATTGCTTCCGCACTCGTCGTCGTGCTCCGTGCTCAAGGACGTTTGACACTCAAAATCGATAATTGGAAACAGAAACGATTCATATGACGACCGATCGCCGGAAAGGCAACGAGATCCCACACTGCGAGGATCGGAAACTTCCTCCAGCTTTCCACTTGCGGCGTCGTTGAGGTTTTCCGGCTTCAGAGTTCGGGTGAGCCGGCGACAATTCTCGTGGCCGACAGAGTTTCGATCTGTTTTGAAGAAATCCCTAAATGACTGCGGGAAAAGATAGAGCCGACGGCGACGGGCTCTCAAGATACAGTCACTATTCGATGGTTTTGGCCGCAGAAAGTGTTAACTAAATCGAAAGGTGGCCCCTGACCAGTTTTTTCGAACTATGACACGGAATTCGGAGCAAAGCTGCGACTCCGAACGGAAAGTAGCGCTTCATGACTTCCACAAGTTCCGACGACTCGCAAAGGAGATGGCTTCTGAAGAGTAGGAACTTCACAATCAATACAAAGTGACATCAGAGGATACGTCTTCGTGCTTCTGATGCACATACATTCTCTCTAGCATGGTTGGGGCGTTCTGAGTTGTTTACTGAATCGAGAGACTTCAGGATAGCGAGCTGAGGGGAAGAATCTGGGTGATGTGTTTACTAAATCGTGATGTTTTACAATATCGAATGTTACTCAATCGAGCACTCATAGAGTTCGGCGCAGGCATCATGGAGCGTTTGCTGAATCGTGATGTTCACTAAATCGTGTGTTTACTAGATAGAGAAGTGAGTGTACTTGGTCCATGGTCACTCACGTGGATCTCTTTTTCGCGAGGAACTTGGACTCACGGGGAACTCCTGATGACTTGAAGTTCATGATCGGCAACGGTCACCCTCCTCCAGGCGCAGCTTCGGCGCGAATAGATTCTCGTCCACGGTAACGGGTCATCAGGTATGGGGAACTGAAGTCTCGAGACACATATTCCAGAGTGTCGTTAGCATAGGTAGAAGAGCGGGCGGGAGAAAATCAAAGAGAGGAATAAGAACGCCAAAAAGAGGAGAACCAGGAGGTGGTGAGCAAGGGGAAGAGGACGGACGGACGAACGGAAGCAAAGGAGCCAGCCCGGTGTTATGAGCCACTTTGTGAGAGACGGAGAGGCGGGTGGGCAAAGCCGAGCGCTAATGAAACAGGATCTTCAGAGGACGTGGCCTTGCTTTTCCTCTTTTTCTGGCGCGGCAGGTTTCTCCGTCGCCGAGTGCGTCTGCTTTGCTCTTGGATATTTGATGAAAGTGGGCCTCCCTCTCTCTCTCTGCCTCAATTGCTGAATGACTCATCATGAATCAAGCCCCGTGAATGGTGCCGGTTGAGCTTGAATGCCTTCCCTATTCCCCGATTTCCGACCCCGTTCGGTCCCGCTCCTTTTCGGTGCCCCGGCCCCGACAAAAAGGAAGAGACGAGCACCGCTGCCTGACGGGATGGGGGTGACGCAGGACTGAGATGTGACATAAAAATGTGCCTGCGGTCAGCACCGATATTCATCAGAGAGAAAACCACAGTCAAGAGCTCGGCCACTGTCCCCGCTGGTCACTCCTTTCATCTTCATTACATCGTCTCCATCGTTGCCTTCATCGTACGCCGCTCACAGAGAACTCTCGACGAGGAGACACTCGCACACATTCAGTTCCACCCCAAGTGCAGCGATGCCAGCCCGCAGGCCTCCGTGCTTGCCCGCCTTAGCTATGTGCTGCTCACTTAAGTTCCTGATGATCGAAAATAACGTATATGACGACTTAATTCAGACACGGGATTCTTCTCTTGGCTCCTCAAATCTCCTTGCCGCCATTCTCACCGCAACGAATGACTACACACACCGACTGAAAGAACTCACACGCTCGCGCACCTCGATGTTCGGATCCCAGACCGAAGTTCCGGGGGGATTCAGTTGAGCCCTGCGCTTCCAATTTTTCTCTTGATGTCGATGCTCATTTCAGAGGATTCGGATGATTGGGAATTAGGGAATTGCTCCAGAAGGATGTTGAGCCCTCGATCTTCAGGTGGGGAGGAGTCGATAGGCTTCAGATCTGGGTGTGGTGCCTGTTGTGTTGCCGGCTAAGTGGAACGTGAACTGTGTTGGACATTAAGGTAATATCGTGACAGTCCAATCGATCATGCAGAATATATGTTTGTCCTACCCATAGCTCTAAACCTATCCGCCCGGGCTGTGGTCAATTTTTTGACTTCGAACAATTGATGCAAAGAGGGCCGCATTTCATTTGACCTCTCTTGATCGACGGCACGTCGGCAAGTTCAGCCACGATCCGATCGAATATTTCACTCATTCCACGTTTGTAACACTCAAGAAACTAGGCAATGTCAACTTTCAAACCCCAACTAGCACTGATGACGTACGAATGTTTCCTCGAATCCTTACAATCTTTTGAATAATCCTTCTTGCAATTTTGACATCTCATTGCTAGGCCGCATCTACGCAATGGACCAGACTCAGTATACTCATCATGAGGTCAGTATTCTCTGATCAATGTTTCTCCAATATATCTGGAGATACTCTCTTAGTAATGGCAACGAGCTCGGGTGGTTCTTCGAAGATACCTAAATGTTTTCAAGATCTTTTTCGACGTACAAATCAAGGCGATCGAATCCACGACAGCACTCGCATCTCGTCTCTCGCTAATCCTCTCAATAGCCATGTTACGCAACCACAGTTATCAATGCGGTGCCTTTCAGGATGAAACGTTTCCATTTTCCGAACGAGTCCTTTCCGATTGGAGGGCCGAGAAGCCAAATCGGAACCCGCGTTCGTCTGCCGCTCCGCTGTTTGTATTTGGCAATCCTGAATCCAATGAACTAGATGAGGTCGTTTCCCTCCTCTCCTCCGAATTTAAAAATGTCCCACGACGTCTTCCTCTCGACAAAGACGACGGCGGGGGCTACAACGATATCGAAGAAGAGAATTCAGCGATTTTTGTATCTCGAATTTCCACCAGCCCGTGTCGTTGACTAAGAATTCCCTAATTCTCAGGATCTTCTCTGCTTCTATTTGCTGCTGCTAGTGGCGCAAGTGGGAAAGCGGAGGCAAAAACACGGATCCGACTTGGTCGCGCGGGCGGGCGGACGACCGGGAAAGCGTCGGCGAGATGGCGGGCGCCCTTTCTCACACCATCAATTCTCGTTAACGTAACGAATCGAGCATTATGCCGATTTGTTCCAAAGTCATTTGCTGCCACCTCCTGGGAGTTTGATAAAAATTCCAGAATTCACCTCATCTGCTGTCGACATTCTCCGGAGTCGGTGAACAGAGCTGTCAAACTCGCCGCCGCCGACGCCGTCCCCACTGGCCAGTTTGTCGTCCTAGAGACTCGCCATCGTCGCGGTCGATCTTAGAATATCGCGTGCGCCTCTCCGCACCGAATAGCAGTCCCAAGACCAGTTGGATAATGAGGATGAATACCTCTTTAATTGAAGCTCTATTATTTACCTTCGAACGTTCGCTTGTGAGAGGCTTGATGAGGCCACCGTCGGCCGCTTCTTTGGTCGGCACGCTCGACAGACTTGCTTACTGACTGGCTTCAAGTCGTCTACCGAGGCTGAAATGGCGTTTCCACGGAGCCGGTGGCTTTCGCTTCACGGTGCAATTGCCCGTTTTGTGGCGATTTCCTCCGTCTTTCGCAGCCATTGGATGCAGTTTGCAATGGACCACGATGCCTAGAGTCGAATAGGTCCCAGACTGGCAGCGAGTATCGCCTAATGCTGTTGGCGCAACCACCGGTAGACTTCGAAGTCGTATCCTTCGGATCTGTAGGAAATTCACCATGGAGTGCCTCCGATGTGACTACAGCTTACGAGTTTGAGCATTATTGATAAATTACAATGCGTTTATGCATATATGGATGAATCAATTTATGGAAGCGCCTTGAAGTAAATATTGGAAGCGCCTTGGAGTTGCTAGAAGTTGTTCATATATCAGTATATCCATACATCCGAATATCGATATATCCGAATTTCCATACATCCATACATACATATATATCCGTATATTCTCACATCCATATATCCATATATTCTTACATCCATATATCCACATAAATCCGTATATTCTTACATCCATATATCCATGTATTCTTACATCCATATATCCATATATTCTTACATCCATATATCCATATATCCATATATCCATTATCCATATATCCATATATCCATATATCCATATATCCATATATCCATATATCCATATATCCATATATCCATATATCCATATATCCATATATCCATATATCCATATATCCATATATCCATATATCCATATATCCATATATCCATATATCCATATATCCATATATCCATATATCCATATATCCATATATCCATATATCCATATATCCATATATCCATATATCCATATATCCATATATCCATATATCCATATATCCATATATCCATATATCCATATATCCATATATCCATATATCCATATATCCATATATCCATATATCCATATATCCATATATCCATATATCCATATATCCATATATCCATATATCCATATATCCATATATCCATATATCCATATATCCATATATCCATATATCCATATATCCATATATCCATATATCCATATATCCATATATCCATATATCCATATATCCATATATCCATATATCCATATATCCATATATCCATATATCCATATATCCATATATCCATATATCCATATATCCATATATCCATATATCCATATATCCATATATCCATATATCCATATATCCATATATCCATATATCCATATATCCATATATCCATATATCCATATATCCATATATCCATATATCCATATATCCATATATCCATATATCCATATATCCATATATCCATATATCCATATATCCATATATCCATATATCCATATATCCATATATCCATATATCCATATATCCATATATCCATATATCCATATATCCATATATCCATATATCCATATATCCATATATCCATATATCCATATATCCATATATCCATATATCCATATATCCATATATCCATATATCCATATATCCATATATCCATATATCCATATATCCATATATCCATATATCCATATATCCATATATCCATATATCCATATATCCATATATCCATATATCCATATATCCATATATCCATATATCCATATATCCATATATCCATATATCCATATATCCATATATCCATATATCCATATATCCATATATCCATATATCCATATATCCATATATCCATATATCCATATATCCATATATCCATATATCCATATATCCATATATCCATATATCCATATATCCATATATCCATATATCCATATATCCATATATCCATATATCCATATATCCATATATCCATATATCCATATATCCATATATCCATATATCCATATATCCATATATCCATATATCCATATATCCATATATCCATATATCCATATATCCATATATCCATATATCCATATATCCATATATCCATATATCCATATATCCATATATCCATATATCCATATATCCATATATCCATATATCCATATATCCATATATCCATATATCCATATATCCATATATCCATATATCCATATATCCATATATCCATATATCCATATATCCATATATCCATATATCCATATATCCATATATCCATATATCCATATATCCATATATCCATATATCCATATATCCATATATCCATATATCCATATATCCATATATCCATATATCCATATATCCATATATCCATATATCCATATATCCATATATCCATATATCCATATATCCATATATCCATATATCCATATATCCATATATCCATATATCCATATATCCATATATCCATATATCCATATATCCATATATCCATATATCCATATATCCATATATCCATATATCCATATATCCATATATCCATATATCCATATATCCATATATCCATATATCCATATATCCATATATCCATATATCCATATATCCATATATCCATATATCCATATATCCATATATCCATATATCCATATATCCATATATCCATATATCCATATATCCATATATCCATATATCCATATATCCATATATCCATATATCCATATATCCATATATCCATATATCCATATATCCATATATCCATATATCCATATATCCATATATCCATATATCCATATATCCATATATCCATATATCCATATATCCATATATCCATATATCCATATATCCATATATCCATATATCCATATATCCATATATCCATATATCCATATATCCATATATCCATATATCCATATATCCATATATCCATATATCCATATATCCATATATCCATATATCCATATATCCATATATCCATATATCCATATATCCATATATCCATATATCCATATATCCATATATCCATATATCCATATATCCATATATCCATATATCCATATATCCATATATCCATATATCCATATATCCATATATCCATATATCCATATATCCATATATCCATATATCCATATATCCATATATCCATATATCCATATATCCATATATCCATATATCCATATATCCATATATCCATATATCCATATATCCATATATCCATATATCCATATATCCATATATCCATATATCCATATATCCATATATCCATATATCCATATATCCATATATCCATATATCCATATATCCATATATCCATATATCCATATATCCATATATCCATATATCCATATATCCATATATCCATATATCCATATATCCATATATCCATATATCCATATATCCATATATCCATATATCCATATATCCATATATCCATATATCCATATATCCATATATCCATATATCCATATATCCATATATCCATATATCCATATATCCATATATCCATATATCCATATATCCATATATCCATATATCCATATATCCATATATCCATATATCCATATATCCATATATCCATATATCCATATATCCATATATCCATATATCCATATATCCATATATCCATATATCCATATATCCATATATCCATATATCCATATATCCATATATCCATATATCCATATATCCATATATCCATATATCCATATATCCATATATCCATATATCCATATATCCATATATCCATATATCCATATATCCATATATCCATATATCCATATATCCATATATCCATATATCCATATATCCATATATCCATATATCCATATATCCATATATCCATATATCCATATATCCATATATCCATATATCCATATATCCATATATCCATATATCCATATATCCATATATCCATATATCCATATATCCATATATCCATATATCCATATATCCATATATCCATATATCCATATATCCATATATCCATATATCCATATATCCATATATCCATATATCCATATATCCATATATCCATATATCCATATATCCATATATCCATATATCCATATATCCATATATCCATATATCCATATATCCATATATCCATATATCCATATATCCATATATCCATATATCCATATATCCATATATCCATATATCCATATATCCATATATCCATATATCCATATATCCATATATCCATATATCCATATATCCATATATCCATATATCCATATATCCATATATCCATATATCCATATATCCATATATCCATATATCCATATATCCATATATCCATATATCCATATATCCATATATCCATATATCCATATATCCATATATCCATATATCCATATATCCATATATCCATATATCCATATATCCATATATCCATATATCCATATATCCATATATCCATATATCCATATATCCATATATCCATATATCCATATATCCATATATCCATATATCCATATATCCATATATCCATATATCCATATATCCATATATCCATATATCCATATATCCATATATCCATATATCCATATATCCATATATCCATATATCCATATATCCATATATCCATATATCCATATATCCATATATCCATATATCCATATATCCATATATCCATATATCCATATATCCATATATCCATATATCCATATATCCATATATCCATATATCCATATATCCATATATCCATATATCCATATATCCATATATCCATATATCCATATATCCATATATCCATATATCCATATATCCATATATCCATATATCCATATATCCATATATCCATATATCCATATATCCATATATCCATATATCCATATATCCATATATCCATATATCCATATATCCATATATCCATATATCCATATATCCATATATCCATATATCCATATATCCATATATCCATATATCCATATATCCATATATCCATATATCCATATATCCATATATCCATATATCCATATATCCATATATCCATATATCCATATATCCATATATCCATATATCCATATATCCATATATCCATATATCCATATATCCATATATCCATATATCCATATATCCATATATCCATATATCCATATATCCATATATCCATATATCCATATATCCATATATCCATATATCCATATATCCATATATCCATATATCCATATATCCATATATCCATATATCCATATATCCATATATCCATATATCCATATATCCATATATCCATATATCCATATATCCATATATCCATATATCCATATATCCATATATCCATATATCCATATATCCATATATCCATATATCCATATATCCATATATCCATATATCCATATATCCATATATCCATATATCCATATATCCATATATCCATATATCCATATATCCATATATCCATATATCCATATATCCATATATCCATATATCCATATATCCATATATCCATATATCCATATATCCATATATCCATATATCCATATATCCATATATCCATATATCCATATATCCATATATCCATATATCCATATATCCATATATCCATATATCCATATATCCATATATCCATATATCCATATATCCATATATCCATATATCCATATATCCATATATCCATATATCCATATATCCATATATCCATATATCCATATATCCATATATCCATATATCCATATATCCATATATCCATATATCCATATATCCATATATCCATATATCCATATATCCATATATCCATATATCCATATATCCATATATCCATATATCCATATATCCATATATCCATATATCCATATATCCATATATCCATATATCCATATATCCATATATCCATATATCCATATATCCATATATCCATATATCCATATATCCATATATCCATATATCCATATATCCATATATCCATATATCCATATATCCATATATCCATATATCCATATATCCATATATCCATATATCCATATATCCATATATCCATATATCCATATATCCATATATCCATATATCCATATATCCATATATCCATATATCCATATATCCATATATCCATATATCCATATATCCATATATCCATATATCCATATATCCATATATCCATATATCCATATATCCATATATCCATATATCCATATATCCATATATCCATATATCCATATATCCATATATCCATATATCCATATATCCATATATCCATATATCCATATATCCATATATCCATATATCCATATATCCATATATCCATATATCCATATATCCATATATCCATATATCCATATATCCATATATCCATATATCCATATATCCATATATCCATATATCCATATATCCATATATCCATATATCCATATATCCATATATCCATATATCCATATATCCATATATCCATATATCCATATATCCATATATCCATATATCCATATATCCATATATCCATATATCCATATATCCATATATCCATATATCCATATATCCATATATCCATATATCCATATATCCATATATCCATATATCCATATATCCATATATCCATATATCCATATATCCATATATCCATATATCCATATATCCATATATCCATATATCCATATATCCATATATCCATATATCCATATATCCATATATCCATATATCCATATATCCATATATCCATATATCCATATATCCATATATCCATATATCCATATATCCATATATCCATATATCCATATATCCATATATCCATATATCCATATATCCATATATCCATATATCCATATATCCATATATCCATATATCCATATATCCATATATCCATATATCCATATATCCATATATCCATATATCCATATATCCATATATCCATATATCCATATATCCATATATCCATATATCCATATATCCATATATCCATATATCCATATATCCATATATCCATATATCCATATATCCATATATCCATATATCCATATATCCATATATCCATATATCCATATATCCATATATCCATATATCCATATATCCATATATCCATATATCCATATATCCATATATCCATATATCCATATATCCATATATCCATATATCCATATATCCATATATCCATATATCCATATATCCATATATCCATATATCCATATATCCATATATCCATATATCCATATATCCATATATCCATATATCCATATATCCATATATCCATATATCCATATATCCATATATCCATATATCCATATATCCATATATCCATATATCCATATATCCATATATCCATATATCCATATATCCATATATCCATATATCCATATATCCATATATCCATATATCCATATATCCATATATCCATATATCCATATATCCATATATCCATATATCCATATATCCATATATCCATATATCCATATATCCATATATCCATATATCCATATATCCATATATCCATATATCCATATATCCATATATCCATATATCCATATATCCATATATCCATATATCCATATATCCATATATCCATATATCCATATATCCATATATCCATATATCCATATATCCATATATCCATATATCCATATATCCATATATCCATATATCCATATATCCATATATCCATATATCCATATATCCATATATCCATATATCCATATATCCATATATCCATATATCCATATATCCATATATCCATATATCCATATATCCATATATCCATATATCCATATATCCATATATCCATATATCCATATATCCATATATCCATATATCCATATATCCATATATCCATATATCCATATATCCATATATCCATATATCCATATATCCATATATCCATATATCCATATATCCATATATCCATATATCCATATATCCATATATCCATATATCCATATATCCATATATCCATATATCCATATATCCATATATCCATATATCCATATATCCATATATCCATATATCCATATATCCATATATCCATATATCCATATATCCATATATCCATATATCCATATATCCATATATCCATATATCCATATATCCATATATCCATATATCCATATATCCATATATCCATATATCCATATATCCATATATCCATATATCCATATATCCATATATCCATATATCCATATATCCATATATCCATATATCCATATATCCATATATCCATATATCCATATATCCATATATCCATATATCCATATATCCATATATCCATATATCCATATATCCATATATCCATATATCCATATATCCATATATCCATATATCCATATATCCATATATCCATATATCCATATATCCATATATCCATATATCCATATATCCATATATCCATATATCCATATATCCATATATCCATATATCCATATATCCATATATCCATATATCCATATATCCATATATCCATATATCCATATATCCATATATCCATATATCCATATATCCATATATCCATATATCCATATATCCATATATCCATATATCCATATATCCATATATCCATATATCCATATATCCATATATCCATATATCCATATATCCATATATCCATATATCCATATATCCATATATCCATATATCCATATATCCATATATCCATATATCCATATATCCATATATCCATATATCCATATATCCATATATCCATATATCCATATATCCATATATCCATATATCCATATATCCATATATCCATATATCCATATATCCATATATCCATATATCCATATATCCATATATCCATATATCCATATATCCATATATCCATATATCCATATATCCATATATCCATATATCCATATATCCATATATCCATATATCCATATATCCATATATCCATATATCCATATATCCATATATCCATATATCCATATATCCATATATCCATATATCCATATATCCATATATCCATATATCCATATATCCATATATCCATATATCCATATATCCATATATCCATATATCCATATATCCATATATCCATATATCCATATATCCATATATCCATATATCCATATATCCATATATCCATATATCCATATATCCATATATCCATATATCCATATATCCATATATCCATATATCCATATATCCATATATCCATATATCCATATATCCATATATCCATATATCCATATATCCATATATCCATATATCCATATATCCATATATCCATATATCCATATATCCATATATCCATATATCCATATATCCATATATCCATATATCCATATATCCATATATCCATATATCCATATATCCATATATCCATATATCCATATATCCATATATCCATATATCCATATATCCATATATCCATATATCCATATATCCATATATCCATATATCCATATATCCATATATCCATATATCCATATATCCATATATCCATATATCCATATATCCATATATCCATATATCCATATATCCATATATCCATATATCCATATATCCATATATCCATATATCCATATATCCATATATCCATATATCCATATATCCATATATCCATATATCCATATATCCATATATCCATATATCCATATATCCATATATCCATATATCCATATATCCATATATCCATATATCCATATATCCATATATCCATATATCCATATATCCATATATCCATATATCCATATATCCATATATCCATATATCCATATATCCATATATCCATATATCCATATATCCATATATCCATATATCCATATATCCATATATCCATATATCCATATATCCATATATCCATATATCCATATATCCATATATCCATATATCCATATATCCATATATCCATATATCCATATATCCATATATCCATATATCCATATATCCATATATCCATATATCCATATATCCATATATCCATATATCCATATATCCATATATCCATATATCCATATATCCATATATCCATATATCCATATATCCATATATCCATATATCCATATATCCATATATCCATATATCCATATATCCATATATCCATATATCCATATATCCATATATCCATATATCCATATATCCATATATCCATATATCCATATATCCATATATCCATATATCCATATATCCATATATCCATATATCCATATATCCATATATCCATATATCCATATATCCATATATCCATATATCCATATATCCATATATCCATATATCCATATATCCATATATCCATATATCCATATATCCATATATCCATATATCCATATATCCATATATCCATATATCCATATATCCATATATCCATATATCCATATATCCATATATCCATATATCCATATATCCATATATCCATATATCCATATATCCATATATCCATATATCCATATATCCATATATCCATATATCCATATATCCATATATCCATATATCCATATATCCATATATCCATATATCCATATATCCATATATCCATATATCCATATATCCATATATCCATATATCCATATATCCATATATCCATATATCCATATATCCATATATCCATATATCCATATATCCATATATCCATATATCCATATATCCATATATCCATATATCCATATATCCATATATCCATATATCCATATATCCATATATCCATATATCCATATATCCATATATCCATATATCCATATATCCATATATCCATATATCCATATATCCATATATCCATATATCCATATATCCATATATCCATATATCCATATATCCATATATCCATATATCCATATATCCATATATCCATATATCCATATATCCATATATCCATATATCCATATATCCATATATCCATATATCCATATATCCATATATCCATATATCCATATATCCATATATCCATATATCCATATATCCATATATCCATATATCCATATATCCATATATCCATATATCCATATATCCATATATCCATATATCCATATATCCATATATCCATATATCCATATATCCATATATCCATATATCCATATATCCATATATCCATATATCCATATATCCATATATCCATATATCCATATATCCATATATCCATATATCCATATATCCATATATCCATATATCCATATATCCATATATCCATATATCCATATATCCATATATCCATATATCCATATATCCATATATCCATATATCCATATATCCATATATCCATATATCCATATATCCATATATCCATATATCCATATATCCATATATCCATATATCCATATATCCATATATCCATATATCCATATATCCATATATCCATATATCCATATATCCATATATCCATATATCCATATATCCATATATCCATATATCCATATATCCATATATCCATATATCCATATATCCATATATCCATATATCCATATATCCATATATCCATATATCCATATATCCATATATCCATATATCCATATATCCATATATCCATATATCCATATATCCATATATCCATATATCCATATATCCATATATCCATATATCCATATATCCATATATCCATATATCCATATATCCATATATCCATATATCCATATATCCATATATCCATATATCCATATATCCATATATCCATATATCCATATATCCATATATCCATATATCCATATATCCATATATCCATATATCCATATATCCATATATCCATATATCCATATATCCATATATCCATATATCCATATATCCATATATCCATATATCCATATATCCATATATCCATATATCCATATATCCATATATCCATATATCCATATATCCATATATCCATATATCCATATATCCATATATCCATATATCCATATATCCATATATCCATATATCCATATATCCATATATCCATATATCCATATATCCATATATCCATATATCCATATATCCATATATCCATATATCCATATATCCATATATCCATATATCCATATATCCATATATCCATATATCCATATATCCATATATCCATATATCCATATATCCATATATCCATATATCCATATATCCATATATCCATATATNTGTAGTCCACGAAGACTGCATAAAGAGGTTTCTTTCTGCTGTCGAGCGATAGGTGGATTTCCGAGATCAATTCTTTGCACGCGGTCATTGTGGAGTGGTCCCTCCTGAACCCATGTTGTTCTTTCGGAAGGATCCCTCTCGATTCCAGGTATGTTGACAATCGTTGGGCCAGGATTGATGCTAGTATTTTGTACGCACAACTCTTTTTGGCTATTCCACGCCATGAGGAGGTTTCCAGCGGGTCGCCTTTATGGATAGAGAAAAAAGAAAGCGGAGAAAAGCTGAGAAAAAATCCCGGAGCCTCCAGGGAAGTGGCTAAAGATAACCTCCACGCTATAGAAATTTCCGTGAATACGCGGCCTCTATGCGGTTGATCTTCATCAACGAGGTTATTCTCCGGCAGAATAATATTCACTCATATTTCACCCGTTTCTGGGAATCAATCTCGTCCCAGAATAACTTGAAGGCTATTTCATCGATTGTTTCGACAGAAATTCTGAGAAATCGCCGAAGACCCGAAAAGACTCCACAGGGTCGATCCTAAATTAGGAATCCCATCTCGAGTCTCGCGGACCATCCGCCAGGCGCCGCCTCTGTGGAACGCTTGCCGGCTTGTTCGGCTCTTCCCCGAGACTCTCTCCACAGGACAACGTGTTTCGTTCTCCTGACGATCTTCAGTGTGACGTTCGTCTTCGCGCGGAACTGCGTTTGCTGGCGTTTGTGAGTTTGTGGCTCGTGGAAGAGCGTTTTTTGAGTTTTGTGTGAGAATCTTGAGTGAACGTGAACGACACGCCGGTGATTTTGGAAATTATTGAACGTCTGGCGGACGTGACGCAATGTGGATCTGTTCTGTGCAGTGTAATTCATGAAGCCCTTCAACTTGCGTGACTTCAACAAAATCCCCAACTCCCACCACTATCACCAACATGTGGCTTAAACGAAGTTTCGTTCTGATAGGCATCGCTCTGTTATCAGGTGAGTTAGAAGTCGTACGGACGGAACTGAGTTGCGGGTTTCCGAGTCGTCTTATTGTGGGATCTGTCTTCCGAGATTCGGAGGATGGCGCCAAGTGTTTTTTGGATCTTCAAGCGCGCGACGAAGCGAAAATTCCGGGGCTTAAACCGCGGACCGAAACCGTTCAATACGTAGACACCGTAAGTCGCAAAGTGAAACATCCTCTCGACTCGATCCCCGCGCCTGTCATCTTTCCCGTCTAATAAGTCTTCTTTTGGCCCTGAGGCGTCAAGGGAGGAAGTTCCACAATTGGTCTCCACAAACATCGATACGTCTGACGTGTGATCGGAATTTGCATATGAACAGAGAAGGTATCAAATCCGGTCGTATTGGATCCAAAAACTCCTTTTTATTTTCCTGCCGCCGTCTTCTTTCCTGCCATTTTTCTTTTTGAAGGCTCCCCACGTGCTCCCCCGCCTGTTTCGAAGAGCTTTTCATTTTCGCGGTTCAACTCTTGTTTGAAACCTCTGCAAAACGATCGTCTCGAAGTCACGGTCGTCGTGGTTGAGGAAGAAACTCCGGGACTTCTGACGTTGAAGTTAGATGTTTCACATTGTTACTCAAGGTTTCGCTCAAAACTCAAGGTTTCGCTTGAAACTTTAACGAGTCGGGGATTCACGCGTCGTTTCGAAACCCGCGCAAGTTTCCTCCGGGAATCTCGGCGCTGGCTTCAACTGATTCTCGGACTGCCGGAGAGTTTCACCGAAGTCCCGCGTATAACGAACATCGCAAATATAAGGTTCCTTGTGCGCGAGGTTCCTTGTGTGCGGGTTTCCTTTTACGGAAAGTTCCATATTTCCGGACCTTTGGGGTTCTTGTGGACGATTTCCAGAACTTCCAAGGTCCTGAAACCAACGTCTTTCTGGTGCTCCCTCCGAAATTGAAGTCTGACGAGATGTGACCATTGACAGTAGTTGTCAGAAATTCTCTCCGCACCCATCTTGACCAGACGGAAGTCTTTTGACATTCGCGGATAGATTCTGAGTCCTGATTTTGAAAGTCATGGTCGACCCCCCGCCCAATCTCGTCTCTTAAAAAGTGGCAGAAAGTTTCGAAACGAGTTCAGACTCCCAGATCAAGTTTCACAGGAGCTCGGCTTGCGTTCGCCGACGTCGAATCGTTACTGTGAGCATCTGGTGAGGAAAGTGTTCTGTTCCCGGTTAACCAGATATTATTGTCGACTGATAGTTTTCTGACGGTGAATCACGAATGAAGTCTCTGATTCAGAACGACGATTGTTTTGCCAGCGAATCGAACACGTCGTCCCTTCATCTCGTTTGATTTTCTTGCATCTCCAGAAGATGGTGGAAATTTCTCCCTGTCGTACAACGATGCTCATTTCGTTTCTTCTCAAAAGAAAAAAGTGCACAGCGGCATTAAGGCGAATGTGAAGCCGTGTTTGTCCGGCGCGCCGCACGAAACAGCTTCCATACGAAATGGGCTCCAAAACGCTCGACTCAGAATCCTTCCGTGCAAGTGCTACTCTTTGCATAAATTCAGTGCCAGCCGAAAAGCAAACAACTAAACAACGGGTCATGAGGAAAGCGTTCCGCTGTTGCTGTTTCTCTATCATTAACGCCGGGACTGCAAATTACTAGCGAGACGTATAAATTCATAGAAAACAAGCTGCTAGCTTCCGCGCTCGTTTCCCAGAGGAGCACGGAAGTTTCGGAAAGTTTTCCGTATGCAGACGCAGCGTCCGCTTCCTTCCTTCGGAGACCCGACGGATTTTCGGATTGCGAATCGATTCCTCGCGACTGTGACCGATGGCACGAATCGCGTATTCATAGCTGAGCTTTTCGTAACTTTGTGTCCTGCGAAGTAATCTCAGCCTAATGAGATGAACGGTTATCTCTTATTTGGCCGCCACTTGAGCTCTAGCACTTTCGAAACAGCCCCCGGTTCGGGCCCCGATCTCGATCGGGCCCGCGTTTGCCTCGCTGGGACACTTCAGCGAACTCACCAAGTTGTTACAAAACTCTCGTTGTAACAACTCTCCTGTCAAGTGTCGCCGCCGTCTTGTTC
Source organism: Neoseiulus cucumeris (assembly GCA_021527715.1). Lineage (NCBI taxonomy): Eukaryota > Metazoa > Arthropoda > Arachnida > Mesostigmata > Phytoseiidae > Neoseiulus > Neoseiulus cucumeris. The sequence continues at coordinate 87,162 of JAJSRV010000138.1, read as the reverse complement.
CCGAGATTGAAGCCATCGCATCGCTGCTCGCGGTGGAATTTTCCCTTGTGGAAGTCTGTCGCGAGACGCCCGAAAAAAAGGAAAGTTCCTGTTCGGGTACGAAAGTTCCTGCTGCTGACTTCTCCAAAGCAGTCTCTGAGCGTTAACACATGTGAGTCAAGCTGTTGCGCACTCAATTGAGCTTCGATCCAGTTATAACTCACGGTATGACAGTACTAGATGTGGTACTATAAATACAGAGTTCGGTATTTTTCCCCGTCTCGATTGTTCGTTTTGCTCTTCCTCCGTTCTCCTTCTCTCTCGGCCGGGTTCTCGAGTCCACCTGAAAGACGTTAACCTTGTTCTTCATAAAAACGCTCTCTGCGTGGTTGGCCCGGTTCGCTTGCTCTCGGCTCATAGAAGAGAGCCTATCTGTTCACCATTATCTTATCGATAATTGTCCCCCGATCCATGGTCTCCTCGCCCCCCCCCCCCTCCCTTCCGCAAGCAGCCCGCCCGCCGACCATCCGTCCGTCCGGAAATAGATTCTGCAGCTAGGAGTCATGATTGGAACAGTGGCGATGACATTTTTGGTGGTGATGGTGGTGGGCAACCAGTAGCCTGTTATTGGATATTCCCTGCATACGATGGACATTCACCGTCTCCAGGAGATTCGTCTCCTGCTTTCAGGACGGCGGCGGTCATATGCTGGGGAGGCTGACCGCTGTTGAATAGCGTCGTCGATGGCACCGTGACGAAGGTCCGAAAGGGACGACGACCCAATTCTCCCATCAGGAGGACAGCCGTAATTGCCCAAAGTCGACCGGGCGTGTTCGTACGAGTGATCCCTCACTGACTGGGCCGAATTGTACTAATTGATATTTGAACATAGCGTGGCTAGATACAGCGCCAGTTGAGCGCTCACTTGCTCAATGTTGACGCTCGCCTCACTGACGCCACAGTTGGCGGGGGAGATATTCAACTTTGAGCTGCCTACTGCAGGTATCCTGTTGATGACTCCGGAGTTTGAAGCGCTAGACTCCTGAAAGGCGATCATCGGGTTTGATGTTTGAACTTTCCGATCGTCTTCCTTGACGTTCTCCCACCGCGACCGTGAGCGTTCGCGAAGCCACCGAAAGTCTCCGAGCAGGCGAGAATCAGGTCCGTTTGCTCTTGTCTGTTCGAACGCAGAGAACGCGCAGATTCGCGATGTTGCGAAAACGGGAGCATAAGCCTCAATATCGACGGCTCTCCGCTCTCAACCCGTGACCGCTCACTTCCCATTCTTTTCGAAAATTTCTCCGTAGGTGCTCAAATTGCAATCGCACTCGTAGCTTTAAAGCTTTGACAATGCGACATAAAAGCTAGGAATTCTACGAGCGGATCTTAGTGAAGAAACTTAGCAGAGTCACGGTGGTGGCAATGTTTTCGGAAAACAAGCGAATCCGGAAAATCCTCACGGAATCTCCGACAATGAACCAAAAGCACTTGACACGCTGTTCGGAATTTCGGAATTCACTGATGTCCTTATCGATCAGAGGATCTCCTTGGAGTTTTCCGTTCCTGCACCTCCCTCGCCTATACTTCCAGTTTACTCCTCTAGACATTCGAAGCTCGTATCAGGTCTGTGCAGAGGGATGTCTCAGAGTTTGCTTTTTTTTCGATGGGTTTTTGGATGAACACGTCGACGACGTTGCGATCGCAACCCAGAGGTGTTACGTTCCCTCTGAGAGAAGAAGGTTCTTCGATGTCATCGCGAAGTACTGTAACATAGAAAGCCGCGATTCTTCATCGGATGAGGGTCGGATGTTCGCGTCGACGGAACCGGAATGTTTTCATCCGCGCGAGGAATGAATTGTCGGAATCGGACAAATTCAAGGAGTGCCGTCGCCGACAGCTCGTGACGCACAGAACGGGATAGTCGTGGGATAGTCATTTCGATGCAGAGCCGACGCACACGACCGATAATGAAGCCTACTAATTGACACACTGATAAACGTGGCACACGCCGTTCCCGCCCGTGTACGTTTTCTCTCCGCTGGCCAACTGCCACGATGGACACGTTACAAGTTACAACGCAGGACACCTGTCGAACACCTTCTACACCATTTGCTACACTGCTCGTCTTACCTTCGCCGTCCTCTGGTCTGGCTTCGGTTGCATTGCGGGAAGGAACATGACAAGCGTTGCGCTCTTGCTCCATCATGTTCTGTGTCCAATTGTTGATTCTTTTCTTCCGCTCGGTCCTTTCTCTCTTCACCTGAAAACCTGAAATTCTGTCCGACGAGGTAGAACGACAGCAAAGTTTTGGGTACTTCCAGTCTCTCTCCTCTTGATTGATTTCGTGAAACTTTCCCATCGGATAGCAGAGCATGGGACGTTCATGTGAGAAGCAGGCTTTTCAGAATCCAAATCCTCGCACTCGAGAAAGATAGCTTGAAGATTTCGCGGGAACTTCGAAACCGACAGTGAATGGAATCGGCCCGGCTCCTGCATCGAGAATTGTGAAAGAAATCGAATGCAAGAAACAGTAACAAGCTGTAGATTCTGACACCCGAGATTGCTTCCTGCCGGCATGAGTGGAAAAATAGGCGAATCTCACCTGACAACGTACGTGCCTCGTATTTATAGCCGAGTTAGCGCCGAAAGAATCAGCTGCGGTCAGACTGCGTTAGCGTAAACGAGCAGAGGCTCTCCGTTGTCCTGTCTGCCCAGGACAGCGCACACGACAACGACGACCACCGCGGGGTCTGTTCGACTGGCTGGTTTCCTGCTAAGATGGTCGAATGGTGAGATGTCTGGTCGTACCCGGTGCGGCTCACGTACAACCTCTTGGGAGTCCGTCGATGCGGCGCGCTTTTCCCAGCGGGAATCGTATTTGAAAAATAAGATCTGTTTTGAAACAGCTCTGGGTAGACGACAGAGAGGAGCGAAAATGGCGGGAGATTTCCATATCGGACGACACAAGCAGCGTCCACAAGACTCATCGAACAGCTGTTCGCTTCCCTCTTTGATAGCGGCGACGTCGTGTGTCGATTTCCGTTCCGCGAGACAGTGTGGAATCCTCGACGTTGAGCTTTTGGGTCAAGGGTCAATCGCACTCGGCCCTAGTTCATATTGATACAACGCGTCCAAGCTCGTTAGAGCGTCTTTAGTGAGGCCACTTGCGGGGCAATACATTGTTCAAAGTGTAGCCGAGAGTCGGCGGATTGGATGGTCGACCGGTTGGTCCGTCCGTCGGTGGCTTGCGCAGACCGGTTGGCAGGCAAGCGGTAATGTATCCCGAGTTCTACCATCCATTAGGAGTGTGGGGAGGCAGGTTGAATTTTCCCAAACCACTATGGATGCATGGAGCCCGATCCCAAGCTCGTGCAACTCAAACCCCCTCCTCCTCTCCCCCATCTTGAACTACAAAGTATGCCAGCCAAACGTCGAACGTAGCTTATGGCCGGTATGGATGGCGGAATCGTGGGAACCGACTGATCCCGGCGCAGTCCCGCCCATACGCATCAAGTTGGGTCTAGGCTTTGCAGCGGTTTTTAACCGCGGTTAAAAAACCGCAAAAAACGCAAGAAAAATGCGGTTTTTAACCGCAAAGACCGCGGAGTTTTTGCGGTTTTTAACCGCAAAAAACCGCAAGTGTTATTTCTTATTTATCTTGTCTTCATCTGGCTCCTGAGCCTAGGGCTGAGTTCTGAGTGATGCAAATTGGTCGGCTATGGTCGAATATATGCTTCAGCATTTACTCGTGAGCGAAGGGAATCATGATAACCATTCTAGAGGCGGCCACCTCTGGGCTTCGTTCCTGAATCCTCCCGCTCGAGAACCGGCATGTTATCACTTCACATACTCGTCCTGGATCGACAGTTTCGTTTTTTTGCCAGATTTGGTGCCAAGACACTTGAGTATCTATTTTTTGTCGTTGAAATGAGCGCGTGCTGAACGAGACTACCGTGAAATACCGCGAAATCACTGGAAAATCACTTAAAACACAGCCTAAACCGTTTGCGATTAATTGCGGTTTTTAACCGCGGTTTTCGATTCGCGGTTTTCGGTTAACCGTAACCGCGGTTTTGCCAAAATGCGGTTTTTTGCAAAGCCTAGTTGGGTCCAAACATTTGGAGTATGACATGACATTCGATAAATTCAGTCGACAGTCATTGTAAGGTGGTCGTCGGAGAGAGAATCGCGTCCGTATTTCTGTAATTGTCAACTTGGAGACTCAGTTCACGAAAACTCGTCGAAAATCTCTTGGATTCCATCGATTCTCTCGAAAATGCGAGGGTCGAGGGTTCAACGAGACGACCAGTTTTGCGACAGCGAGCTCCGAGACGAAGATCATCCGCGGACTCGAGGACGTTTCGCCTTTTCCATCTCCCAATACAACGGGTTTTGCTTGGTCTGTGTTCGGGAAGATACATGAGGACGACGACGGCGGCGGCGAGAACGCATCCAAGCATTCTAGTCGAGGGAGTAATCCTCGGACCGTCTCGCGCCAGAAACAGATCATCGCGGGCGATTCCTCGCGAACAAGCAAAGAAGAGCAAAGCGAAGCAAAGTAGGCGCGCCATAATAAAGTCGTGATGATACAATGTTAGCCACACCTAATCTTGGCCACTGAGGGCCGCTAAGCTCACTCGTAAGCTTCGTGAAGGGAAGCCTCCTTCTGAGCCCTCCTGGCCGAGTGAGATACGCCGGCCGTATGGTAATGTATGACAGACCGCCACCGGAGCCGCCTCTGCGTCGTCGGTCGCCCGTCTAACATCTCACCGCATTGCCGTGAAGCTCGCCGCACTGTGTCGTTTCTCAACTCGACTCGGCATTGCGATCTTCAATCTACCACAACTGATGAAACTTCACCATCGAGTGTTGACCGCAGCCTACGGCCTAACGAAGATTCGCGATCCGAAGCGAAAACGCCATGCTAGTCAACAGCTGAATTAGAAGCCAACGGTGAGCGCGAAATAATGGACCATGTGTCGTGCGCTCTTCCGACCGGCTTGCATCGCGCGAGTGGTTTTTTGCGCACTTTGTGTACATTCGGCATTTGCCTCTCGAACCAGCCAGCCAGCTCGGAGCTCGTGCTTCGACACGGACTCTTTTCCCCGCTATTCAGATCCTTCTTTAATCCCCTCGTCAAAACCATTTTTTGCCATCCGGTGTCATTCGCGGCCCACTTGGCGCCCAACTCCACTCGACCTATCGCTCTCCCCCATCCGCCTCACTCATTGATCTCACGGGTCCCCAAGGGCCAGTCAGATAATCTATTGCTGGTGTTCGTGATCCCTCGGCGAAGCAGACGTTGTGATTGCTTATCGGGGGAACCACTTTTGTGTGACGTTCGCAGTGAACCGCAACCGAAGGGTCATCCCGTAGGCCCTTCTGCCGCTCGTCACAGAGCCCCTTCGGAAAATGTCTCCAAATTCTGGCTGTTTTCTTCGTGAAAATTATTTCCCTGACGTTCGTTGGTCCTCAATAACAGACGTCCTTGGAGGAACATGACCAAAATGTGTCAAAACAATGAGGTGCACCAGCGAAGAGATACTTTTTTCGAATAAACTTCTATTCGGCCACGGCCGAACCGAACCGGGATCAGCCCTTAGGTGCGTTTCCGTCTCCACGGGATCGGTATCGCTCGTCTTCAACTTGTTGCAAAGCCTTCAGTGCCGCTCCGTGGATCCAATCGATGGTTACCCCCTTGACTTTCTGTACGAACTGCGAATCGAATTTGAAATAAGATTGACAGCGTCGATAGCTTGCGCGGACATCGAGGAGTTTGAGTCTAATCACCAAAATCCTGATTCCTTCATTGAGTCTGAGGAAGTGCTTTAGGATCAGGTACACAGCGGTCAGTCGTCTCCGTGACCTTTCGTCGGTGGTGTGTTGCATACTTGAAGTCTCAAAAAGTCCAAAAGCTCCACGAACATGGACATCGAGAACTGGAATGAGAAATTCTCACCTTTTTCACCGAGCTCGCCCAACTTCTCGAGGCTTCGAACTTCATTCATCCCAATCGACTCGGCTTTGGTATAGAAGTCGTTCACAAGGTACAATCTTCCGACAAAGGACGCCACTGAGATGTTGGGCAAGTTGAGGTTCCACCCCAGATGTTCTCGACATCCTTCGAGGCTCGAGTTGCGATCCTCATCAAGTTGAACATCGGAATTGCCAAGCTCACGACTCGCGTCCTTGTGCAGAAGTTCTGGCACCTTGATAATCTATCCACAAATCACAGCGAAGAGACAAAAGTGTTTCTCTACAGTGTGATCACCTGCTGTGACACTGGCAATGTGAGGATCATCGCCAACGTTTCGGAAATAAAAATTTGTCTTTTTCAGTTCCGAGACGCACTGGTGTCTGAAGTTCTGATCCACTTGCTCCATGCTCATCAGTAGGGCTGCGAAGTTCAGGCATTTTGCCTGAAATGCCTTTTTTTGCCTATTCCTACCAGTTTACCTAGATTTTGCCTATTTTGGCTTCTTGGTGCCTGTGATGCCTTTCTCAGCTTTGAAGGGTCCGAAATTGCAAGCTTCGGCGGCGTAGGGAGCCCTTCTGTAGTTTCACAGAATCAGAGAAGAAAGTTTATTCCACTACAAACTTTCATTTAATGACTGATTCTCCATCAAAACTTTGAAGATTATGAGTAGGTCTGTGATGTTCAAGCATTTTGCTTTAAATGCATTTTTTTGCCTATTCCGATCACTTTCTCCAGATTTTGCCTCTTTTGGCTTCTTGGTGCCTATAATGTCTTTTTCAGCGTTGAAAGCTTCAAAAATTTCACTTAATGACTGATTGTTCATCAAAACGTTGAAGAATATGAGTCATCTTCTAGCCTTTTTCATTGCCTTTTTTGACTTTTCTCACTGCCTTTTTGCCTGCCATTTTCTCGATTAAAAACTGCCTGAACTTCGCAGCCCTACTCATCAGTCTGCTCGGCGTTGTCTTGTGAAGCTCAGCGTGAATTTCGGCAGAGATTCTATTGTGGATCGCCCTGCATAGACGGAGAACTTTCACGCGGGACGAGAATCCTTTGATACGATGAAATATACGTACTCCTCTAGTGAAGCACGAGGAAACCTTCAGTCTGTTTCCATTCACTTCAATTCACTGGTTTCCTGCAATCGTGACATTGGATACTCGTCCGAGGTCACGAAGTCGAAATCTCCAGATTGTTCTTTGAAAGTGAACACTTTCAGAAGCGGAAGTGTATTCCGGATGGTCCATATGAGCGCGTAGCGTTCGCCGTGGAAACATTTCAGATTAGAAAACGATGACCGGCATGGGGGAACTCATCTACAAAGGGACCATTCCCGCTTCGGCTTACTTTCCGTGTCTCGGATAAAAGAGCGCTAGGGACGCGAAGATTATGATCCGAAGCGAAACCAAGATCTCAAATCTCGTCTGAGTATTAGATTCAAACGGTTCGCTCTCCGGAACGGGGTCTTGTGGGATAGGACTCCTGGAAGATACGTCATCGGGGGATGCGCTCCCGTCTTCCCTTTCTTCGGCCGAATCCGCATTCGTGGTTGACATACGAGACACAGGCTTAACGTTTGGTGGTTTGCTCGCTCCCATGCTCGAAAAGATCACAGATTTGAAAACAGCTTTCCCATGACTGACATTTTCTCCAAGTATGCATGCAGAAAACTCAGGAAACGTTTTCTCATCATCGTGAGAAGAGATGAATGAAACATAGAATTCGATGAACCTCGTAACATGTGAGCTTCGTGAATATTGAATCAAAACGAATCTATGCATTCGTTTCGGTTTTCCCGGTTCCCTGCTCAGAAGGGTCAGGCATCAGAGCCAACGCCTCGTCCGTCGCTCGCTCACGACCCGAACCGCGACTACCCGATTCAAGTTGTGTCCCGGCAGTCTCCGAACGATTCTCGAGATGGCTCTCCTGAGTTTCTGCTCGTCTGCCTGCGTGGACCCGCAAACCGCATGTATATTTATGACGAGTTGTTCTCCCTACGAGAGAAGAATACTTGTTCCCCGTTGGTGACATGCATGCAGCCGGGTCGGCGAAATGGAATCGGCACCGAGCACGCGCTTGAAGCCAACGAATACGGTCCGGATTTCTTCTGAACAACACTTACAGAGACAAGATATCTATACACAAACGGTTTCTCTTCTTTTCCCAATTTCCATATATCAGCCAAGCCCCCTCACCCCGGCCCCGCCCCCCTTCACTCGTCTTGACTCTTCTTTCACGGAGGAGTCTGGTCCGCCTATCGGCTTCCGACCGCTTCCTAGCTGGTGTTTCCTCCTCCCTCTCCATATGCAGATTAAAAGCCAATATTCGCTTTTCATATGGAAACATTCAAGTATGAAGCCAGCTGACCCAAGGCTCTATCAAAGACAACAGTATCGAGGAGGTAATGCGTGGTTTTATGGTAACGAGTCAGCCATGGGATATTGGGGTTTCGGCTTTGTTTCGGTCAATGTGCTGCTCGGCTCTGCCGATCTCTTGCGCTTCGCTTATTTCAGAGAGGTCTCGAGACTACTTGAGAGCGACAAGCTCGAACGCCTCCGACTCTCTGAATCCACAAACGGAACTCTTCTGTAGGTCAGCACGCTTCAAGTTCCGTCGATGCAAGTTAGAACTTGATCTCCCTTAACGCGAAATGTGCTCGATGTGAGGCCTTTACTTATCCTCTCGATCCTTTCCGTCGACTCTCCTCCCTCCCTCTCTCCAAAGGGAAGAGCCGCGTGTTACTCCGTTAATGTCAACCTGTAGAAGTCGTGCTGTATCCCGTGGATACCTATAGCGTTGATTATCGTACTGCATTATTGATTGATTCCGTTGAGCGGGGTGTGTGTGTGTGCCTCTCTGTGTCCTCGCCTCGCTCGATTGATGCATTGCTGTTTGGCTGGATGTCAGACCATTTGGCTTCCATTTGGGTTTATCTTCTTCATTGTTGCGAACTGGTTGAGTCTCTCCTGTTCGCCCTCTGCGTCGAAGATGCCAAGAGCCATCCGTAATCACTGGTTCCGTGATTCGTTGAAGCTCTTTGATATTGGACGGAATACTTTCAGGAGTTCCCATGTCAACGTTCTCCGCCTCAAGCCTCAAACAGAGGCGAGCAACCGTGGTCGAGTCGGTGTTGCGGACGGAGGTTTAACGGAAACCGCGCGACGGCGCGGTAAGCTGTTTAAGTTGAAAAATGTTGACGACGTAAAGTTGCATGAGAAGCGGAAAAAATCGTTTAATTATGAACAAGACACGGCGTGCTGCTAAGCTTTAAACGACAACCTTTTTCTCCGCGGCAGTTGCTCACTCGCGCTTTCCGGATTGCGCTCAGTGTTTTTGCTCCTCTGCAACGGCAAGTGTTTCATTTAGTTTCGAAGCACATTCGCGCAAAGCCCTTATACGACTTTGGAATTCCGTGTTTGCGGGAGAAGCGGAGCATGCGGGCATCGGAACGGGCTCGAGGAACAGGAAACCGAGGAGGAAAAACGAAGCTGGATCACGACGCGAAGAGAGGCAGAAGGTGAAAGATCCCGGGAAACGCAGAGAATAACGGCGCCGGGCGGGTGAACGGGAAGAATGTGAGAGGAAAGTTGAGAACGGGAGCACTGTGCTAGGGGGCTCTTAGTACATGAAAATCAACTTGACGCTTGTTGATGGCTTCATGTTTTGCGTGAGGCAGGCACACAGTGGCCTTTTGACAGGAGCTGAAGACCAACAGCCGGCGGCCAGTTGGACAGCTCAGGAGAACGCTGCCAGGAACGAACGGCCTAGTGGGCTGGCCAACGGAGGGGCAGGCACGCAGGCAGGCAGGCAGGCAGGCGAACTCCATTAGGTGCTTTCTGTTCAGCTTTTTCTCTCGCGCACTTTCATTCGGAGCTCCGCTCGTTCACTCACTCACTCAGACACACACTCTGTAATAAAGTCAGCGCCGTTTAAAAGCATCCTTATTCTCGGTGGCCACTCACAGCATGCAGTCGGTCGGTCAGTCCGTCCGTGCAAGCCCTGTAGTTCCATGGATGTGGCGTTTGCAATGGTGGCGGTGATGGCGGCGACGGCAGTGGCCATAAAGTGAATATACTCGCTCTATCCGACCGCCTGACCGGTCAGCTAGCCGCCCCGAGTGGGTCCTAGTAGAAGTCGTTTTGCTGAAGGAATCCCTGTACTACCCGGACAGCGGTATTTCAGACACTCCCCGTTCTCGCGTAGAAAGTTCTGCCACTCAAACGGGCTCCCGCGCCGGTCATTCATTTCATCAGAACACAACATCAGCTGTGCGACCGCGGCTCTCCCTCTTTGTTGATCCTCTCTACCCGATGTCGAGGTAGGGAGGCAAGCTGGTGGTCGCGGTAATGGACTATGCGCGTGGTCTTCGTCGAGCGCTCCTTCTAATAAATGAATAAACAAGAGAACAATTAAATGAAGGAATTGGCAAATGAACGTGCTCATGAAATCGTTGAGCGGGCGCCAACCCCTGCTTTGAACTAAGAGCTTTGAATGACCGCGTCATCAGCAACCCCGTTGCTCGAGGAGTAACCCGGCGCTTCACTGAATGTTCATGAATGAATGTTAGTGAGATGAAAGTATTCTGAGGGAGCACCGCGTCGAATAGGTTCAAGTAAAAGGCTAACGATTCAAGTGTTTGTGAGAGGGTTCTTCTAAAAACGTTGTTTCTCGAATTTCCAGGTAAGCTGCGATGAATAAAAACTTCAAATCTCCGAGTTTCGCCGCACCGGGGAGAACCACCACGAAGCGAAATCATCGAAATCAGGTTGTTTCTCAGCGAAACTCAAAAACAGCTTCGAGAATAGGTTCGGTCGCAGTCTCCAATTCGTCGGCGAGAGTTTGGCGCCTGCTAACCTTGGAACTTCTTGACCTATATCCAAAAAACGTTCCCCCCGGCGGAGAAATCTCTCTCTTGGACGGCCGATATGAGGGAAACTCACAAAGAAGAACCTTCACGGGGAGTTTTGATTCCGAAACCGCTCGATATCACGACAAGAAGAGTGATGGGATGTAAAACGGAACGGGCAGACACACAAGTCGCTCGATTAGCTTCGAAAACACCGTGAGCAGTATCGCTCTAGGTTTTCGTAACTTCGCGAAGGGAGATTTCGAAGGCTCGCTCTACTTTATCCTAGGCAACCCCGCTCCGTGCACGGAAGAGTCTCTGGTCTGTAAGCAAACGATTCAACTTGCGGACTTGCGCGCGAGCGGTTAGTTGGCCCTCCGGCTGGTTGCGCGGTCCGCTTAGTCGGTTGGCTTGAGGAACAGCAAGTGGGTAAATGGTTCAAAAAGTCAATTTGGACCCCCGGCTTGTCGAGTCTCTGTGGACGGGAGATGGACGTTCGTCCGCAGCGGTCGCTCCGTTCCGGCCATCGTAGAGGGACATTTCCACCATTTATCAATATCCAGTATAATGGTCACAACTCACGCCGTCTTTTCAAAAACCTTGGTCCCCTTGTCCCTCCGTCTCGAAGCCCTAACGAGCCCCCAAAATACTGTACGGACTCTTTGTTTTGGCCCTTTCCGTGTCACTTTTTCGACTTCCAATGGGTCGTATCGGCTCCCTCAATGCGTGCAAGCAAGCGAGTCTAACAATGAACCATCCATTACAACAAACGCAGCGAGTCCTTAATCGATGCCTACCGACGGGGAAAAGAACCAGCCAAACAATTTGAGATATGTATTCCCCTTTTCCGCCTTTTCGTCACCCCGGGCATTCCGCGACAAAATCCTCTCTCGAAAACAGAATCGAACGGGGATTGTCGTTCCACCGAGCTGGAGCAACGGCGAACGATCGGCTGCGTTCTTTTTTGAAAAAGAAAACCAAACGATTCCGCTTCCGCGAACTTTCTAAAAGACGGAAGGATATGTTGCAAGAACTAAACAGATAATACAACTTTTGTCACGTCAAAACTCGACGACGGAAAGTCATGGTTACGCAGGAGATCAAAAGATGCCATGACCTATCTATAGATAGTGGAGCTGGCGAGCCTGCGGCTCCTTTCCAGAGTTCAACTCTTTTCTATCTGTTCAACAAGCGGTCAGGTATCTGCGCCGATGTCGAATGTCGTGTTCGTTTCCCAAATCTTCCACGACGACGACGTTCGACTCGGATTCTGAGGTCAAGCGGACGGAGAGAAGATGAAGATCGATTGGGATTCTCCGAAGTCTCCGTGACGGTCAACAAGGAGTATTCAGAGAACCGAAACTATTTGGGCAAAGCCATTAACTCTCAGATTGTTGACTGATTTCACTTCCGGACTCGTTGTCCCCTGAGTTGTCACGAATCGAGGACACGGCTATTGAGACACGTTCCACAAACGTGTCGTCGTTCGTCTCCCGCTCGCTTTCGCTTGGAAACCGTGGACAAACCAACTGCCGGCGTATGGACGGACTGATCAACGGGACACGCCTGGGGGGAGAAAGAGCGAGAGAGACGTGGACAAACGGATGGACAAACCGTCGAGAGCGGTGCGAGTGGTAGAGCTTAATTGAAACTTGAATACCCCTAATGATGTTGCATGCGACAAGAGGCAATAGACGTCATTCTTCATTTGGCGCAAATATTATCGGAGCACCCAGAACAATGTGCTTCATTAACCGACTGCCCAATCTCCCATCAATGCACGCACTTGTGCGGTGGGTTTCGTCTGGAAGTCCTCGCTGCCTTCAACGAATCATCGTTTTCAGCGGGAGCAAGCGCAAAGTGCAAGTGTCGCGTAAAGTGCAACACAGGACTAGCGGTATGAGCCTGAGGTCGGTCGTCTCAAGCGTTGTGCACTTGCAAAAGTCTCGACGTCCGTCTGAGCGTGGCTCCCTCGCTCATTCCGCTGGCCTCATATGATCAAGCTCCGTCTTCGTCCTCATTCCAGTCGCCCACGTTTTCCCTGGCTTGCCGGAAAACTGCATTAATGCTTGCAGCAAAGTTTACCCCAATTTGCATCTCAGCAACTGACTTCCTAACCTGGGGGGAGGTTAGACGCCTTCAATATTCGGGCGGCTCGCATGGATGTGTGCTTAGACAGCCTTTTGCTCCGTGCCTCCGCGGGACTTCGATAAGTTCTTCATACAGCGAGCGTTTTGTGCTACACATAAGTCTTCCACCGCGCAAACGGAGCGCATGGACTACCGGCGGCGGAACCTTTCGAGCGAGCTTTGCAGTTAGTCAAAGGTGCCACGGTTTTGGCCACGAGAGCCCAAAATCCGAAAAACTCACTTTGCAGCCCATTTCACTCAGAGAGCTCACAGCGCATTGTTGAAACGAACGGCACGCCGCCGTCATCAGCCTTGAATGCTCAAACAAGAGTCCGGTATTTGTTGAGAGTCGGCGGCGTTTTCGAATTGCGCAGAACAAAGGATTGTGTTCCCCTTGTTTGAATGCTCGTGCCCCGCGCCATTCTTCGCCCTCCCGGACACTTTTGAGACCCTTGCTCATTTCGGGCTCTTCTAGATTCAGAATTTTTAGCGATTTCCAAGTTCTTCCGTCCTTAGCTGGAAGCCGGGAGGCTTTTTGGCCACCTCCGGGACCAAGAGCTCCACATTACTCCAGGAGGTCATTCTCCTGAAAACGCGTCTGATCTCCCTTCCGTGGTCATTGGTGTTATTTTGGAAGTTGTTCCCTGATTCCTTCCTCCCTGGGGCCCTGTCGTCCCCGTCGGACACTTTTCACCCTCCTCATAGTTGCTTTCACTTTCCATTGTCCAATAAGCTTGCTTGCCACCTGTGGGCAATCACATTGTTCGAACTGATAGATGGAAACCGGTCGTGCTCTCAACAACGAACAAACCGACGGGTGGCGTTGACGTGTCTGGACCTGTTGTTGTCGTTACCATCGGCCTTTTTGTCATTGGACGTCGCGGTGATGGTGCTGGTGTTAAGTCGGCGTTTCAAAGATTACTGAGCGCTCTTTTTGTTTTCGTAGCTCCCTCCTCCCGCCAGCTCTTCTCCGTCCCTCTCTCTCTCTCTCTCTCTCGTTCTTTATCCAGTTTGGTCGTTGTGTGCCCAGTGGACCGCTTTCGTCGGCGTCAATCCCCTCAGGAAGGCGGGTGAAGCAAAGGCAAAACGAGAGAAAAGAAGGATGAGGGTGCCGAACGTTGTCGGCATTCCAAACGCGTTCCAAGCCGCTGTGAGAAGCCAGTCTGCAACTATCCGAGCAGGCCGCGGCCAGGCGAGACCAACCAAAGAAGCAACCCTGGTCGCATTTGAGCTCCTTCGTTCTCCTGCTCCGCATCCTCTTTTTTCTTACGGTGAAAGCAGCGTTCTTCTTCGGTGCGCTCTTCCTCCATCTAAGCCTATAAGCAGTTCAGTCAGTCTCGGCGTCACCGACCAGACTCCGGGACAGGCAGTCGGTAACGCGGCGGTCCTCGACCTGTTTACTTTTCCTTCGACGTTTTCCTTCCCCACTCATTCGGTAGACCGGGCCTTCCTCTCACTCTCTGTCATGTCTCCAGTTCGTCGATAGGTCTGTTCCCTTCTCGTTCGTGCGGTCGCTTCGAAGAAAAACTCGAAAAGGCCTCCTGGCGACGATTAACAAAACTCGTCCTTTTCCTTCCCCCCCCCCCCCCCCTCCTTCCACGGTCTTGGGCACACGCGCTACGAGCGTCCCATGCGTAGGACTCGCTTCTCCCTCTGGTGCTGTCATGTTTTTAGCTGACGACCAGTTTACTCGAGACGTGGTGAAGTGACACGACGCCGGTGGTAAAATGACGTTCGAGGCATGCGTGTCCCATTGGAAGCATGCGGAGGTCACGTGGCACGTAGCAGAGTTTTGACGCACGCACGCACGCGCGTCCATCCATCCACCAGTCGGTCGGTCGCAAGCGCTGCATTCCTGCACAACAAACTTTGTTTCGCTATTTTCCTTCGGCGGGCGTTGGAAGCCAAGCATCCCACCGAGGCTACAAGGACCGACCGACCAACCAACCGAGAGCCGACATGGAACTCAATGAGAGGAATAGAGAGACTTTCGCTCGCATTACTTTGTTGTCACCCGAGCTGAAGTTTGTCGGCGCTGCGGAGGCCAACTTCGATGACTTGAATTCCACCTGCCCCCAAAACTTACTCGCGTCTTTTGCCCCCTCGCGTCGGATTCTTCTATTCATCATTCTCTTGTTCTTCTTCCCCGCTTGCGGCCTCCCATCTCGGTAGCCGTTCTTTGCGTGCCTTTCCCCTTGCTCTCGTGGCCCGGGGTGGGGGAGGGGGGGAAAGGGGCCCTGGAGGTCGACCGCTAATTAAATATGAATCAACTCCTCCTACAGAGTCCAACATCTGCAGTGTTTTTATTAACCTCGGCCCCCTTTTTCTCTTCCGTCTCCCCCCAGTCGTCATTGCTCCGCCCCTCCGGAGTCTTTCATCTGAACGAGCGCTCTTTCATCCGCGATTGCAACTCAGCAAATCCGTTCAGCGTTCTTATCGGTCCATTGACGGATTATTCGGATACTCGTATCGCCGAAATAATCATCTGAGATGACGAACATCCGCTAATGTTCGCTCCTTGAAGCGATCGTAGAGGAAAACGCTCTCACAGACGGATCTGCGATGTTGTCGCGTTTCAATGATCGAAAATGTCAATCATTCAAAGAGAAGTTCCACTTCATTCAAAACCCACGCAGGAATCTGATTCTCTGTTAGAGCTAAGAACTCCAGACCGTATGGGAAGTGATTTCGGGGGAATCGGAGAGGCGAGTTTGCCGGAAAGAGCAAGTTCTTTGAAGAGGGAATAACGCAGTAAGGAGGGGGCGAAGAGTGAACAAACTGTTTACGAACTGTTAACTCTTCCGCCGGCTATTCCTCTCTCTCTCTCTCTCTCTCTCTCTCTCTCTCTCTATGGAAACTAGCGAAGCAAGAACAGGGTTTAGCGAACTCCAAACTCTTCTCGTCGTTCTTTTGAACTCCTCTGCCGCTTCCTTCCGGCGAACTTATCGTGGTCTTCGTGTGAAGGCTACAATGGATGGAAGCTGAAGTCAACGTTTGCGCTCGTAAGTGAGTGATGTGAGAGCGAGGTCAATCCGCGGGTATCTCTCTTCCGTGATCAATCGATTCCGCGTGAAAATGAAATATCCGATTCGGGAAACCCCGGAGCGATCACAAATTCAGGCTCAGTATGGAGGAACCGAGAGCCTCGGGACTTCGCAATCGTTCTTCAAGGAATCCATTGGCTCGTGATTCCTCATTAGAGAATTCCTGGGCACGACACAATGATGTTCCATCGAGTAAACGACTTTTGACGGAACTTTCATGAAAGAAATAGCAACACTGGCCCCTGGCAGTCCCGAAGGTGATCGCTCCAGTGGTGGCGGCGGCGGCGGATGCATGTTCGCAACAAAGTGGCTATGAATCTCTGGCGCAGGAGGTCAGGTTTGCATTTTCTCCCCTCCGTCCCCTCCGTTTCCGTGCTGTACTCCACCTCGTTCCTCGTAGACACTGAATGTGGCGGCCTGCCTCCACTCTTCCCTGAGAAAGATCCGCTTCTCGCAAAACGGAATGCAAAGCAGGCTCACAAAGCATCGTGCGCGCAAACTCCACCGCAGCAGATACACGAGTGACAGTTCGACAAATTACTACGGATTCTGTCGTTTTCTCCGCCCGGCGAACGAAAACTGAGAGGAGGACAAGCCGAGAAAGATGGAGGATTCCTCGCTGCGGTGGGTGTTGAATCGAACCGATCTCGATCGCGGCACATCAATCGACACTTGCTTCGACGCTCAATGCCTTCCACCTTGGATAATCCTCGCTCGCTCGCTCTCTTTCCTCCTCTTCTCCGCTTTTACCCCTCGATCGCTCACACTCCCAACGGCACCGAAAGTAGCTCCCCGTAAATTGGGTTGGAGCAATGTACCCAAAAATGATTCATCAGCGCCGTGCCGGTATGAGAGTCGTTCGTAACTCGATAAATCCCAAAATCCAGCGTCAATTTTTTGGGGAATGACGCCATTTTTTGAGGAACGGCGCGATTTTCATGATTTGGCGCCAATTTTCCATAATTTGCGGCCAACTTCGCAAGATTCGGCGCCAACCTTTCATGATTTGGCGCCAATTTCATATGTCATGGCGGGACTTTTCTGTGAACGGCTCCGATTCTTCGTATTCGCTGACATATTCCGAGATTCACTCAACCATTGGCTTCTCTGCTGACTTCCAGGAAGATTTCGAACCGCAACTCGAAATTCGTTCGAGCCAATGACAACCGTAACTTACGTAACTCGTGGAAAATAAAGGAGATCGTCACAGAGAAACAACGCCAGACCAATGGAGTACCGACCTGTGCTGATATCAGAGAATCTCCGAGGATCCTGAAACGTTTCAATGAGAAAATGATTCCCCTCGAATGCGGAGACGTGGCTGGCTGCTGTTACACATTTGAGTGAGTGAGCAGGTAATCGGGAACAGGGAAAGTTCTTCCACAAAGAGGAAGATAATGCATCGGAAACTCGGCAAGAGTCTTCCGCTTCTCCTCGGGACTGTGAGATTATTTTAAACCGGAACGCTACTACGGAGGAATGGGAAAGACAGAGAGAGAGGACACAAAAGCGGGAAAGCGAATAGAATTGTGGGAATAAGCGAGTGGAAGGCGGCAATGAAGGGCTCCAAGGGGTAATGTTTATGGCTTTAAAAGGAGGATCATTGGGAAGAAACGAACGGAAAACCGGTTTTTGTTCTCGGGGGCGAATCGGGTATCTTCTCGGCTGCTCGAGACGACTCGAGAAATATTTCTTTCCTTTTTTTCCCGTTTACTAATGGCGTTTCGATCCTTTTGGCGCTCGTCTTACTTTCAAAGCAGCACCGTCCTTGTTCTCTTCTCTCGGTTTTTCTGTTTTTTTTTCCTCTCCCTTGCAAAGTCCATCGGAAAGCTTGCGTTAAGTTGAATTGCCGTCGCAAGCCCTGTCACCGAGAATAACTTGAGCCGGCGTTGCTCGTTTCCCCGTTCGTTCCATTGTTCGCGGCGAAGCCATCCGTTCCAAAGTAAGTTTGCCCTCGCGGAAGCAACTTCATCACCATAAGGCTCTCATCGTTCCTGGGTGTGCTTCTTCTCGACGTCGAGATCGCTCTTTTTCTCAAGTTCTGCGTTTCAAACTCAAACTCGAGATTCATCGGTTATGCGAGCCGTTAATTACGGCGACAAAAATGATGGGCCAAACCACATGGTCATCATTATCTCGATGAACTTTGAACTGAGTGAATCAAAAAACGTCCCGCGATGTAGTAACTTCCATCGCGGATGCCGATCCCGAATCATTTGGAAAAAAACGACCGAAAACCGCGAGGATTACGAAAGATTTATTTTTCTCCGAAATTCATTGAGTGCATATGAGGTTTCTGGAGTATCAGGATCTTCACTCGTTCTATTACAGATGAGAGATGGTGTTGCTCGACTAGAAATCGTGTATTTTCCATTCCGCTCCACGGAACCTTTGTCCGACGAATTCGAGAGATCAACGTTTGACCAGGGTGTGTTGTTTCCTTCCGCTCACAGTGGGATAACACGTTTCGAACCCTGGAAATCTTCAAAGTCGACCAATGTAGACGAACTGCCGCCGAGGCAAAGGTCAAACGAGAAATTCACAGACAGGGAAAGCACTGGAGCGGATTTTTTCCACGCAATTCCGTCTGTGTAGAACGGAAACCATGGCTGACTGACCTTCGGCTAATTACCTTCAGTGAGTTAGCGGGAGCCGACAGTTGGCTTGTCGGACAATTCAATCTGAATAAACGAGCGGGCTAGCAAACGGACGGACGGATGAACGAATAAACGAATTAAAGAACCTTCTTCGTACCTAGCGACGGTCTAGCACAGCAGGGTACGCAGGTAGGCGGACAGGCTCACAGCGAGAGCAGCGACGTTACGCTCCGTAAACTCGATCCACCAGCGACGGTTGGTCTAGTCGCTTGAACACTTTTGTGTCGGTCACACAAGCCGTCCTTAAAAACAGGTGGCTGACGATGTGCAGAGCTCGGCTCCGTTGCCAAAACCCGGGCTCAAATATTCATCACGTTGTAACTCCGACTCCCCTGTTGAAAATTCCCAGAAGAAGCTCCCGCGTGTGATTCACGCCGGATATCTCTCGCGGGATTATTCGTCGATAGTGACTTATGACTTGGACTCCTTAGAGGGAAGCAATCGTGTGCAAGAGCTCAATTAACTCAGGTCACTCATATGGCAGGGCAACGTAGGTTTCCGTTCGTCGTTCTGTCGAAGTTCGGCTCTATTCTCGTACGCCTGGCTGTCTCGTTCATGCTGATTGTGATTCGATGATAACTAAGCTGTCCTGTTTGCTGTCAATCCTTTCATTACTCAGACGAAGCAGTCACCCGACTAAGCAACCGAGACCCGCTCGTCCGACGAGCCATGAGGAATAGACGACTGGAGAGGCATGTACGGAGAGACAAAAAAAAGTACAGGCACACCGAAAGGAACGCCGAACGGCATCGAGGAAGGGAGAGAGAGAAAGGACTACGGCGCGACTGAAAGACTCCTCACAAGGAGAGCCAGGGACGAACATGGAGACGCTGTCCTAGCAACGTATCTGCAGGTTTTACCTTTTTTCTCTCCTGTTCCTGTGTCTTTTCGACAGCGCGCTGTATTCCTCCCTTCCTATTGTTTATGCCTTAACGATCCGGCGGAGGCGTGTCGCGAGCAGACGCTTTTTCGGTTGGATCTCCAATTTACGGATCGGAGCCCAACTACTCCCAGCTGGGACAGAAAGAGAGCGGGTAGTGGGAGAAAGAGAATAACCACTGTGGGGAGTCTCGAGTTTCGGGAGGAGGCCTCTAGCGCATCGGAGGAAAGTCGTTGAAACTCCAAAGAAGAGACACCGGCTGCGGGGCTAGGAACCGGGTCGGGTGCGCCAAAGGATCACGGTGTGGAATTCGCCGGTGTGAGTATGTGCTTGTGCCAGCTCTACGGACGACAAAAGAAGCAAAGAGTACGCTTTGCTGACGGTGCCGGAGGTTGGTGCCATTGTTTGATAAATTGCTACTCTAGCTGCAGCTCTCGCCGCCTTGGGCGAGATTTTCCATTTTAGGAAAAAGGAAAAGCGAGCATGTTCACCCGCTACGACCACAGCTGAGTTTCGAGCGGCGCGCCGCGGCGTTTGTTCCCACTGCGAAACAGTAGAGGGAGAGTCCGTCTGAGTGCCTGTTCGCCGCCCTCTCAAATTTCGTGCTGATTCACTGCGTTACATACTTCGCAATGCTCGCCTCCGAATAATCAAACCGCCTGAGTGTAGCGGAACTCGCGAGTGCTGATAACGCGTGGTATCGTAGATTCTTCGGAACTTCTTTATGAAGGATCTGCGGACGATGGTCCCCTCTCTACAACGAACGCGTTCATTTGGTCCTGGTCCCGTTGGTTCCGTCACAAGGCATTCGCTCCAACATCTCTTCCGTGTACTCCTCCTCCTTTGTGACCTACCCAGCTATAAATGAGGATCAACCGTTGACCCAGACGTGATGAATGATCGATCTCCGGCCGTTATAAGAGTCTCGCGTCGAGCAAACGTATAATACTGGCAGTCCGTTGCTCCGGGACACTGCTGTCGGCTGTGGAACGTCAAACCCCGCTACAACGGACTCTCGAATCGGGGCCCGATGAGTCCGGTGTAACGGATTCGCAAAACTCATTGACTTCAGAGTTTCAACCATTCCTTCCGTCGCGTAGCTCGCGTCCGTACTTCGCTATGGATCATGCTCTCCATGAAAGTCTCTGGAGCTTCCAGGAGAATCTTAGCTTGCTTTCACCTCCTGTTCCTCGGTTTTCTGGAGAATGATGCTCACGAGAAAAGTTGAGCGGGACGTTTCCAAGTTCGGCTGAGCGATTCTGGTGGTGCATAACAACCTTAAGGCGATGAAATGAAGCTAGGGGACCTGGGTTTGCTTGAAGGGCGGTTGAAGAGCACAGAAACCAAGGGGCCGAGGCTCAGGTGGCCGAGACGCCTCCTCACTTGTCGATTAGCCAATTAGAAGGATTTAGTGAAGGAGTGACCAAGCAAGCAAGCAAGCTTCCGAGCGAGCAACCGGCTCGAAGAGTGCAGCCAAGGGAACGACGCTCACTCGAAGGAGAGCGAAGCACGCGGCTAACAGCATGGACAACACGAGGTAGTTGGACGAATGAAGAGAGGGAGAGAGAACGCAGGCCATGCTGTTAAGCCTTCGAGAGACCGACCACTAAGCCGAGGAGGATCAGCATCATTTATAAAGAACGCCATCTCATAGCCCGTTCCTGTCCTCTTATCCGCCGAGCTCCTGCCCTTCGACAACCTGAACCTCCCCAAAACGTCCCCTGAACCTCTCAACAGCTGATGAAGGCATCAGCAGAGAAAGCCTTGTTGTAATTAGCCGCTACCGCTTCGAGGCCAGCAGGAGGACAAGGGAGCAAGGGAAGCCAAGGTCTACACAGGCCAGCGGCGGGTCCTTCTCCTCCTTCAGACGTCCTGAGTGAGATGAAGGAGGAGCGGAGCAACTCTAATTTGCGAACAGCAACAACGAACAGCGTTTTCCTGCGAACCCGAAGTGGCGTGGTCAGCCGCGAGTAATCATTGACCGTGCAAGACACAAACCATGAAGGAGAACGGAGGCGAAAGGAGAGAGGAATGAAACTCGAGGAATACAGATGAAAGGGAATGATCAAAGTTCGGACGTCAACGCCATTATTGCCGCTGCTATCTTCGCCGCCGAATGAGAGGCTGTACTTCCCACTCAGTCAGTAACGGCTCTGTAGATGGACGAAGGATGAGACGGACGAAGCAAAGGATTGACCGACCCCAATTTCGTCACGGAACAATGACCTCCAAGGCAGCTGGTCCGTTGGCTGTCATCCTTAATCGTTGTAGGCATCGCCGTCGTGGAGGGCATGGCCTTCCGCGGTTAGACTCTCTGGAGTGTTTCACACTTCCGTCAAGTTTCCATGAGCTCGCTGAGCGGATCATGTGAAGCTAGAGGTCTTTGTTTCAAGGGGACAACATTCCTGAATTGTCGGACGGAGGTCTGGAAACTTCCAAAGAACTCGCAACCGGTTTCGTCTGTTCGCTCAAGCTCGGATAAGCTGATGATATGTACCCAGAAGTCGTCGCAGTGACGTCACGTAGGACTCGACCCTTCACTTGGGTCTCGCCCGTCTGGTTAGTTGGTTCGTTGGTCGGTCGGTCGGTCGGTCGGGTAGCTTCTTCCACACAGAAAGAGTTTGTCTGCAAAAGATTTATCCCGTGAGGCGTGGCAGAATATCCTGGAGAGCGGGACTGGCGGCAGCAGGGAGACCACAGCCAGCAGCAGCTCAAGGCAAGCAAGCAAGCGAGCGAACGAACGAACGAGCAAGCGACAGGACTTCATTAAACACACTCCCTTATTCTCCTTTCTCCACGGCTCGGCAGCTAAACGCTCGAGTTTAGTCTTAAGTGGTTGCACTGAGGAGTTCCTCAGTCTGAGGTCGACGTTAATTCAGCTTTTGCTCCCGTCGGTCGGGCAGCAGCCTTGCCGTGGAGCACCGTCCTTTACGTCAGGTCTCTTGAGTTACCGGACAATTTGACGTCGACAGGGCGATGCAAGCCACGGGATGCGGGCGCAGACCGGAGAGCTTTTCTTGCTTCGCCTAACGAGCAACGAGTAACGCTGTCTGCCGTTGCTCACTCGGCGGCCAGCAGCTGCGGCGAAAGCGACGGCCTTGCCAACAACAGTTAGGCATGGTGGCAACAAATCATAATCAAATTTTTTTGGCCCCAATTCCGCTCGAGCGTCTGGTGGAGAAGAAATCGTTTTTCCCTTTTCCTCCGATGTGGGAATCGCTGACTTTCTGTTCGGTGTGTGAGAGATCTCAGCAGCAAGGAATAAGAACGAAGGAATCCTCTTTCCAACTCGTGCTCGTCTTTAGTGACGAGTCTTTAAAGTGAACTTTAAGTTCAGATTGAAGTGATTGAGAAGGAATCCCTAATAGTACCCACCAGAACGGCAGATATGTGATGTTACGAATCTATCGGCTTCAAATATCGAAATGATTCCCTAATCGTCTCTTTCTCCTCTCTGTTTGCAGGTAAGGAGCATCTTCGAAGGTCGAATCTTCTGAATGTCTCGGTATGGTAAGACAGTTGCGTAGCTCAGTTGTTAACGCGATCTTCGTGTTGACGCGTAAAGCGCGGACTTTCGGGAGTGTTCGATTCATGGCCGGCTCTATTCGAGATGCTCGAAGATGGAACCGTAGTTCTCCCCGTGGTTTGAGTCTGCAAACGAAGCTGTGAAGAAATTGAAAACTCCGAGAACACGAAGTCCCGAACGATCATTTTCCTCCGCAGAAAGAGTGAATCAGGAGCAACTGTATAATCGAACTGATACAGCTCGACGAGAAATATCGGAAATGAACTAACATTGCGGTCGTCCTTGGCTTAATCGTCGAGACGCGACGCGACGCTCAAATTGTGCAGGCTTTCCGTGGTCGTCTCACGACAACATCTGAGATATGTTCCGAGCAGAATCGCGGTGCCTCATTTCTTTCCTTTGTCCACCGAGTCCCCGCGTCGCGATACGGCAGTGCACGAGGAACGCCGCTTCCATGGAACAAAACACCAACAGCGAGGATGAACCGCCCTTTTCTATTCGAGCGGATCGTTCCAGACGCAGCAATCTGTGCGTTCCATCTGTTCTATGTCATCTTGGAGCTCTTCTTAATTGCAGTGCGGACTAGGCTTCGAAGCCTCACCCTAAGCTGGAATCGAATCGGCGGACAAGTGAACCGCCGCCGCCGCCTTCTCTCCGCGGTGACTCGCTGTTTCGGTCGTCTTTTGTGTTCTCCCAGAATTAAGCAAAAATGTCGTCCGCCTATCAGGAATGTGAGTGTGTGTGTGTCGAGAGAAAGAAAGAAAGAAAGAAAGACCGGGGCCGAGGCGTTCCACAACTCAGAAAGGGATTTGCTCCGTTGGTCAGGATCGAGGCAAGTCAATGCTCATTACATCTCGGTCGTGGTTTCTTTTCGTTTTTCCCTGATTTGCTCGGGCTGTTCGGAAAGCCGGCGCCGTGCCCGAGCTATTGAGCGGCCTTGAATCATCGATCGAGTTCTCTCAGAAAGAAAAAAGAGAAAATGTTTTGGAAACTGCCAGGAACAGTTCTGGAATGCCTCGAACTCTCCGGAACGGGGAGTAAGTTCCCTCCGTTTTCAAACTTTTTGCAATCCCGAGTTCTTGGAATCCGCGGGTGAAACCATCAACGAGCCCATTTATTGCGGGGTAGAGCAGCAAAGGATAATTCCACCCTTGAAGCCGTTTCGTTCCTCTTAAAAAGTTCCCGAAATTCTAATATGGCGATTCTCGGAGTTAAACGTGTTCAACAAGTCTACGCAGACGATTTTGCAGCGGGCCTTCTCGAGAACTGCGTGAGCCGGCGAAACCATTAAGAACGAAAATCCGGGAAACGCTCCTCGAGGATGCGGAAAGAGGAAAGAGAGTCGCAAACGAGGGGCGAGAAAAGCGGAAAAATGTCTTCAAAATCCATACGGCGTACTCGAATCGCTCGAATGTGAGTTCGAATCGAGTTCCCGCCCTCTTCAAGTCACTCGTCGATGCCATTTAAGCCGAGTAAACTGACGCCGCATTCGAACGTCGCGGCTGCCGAGTTTCCTGGATTTAGCTCTTTGAGCCAAAGACGGAGCTTCAAACTGAGGAAAGGACGACGAAACCAGTTCGCGATCACGAGATCAAAGACTCACTCGATCAATTGGGACAGAATTCCGGAATCTCGACTCGAATGACGGAGAAAATGAAAGCCCCAAAAGAAACTGGAGGAAATTCCAGGGCTTCATATCCGGAAAACTGGATTCAACATCCCCGTTCGGGTGAATGAGACTCGCGGAAGATAAAAAAACACCGAGCTTGGCGAGCAGATATCCCATAAAACAGTATAGCTCGGATGGTGTGCCGCGTCGTCGGACCGGTGCCAAGTGGCAAGTTGATGGTCAAGCTGAGGTGAAGCGAGGAATTGAACGGCGAATTATGCATCAGCCGCAGCTATCGCTTGCCATGGCAGCTGAAAAAGGAGACGACCCAAAGATATAGACATTTCTCTTTGGGCATCGCTGCAGTGATGCCGGAAAGGCAGCAAGCTGGCCGAGGTCTTGGCTTTATTCGTCGGATGATGGCCTTCACAGACGGTCGGCGTGCCACTATCTTGCTTTTAATGGACCTCGAGGAATGAATCTCGCAGTCAATTCGGCGGTCGATGCTGTCGAAGCGCTTCTGTTGCTCTCGGGAACCTCGGTTTCTTTTGTGTGCTCAACCGTCGCGTGAGAGACAGGGGGGGACATCTTCCGAAAGGGAAACTTCACCAAGAGAAAGTTGAGGAATACAGATTGTGGGCGAAGTGAACACTGGGTCGTGATCGGCCGAGGGAGAACAATATAGAAAGATAGTCGCGCGCGCGCGCGCGCACACACAAAGCCGGAGGTCGTAGACGCGATAGAGGTCTGTCATCGCTGTAAAAAGCCACTCCGAACAGTTTCACGAGCAGTGGCTGGGCGGGTACGCGACGGGAAGACGAGCACCACGATATTCGACGGGACGCAGCAAACGGAAACGTTCGGCGAATACGGGTCTTTCCAGCTCAATGGATCGACCCAGAACGTAAACATTGCGAAAGTTGTCCCGAGAAGGGAAAAAACTACTGCGAGAACGAGATTCCCTGACAGCTATGGCCGAAAACAGGAGCACAAGCGAAGCTTCTCCGTTTCACTTCTTCTGCCATAATCCATGATCTTCCGTGGTCTTCGCCGGCCGCGTTCCTCTTGTTCTCCGACCTCCTTATTCTTCTTCGGTGTGTTCTCCTTTTTCCCGCTCTTCGGGTCAACATCATTTTCCGATTCTTCCACTTCTGCTCTCTGTCCACTTTTTCTTCCACGCCAGACGCAGTGTTCTCAATTTGACAAAGAGATAAGAGATAAGGGTTGAGTGAGCGCGGGCATTTTCGCGCGCGAATTATCGGGTGAGAGAGAGAGAGGCTCTCGAGCGACGAAGCTTGCGAGATGCGCGATCTGAGAACAAGAGACAGAGAGATGGCCGGAACGGGGCCTGGGAAACCGCGAGCCCGCTCACATCGAATACAAAGACGAAAGGCAAATTGCGCGGATCGATCCAGGCGGCTAACGAGTGACACCTCTCCGCTGTTGGTGCACCGCGGCGGCATCATCCATCCACGCGATTTGTAGTGAGAGTGTGGTCGGAATCGGAAGGTGGATGAGGAAAACTCCAGGACAGGACACAGGACGCGAGAATAGGAGTACGGCGGAAAGGAGGCGGAGTATTCTTTTAGCGGCGGCGGCGGCGGCGGCAGAAAAACACGACATGCCCGAAAAGTTCTATTGAACAATGAACAAGCGTCCAAACGTGGACACAGCTGGGCTTACAATCTGTACGTATCACACACAAAGAGAGAAGAACGCCTTCGTTGCAACCTGCCGTCAGTTTTGCTGTTTTCTCGTTTTCCAGCCTGGCTGCTGGCGCGGCGGAAATCAGACAAACCAACTTGCACCAACTCCTCGTCAACTGCAACATGTCTGAACTCGGTTCTGTTCGTTTGTTTCCACCCGGCGACAGTCTTTGCAACTTTCCTACAGCTGTACCATCGTTCGCAGCTGTGTCGGCGGACTCTCTTGACATGCTCCCGTTTGGGCATGTCCGGACAAGTTCCTTCAGGATCCGCGGCGCTCTAATCGCGATGTCATGGCGGATTGCTTGCTCATCATGCCCGAAGCACACTATGAGGATGCTTCCCCGACCAGAATCTGTTTTTTTCCAGAAAACTGTAGTTCTTCCAGGGTGATGTGGCTCGGCAGTTTGAATGACGGCTGGCGGGGTATCGGAACTGGGTTTCTTCTCTCGGGGAAATCCAAGTGTAAATCGAATTGTAAAAATCTGAGAAATATGCAAACGAAACGGCATCCGCTGTTTCGCTTGTGGGGCTGAAAGAGGCTTTCCGCTGAGGATTCCGAACAAAAAGGAGCGGAACACCACCGGCTGAGAGTAGAAATGTTTATTTTATGACGCATGTTCTTGGAAAGGATCCATCTGCTCCTCTAGATACACTCACACCAAACAACAAGCCCACACACTCTTTATCTTCCTCCGGGAACCAAAGTCCCGGCAAGCTGTAAAGCGAAGCGAACGCGGAAACGAATTCCTGCGGAAGCGCAAGCGGAGAGTCTTCCTTTTTTGTTCTTGCTCAGCCATCCGGAATCCGTCCGTTTACCTGAACGCTCTCCCCTCATGTTATTCCGGGGTCGTTTCCCACCATGATTCATGATTCTGCCGTGACTCCGGTGCGAATTCCGGATGAAAGGAAAGCCGGAAATTATTCCGCCAATGAGAGTTATATTTTCGGCGGAACAATATACAAGTTCGGCGAGTTGGAGCCTCTAGAGTAAAATCTCATTTTGACCCTCGTGTGCGTGAGAACGCGTGCCGTGGAAGTTGTCGTCGATAAAAGGGCGTTTATGTGTCGATTTTTCTCTTTGGAACGAGGGGACTTTTATTAGCCGTTGAAGCCAGCGATCGGGAGCGGCCGAAGACCTCTGCTAGGAAAGGACGACGAAGGATGAAAGAGAGAGGAGTTGAAGGGCGATTACAGGCGGGCTTCATTGCCGTTCGACGGAATAAGTTGTTTTATAGGGCGATATGGCTCGTTTTTTTTTTTCTCTCGCCCAAAGCTGGAATTCCATCAGAGCCGTTTTGAAGATCATAAAAAACATTCCTGCCATGAGTTCTGCTCCTTCTAATAGCGGTTCCCACGACTTGCATGCCCAGTTCCTCGGTCGATGACTCCCGCCCTTCCTGCTCGCTCAGGACAGCCAGTTCGTGTAAAGTGTGCAACGCTAATAAAATTTACATAGACGACCGACCGGTTTGGAACGACTGCGTATTGGCGATGCAAGAGCTCCGACAGGGAACACTGGATGAAGGGGTCGAGGAAGGAAAAAGGGAAGCGGCAAGAGTCGAAAGGAGGAATGAGGGGCGGAGGAGAACGGGGGGTCGACTATTGCCCTCGAGGCCGACATCCGAGCCGGGTCTCGGGGTTGGGGCGCAGACCTCGAGTCGATCGTAAACGCTTCCAGCAACAGTCAGTCGGATGCAATGAGCGACTAATAAGCAAAGCCGGAAGCTCGCGACGACGACGAGAATGCAATCGACTTTAGTTCAGGCTAAATCAGCCGAAGACAAAACAGATCGTCGCACGTGCTCATCGTGGCACGGAAGAATAGTCACATGAGTCGACGGAAAAGTGGAGAGTGGCATCCTGGCGAAAGCTCTCGACCAAAACTGATTTTAAATTGAAGATGGAATGCTTGGCACCACCTCTCCCGGCCTGACTGGAGCGGAGGGTTCGGGGAGTGGAACTTGAGCGAATTCTCGGGAGTCCAGCTGCCAGAGGTCTCGAACTTTCTTTCAGTGAAAATCCTGGAAATATCCTTTCAGAACTTTGAATCGGTCCCCATTTTAAACTCATTCGCAGAACCATTTGAGCTCCACGCGATCAGACCACAAAAGAAAATCCGGTCGGTCGTTCTCCGCTCTCTAAACGTTCCGTGAGTTCAAACGAACACACCTCTCAACTCGATCCGAAGAAAGTGTGAGCTTCCTCTTTTCTCAGCACTCCGTAACGGGTCTCGCCGGCTGAAGTCTACGCCGGCGCAGCTGCTTCCTTTCCATCGGTTCCCGTTCTTCAAGCGCTCGTGAGAAAAGTAGTCTCTCAAATTGTTGGCCTTGCCATTGGAAACTTGTAAATTCGAGCGAATTCATTCTGCTACGTTCAAACAGGCTGCCAGGTGCTTCTCGCCCCGCTCGCAAACCGTTGATTCGTTCTCACTTGATAGACGGTCACCGTGTTCTCCAATGTTTGTGAATTCAGAAACCCAAGCTCCAACATTGAGAACTCTTGTAATGTCCCTCGTTCCGCTGAGAGCTGCACACCGGCATTTGCATCTTGCTTACCCCATCATCATCGGTCGGGTAGTCCATGTGAGAATTCAAAAAGCGCGCCATAGCTTAAGGAGCGCGTCGTGAGCATGAAACTGAACATCGTCGTCATCGCGGAACTTCAGAAAGATTCCGCGCGGATTTTCGAAAATCCTCGTGATATTCGTTATTGGAAAGAT
Organism: Neoseiulus cucumeris; assembly: GCA_021527715.1. Lineage (NCBI taxonomy): Eukaryota > Metazoa > Arthropoda > Arachnida > Mesostigmata > Phytoseiidae > Neoseiulus > Neoseiulus cucumeris. The sequence continues at coordinate 58,087 of JAJSRV010000138.1, read as the reverse complement.
GCGCTATTTACGAGTTACCCCAAGAGTATCGCATTTGGAATCACATTCTTGCGAACTCCTCTCATTTCAGTTCTCTTGAAACTTTCCTGATGTGGAAACGTGAGTGCACGCGAAATTTGTGGAATACATGAACGAAAACCCAGTTCAGAACAGCTGCAGGGAATGATCCGGGCTGGAAATGTGGAAGGCGAACCCCTTCTCTTTTGCCGTTCTTCTGACTTGCCGTATCGTTGGCCCTAAGCGTTATAGTTGCTATCTTCGCCCGCTTGCCGATGGACATTGTCGGAAACTTCGGTGCAGACCTCTATCGTCTCCTCTGGTCTTCTATATTTCTCTCCATTCCTCCGAACCTACAGCACCATTCACACTCTCCTCTCCTCTCTTTCTGAACGCAGAGTCCCTGCCTTTCGGAGAGCAAGTCACCCCGTGGTTCCTTTCTTTGGAGCACTCCTGGTCGAATGAACATTCTACAAACGACTGTAGACCAAGCGTGAGAGGACAGCTCGCTAGTCGGGCGGGTACGTGGTAGACAACCGTGATAGGGGGCACACCACCGAGAATCGGACCGAGAGAGAGCGGGCGCGAGGGAGATGGAGGGGTCCATGGCCCATTTGCGACCTGAAAGATAACAACAAACAGTGAAAACGCCTCGGGCCAGACGAGCGAGCAGCGAGACCGACCTGAGGGAGACCGACAACGCGTCGAGGGAAGGCGGGAGCAGTAGACCTTCAGAGTTGTTAGAGCTGGTTAGATGGGGCCAGGACAAGGGGAAGGAGGAGGAGTAAGGAGAAGAGTGTGATGAGGGATGCGAAGAGTCTGGGAGGGGGGAGAAACGACCGAAGAGTACAAAGAGAAGCACAAGGGTCTTCAGAATTTCGTTCTCGATAGCAATAATGGGAGGTGGCGCGAGGGACATTGGTTAGAGCGTTCCGTGGAAATGGCACGGAAGGATCGGGGGAAGAACACCGAGATGATACCGAGTGAAACGATGGCGAGGTGACGCCGACGATGATGGTGATGTGCTGCTTTTCTCAAACGAAAGGAGTTGATGTTACGTAAGCCGTCGCGATTTCACCTCGAAGCTCGATCTTTGACGGACAGTTTCTCAATCCCTTTCTGAACGAAATCGAGCGATCTCTGCTCAACTTCAGCTTCTCTCGGAACCGTTCTCCTTTTAGAAATGTTTACATCCGCTACTATTTGCTTCCGTTATTATCAATCGGGTGTTTTTGCCCATCTTCTCATGTCTGATTCCGAAGATGTCGATAAATTTTGGCATCGTCTGTCCGTGTCCTTCCGATCGATTTTGCCAGTTACCCATCCTAAGTTTTCTCAATCTCTGTTGGATTCTGCTATGTAACTGAAGAATATTTTGCAGTTTTTCCTCTATTTTCTGTCGAGGATAAGTCCTCTTATTCAATCTAATCTCTCGGCTGGCAATCGGCATGATGTCTGGTGTCCGCAGTGGAAGAGGAGTTTTCTGTGTTCAACTGGTGAGGCAGAAGTTGAACAAAAGAGAAAGTCCAAGTCAGTCGGTCGCCTTACTTTCTCAGAAAGGAATCTGTTCTCACTCTCCAGTCTTTGTTCTCTCACCCGTGAGCAAGTTCATTATTTCTGAAGACAGCCAGCGAGGAAAGACCAATCTAGCGGTTGACCGCACTTCACACCTCGTAATCTCCCTGACCGTTCCGAGCGATTGTTATGAATCCGGCTCTGATCCAACTCTTGGCCTGTGTCTCGAGTCCGCGTACATTACCTTCAAACCTCGAAATGCAAGCAAAGAGCGCCGTTCCGCGATCGTTCCGGACGCGCGTTGAACTGGATCCGTTCACAGATGCTTAACACCGTTGTGGCCTTCCGCGGCTTGGCTTTGAGAAGAGGAAGCGGCAGCATTGTAAGAGCTTTGTGAAGAGATCGGAAAAGGGCAACAAGGGAACGAAAACGACAGACTGGGGAAGAGAGCGGGCAGGATGGTATACCCTGAAAAGAGGGGGGGGGTGAGGGGCGGGGACTAAGTTGGCGGGCCAAGAAGGGAGCATCGCAATAATCGATCTCGCAAGTAGCCTTATTGACGACGGAAACGTTGGCGGCGTTGGCAACAGAGAAACGGGAGGAAAATAGAGGGATCGGAGAAGGCGCGAGTAACGAGGACGCCGCGTAAACAGGGATCCATAAGCGGGAAGAGAGAGATTTTCTTCCTTTATTCGTTCGCATACCCGACTAGCAACTTGCCGCCACGTCTTTTCTCGTTCGCCCCCATCCCTGGCAACAATCTTCCATCCGTCGTTCTTTCAAGTGCTCCTCCTCTCTTCCACCGCTAACACCAATAGCAGCGGCTCCAGCCACTCTAACGCCCTCAGCCCACAGATCCACGGACGCTTACGAGATGGATTACTAGACGTACGCGTTTAATCAGTGAGCCCACCAACCACCCCCTCCCGATGCCCTTTCCTGGATTTCTTAACCCCCATCGCCCTACTTCTGCCTGTCTCTCGTTCACGCAGCCGCTACCAACATCAAGACGGCTTCCGGAAACGACGAGGAAGACTGTATGCAATCAGGATTCTGAGGAGCAACCTGAATTACAGCAGCTCTTCACTGTGGTGATCCAGGTGAGCCGGAGTGGCACGAAAAGATTCCTCTGGGCTCGTATTCAACAGGTCGGAAGCATCAAGGGAAACCAACTGTCATCATTTCAAACGCAGCACACGGAAGACTCGGAGCGGGATAGCGTCTCCGAGACATAACTGCTCGACGAAGGATTTCCAACTGAAAGGTGGAAGGTATCGCCGCAAATTCCAGTTCTCTTCTGGAATTCGAGCAAGCGTTTCCTTCTCCGAACTGCGTTGAGTCGAAGCATCGTTTGGCCGCGAAACATTTGGCCGCTAAAAGTTCCGCCGCGACCATGAATATTGAGTAAGGTCAGGCTACCCATAGACGGAAGAAACACAATTCATCTCGTATTCGTCCGAGTATCAGGAAACGTCGTAAACCGGCGTGAAACGATTTGGCGGCCAAATGAATGGCCGCCAAGTAGGGCTCGAGATCCTTTGGGTCCTCCAAGAACTGAATTCGATGGGAGGGGAAGAGAAACGCGCGAAATATGAACGGACAACAAGCTGACCTCAGGATGACGACACCATGAGCGATGTTTTCTCCATTCGGGAACACTTCTCGATGCTGAACAGATACAAGAACGCTATGAATCGAATCCACGCGTGGAACCGGGCTCCTGGCAAAAAAGGCACTTGCTTTCCTTTGAGCATCTGACTCAGTAGAGCCACTTCTTCAGGTAGACAGACAGATAAGAAGCGTAGTGTGAACATCAAACAGAATGAAAAGAACGACGGGGAAAAAGCGACGAGTGGTGACACTTCAATCAGAGTCCCACAGAACCTGTGATTGACTGGGAACCACCCCGCAAGCTCTCCGGTATCCTGATGACCTGCTGCCATCAGCGAACTCCATCGGTGAATGCTATCGGTGCATCCTGTCGATGAATCACTTTTTCGAGAGAAGCGATTCAAGAGCCGCGAATCGATTTCTCGTAGAGAAGAAATGCGTTCGAGCCTATCATGAATCAACATGAGACACTGACGTGAACGGAAAACTCCATTATCGAACATTGGCCAAAGGCTCCAGAAGGTGAATTCTGGTTGACGTCGAGCATGCTCGTCCTCGTTAGTCAGAAATCCAATCAACGACGCCATCCGAGCGATTGAAATTGAGCTAAAACGCTTTCTTTGAGATGTCAATCGCCTCGTCAACGATGAGGCAAGCCATGGTGAGGCAAAGCAAAGCAAGACAAAACGAGGGAAAGGGTGTACCGTGTGCGTCGAAACCCGGATGAGGAGTCTGGCGTTAGGGAGGCTGGCTGAAACTTGAGTCAGCCTTCCTCGGACGGATGAACGGAAGCTTCTGAAAGATAAGAATTCTATTATTTTCCGAACAGTTCTGCTTTAGTTTGATGATAAGCAGGAACGAGTTCGTTGCTCGAAATTCTCTTCTGCTTGCTTTCTTGCTTGCCTGCCTGCCTGCCTGCCTGCATCATCTCCAGATCCTGAGTGAACGGAGGAGGATCCTGGCTTCGTCAGGAGCGAACTCGAGCAGGAGGAGAAGGGAATGACACATTTTCGAGAGGAGGGAATCGGCCGACACCGAGGTGTTTGGTGAGAACGAGAGTTTTGGTGGCAGGGGAGGAATAGGGGCCACGGTCGGTATTTCAGGAGGAATAAGAGGTTTAGTGATTTAAGAGGAATAAGAGGTTCAGTTAAGCTCGATTAACAGGATCACGCCGACAAAAGTTTGCGGCTGCGTTCGGGGATCAGCCAGAGAAACATGTGGTACTGATAGGAAGCGTTATCGCGCGGAGCTCAAACCCGCGACGACGACGACGAATATGAGCGTGGGCCACAACGGAGCGATGAATATTGGCTCAACGAGCGAAGGCTCCACACTCGCGATATCGCTTTACAGCGTACAATAAATTCATCGTGTTTACCTGTTCGCTGCCTCAGCTCATTGAGCTCCGGCCCGTTACGGGACGTGGTTTCACAGCCTCCAGGGTTTTTTCCCTTCTGTCTCGAAGAAGTTCCGGCGCGATGAATCGAGATGATTCGAGTACGTAATTTTCCGCCGAAAAGACCGATGATGCGATCATCTGAGTCGTCGCTTTCGATCGATCGATCGATCCTCATGGCCACGTCCACAGTTGCAAAGTAGGCGACGTTGCTCAAAGCCATTATTGTAGCGCAGGCGGTCACCGCGCCGGCCAACTCACTTGTTGGCCTGTTCAGAGTAGAAAGTGGCAAAGTGGCTGAAAGTAAGTGAGTTAATAAATTTTCATTCTAAGTGCTGTTCTTGTAGCTTTCCTTTCCTCTTTTTTTCGCCTACTCTAACGGGGCCTGTTGTCGTTGCCACCACCGTCGTCGTCGTTGTTGCTGCTGCTGCTGTCGGCCATTGGCGTCCCAACAGACAATCTCGAAGCGGGGTAACGCAAACCTTTAGAACAGGACGGACATTGAAAGCGCAAAGAAAAAGGAAGCCGCTCCCTTTCTCTCGAAAGCACAACTGATTGGGAGACAAAGACATCGCACTTACTTCCCCACTTTTGAACACCTACAGAGCCGGACGGGTGGCCGATTGAACAGATAGACGGTCCGATTTCTTTTTTCTTCGTAGGAAAAATAAAAAGAAGACACAGGTATCTGGACGAAAAGTGCCGAAGTAGCTTTCTGACGATTTCGGGACCTTTCCTGTTAGAGGAGGCAAATCCGGCATTACGGGAAAGAACTGTCACCAGGCAGCTCGCATGATGCAGGAAATCTTCGGCAACTGAGGTGATCGAGATCTCGACAGAAGTATCCAAGTCAGAAAACGAGCGGGTCAGGATTGAATGCCTCCAGGGTCAGCCGAGATGGACGGAACGTGTTCTCGCAGTCTGCCTCAATAGACGACCGACGGATCAAAGCTTTGGATCAGGGTCGGCGGCCGAAGATTAGCTCTAGCGCTCAGGGCTCTGTCCCCTCGCCCCCACCCCTCCGCTGTCTCTATCCTGTTAATTCGTGCTGGTGTCTTTCTTCCTTTTCCCCAAATTAATATTGATGGTAATCATCGTCCTCAGCGATGGCGAGCCGAAATTGACCCAGCCGACCGTCGGCGTCGTCCGTCCACAATATTCGTCGCAAGAGCGGCTCTCAAATCGCTGATAGTGGGTCCCCTCATTTCGAAAACGACGATCGCACGCGAACGGCTTCCTCGAAGATTCCTCCAGATTCCTCAAATGTCTTCCTCGTTCTGAAAGAAGCAGAAATCATAGCTCAAGATCCATTCGAAATTCGAAAAGCGTCAAATCTCTCCGCGACTAGCAGACAGCTCAACAGAAGAGAACGTGACGCGTGCATTCTATGCTTCTGTGTGAACGACTTCGCTCAGCTTTCTTCGCCTCGCTTTCGCCAGTCAGACACCGAGAGTCAAACATATTACGTAATTTACGCAAGGACCCGGACGAATGCAAACAGCTGGTTCAAATGCTCTTTCATATCGCCGCATTCAACGCGAACGAAGAGAACTCCGAGCGAGTGGAAATACAAGACGCGAAAATTGTTCGGTAGATTCCGACGCAGTCGAGGAAAACGGTTTCAAGTGAACTCTACAGATGTTCATTTCGATAATTCCGGTGCCTGGCATCTCCGAAACGGTGTTGACCGTTGCCGGCACGGTATTCCGAGTCAAGAGTCTCTCGGAGGGCTGATCCGATCGCTTTGGTCTCTCATCTCATGCTAATCATGTCGATATATCACCGATTCTCAAGCTTCTCCTCGTCGGTCTTACAGTGACTTATCTCTTTGATTTTTTGTGGCCGAGGAACGTTGCCAGCAGGAAAGCAGCCGGCATGCAGGCAGGCAGGCAGGAAGGAAAGGAGGCAGTCAGTCACAGTATAGATCTCGTCGGCCAACCGAGCGAGCGGCTGCTTGGCGGCTGACTGACTGTTCTTCGGTGAGCTGATAGTCTTATTGAATTTGGCCAGACCATCCTTTCGCTTGCTGCCTCTGTGCCTGTTCTGTTGCTGAACGAGGGACAGGAAGAGAAAAAAAAACTGGATGACCGAAAATAAGCGGCTTTCTCCTCCATCCGTGGCACTTGGAATGGCGAGAAGAAGCCGAGAACAAACTGGGACGTCCATGAAACCGAGAAGAACACGGGAAAGAATTCCATCATGGAAAAGGACACGGAGACCATGGAGGCTAGAGACAAGAGGAGTTAGGACTTGTGGCTCATACCAAAAGAATCTTCACGGACGTGGAGCGATGAATGAGAACTGCGAGGGAGGATAAGCCACGTCACCCGCTAAGTATCCCGCTAGCCGCCAACTCCACTTACTCATCCACCTCAACGTGCTCTCGGCCCTCGACGATCGGATTAGCGGACCGTCGTCGGAATGTTTGAGGAAAAAGCAAAAAACAATGAAGATAGCACCCGAAAATTAGGGGCGACGACGACGGAAAGAGGAGAAATGGGCGAAGGGGGGAAGAACAGGACGAAAAAGGTAGAATGGACAAGGGGAGTCAAAAGAGCGAGAGGAGAGAGCATGACGAGAAGTGAATTCATACTACTACATATTTGTTCATGGTGACAGCGGAGACCAGTAAGAAAAAAGAAGGAACTAGACACAAAGGCGTTGAGCAAACACCGCGGAGGAATCTTTCGCTCTCTACCATCCCCATCATTCCCACATTGTGTTTCTCCCGTTCTTTCATTGTTTCTCCCCGGGAGTTTCAGTCGCAGTTTGCTCTGTTCCTCTTCGCCGCTATTCTCCGACAGCGACTGCGGCCACAACAGAAGCCGAACGACGGCTTAAGTCACGAACACATAAAATGTCAACAAACCTCTCAAACAAGGGAACAGAAGCGACAACTTCTTGGCTTAGCGGAGGAAGAACACCGAGAGAATCACCGAAAAAGAGAGAGAGGGAGGGGGACAGAAACCGAAGCCCTGGTACAGCGGAGCTTCGAGCTCAAAAGAAGTTTGAGACTACATAGTTATGAAGTCCTTTTCGTCCATGGAGTCGCGGAGTCCTTTCCTCCACCTGTCCCACAGCGACGTTAAATATTTTCAAAGATTGATTCGGTAACAGAGAGGGGAGAGGGAGTATGGGGAGTTCATGTTTGATTGTTCGAGACCCGTGGACATAGCACGGACATGAGTGATGAAAAGACATGTTTGAGTGATCCAGTTCAGAACTCTGAGGAAACGAAGCGAGACGTGAAGAACAGGAGCGCCAAGGAGTCATGAAATATGAGCTCCGAGACGAAATGAGACACATACAATTAAAAAGCGAGGGAATTACCAAGGGAAATTATTTTGTATGCCGAAGGAGAACGAGGGATAAGAAGTCCAAACGGACAGGTTCCTGTATGGGGAGAACAAGATCGGGGGAAATGAATTCATTTAGAGGAGGACATGTCCTGATGAGTTTTGATGGACGACGGATTCGATGCACGAAAAAGAGAGAAACATCTTCAACCGCAACTAGGAACCACAGATAGAGGGCAAGAGCCAGCGGAGAATGGAAACTCTGAATCATGGCGGAGGGAAAAACAGGAGAACCGAATGGAAAACGGCATAAATGGGAAGATACAAACAGAAAAAGAGGAATCTTCGGTCATCCCGACATCAAAGTGAGCGAAAAAGAGAAAACCCAGCAGAGAGACAGAGAGGGGGGGGGGAGAAGGCATGGGGAGCAGGGGGAAATATCGGACGGGAAACCACGCAAAGCCTTCATGGTGTTCGGGTTTGATTGTGTTGATCTTGCGGATTTCAAAGATTGTTGTTGGCTGGGCTATTCCTTCCGTCGTCGCTTAGCCCGCAGTTCTACTGAGCCGCAACCCGAGCCACCGTTGGAGCCCGAGCAGATATCGTAAGCCCTCTCGCGTGTTTGTGTTTGGTCAGACCACCAGGAGATTATTTCACATTTGGCTTTTCCTTTTTGTTTCTCCGCGATTTCCCTCCTATCGATCTGAATCTTCGGTGAAACATATTTCCCTCTATCCTCTGATCGGCTTTGTTAACCGAGTTTTCCGTCTTTACGTAGGTTTTTCGGAGTTCTCGGTCTCAGGATCCTCGGAGTCCTCAGTTCCAAATGCTCAAGCGTGAATTCAGGGAAACTCGGAGCTCGGTTCCTCAAGGCAAGGCCACAGGATCCGGAATCGTCCCCGCCTCGCAACCGCTCAAAAAACGTTCCCAGAAAAACATTCGGCGACTGTGACTTCGACGTCACCGCCAGAGAATCCGACTTTTTATACCACTTGAAACCCTGGGAGCAATCCATGCGCTGTCACTGCAGGCTGACACAAGTTTGGCGAAGCCATTAAAGCATGCAGCTACCATTTAGTTCTCGATGGTTCGAGTCTTCCTCACCACTACGTTCGATTGACGTCTCGGATGACTCGAGATTTCTCGCAGCGTATCTGGAATCCCTGTGTGGAAATACGATGAGAAACTGGAATGGAATCTCGGAGAAGTTTTGTCGGTGTCGCGAGAGTCTCTCCAAACTGCTGCTGCTGCTGCTTCGATCTGATTACTCATTCCTCTCCCATTTCTCCCACGAACAAAAAAGGACGGACCCTTTCGAAGAACGAGGGCTTCTGATTCGAATATTAATAATGTTTTGTTCTCTGACTGGGCGGGCCGCAATTACGCTCCGAGGCGAGTGGTAAGCCTCTGCCAAAAGAGCTGCCACAGACTGAGCGACGAGGCAATCGAGCTCGCCGACTAACCCCACGTTAGTCCTCGGAAATCCCAGACAGGCTCGGAAGCAGGAGTGATTTTGGCGGTATCGATCACCGATCGAGATTCCATCGATCGATAGGAACTTCTGTTTTCTGATCGATGGTCTGGAATCCTGACTCTGGACCGTCAACTGCGAGGGGAAGACACTCTAAATTGGTTTCGAGGGACTTGTGCACAGAATGAACTTGAGAGAAGTAAACGTGGTCCGGCTCTCCTCTGGACTCGATCGAGATTGGATAATCAAGCGGTAGAGCAACACTTTGAGAGAGAGAGAGAGAGAGAGGAAAATGAGGAGAGAAGAGAGAAATAGAGAGAGAGAGAGAGAGAGAAATGGTTGCAGGGTGCGTGCAACGGAAGAAGACCTACAAACATGGAATCAAGTGCATTGAGGCGGCGAAAAAAGTGGGAGAAGAGAAAAAGCGACGGGGAGAAAAGAAAAAAAGCGGCTCGCGAACACGCAGTGGGTACCGGCTGGGGGAGCGGACGCACGATCCAACAACGTTGTAGATCGAAGCGAGCTCATGTCAATACGCAATACATGGACGCAGTACAACACACACGCACGACCAACCGCCAACCGTCTATGATGAATTGGCGGCGAGGTTTTTTTTAGGCTCCGCTCGTTCATAGCTCTTTAGCGATCGTAGCAACAAACGCCTGTTCCAGGCTCCGGTCTACGAACAACGCACCCGCTAAACATAGTCACTCGTAGAGTTGGGCAAACAGGCGGAGAGCCACGCATCCAGTACCTGTCACCATCGAAACAGCCTCATGCGCCGCCGCCGCCGCCGCTGCTTATATCGGGACATCTTCGTCATGCTGACATAGACGTGTTTCAGAAACAGCTGTTCTCAATGGCCGCTTTTTCAAAGTGCTGCTTGCGCTTCCCGCACGTACGCGTTTCTGTGTACGTACCATTGCGCGTCTCTCCGTGCTTTCGGTTGTCTGCACGTGTCGGCAATCCCATCGGAATGAGTTCGTAGTAGGTTTCCTTAGCCGAGTCGAAATCAAAACGATCGACAAATTCATTGTCAATCATGATTGAACTTCATCCGACAAACATCTGGCATCGCCGACGTTCGAATCCAAACTTCATCGGAGGTCGCTTTAGATTTCGTCGTGATTTTGAGCCGACAGGCAGCGCGGAAACGACGCTTTGTGCTAAGATGAGAGGAGGAGAAAAAAATTTAATCCACAGTCAGCGAACGGCGGAGTTTGTTTGCTATTGAACGGCTGTCACATCCATCGGACAGCTCTTTTCAAAAGCTTCGCGACAAACAGCTGACATCAATGTTCTGTTTCATTTTCAGGTAAGCTTCCCTTCAGAGTTCGGCTAGGAGGGCGCTCGGAAACCGGGAATGTACCGTTCGAAGTGAAACTGTGAGTTGTCGGCGGACGTCGTGGAATGCGGCCAGTCCGGAAGAGTTCCCGAGAGCAAATTAACTGTGAACAAGCTTAAGTACAGTTTTCCCGACTGCAATGCGCTTTCGGGGACGCGAATGGGGAATTGCAAATGTACGGAAGCAGTCGCCGTTCCCAGATGGGGGAAGGGGGTGGGGGTGGGGGAGGGGGCGAGTCAGAGAGAAGCATCTGAGAGACGCGAGGCGACGGGTCCTCTTGAAAGGGCCCAGAAAAGGGGGCAGAGCGACAGCCAGCATCCAGCGGTGGGGAGAGAGGGGGAGTTGAAGCCTCCCCGACGACATTGCCGCGGCAGGGACACTCAAACGCTGGAATTTCGGATCATCTCCGCGGAAGTTATTTCGTTTAGTTTGATGACGACTTCCAGGGTTCGTCTTCGAGCCTTCATTGAGATTTCGAAGCAGGCGGCGAGATTCGGCCTCACCCTCGTGCCGATGTGAAAACACAACTGAAGAGAACTTTCTGATACTCCTCCGGATTAGCATTTGAATTCAAATGCATTTGGCATTGACATTCCATCGGAGCAGCGCAGGAACGATTTAAGAATACGATTGTAGAATTGTACGAATTGCATTCGATCGGAACAAAACTTCTTCGAATCCAATGATCGGACAAGAGGGCCCGAACTTCGCTGCCGTCACTATCCTTCTCGATATGAGCTGCATATTTGAAATTCCAGCCAGAAGGTTCCTGATGATGCGCTGCTTTATTGAACACCACAAGAGATTCTCCTCCATTTACGGGAGGCGTTCCTTCATGTGAACCCTGAAGAGAAATTTCGCAGGTTCAGAAGAAGTTTTTGTCGAAATTCGACAGATTTGATTCTCAGATTTCAAATTTTTTTCATATTCGCCGGAACTTCCTCCTGGGGACCGAGTGAAGGGCCGGAAGGGGAGCCGAGACAGGAATCGGACGAAATCCTTCAATCCTCGAACTCCGCGACTGGCGTCCACTTGTGGCGAGCCCGTCCAAGTTGTACTCATAAAGCTTCGAATGGTTCAAGTTATCAATAATTGACGAAATTGAATCAAAAGTTCCTCATTCGGACTCGAGAGGGTTCCGTCAACTCCGATTCGATCTGAACTCCCTCTCCGTGAGCAACTTGGGTCGGCAATCGGATGCCTAGTTCATCAACTCAGAGACCGAGTGCCTATTCTCTCGTTCACGCGAGATAGCAAAGTTCACTACCTGTTTATTGTTCTGCACTCCGTCTATTTTTCCGAAGGTAACAGACAACAACACGGAGTACGTGGACTGCCGCGGAGAACAACAACGGAACAAATAGTAGGTCTTGCACCACAGCAAGAGTTGTAGTTTTTGGACGATTATGAGCGGGCCTTGCGAGGGAGGGAGGGAGGGAGGGAGCGAGGATTTGACGAGGGATGTCCGTAGAGACACAATATAAGCTAATGAAACACGCTATTTGCTTCACCGGCGAGAAGCGGGGCAAGAGGGCAAAGCCCGGCCGGGTCGTAGACGCGATGGGGCCTGCTGTATAGACAACTCGCTACAAACTGAGACAGGCAGCCAACTAAACGTCCCACAAGCCTGCCTGCCTGCCTGCCTTAGGTCGTAATCCCACCGTTGTTATCGGCAAGTTAATTATAGCCCTGGCGGCATCTCCAAGCGGATGCTCAAAGCTCAAGTATCATTTGGAGAGAGCTGGCTCTGCTCACGCAGACGCTTGCCACCGATCCGAAGCAGCCAGCTAAGGCAAGGAGCACGCGGGGATCTCGGCTCGGCTCGAGGGAGAACCAACCGTAGCAAGTGTCCTCTGACTGTGTTACTCAACTTGTTAATGTGGAACCAGCTTTGTCTGTCGTTTCCCTATCCCGATTCTCTGTCGCTACCGTAGCAGCAGCAGCTGCTGTGCCGGAATCAGGAACAGGAGATCTCCTCGTTCGCAGATTCGGCCCGCTTGCGCTAGTTGCGCTCGCTTCGTCCTCTTCGCCGTCAGGGAAGCGGCAGTGCAGGAGAGGAACATGTCACTGTCAAGACCTCACCTTGTACACAACTTTCTGCGTGAGCAATTCACGAGCTGGTTTGTCTCTCTGATGAGACGCAAAACAGAAAATTTTCGCCGAAATCACCACACAACACACGGCTTCGAGTCTGAGTGAGTGAGGGCCGAGATGGTGTTGGTTCCAAGACTTTGGAAAACGCATGCAAACTCATCGAGTAGTTAATCGATTGATCAAGAGCTTCCATCCGGCATCTCCATTGATTGATTGATAGATGGATTTGTGAATATATCCACAAATGCGTAGTATCCTCTGCATGATTAGTCAATCATCGATCAATCGAGTGTTTTTTACGCGCAGAACACTAAGCGGTTAATTGTGCTCACGGACGGACGTGCGTGAGCTTGTCAGAATACAGTTTGTAAACGAAAGCTCCCTGAAATGCTGTCTGATGAGGGGGCTTGTCCCCGGGGTTCTAGCACTGCCGTGCCACTTCGGTGTAGGCGGCGCGGCGGTAGAGGTCGAGGCACCAGGCAATTACCGAAAGTCGCGTCTGGTGAACAGGCCGAGCTAGTGGAGGCGGCTTCTTTATTAACAACACGACGAACGAAACTCTTATACGTCCGCTGCTTCTCTTGTCTGTTCTATCTCGTCGCGAGCATGCATGCATGTCTTCAATGTCGAAAGTGACGTTGATCATCTCTGGAGAGCGGCATCTTGAGTGCACTCGTTTCTCGGCGAAAAATTAAGCACTTTCGTTCAATGCCGCCGCCGTTCGCTCAACACGATCGTTTCCTCAAGAAACTCGACTTCCGAGCAGCGACAACTCGCGCTACAGCACTTCGAAACGAGCGTAGAAGCTGCTCAAGCGTTGAGCTGATGAATTGGTTCAGTCTGGAAGTCGCGAACTTCGAAATCTCAGGTGACTTTTGAGTTTACCGCCCGTCATGCGAAAGCAACGATTCCAGGATCAACTTTCGCAACAGTGCGGCCTGACGGTACTTTTCGTAAAACTAATCTAAATTGCGTTCAATCTCTGCACGGGATCACCGGATCATTCGCCTAATCGGATGACAATGGACGGATTTTGGTGCTTTTCGACGGAACAGAGTCGACTTCAATCGAATTTCGGATTCAAAGACCGAATCCGACGCGGTTGAAGTTTCCGAACCCCGACGAAGCAGGGACGCTCGAGTCGAATCGTTGAAAAGGAAATGATCATCTCGAAGAAGAGAATGTTGGAAACTCTCGAAAGAGAGGACCATCAAGCGCACGGGTATTGGAGAGGACTACAGCGGACAGATGGACGCTACGGATGCGCGTCTTTCATCAGACTTTAGATGAAAGCCGAAGCTGACTCGCGAACCGGCTGGCTCGCAGGTTCGTCAGTTCGGTAGGTAGGTAGGTAGGTTGTTGGTCGGGTGGGTGGGTGTCAGGTGTTCTTAGAGCAGAGGATGATCGACAAGCCAATTCATCAGGCGTACTGGCTCGCGGCCGAAGCTGACTGGACGAGTGAGTGGACGACTCGCCTGCTCGACCGACCGACCGACCGGCTGGCCGGCCGTCCACTTGCTCGCTCGGCCGCCTGTCGACCTTATGCTCGGACTCCGACCGGTTAGTACGTTCCTCGATAATTACGACATCAAAAGTCGATAAGTTCGCTCCTCCGTTCCTTGACTTCTTCGCCCTCCCCCGATTCTCCCGGGTCCCCTCATTCTCTCACGTCGTCGTCCTCTTCGTCGGTCCGCTTCCATTGTCAATATACGCTCGCTTCTGAGAAGTCCGAGTCATGGTGCTAAATGTCCGTTCGTAAGGCTCCAATAAAAGCCAGCAAATCGCCGATTCCACTTCAGAATCCCTCCATGGTGAGGAACGCTGGAGAATGTCGGTTCATGAAAATCTCGTTTTCTGTGCGTTTCTCTTCAGGAGAGATTGTCACTGAGACATGGCGCTCAGGACAACTTCCTGAATCCGAATGATATCCAATCGATCTCATCGGGAATCGGAAGCTTCTATTCATAAGATCCCCAATCACGATGGCGATTTCGCCGCTAGATTTGGCGGGGAAATCATCAGTTCTGTGACTTGCGCGGTATGTGTAGCATGACGGAGGATATCTACCATCCTCGTCCTCCTGAAGCCGTCTCCGAGCTGGAACGGTTTTTGCAATATCCGTGACGGCTAAAAACGTGATTGATGAAGTGTTCGTTCGGAGATGATCTTCCTCCAGAGCCCAAATACTTCGACCATACCGCTATATAGTGCCATTGGCGCTGTTTCCGGAGGAGTTCATCCGGAGTCTCAGAGACTGAGGCATTTCCTCTCCTCTCTCTCTCTCTGAATTATTTCAACTAATCCGAAAGGTCTGAGCCGTTGAAGCTCGTCACGCCTCCTGAGAGTCACAGGAGAACGACGAGAGAGGAACTCGTGAACACGAATTCGACACATGAGCTTCTGGAGAGGAATTTGGAGCTAGCTTCTAGTCTTGGTGGGTGCTTCGTTGCTTCCCGCAAGCAACGGTCTCTCAAGGTTTTCGTTCTCCGCTCGGATTCAGCTGAAACAGAAATGTGCGTCCAAAGAGTAACAGTGCGTCTCTTCAAAGTTGGAATTGTCAATTCGGTCCCGAAGAACTTGGTCTCGCTCGATCAACTGCGAGAGCGGAGTTCCGCCATTGAGCGAGGCGTCGCTTCCTTCGTCTCGCAAGCTTTCGCTGCGGTATGGACGACAACAACAACAACAACAGCAACAACAACAAGGAGGACGACGACGGCCAAGCCGAAAAGGAGGGGACAATCGGGAAGAGCCGGGGTGAGCGGGCGAAATGTCGAGGGTAGTCGCGGGTTTGTGGCGATATCGCCGGGGTTTGAGTCGTCGTCGTCGTCGTCGCCGCCGCCGCCGACATCATTTTCGTCTCGTCACCCTCCTCTTGAGCGGGCGGCGGTGGCCACGTCGACGTCGGTTGCTTCAAACTGCAAAACGTTCAATTTATCTGCTGCTGCTGCTGCCACAGCAAGCGAGAAGCCTTTCCTTTGGCGAAACGGAAGTCATATCCGGTGGCTTCACTCCCTTCGGGCTGGTGGACCGGGGACTTCGAATCTGGGCAAGGGACGGAGGGAGGGAGCAAGCAGAGAAAAGCACAACGGAGGGAGCACAACCGTTCTGAAAGAGGCGACAGAATATTTTTATCATTGCTCTTGGTGTCGCCCCCCGTCGTTCGATCCTTGGAGGAGCAGGAGTACGAAATTGAGGAGAACATGGATAATGTCGCCTGGGGCTAAATGGAAAAGCGACTTCCGAGCGAGGGACTATGCGAAAACATGCAGGGAGCAGCAAGAAGTCATAGAGGAGATCATGACGAGCTTTTTCACCCCACTTGCGCCATGTACGGAGCGAGAACAGCTTCGAGCGACATGGATAGAGGTTGTAAGTTGACTCTAGTTTGTTGCCCCTGTTGGCGTCGATCCGCGCTGCCCAGTTAGCAGGGAGCGGTCGAGCTCGTCCAACAGCCGTCGGGGCCCATTAGAGCTGAGGGGAGTTGGTGAGGGCGAGGGGCCAGCCAGCCGTAATCCTTGGATCAACAATATTGAGCCATATTTCAGGGGTTCCGCCAAAGGCCAATGATATGGGAATGTGGCGGGGCGACTTGCCTCCCACCCAACGGGTCAGGGGTCTTTCGCCGGACGGGGAGACAAAAGTGAGTCCGTGAGGACTATATGGCACTGCGGTGGGGCGGTGGGAGAAGTGATCGGTCCGGGCACCAGGCTTGACGTGCGAGGAGCCGACCGAAATATTGCGGGCACGTGACGCGAGATTGCTTCGAGCCGGATGACATCACTCGAGCTGTGCCAGGTTAGAATCGATAGAGAAGGGGACCAGGCAGTTTCGTTCGGCAGGAACGCCAGGAGCAAAATCGAGTTGGTGGATGTGATCCTGCCGGAGTGCTTTTCATGCACGGATTTCTCGTACGTCCAGATTACGCCTCGCTCGTGATGTTTTCCGGCGGAGAAGCGTTGGATGTTGTCGCATCTGCCTAGGTCTCTGATGAACAGAATCAAGATATAAATCCAGTCGTCAGATATGCGGTGGAGGACTGCCCGTGGCGAGCGTCTTCATTCCGACTGTCGTCCTCGGCTCGTCTTCTTTTGCCTGCTTCTGTGGCACGCTTGACTCAAGCCGTCAGGGCGGAGGTGCGTTACGGACAAACGGAAAAGATTCTCTGAGCCCGTTGTCGTAGGCTGGCAGTGGCCATAACTCTTGTCGGCGACCACAACCGCCTCCTGGACAGACGTCTAGCGTGCAGCCGGGTCGGCTGGCAGACGGGTAGACAAGCGGGCTCGCGTTCGTTTAACACTGTAATTACACGACGTCGTCGCTCGCGGCTCAAACGCTCCTCTTCAATCGCCAGCTGTCTCTCTGGTCTTTCTCAAACATCACAGCGCAAAGTGCGGACAGCGACCGAACAAGAGACGAAGGACGTTGTCGGAGCAGTGACTCCAAGGAGAGCTCGCGGAGCGCGGTAGAGACGAGTCAAGAGCACAAGGCAAACAAGAAATCTGGTTTGCTGCGGATCGCGGGCCAGACTGAGTGAGATTCGAACTCCGGGCTTCAGATTTTAGGTTAGACCCGGACCCACGAAAGGTGCGGCTGAAGTCCCGTACAGTGAACGGAGATGCCCCACCTGGACCCAACGGTCTTTGTCTCCTACCCCCATCCCCCCCCCCCTCCACTCAGGAAGAAAATGGAGACGGAATGGGGTGAAGCACCAAACCTTAAGGGAAAAGGTCGACAAAGAGCAGGGATTTGGCTGATGTCAACTTTGGCAACGCGGTGGGGTGTTGAGCGAACGTACCACTTCGTAGCGAAGCGTGCGGAGACGTCAGAAGTGGTCCTCTCCCCTCCCCTCCCCTCCCATTTTCCCCCAGTTATACTTTTCCTTCAACTCAAGGAGCCCACCCCACCTCAGCTCCTCACGGGGTTTTCTTGTTGCACCGATATTTGTCGCTCGTTTGTCCGTTCGCTGAAGTAGCGAGTGGCAGCGGCAAGAAGATCTCGGCCAAAGTAGAGTCTTCTGTGCGATGTCTATGAGCGGGCAAGAAGACGAAAAAGTGTGTCCGTCCGCGCTGCCATCGTCTCTCTCAATGGCTCTTCTGTGGATTCTAATGGACCACGCAGCGAGCGAGTGAGCGAGTCTGCCACTCAGCCAGCGGTCCGCGTCCGCGATAGCATACTGCGAAAAAGCGAAGACCTCTTTTCTTTTGAAGCGGACGGAGTCGAATTTAATTTGAGGAACAATCTGGAAGCTCTTGCTTCTCTTCCTCTGCCGCTTTCCAAATTCATTCTAGGGAATGACATATGCAGGACGGTGGAGAGAACCGCGTTCTCGTGGAAGAATTCCGCAAGCGGAAGATTATAACATCGAGAAAGTGCCGGAACTCGTAGAAAGTTCGTATGGAACGAGGAACCACGAGCGACTTCCGAGAGTAATCGAACCGAAACTTCAAGAGAGAACGAAAAAAATCCCTAGATTTCACTGAATGGAAAGAAATGGAAAATAGCCATGGCGATAACAAGAGGGTGTATCCGTTCAGGCAGCGTTTTGCTGGAGGATATCCGTTGCGTGCTCGCCGATCGGTTAAGAACTTCCGCGAAAGGTTTCGCGCTACTTCGCGGGAGCGGGACGTAATTCCGAAGTTTTCGCGAAGACTTCACATGAACTCACCTCATCCCCACCTTGAACAAATACGAATTTTCCTGGGAGGGATTGGGGGTTGATAAGGGGAAAAGAGGGGGGACCTTCTCACTCGAACACATCGGCTTCTGCCCATCTCCAGAGCAACTTTTAAAGGCTTCTCCTGATTAACATGCGAACTCACGTCCACAATTCTTATTATACGTTTTAACTCGCCCTCGCTCTTCGTTCCGCGCTTTTGAGGCCTCATCCTGGTTCTCCTTTATCGTCCTTCCTTGAAGTCTGTTGATTCGAGCCACAGACCGAGGCATTACTATGGTCGAAACTCGTTCCGCGGAGTTCGTCGAGAGTCTTTTTTTCAAACATCCGAACTTGCAGTCGAGAAGGAGGCCACAGCCGTAACATCGCCGACACATGGCATCTTTACGTACGGCTACTTAGACTCTCACTTGTCGGATCGTGCCGTCCTCCCGCTGCAGTAAGGTAGAAACAGGCTCTCTTGTCACATCCGCTTCCCTGCAAATGACACTGTATACTTACAATAAGCAACCGACAAAGCAACTCACCAACGAAAGTGATCCACGTTGCCATATGCATCCGTTCTCCTTCTCCATCAAACTGGAACTTCCGTCAGGAAATCCTATTCTGTGTCCCGCAGCTAGTGTTGTCAAGCAACGTCTGATAGTCTGGGAAGCTGGGATAGAAAATTGGTGCCGACCATTTCACGTGATGACGATTGCGAGTGCTTCTCGATGCCACCGGTCGGGATTCAGGGTTCAATTCAAAGTTCGGATCGGATCGGACCATGATCTCGTCGAGAATCGGAGACAACTTTTCGGGAGGAACGAGAGACCAATATGTAATGACTTCCCGCGGTTTCGAGATTAATTTTCCAGAATTTAGCCGCAGTCCTGCAAGAACATAATAAAATTGTCCTTGTACATGAACAGGACACGTGTTTTCAAGGCCGCTCGGGATTGTGCATGAAGGCCTTGATCGTCGTACATACTTCGAGGAGAAACATTCAACAGTGCTTGGATCCGTTATCCAGGCATCCGAATATTGAAGCCCGGAACAATCGGACGGATGAAAAGAAAGGATCGCTCATATACATTGTTGTTCGCTGTTCTCCCATCATCGTCTTTAACTCCCAGAGCTTAAGTCTCGGTTGCTTGACCGACCGACCGACCGACCAGCCTGCCTGGCTGTCGACAGAGGTGGTCATTAGTATTTGTGCTTGCAGCACGAAAGCGACCGTTGAGCTGAGCCGGCCATAGACGGAGGCTAGCGTGTCCTCACGGGTATTAATACCGAAGACGGATGGCCTGGTGTGATGACTAGAAAGCGTGCGGGCCGATCCCCTTCACTTCCCTATTTCTCGTCTTCGCTCTGAGTAGCCCCTCTCCTTCCTTCCTTCGTCGTCTCCACTTCGCCCCCCACCCCCTCCCCCTCCATCCTCCTCCGAGTATTATAGCTTGCCTACGCCGAGCAAGCGAGCGAGCGAACGAGCTAGCTTGCCTGCCTGCCAACTCTGTCCGCTCTGCGTATGTTCAAGGAACTTTTGAGGGATAGCCCCTAAGGACACGCCTTCGGGCCAGTAATGTTTAAGGCTATACAATGCGCACGATAAACTTATACACTATCACGCACTCCCTCCCATTCACGTGTTCTCCTCCTTCTCGTTGGTTCCTCCTCGGTCGAGGTGTGCTGCCACGCGAGATTCTTCGAAATCCGATCCGAGGAACGTTCTCGTAGCTGTGATCCATCTGAGAACACGAATGGAAACGGCGATAAAGAGCAACCGGTTTCGAGAAACCGTAAAAGACACCGGAAAGTCAAAGATCACATGAGACGTCTCTCGTGCGGAGAACGCTGCAGGACTCGATCGGGATCGGTCGTCGAGGATCTGACATACCAAACAAACGAAAGAAAACGGACGGACCACCGAACGGTTTGAACGCTCCGAGAATTTATTGTGTTTTTTTTTCGTTCGTTCGTTCGTCCGGTCGCTTCCCCAGAGGCTTTCATGTCGACCAAAAATGTCAACTTTGCATCAAATTTCTCCCTCTTTCCCACCGTTCTCCAACCGTTGGACATCGCTTGTAATTTCATTTATCTATGTGCCTTGGGGCTTTTGGACAACTCGGGAGTGTGCAGCTGCAGCAACGGAGGCATCAGTAACAGCGGCAGCGGTAAGAGTCACTCACTCGGTCCGCTTGCGTGGCTGCCGGGCAGCCGGACGACGACGCTCCGAACTGAAACGGGGAAGATTTCTGCGATGGCAACCTGATAGTAGTTGTAGCAGCAGCTGCAGGAGCAGTTGTAGTGAGTCGGAAGACACCCAGGAGACACGGTGTGGCGGCGACCATTCTCAAAAGGCTCTTCAAGACGAGTTCAGCGTGTGACGTATTTTCCGTCAAGGCGTCTTCGCAGCTCCATCAGTCATTGTGCTGTCGCCAGACACGGCAGTCGGCCGACCAGCCAGCAAGCTAGGGAGACAGACGGACAGGCGTCCTAGGGGGTCTTTGGGGGTCCATGAACGAGGAGGTACGAGACATTGGACGGCTCGGGGGATGGGATGTGCTGGGCGCAGTCGGGCAGACAAGAAAAGAAGGAGCTTGCGATAAAAACTATAATTGCGACCGTGTCAATTTTTAGTCCGTACCCGGTTCCATTCTCTTCGTAGCGTTCTTGCTTTGCCTTGGCGGCGCGGCGGTACAGCGATCTCCGCCATCGTTTCCCCGACCAATCAAGCCGCAACGAAGCTCCAGCACAGCTCATCGATGCTCTATTGGTACTGGACTATGTCGGTATTTGTACATATTCCGTGATTGCATAGAACCAATTTTTCTTCGATGTCATCAAATCTGTTTACATCTTCCAGTGTCGCATGTCTCCTTCGAGGGAACAGCCGAAAGTCATTCTTGTGGCTGAGCTCTTGAAGCAGCGTTCGCGGTGGATGGCGCCGGAAGCGCTGATTTCGCGCCGGGAACATGAGTTTCGCGCCGAAGTTCCGCGTCGCGACGACGCCAGCGCGGATTCGCTCAAGCCTTTGGATAGAATTTTATGGGGCTTTGGCGGGAATCATTGATTCAGCGCGGAATTCATAATTTTGGCGCCAAATGATTGGATTCCGAGCCAGGGTTGAAAATTCGGCGCGAAATTCAAAAAATTCGTGGCGAAACGCGGTCGGGACCCACTCCATACTCAAGCCGTTCTTTAATTCCGCGGAGATTCCATCATCGTTTGTGCCACTCGTAACCGGGGTAGCCGTTCGTCTAGCACTTGTTCCAAGTTTTTCCACACGGAAAATCCTTTCCCTGCCGTGGGTCGAGCTTCTTGCTCGCGGCCTCGTCCGCTGTATGTGTGAGGGAAAATTCGAATCGGGCCCGAACAGGTTCGGAAGACAGCATTCCGGAGATGCCTCCGGTAACAAGCGGTTGCTTGCTCGTCCCTCCGACGGTCGGCTCTGGTCGTTTGGCTTCGGTCGCTCGCTCGCTCGCTCGCTTTTCCGTTCGTTCGTTCGGTTGGCTGGCGGGTCGGTTGGTTGGTTGGTTGGTCGGTTGGACGGTCAGTCGGAAGATCAGCCGAACAGTTGCCGTGGTCAAGGAAGCAGTGGAGCGACCAATTTGGCCACAGTTGTGCTTTGGTGAAAGTTACGCCCACTACTTTTTCCCTCCCGCTGGTGTTCAGGAGCGGTACTTCGAGGTTTGCGGTGGTGTTCCCGAATCTTTCCTCTCCGCTTGTTCTTCGTGAACCCATTCGTCGCTCCATCTCTTCGTCCACATCTTCGATATTTGCTTTCGGGGTGTTATTTGAATGTAATATTACAGCTTTCCCATAGGACCAGTAGACGACGACCGCGACGGCGGCGGTCGCCCCGATTGTTTCCCGCTTCTCTTCCTACCCTACCATTTTCCATCGAGCTCCCCGAAAAGCTTCGCAACGCGATGGGAGATTGAGGAGAAAAGCTAGAACACGGGAGGGAAGGGGGGGGGGGTTCGGAGGGGATAAACTGGAGGATCGGGGACGGAGCGAGAAAGGTCGAAAAGAGAGTCGAAAAGGAGGTTTTGAAGAGAGTCGTGGATGGCGAGAGGGAAATCAGAAAGCGTGAGGAGGGAATCTGAATGAAGTGGAAACCTACCGCGAGATTGGAGAGAGAAGAAACCAAGAAATAAGAACAACCACGGTACAGGGGTAGGGGAGGGGAGGGGGAGTTTCGAGGGGAGCATCCGCAGGAGGACGATCGGGGCCGTGAGACTTCTCTTGCGGACGGAACCACGGGCAAGGCGCGAAAGGATGAGAAGGCAGAAAAGGCGGGAATGAACTGAGAAGGAAACCGAGAAAGCGCGTCTGTTTGAGTGGATTTCCGTGTCAATCCAAATTTTTTCCTCGCCATCCTCCTTCTCAGAACGAGTTCAAAAGACGACGTCGGCAAAATAAAAACAAAGGACCACGTCGTCCTCACTCAGAATCTCCCTCTATTTCAACCGGAAGTCCCTGTGGGCTTGTATTTGATTTGGTTCGGGGGAGATGTCAAAAATTTCGCCGCTCTTGACAATCTTAACCGACGTCAACGAGAAAATGTTTCCACTTTCTCGCGATGAGACATGACGCCAGATCCACACAAGACTGATGACAGCAGAAGAAGTGGAATGACTTTCGCAAACAAAAACTGAAAAACATTCGATAGATCCTGCCGCACCGTCGACGAAACAGGTAGAATGTAGCGAATGTTCCTCAAGTTCTCGCGTGCCAAAGTAATTGGAGTTACGAGTCAGGCTTCTCCGAAGATTTCGTTTTCGTTTCGCGCCCTCCCTTTGTCCGATTTCGCCTCGCTATCTGCTGGGCTCTCAAAGCCGCTAGTTCCCTCTTGACTTCCCCGAGAACCTCTCTCGCTTTGCTTCATTTCTCGGACCACCGCAAAAATAGAGTCACGGGTCACTCCTTGCGTGTTCACCATTACTCCAAAAAAATCCCCGTCCACCTCCAAGAAGCTCGTCACGACGTCCACGCACACAATGAGACTCTTACAACAAACTCTCGGGTTTACAGTTGGAGCCGCCGTTTTTGACCCCTCGGAACCCTCACTCTGTCGAGTTCCGGCCATCGAATCGAGGCAGGAGCGATGAATGGATCGGGACTTCCGTCGCAGTCATTTTCTTACACAAACGTAATCGGTTTTGAAGTTTCGGCGTCTGATCCGACGGCGAGTTCGAACCGTCAGAACTGAATGGCGCCGTTCCATGATGGTTTGACATTGTCGTTGTTGTTTCCTCGTTTTTTTCCATCACATAATTTCCTCTCCGGAATCTTCTGGTCTCTGATCGCGCGTAGGAAGGCGAATATTCTTCCAGTTGCGGCATTATACAACCGAGACGCAAGTGGGTCGAGCAGGCAAACCGTCTGCTGCTTCACGGGACGAAGTACGCAAGCCATACATTCGCCACATACACAGGAAGACCTAGTTATCAGCGGAAAAGAAGTCTCATGAGATTTGTCGGACCGGCAACCGACAACAACGTGCAGACTGCTCTGCATTTTGTTGCTATTCTCACTTTCGCGAGCGAAAAAAAAACCAACCTCGACGAACAATTACTTTCCATTCAGAGCGAACTGCATCAACTCGACTGCGTCTCTCCCATTTCGGTCTCGGGAGAAATCATGGCAACGACGCTCGGAAGTTTCATGTTTCGGACTCTTCGGTTGCACTGAAGGTGGAACGATTCAGAATTTGTCACATCATGACTGATGACCTTCCTGTTTTCCCTCTTCTCGTCGTCTCCGGCCCCCCGCATCCGCTTTCCTGCGACCGATATTCGGTCTCGTGTTAGTCGATGAACAGACCGGCTGGGCAGCGTCGCGGCCGTCTGGCGGTACGAAATTTTTTGATAAATAATGCATCAAAACAGTTGACACTTCAACACCTCACGCTTTCCTCCGAAACTGTCCCTCTTGCACGCCTCCTTCGGACGCTGTCCTCGACCAGGAGGGTCCTCCTTGGGATCCTCGAGTGTGTTTGTCTCCCCCCTCCCCCCAGCATCGGAATCGGTTTTGCTCGAAGAGCTTTGTTTCACCTCGATCCGTGGGCGATCCTTCAAAGTGACGTTTTCGCGGCTGGCGCAATGGATACCTGTAATCCACAGGAATTGTCACCGAGACCGTTCTTTCGTTTGAGGTAGAGAAAAAACTATCTCGAACGATAATTCTCGATGAGCACGTTGTATCACGGTCAATCGGTGCGGTGATCGGTACGACAGGGCCAGCGAACTCTCGTTGACGATGAATTCCAAAGCGGTTCGATCGGATCGAGATATTACCTTCGAGAGAGCAGGGGCGCAGATGTGGGGATCGAAACGAACGTCACCCCAGGGCAAAGGAAAAGTGCCGAGACAGAGGAGAAGGAGGTGCAGAGAAGGACTCGGGCGAAGGGGGCGAGCAGCATTCATTTATTCAATGGATGAAGTGTGGGTTGTCCGACATTTGAAAAATTAATCGACGCCCCTTTCCAATTGCTTCCTGAGTACCCCTCGTTCAGATCCTCCCCGAGACCCCGTGTGGTCTCTGCGTTCCTCTAGCAGTGTCCCTATCTATCCAACAGGGCCCCTCTTATCTGCTGCATCCCCCAGGAGGGACGAGGGGACTCAGTTTTTGTCCCTCGCAATTCTTCGTGGGTTTCTTCCACAGGCTTGCTTGGCATAGCAGTGTGCCATCGGCTGATCACTCCATGCTCATTTAGGAGGCTGATTCGGAGTTTGAACTCCTTGCGCGGTGTCCGAGTTCATTCTCCTTCGCTCCGCCTCTGTTCATCGACTTGTTTTTCTTCATGAAGAGTTTCGGAATCAAATGCCAGCTGCCGTGGCAACTGACCAAGCAGCCGGGCAAACAATTGAACACCCTGAGGAGCAAAACTTCGCGATTTCCCTCCGACTTTGGGTCAAACACGAAGAGAATCCGTCGAACTGATCCCCGAGCAGGATATTTCGCGATTCATTTGGCTATTTGGAAAGTGGATGTGCGTCTTCCTGGCTCGGTATCCTTCGTCGTTTGTGGAGTGATGTCGAGGAGATACAAAGGTTGAGAAAACCTGTCGGACGATGATGGTTTCATGAATATTCATAACACCCAGCTCCTTAGAGCCATGCCTCGGGCGAGACTCACGCGAAGAAAAACATTTTCGTCAATCTTCGTGCGTGGGACACGGCCAGCGGTCGAGGTGAACATCGTTTCGTCCTCCGAGGTCTTGTCACATATTGTGCTTAAGCCGAACATGTTCAACGAGCAATCTTATAAGAACTTCGAACAACGAGCAGGTCTGTCCGACGAGAAGAAGAACAACAAGCACGCCGTCATGAACAAAGCAGGCTTTGTTTCGCTTTGATTATAGCTTCCCAACCCCTTTCTCACCAGCGACCCAACGGCCCAGCCTTTTCTCTGTCTATCTCCGCGGCTGCTCATCTCTCCCACCCCTGACCCCGCTCCCCTTTGCCCCTCCCCCATTCTTCCAGGACCAGCCTGGCTACTTTCCCCCTCCTCGTTCGACGTCTAAGAATTCGGCGCCTCCTTATGAGAGAAGACAAAGGTCAATGGTTCGCGGCAAGATGCTCGGAAGAACTACAAAGGATTCTTTTTCCTCCCCTGCGGATAAGGGCCCCTAACGACTCCGAAGCTTTTTCGTTTCCTTCTCCCTTCCAGGCCCCGCACGGGGACCCCTTCCCCTGCCGTCGATTTCCCTCACTCTTTCTTTCCGCTTGAAGTCGGCTAAAATCGAAGTCATTTCAACGACGGTAGCTCGGAGGCAACGACACTGACGCTCGCTCTTGTTGTCGCATAGGTCACGCGTTAACAGAGCAGCCTCGGTCGAGGATTAGCGGCGACGAATTTTATTATGGAGACACGCCGAACGGGTGCCTAATGATCCCGCACTCTTTTTTGCCGACTGACTGGTGGGGTGAACCCGATGGAAATTCATTTGCCATTGACAATCGCAACAATTGTCCTTCCGTTCCCCAATCAGGGTTCAATCCTCCACCTCTTCGACCACATTCATCCGTCCATCGCATCGATCGGAGCTCCTCCAAAAGTTTCCCTCAACTCCGATCCCGATACAAAATCCTGTAGTTCACAAAACCTCGCTGAAGGCGCGGCCGACGATCGTTCGGTCGAAGTCTTTTCATCGCCGATCTGTCGACACTCGGACGGACGGATCGACCGAACGACGAGCCCATTGAAAAGTTAGTCCGGCTGATTCGTGGTTATCCCACTGAATGTGCTTGGCTGTAGATCCTTCTTCTGTTCCCCGCCATTTGCGGCGGGCCGACGACGTGCCACCATCCCTCCAACCAGCCCGCTAACCACTGAAAATGCCAGTCAGCCAGTCCTAATCCCATACAATTGACTACTAGCACTCAGTGAGGCTTTTGAAGAGCCCCCTGATATTTTTTTGCGAATCGAGTTCCCTCTTCTCTCTTCCGGGTGATTGTCACGAGTTCGAGTCAACTCACCGAAACTTACTGGGACTTTTCTCACACACAAGAAAACTTCATCGGTCAAGTGGTGTCACCGCGCGACCCCGGAATGCGCCGTCAGAATTTTAGGAGATTTGGCGAAGTTTTCATGGAGGCGTACTTTTGCCTCCCCAGTCGGAGGATGCGGGATTTCTCTAACAATTTTCGCAAAATTTCACCCGGAGACCAACCAGTTTTCAATAACATGGAGTTCATTGTGGGACGACCCAGTGTTTCCGAGAATCGAGTCGAGGTGTTCAAAAGAGAGGCACAGAGCGCCGCTGTTGGAGATAACGCAGATAAACTTTGAACTTCTCTCGTGCCATCGATCAGACCGGGATATCGATCACCAACGATGAAAGACGATCCTTTCTCTCTTCGTCGTTGTCCTGGAGAATGAGAGAGACCGAGAGAATTCCAAGCCATTTGATCCATGTCGCCGGGAATTCGAAGCGGACGCGGACGAATTCATCCAGTTCTGAATATTCGAATATCTTAATGAATGGAAAGCGCCGATGGACAACTCTATTCAGGACAGGCGATTGCTTTGAGAGATTCAGTGCAGTGTTTCGACATCGTTCCGGGTAGTTCATTACTTCAACAAGAAATTATTTCTTCCACATACTATATTTTAAACCGATAGAGTTCGATTTCGCGACTGGCAACTCATCCAATCTTTGGGGATCCGATCGAGTCAGTAAGACATTTTGGAATCGGATCGGTTTGTTCTCGTTTCTGAGTCTGAGTGAGAAGTCTGCGACTTCAGAACGAAGTTGGGAAATCAAGGCCGATCTTGGAAATTGAGACTGAGTGCATTGAACGTCGCTTCGGCAGAAAACGAGTCGAAAATGTCTCCGAGAAAAGGAACGTCGTCGCAGGTGCACGACGATGAATCACGTGTTCAGCCCAAATCCCCCTCACTTTGTTCTTCGCTGGCAGCACGGGCGGCGGCGGCGGCGGCGGCTTCGGAAGCAGAGACCGTCTGAGAGAATTGCTAATTTCGATTTGTCCCCGAACCGGAGGTGAAGGAGGGGGAACAGGGGCTGCACGAGTCAATCGTCGGAGCTAGAATTCGAGGGATCGAGATTCAGGGGAGGAATTAATTCCTCGTCGGGGTCCACCCTCGGCATTGCGTGCCTTTTGCTATTTGCCCGCTCGTTCCTTGTTTTAGCCCTTCCCCTCCCCTCCCCCACCTGGCCATCAGCATATCCATCTCGTGCGGCCCATTGTTTCATTTACTTTCCTTCCCACCCCTTCCACTCAGCACAGCGCTTCAAGTTCCCCGGTTGTTCTTCAGTTTTGAAGGGAGGCGGGGGAAGGGGATGGGGAGAATATGGGGGAAATCGGGCACGATTGAAGAGGGGTCATTGGATACAAAACTTGAGGGGGATGGGGGAGGGGAAAGGACCACTGGATGCTACCGGAGTTCAAGCTCCGGTTCGCGGACCGAGGATTTCTCGGATGGACCGAGAGCAAGGAAACAGGGGAGGCAATATACGGTCCAAGGAATAACATCGAGCGTAAGCTAAAAGGATAACGAGGGAGACCAGGGGAGAAAGAGGGAGGGAGGGGGGGGCAAGATCTTCAAATGTGCTTGATGGGAGGTAGCCGAGGCGCCGCCGATACGTACCCGAGCGTGACTGGGGTGCCAATCGCTCCGCTGTTTGGAATGCAGGACCCACCTTTTACCTGAATGACTGGGCGACACGTTATTGGCTATTTTCGCCGAAGCTCCGACTGTCGCCAGTTAAACATTTCGCTTGCTTCTTGATTTACTGCCGGCTCACCCGTCTCCTTCGCGTCTTTCCGACCATTCACCTGTTTTGTGAGCAGATGCATTGCCTTTTGCTCAAGTGCTCGCTCAACAAACCATTCATGAGAAGAAGAATCGCGACCATTTGTGGGTGGCCATTCGTCACGAACGAAACTCGCTCGCTCTGTGAATAGAAAAGCACGAGGACGACCTCGAGCTGCCCGGGTCTCACTTTGCGGTCAATCTGCTTGCCGATTGGGACGTTGATTCAATGATTTCATAAGCGTTTCTGTCTGCGGAAACTTCAATGATCGATGCATTATAAATCGAGAATGCGGAGAAATCATTCACCAATTCCGATGAGGATTATAATCATAATTGAAAAAAGAATATTTAATACTTCTGATCATGATTATGATTGGGAAAGAAATTACCAATTAGGACGCAATTATAATCATGTATGTAACCCAATCATATCCTCATTCATATCTAGATGATATCTTCCGGATGGTTGTCGATCATTTAAGTGATGATATTATATGATTTCTGGTTTATTTTGGTTATCGATTTTGGTGATTATCATTCTCTACCCTATCCCATTCGTCTGATTGTTTCGACGGTGTTTTGAAAATCGCCGTCACAGTTCCACACACGCCTGAAATCTAGTGACAGTTTTCGAACATCTCTCCGAACTGGGATACTGGAATCCTCAATCATTCACGCTAGTCCGCCGCTCCACTGAGTTCATGCTTTGGCAAGTCGACGCACGGTTCGCTGTATTCTCAGCGTTCGTCATTTCGGCTGCTCCTTTTCCTCATTCTCTCTTTGCGAGGGAACGGTCGAGCAGACAGAGGAAGGAAGAGACTGGGAGGGAGCAGAAGAGAATCTTCATTTGGAAATTAGCCCTCTTGGGAAGAGGGAATGAAGGAACGGGTCAAGGCAACGAGCAAAAACCAACCGAAGATGAATTTACCCTTCGGAGACCCAGACCGCTCTTGTCGAACTCCTTCATTTCCTTCGGTTCGTGTCTGCTCGTCTCCTAGTTTTCCCCCTTTCAGACGAAAACCCCCATCTTCATCTCTCGATCGAAGTCGCTTCCCAAATCCTCAACCGCGTCACTTTTTCTTGCGTTTTGCGTCTACGGAGCGCGCCATTCTTCTTCAGCCTTCCTGCTGGGGGTTGCCGATCGATGATCTGAGGGCAGGGGTGGGGGATAGGGGACTGCAACCCAGTGTAGACGAGATTTTGCGGAAAATTATATTTGCGCCGATGCTCGCAAACGACGACGCTAGTTGACCCGAAAAGGCGCTGTCTTGGATCATTCTATTCCATTTTCCTCAATCTCAAGCACGATTCCCTCTCCCCCTTCCCCTTATGCCTCGTCGGAAAAAGTTGGGGATTGGGGGGGGGGGAGAACGAAAAGAAAAAAACTGGAGTATGGCGCACGATGAAGGCTGAAAAAAAGAGGAATAAGAGCGCAATGGAGGCAATAGACGGGGCAGCGGGGAGGGCGCAGTCGCTGTGGTTGCAGTCAGTCGTCGAAAAAGCCGTCCGCCTTGTCTTGATGGAACGAAGGCCGACGTCCGTCGAGAAGCATTTCTGTTGATGAAGTTTTGCATTATAAATGGTTATTTCGGTCTTCGTTCCGTGGTCCAGGCCTCCAAGACTCGCTCGCTCCACGTCGTCCGTTGTGGTTGAAGTCTTGTTTCGCCAACTAACCGACTTTGTTTCGAGCATTTTCACCAATGTTCAGGAATTTGAGTTGCCCGATGTGCTCTGGATCAGGAATTCCACTCGTTTTTTACCTCCGGAGGATCTGGAGGCTCTCAGCGTTCCTCTTGATTTGGTCTTTTCGCGCAGTATCTTCGTGGACGGTCCTTTTCGGTGACTCGCCAGAAGCCGACGGCTCTCAGCTCATTACTAGTCCGACGTTGATCGACGGGCCACACGGCGACGTCAGCGACGGACGTCACCCTGGGAAGTGTTATTATGTAACATGCAAAACATCGCGCGAACACCGGTGATGCAATATTGCTATTATAGCTAAATGGTTCCTCTCGCGTACAAGCGAAGAAGCGCAAGAACGAAACGCTGACACCTTCTTGTGCATCAACATGAACGATCGACTCCTTTCCGCCAGAGGAAGACCCCGGAACGATACGACACTTCCATCTATCGGAATCTTCAATCGTCGTACAAGCGACGCTTTCCCGCGCAGATGTTTCCATCCCTGGAAATCTACGAGGTCACTTTTGCGACGGCTCCGGGCCAGCTGGAACCATGTGAATCCTCTCGCGCAGTGGAACCGAGGGAAAAAATCGATGAATTGCTCTATTGCGTCATCAAATAACAAGTTGATGGAATAATTGATGAGTAATAGCTTGAAGCGTGGCGAAATCGCGATGAGTTCCGTTATCAGCAGTCGGTCCATGGTGTGCTCGATCTTCTCCTCTCTTGCTGAGATAAGGTGGCGTCATGGGGACCAGGGCTGGGCAGCTATCAGAGTGCCGCTGCTGGTGCCTGCCAACTTTATACACCAGTTTCTTCGGCCACTCTCGTTCCTATCGTTCGGCTCCCTTCATTCTGGGCGATCCTCGACTTTGACTCCTTTTTTTCAAAACCCCTCTTCGTTTGGCCCCCGCGACCGCTCCACTAGCTGTCCGGAGTAGAAGGAACTATATCGGAAAGCAATCAGCAATCCGGGAATCAGCCGACGAAGAAGATCTTCCTTCAGAGCAGCGCGGACGACTCTGTCCCCGGCTGCCGACACGCCGTCCACCCAAGCCCGTTCTCTCATCGAGGCTCTGGCATCGGTCCCTCGCCGCTTCCCTCGATTCTACTCACCATGTCTTTTTATTCTTCTCGCTTCTTTCGAGTGTCGTTCGTCCAGTTTTGCAGCAGAAGTCGAGAGTTCGCCCGGGTAGCCCCAGGTCAGCATCGAATGTCTGAAGCTTTTTTCATTGGATACTGCCTCTTTTGGTTCGTTGCGACAAACACCTCAGCGTCCGGGATCGAGCGCAATATCAAACAATGCTCAACATTTCGAACCCCAGAGCAGGGAAGAAGGAAAAATGAGAAACGAGCATGGGCGTTTTTGGAATCGCCAACAAATTCTCAGACTTTTGCAGAAATTTCCCTTCAATACGACATGGGAGGGATATCAAAGAACACAGGAGACTCTTCAAACTAAACATGATGATCCACTGTGTGAACGTTCGAAGCACGTATGGTGTGTTGGTTACCGATTGCATTCGGTATGGTAAGCGGTCCCGTACGCCAATGCATTGGATTCTTTCATCTTTCGTTTCTCGCTGAATACACATTGTCCATTCAAACTGTCGAACCTTGGGCACACATCGCAGACTGAATCATAGATGCATCATTCAGCTTCCGAGAGATATTCATGCTGTCCCAGAGCTATTTCGGAGCTACGCGTGAATCAGCCTCAAACAAAACCTGAGGCTGAGCCCACGCAAATGATGATCCGCTCTCCGTCACAGGCATCGAGCTTCAGGACGTGTCATATTTCGCTACCCAGAGGACGCTTCGAAATCAGAATGAAAGTACACACGATGCTCTGCCTGTCTGAGACGTTACCTGTAGAGTACTCCGCTGGAAGACGGTGTTTTGTCCTCTCTGGTGGCGGATACCGAACGGGATCTGGATCCGAGAGAAGTGATGAAGAGTCTTCGATCGTTCTTTTCGGAACTCAGGTCACCAGATCGCTGCATGTGTCAAAAAAATATGCACAGATGTTGACCACGCAATAGTAATAAGATCCTTCAAAAGTACCGAGAAAATCAAATGCACTCAACGGAAGCGACGAAGGTGCTCAACATCGGGTAAGCTCCGCTGAATCAGATTTCCTCAGTGAACTTCCCGAAGATCGGTGCTCCTTGGATGGAAATCCAGGAGGCGGTTCTTTGGAAGTCGTGTCGAAAATTCGGGGAAGGATAACGTATGCAGAAAAACACACAACTGACACATGTTATGAATAAGAAATGGTGGATGTTCAAGTTGAACTAAACGTAGAGGTCATACAACGATATAATGGACGGCTCGAAAGGAGGAAACAGATGTATTTGTGGTGCGAACGGAAGCGAAAGATGCTGAGAAAGAGAAGTGGTCACGGCCGGGGCTTCGAGAGAGATCCGTGATGTCTTCGACGGTCGACTCGCGGTGCATAACAAGCCATGAAACGCATTTCCATATGCGGGGTAGCCGGCTAGGCTGCCATCAGCTCCGCATCGAATCAACGGCTGAAGTCAGCCACCATCGCACCAACGGCGCAAGCACAAGAATGTATCGTACATACATACATAAGTGTAAAGAATTCTCGCCGAGTCACTCCCTCCGGCGGCTCTTTCCGCCCAACGAAGCAAGTTATGCCCCCGGCGGAATGCAATGACGGCCGCGTATTTCGGAGCAAAGAACGAAGACATTTATCGCGATCGCGATTCGTTCATCAACCCATTATCATCCTTTTCCCCTAGAGCTCTCTGTCACCCGATTCATCAATTCGTGTATCTTCCCTCCAATTCATACAACCATTCATCCCAGCAGGAGCACAATAGTTCAGGAGTCCGAATGGTAAGGAGGGAGAGGATAAGCAGCAGACGTCACCTGCGATTGATGTTTGTCCGAGACGACCCCCCACCCGTAGAGTGACTTTTGAACGGTCCTGTCACAGCAAACTGCGGTTGTTTCGTTTCGTCAAGTAGGCAGCCAGCTCGACCGTGGGCAAAGTCCAACTTCGCATCACGGACAGCCTCTCGGATTGCTCGGTCGAGACTTTTCTTTCGCTCAAGCCGAGGGTCTCGCGGCAATTTTCGCATCTCTAGAAATGCAGCGTCGATGCCAAACCGACAAACTGAAAAAGCACACAGTGAGCATCGCGATCTCCTGCCGACTGTGTTCGCGAGTTTGTTCAAACGTCAGAAACGGAACAACAGCCGCGGGTCGACCGCTCGTCGGATTCAAGAGGAAAACCATGGCACACTCGGGGGTTGTAAGTAAACGTTGTGAGCGATTACAGCCGCTCCCGAGCTTTGTTGTATTCGACAAACAATTGTGAGCCGCTCCGCAAATCTATGGAAAATGCAAATTGAGAATGGGGATCGGAGGACACTTTTCCCCCGCCCCCTCTCCCTACTTCCCCTTGGCTCCACTTCTCGATCGCGGAAGGTTCCTGCGGCGTTTTCCCTCCGATCTTTTCAACCGCCCGCACGGAAAAGGGGTGGAAACGGAAAATATAGCGGCTAAACGGGGACAAGGGGTGATGTACGTAGAGGAGAACCGGGGAAAAGAACCTTGGGAAAGACGGGGGAGGGGGAGGAGAACAGCGGGAGGGGGGAAGGGGGCAGAACTGAGTGGAAGAGGTTCCACGACGACGGGCCCTCTGTGCGATAAAGCTCCTCGCCCCAGCGGCCGGCTCCTTATCGGGCCGACACACACTTCATTATTCTCTCGGTAAATACCTCCGTTTGACATTTTCTATTTAGTTTGCTGCAGCCGCTGGCCGCCGCCGCCGCCCCCCGCCTGCCCGACTCCGATCCCCCGATTTTCTTTTCCTACTTACCCGCCGCCGCAGCAGCGGCTCCAGCCAACGTCGACTAAGCCTTGCACTTGGGCTGGCTGGAACAGATGGGAAACGGAAAAAATCGGGAAGCCTTGCCCAATGCTGCCCACCGACAGACCTTACCCTGTGTCCCTCCTCGCGGGCCCACCCCGTATTTCTTCACCCCTCCTCCTCCCCTACCCCCAGAACAGTCCCCCCACAATGGGAGTTGGCGCACTGTTTCAGGGCCGAGGTCCGGATGCCCGCCTCCTCTAGGCTTTCGCCTTCAAGTCGCGAGGTTCGACCTCAAGAACGCTGCCCCCATGCGACCTCCCGTTCGAGTTGGGTCCCTGGACCGTGGGAGCTGTGGGCGGCGGGAACTGCCGTGGAGAACATGAGCCGACAGAACAAAGAAAAATCGAAACAACTCCAAGCAAACAAACAGACGAAGGACGTCGGAAACATTAGGGCCTGAACGTTCGCTCGCTCGCTCGCTCAGTCTTTCCGACCGCCCGTTTCCCGAAAGCTCTACGGATCTGTACATACAGCAGTGCCAGTCGTGCCAATGTTACCAAGGAGTGCAGTCAACAACAAACTCGAAAGATCTCGATCTCCAGACTCCGGAGGATCCTTGGCAATTGCAATAAACTCTCGAGGAAATGATGAAAGAGACTTTTTCCCGTTCAACTGCTTGAGTATTTGGGGCTTGTGATAAGCTCCCTGATGGGAAATGAGACCGTGCAGCTCCGAGCTAAAATTTTTCTCTCGATTTTTTGCAGGCGATGCTGCGGCGAAATACCAGCCGCCTCAGTTCAACGAAGAACCGCCTTCGCGGGTGAGATTCCTGAACAGCAGTGGGGTTGTCATACCCTGCGTCATACAAGGTCAACCACCGCCAAAAATCACTTGGATACACCGCGATGGCAGCGAAGCCCTAACCGTTCCGAGTAAGTCAATCTGGAAAACACGTTTCTCCGTGTTTTCTACTCAAAGAAGACCGAGTTGTCAAGAAGAAACTGATTCTGGAATAACCGAGAGCTCGAAAAGCTGAAGAAACCGCCCCTGATCGTTGCGAGAGCCTCGGAATACTTTCTCCCGATTCTTCCGCCTTTCTCTCAGGGTATCTTGTTGACGTTCCTCGCAGCCGCGGTTTCAGCGCCTCCGATTCGCCGGTTCCAGTTTGTTTGACGCTTTTTATTTCCCCGTTCTCTATGCTTCGATGTTTGAAGAGGTTTATGGCTCTCTGCCGACAAAAAAAAAAACGCAGTGGACGGAGGAGCATTTATGTCCGTATTTTATGGTTTGCTAGCACCACGCAGTTCCTATCGTTCACTGTCTGGCTGTTGGCAAAGGTGGCCGCCGACTCCTCTCGAGAGCAACATCTCCAACACCCGGTGGTTCGCTCTGGGGGCAGGCAGCCGAAAGAAGCTTAATGTCACCTAGTCCTTTAGCCGCTCGTCCTTTTTGCAGCTGCTTCTTCCACTGCTACTAAGAGTCTATTTATTTTCCATTAGACCTGCGGCATGTGCGCTCCGATGGCGCCCTGGTGCTAGAACCGTTCGCCGCTCAGGACTTCAGGAGCGACGTCCACGATACGGCCTACCGCTGTTCGGGTCAGAATCAAGCAGGCGCCGTTTTCAGCAGGGACGTCAAAGTCACCGCCGGTGAGTACATTTCGTGACCTTGGATTTTTCCCCATTTTCCAGACACTGGAAACACCCGAAGCGTGTTCAAACCTTCTGTCAGGAGACGACTCCTTTTCCTCCATTCAGAAATCCCTCCGTTTGATTCGAATCCATCAGATGCACCGCGTTACGTATTCTCTGTTTTCGGCTGTGTCTACCTTCGGTATCGTCGTCGTCGTCGTCCTCCTTCTCACACACGGGTTTTTCGAAATCGAAGCGGGCTCCTACGTGGTCGCTATCTACAGTTTTAGTCAGTTACGTGCCCGTCGACGTATGTACCGAAGCTGTGTGTAATCCACCGAGAGCAAACATATTCCGCTTCGCAGCGTTTCAATGTCGTTGGCGTTGCCGTCGATGCCTTTGCGATGATGAAACCATTTTTTTTTCTTCGTTTTGAGAGATTTTTTGAAGTTTTGAAACATTATTCCTCGTGTGCTCAACATTCATCGGGGATTAGCTCAGCGTCTACCCAAAAGATGCAGCGCCGATTTCGCAACCGGCGAAGATGCCTCCACGTAACGTTTCGTTCAAAAGTCAACCATCACGGGATATGTTTTCGGAGATCCAGGCGATTCTTGAATGAAGCTCGATCTAGGAGAAAGCCATAATCCACGTAAACGGAGCCAACGAACTCGCAAGTTGAAAGTCAGGGATCAGTTTTGGAATTCCTTAGCTGCTGTTCCCTGGATTCTCCCTCTCTCTCGGTGTTGCCTTCTTGTTTCCCGTGGCGAAAGCGGATTTCTTCTGCAGGTCCGAAGTTTCGTCGTCGGTGGCACGCATACACGCGGGCCGAGGGAAGTACTTAGGCGCGAAGAGAGCTCGGCTATATAATTTCCATTTATATAAGAAACTTGCTACAGTGTGTGACCCTTATTAGCTTGGCACTCTTATAGTTCCACTCAAACCTCCCTTCTCGAGCGTTTTCTCTCTGCCCAAGTCACTTTGTGAGTCCGCTTCTATATAATTAAGATGGAATAAATATGTACATAGCACATGAAAGGACCCCAGCAGCGACTCACGGCCATCTCAAAGACACTCGCAAGGAAATCAGGTTCTCGTCCGAGATTTTGCGCAGCAACACCTGCGAACGTGACTGTACGTCCATCTGCAATTGCTGATAGAAGCTGACGCCAAATTCATCCGACTATGTCGGTGATGGAGACATGAGGGTAAAGAACCACCTGTGAAATGCTTCCACCTGCGTCTTGTGCTCGAGGAGTGAACGTGGAGCTCAGGAGAAAGGATTCTTGTGAAATGACTCGCTCCGTTTCCTCGTTTCTTGAAATGGCTTCCTCTCGGCCGTGTTGGAAAGCTGTTGTTGGCGGAACGGAGAAAAAGTCGCGATTCCGGTACCGTTCTGGGAGCGAGAGAATTGATCAACGAAAGTGTTCAACAGTTTCGTTACGAAGAGCATCAGACGCTTGTCATCAGAGTGTCGGCTTTGCCAGGAATGAATGGCTTTGCCACACGCCACAAGACGTAGTTTGCGACATACAATCTCCAAGCCGACAAAAGCAACGAACGAAGCCGCCAAAATAAGAAACTACCTTGCCGCCGGATGATTTTCGCTCATATCTGGAAATACATATTACCTGGGAATAAATGGTTGTCGCCTACGGCGAACATCTGCACGCGCCATATTCGAAAAGGATGACAAATTTCTAGCGTATAGACCAACTGCGCTGCCGGCACTCTTCCGCCGGGCCCCGAAAACATCCCTCGAGGACAACACGATCCCTTTTCGAGTCCTTCTCCTCCCACCGAACTCCCCAAGATTCCATTTCTGCGATTTTCAATTACGGATCAAGTTTCGAGATTTCATATTCTTGGAAGGTTTTCCCAAAGTTCCCCCGGATCCACCGATGGGGGTCCTTCCCCGTGACTCCAGGAGAAGGACCTCCGAGACTCATTTGAGTGCCTTCGTATCCTCCGGGAGAGCCGTCGCCACCGCGCACATCTATTCCGCGTTCTTTGCAACACTCCGGCCCTTGTAAAGGAGTCGAACGCTTCTTGAAACGAATTCAAGGCATCCAACTTCGATGCATGACGCCGTAGGCGAGATCTAGCTGCCGAAACCGAAAGAAAAAGACGACTCTCGAAGTCCACGAAGATGCTCGCTCGCTCGCTCGCTTCCATGGAAAACGCATAAACCAAGGAAAAGCAAGCAGGCAGGAAGGCGGGCGGGCTATACAGAGGCCATTTCGTCGGAGTAGGTGGTGGAACCGGTGGCGGCTTTAAGCTCGCTCGCTCGCTCGCTCGTTCGCTTCCTTCCTCGGTCTGTACTCAAAGTGTGTAACGGCTCTGCTTCACTGCGTCTCATACACGGAGGACGTATCTGAATCGAGAAACGAAGCCACGACGAGGACAAGCCTCTCCTGAGAGTAGATCCAGAGGAGAACGCACAACAGCCAGGTAGGTCCTGGCCTGCCCTCTTTCCTTCTTGTTCTGGACGAAGGGAAAACCGTCCACTTGACGGGTCTGGAAAGCAGCTTCCAGGCCGAAGAGAAAGTTGTCATGTTGTCGCTCTAGAATATGTTGAATCGCTGATTTCGGGCTCGGGTTATTCTTGCCTCGTTGGCGAGAGGGATTGTTCGCAGCTTTTTGTTGAACTTTCCGCGGCCCGTTCCTCCTTCTATTTGGCCACCGGTCGGACGGTCTCCCTAAGTCGAGTTTAAGTCGAGCGAGCGCGGCGGGGCCTTCAGACCGGCGCGGCGAGCGAGCGAGCGACCGGCAGCCAGCCAGCCAGCCAGCGAGTTGATAAATGAGTCCAATGTAAATGTTCTTCTCTTCTACTTTCTCGTCGTTTCGTATTTGAAAGAGGTGTTAGCAGTTGTTCTGCGCTTTCGGTGAGCTGATATATCATCTCATGTACTCCCCAGAGCTTCCGCCAGCAGCTCAGAATAGTGGAATGAGGATACGCTGCAGGTGTTTGGCGCAGGTGTCGGTAACAGACAGCACAGTGGCCAGGATTCAGCCGATCCACGATTGCGCAAGAAAAGCTTGAGCTAGCTCTCTGATGAAGAAACACTGTGGTCCTCCGTTGGTTGGTCAAGCTTGGAGCTCGAAGCCGGTGTCTCGCAATCATCGAGAGAAAGCAGGACCGCGACTCGGATCCAGTCTCTCGGTGTGTCATTTCCGATTTGGAATAAAATTTCGAAAATGAAGTTCGATCTTGTCTACACTGTCATATTTCTCCGTTCGAGCTCTTCCGAAACGAGATTTCGTATTTTTCGTCAAGTCCGTCAATTGACCCCTTGTGGCCAGCCTGAAATTTGAGTTGGACACCTCAGGCGTGGAGCACTTCGTTGGCAGAACAGGAGATCAACACGTCATGATGATGGATGAACCATGTCGTACGAACGAAGTACTGAAGAAGAGAAACACACAGTATGGCAGGAGACTTTTTGGGAAAGCAGTCGTTGCGAGATCTCTGTCAGAGAGGAAAAGAAACTCATGGAAGGATCGCAGATGGAGTTCCTGGCGAAGAGAAAAGAATATGCAAAAAGATGAGGAGTGGCGATGAGGAAAGAGCGAAGGTGAACTCAGAGAAATAGGAAGGACCCTTCTCTCGCTGTAGACGACGTCATTCCAACTTACAAATAGATGAACGGTGTCTCGATATGCTCTGCTGGCCTCAGATGGAGTTTCCGCCGAAGGAGATCAGCCAACCATCCTGTTTTCCTCGGTTTTGCCTGCCTGCCTGCCTTCCTGGTTGAACTCCCGGTTGGCGTTTCGACTGGCTGAGAGGCTGACGTCTCTTGAGGGTGAACGTTTGTCATCCCTGAATGACAACTTTGAACCACCGACACCACAAGAAAAACTCTTTTTATTCTTCGCTTTATCCCTCGTTCCGTTCCCCGCGAGCTTCGTCTTGCCTCCGCCTTTTTTCTCCTCTCCAGCTTCTCTTCCGTTTCGCCAGGACTACATTCGCATCGCAGTGAAACCGAGAAGGGCATTAGCCGAAGCAAGCGCTGACAGTGGGGGAAATATGTATACAGTTCCACATTCTCGCCAGTCACACACTCGCTGTACTCTCTAGTTGGCTCGGTGTTCTATTCCGATTCGCTTCCGGGCACGGTCTGGTGGCGAGATGGTAAATCCTCTTTTTGCTCCGACTTTGCAAATAATACACGGAATCAAGGTTGCCAATAGTCAGAACAGCTTGCCAAGCAGCTTCACCGGAACCTCCGGCGACCTTGCCGGCGCGGCGTCGAGCGAGAATCCGAAAAACAGCAGAAACAGCAAGCAGGCAACGAAACAAACGGCACAGCAAAGAACACTCTCAGGTCAGAGGTTCTGAGATCGCAGTCGATCCAGCAGATGTGAAAAAGGGTTTCTGAAACGAAAAACTGCCGGATGAATCTTGGAATTGCGAAAATCTCACAGAACGACTTCGTGAGAGTTCCATGAAGGTCCTGATACTTCGATGGCTTCCTGAGACGTCGGCGGTCGGAAACCACCTCTGTCTGTTGTGGTGAGGAAGCAAAGGAGGTCTCCTGTCGGCCGAATCGGGTTCAGTCAGGAAAGCCGAGGCGAAGTCCAAATCCGTAGGGTCTTGTTAGTACGTGATGCATTCTAAATTGGTAGCGGTGGGCTGCTCCGTCGGTGGCTCACTGCGTGCGTTCGTCCGTCCGTCCTTCGAGTTGCTTGAGAGATCGGTCAGATGGTTGGTCAGACGAGGCACCGTCGTGGCATGCTGACCATTCAATGCTCCGACCTTGTTAGAGTTTTATTCCTTGGACGGAACATGCCATTGT
Source organism: Neoseiulus cucumeris (assembly GCA_021527715.1). Taxonomy (NCBI): domain Eukaryota; kingdom Metazoa; phylum Arthropoda; class Arachnida; order Mesostigmata; family Phytoseiidae; genus Neoseiulus; species Neoseiulus cucumeris. Next base: position 17,468 of record JAJSRV010000138.1, on the reverse strand, counting down.
GGGCCGACGATCCAATAGTGCTGCTGCGGCTTCTGCCTCGACAACGTCGGCCTTTCGGAAGAGACGACGACGGGAAGAACGTCGACGGTGGGATGGAACGGACGAGAGGGTTTCACGGGACTCAACACGGTCAGTCAGGCAATGCAAACTATCTGGAGGCTGGCCGCTGGCCGTTCTTGCTTCCAGATAGGAGTACGCGGTATGGCCCTCCATCATGTATTGTCTAACAGCCAAGGGACGTAATCTTTCCACTCAAATTGAGGCTTTTCAACGGAGCGTGATGTAGGAATCCAAGCTGCTTCCCTAGTCCCCGCCGTCGAAGCGGGGGAGACGTGAGATTTTTTCCCCCGTTCGCATGTCCTATGCCTTCGCTCGTGGATCCTTTCAAAAAAGACGACACACACACACACACACGCTCAAAGCCACCGAACGAAGCAGCACGACCTCCGCCAGTTGCCTCGGCCGACCACAGCATACCTTGCACGATATGCCAGACCCCCTCCCCCCTCCCTTTCCGCGGGCGCTTTTCCCCTTTCCATCATTCCTTTGCCCCTTTTGCCCATTTTCCGACCCATCGGATGGCCCAACTGTCAGTCCCTCTGTTGCTTCCGGGCCCACTCGCGCTAGCCCCAGGTAGGGAGGGGCTTTCGGTCCCTCCTCGCGTCCACGGGCCGCGGGTCTGTTTTCTCCCCGTTGAAGCCGCGTATCTTCTTTCCATACGCATCCCTGGTTTCCGACGGCGAATATATACATATATATTTATATCGTATGCATATGTATTAACGTGCTTGATCGAGCGGAAGTCTTTTGAAGACAACGACGTCGACGACAGATACCGTCTTGCTTTTCAGTGGTTGCTGGCTGCGGACTTGGATGGGAGGCCGCTTGCTTGCTTGTGTGCTTGCACTGCTCCGGAGCTCCCATTCGAGGTCGCGGCAGTTGAGGTTGAGCTAAATCATCGTGGCATTGATCAAGCAATCGCTAAGCGGGGAAGTGGCAATTGTCGCAGTCCCTTTCTTCCCCCGTCATGGTGCTTAAAGAATTTGAAGCGAACGTGTACCTTCGGAGAGACAGAGAATCATCTTAGAGAGGATGAGCGAATGGGGATGATCCGCGGCCAGGGGAATGGAGCGACGAAGGGGGAGGCAAAAGACAGGTAAAAATGTTTCTCACCGCAGACATACTGAGACCAAGGAGAGGGATAAAATCATTTGTGAGATGGAGGAGATGAAAACAAAGTTGGAGGACACGGGGACGGAGTAAGTTTCAGGGAGTAAAAGCCGGGAATATTCGACAGCGATGAAAACCTTTGACGAGGATTGAATGGAGCAAAGTGGCTAACGGGCTAATGTTACACAGCGTATTTGCAAATGTGTTCCGAAGTGATACTTAACGTCGTCAAGCTCAAGGACGGGCGACGAAGCGTTCAGAAGAAGCGGTGTGCATAATACGCGTACGTAATCTATCATCGGCCATTAATGAACGTTCGAAAGCTACTCCCGGAACCTTCGTGGAGTTCCCTGGTCGCTCGGTTATTCGGATTTGACGCAGAAAAAAAAGGGGACTGATAGGCGGACGCCGAAGCAGAGGCCGGAGAAGGGACCAAGGACGGATGAGAGGGAGATCTTCGCTCGACAGGGGGAGGGGAGGGGAGACGTGAGGAGATGCATTGGGTGAAGAGGGTAAGCCGCAGAAGGGACACTGTATTAGTTGGGTGAATCTGGGCGGATTGAGGAGGAGGAAAGGGGGGAGGGGGCATTGAAGATAGAGGAAGTTGAAGGAGACGGGAGTGGGAAGGGTTGACGGGAGTCGAGAGAAGGGGCGACGGAAGGGGTGATCGGTAGAGGGGCTTTGCGAAGGTATAAGGTGTCACTTTGTATTCGGCACAGAACCGTCTTCCTCTCATCAGATTGGTGTGCCGGTCACGCCACTCCGAGGCAGAGTCTCAAATATCTTCGCCCTTATATTCGTTGGTTCTCTCAAGTCTCTTCCTCAAGTCACCACTGGACCACCCGCGCCCAAGCTCGTGCCAGATTGAGGATCCTTCTCCTCATTCCTCTCCATCGTTCTATCTATCCGCCGGCCGGACTTCGATCGCACGTGAGCAGTCTCTTCGGTTTCCTCCGAAGGATGTTTCCACATTCTGATCGTCTTCCCCATTCATTCGACAATCATTGATTCTGTCAACCAAACTCGACTCACTTGGGGCGGGCCGAGTTTCGAGATTCCAGAAGCTCAACACCTGTATGTGTTCGCATCTTTCGTGTTCGGCACCCATTTGGAGTTGTTGTGAACAATGCCGGACGAAGGTCGAAATGACTTGGCCACTGCAGACGGCGAACATGTTGCAAAGGGAAACGGAACACAAGAATGCCGGGAACGAAACATTGTAGAGATTCTTCGTTCCCGCGCAAAACTTCGCTGACCCTATTCTCAGAGAGGATGGGAATAGGGTCTGCCCCGAGTCCCCGGATGCTCACTTGCGGAGTTCCTTTCGCAGCCAGCTACCAACAGCCTCGTTTATCACTGGTAAGGGATATTATTGCCTCCATGCCGGCCGAGCAGGCAGCAGGTTCTCTGGCAAATGGTTCTTTGGAGAAATAAAATGAGTGGCCAACATTCGAGAACGGAAGGAGCAAGGAGAGGTGAGACAGGTCGAGAGGAATAAGGAGAAGACGGGAGGAGAGGCTAACGGAGAAGCTCGGGAAGGCAACGAAGGCTTCTCGGGCGCACATTTTTCGAATTTTTGAGCGACTTCTGACTGCTCGGAAGAAACGGCGAATCCAGACTCTTGCTCCCTGAGCTGAGACGCTGACTTGCTGGTGGCGTAAGTGACCAACGCCCGGCAAGTTGCCACACTCACTCACTCGCTCGCTCGTGAGAGCATGCGTGAGTGAATGACCCTCCGGAATTCCAATTCACCACTATGACCCTACCTTTCGATTGCGTCTTCCGTTCTCCCGATCCCGGCCGACTTTCCTCTGCCTTTGAACTTCGGTCCCTTTTCCAAACGACGGTCTGACGATTTCCGTTGAGCGACTCCAACGAGGGAATTCTCGAGTTCCTTTTCGAGGAAGAAGAATTGCCTGTCGTTCACCGACGCTCCGAATCAAAATTCTCCTGATCTCCTCCTCCGGCTGCTGACACCGGAGCGCGAGTCGAACTCGAATCACTGAAGTCAGACTGTACCGGATGGGCAATTTCAGGTGAGACTTTTTCCACTGGCCATGAATCGGTCGACTCGGAGCCAACGCGGTATTCACCGCATGGCTGACATCGAGGGACGCATTTTGGGAAATCGTCAGAACACCAACTCATCTCAAGAACAGACCGATTCCCACTTTGTGTTTTGAATGAACGACGAAGATATTGGATAAAATTGGAAGGGAAGCTGGCTCGGAGATGGGAATGTGGAATCTGCGGAGATTCGCAAACTTCGAAACCAGAACTTCCTGATTCGAATTTCCGTGCCGGAACGAGGGCATGCCTCAGGCGTGGAAAACTTATGTGAAATCCGGGCGAGCCCAAGCGGACGAGAAGTTGCGGCTGACGGACGGACCGTTCAACAAGGAACAAGAAAAATTAGTTTCAAAATCGGGCAAGCGCAAAAATGTTCTCCATTCCAACAAAAGAGGAGAGTGAGTCAATGATGGAAGTGTGTAAGAGAAATATGTATGTATGTATGCTCGGTTGCTCACTCGTCCGGTCTGTCTGTTCGCTCACTCGAACTCCCACCGACTGTCTGAGCGTCTGGTCTGTCGATTCCGCGGTGGGCAAATCGCTTTCTCGCTCGGTCTGTTGGTTGGTGGGCGCTTGCAGTGGACTCCCGCAGACATTTTTCCTCAGCCGCATATCGGAATCGGGGCGGAGAGGAAAAAAGACTCTCGAGTGTGTGAAGTTGGGAGCCAAATTGTGCGCATCCGATTCTGGGAGTCGCCGAGAGTTTTGGTGCGCTTATACCCTCGTCCCATTCAGCAATGTCTCATTCCTCCTCGCTTTCTCGCAACGCCCTTCTCCGACAGCAGAGTCGCCTCCATCGCGATGTCCTCTCGCGTGCAAGGTCCTCTCTATCCTCCTGAGTTCCTCCTTCTCTCGATGTTCCCTCCGACGACAGCTCCTTTCTCTGAACACCACCAATAGCTGTTTTCCCTGTCTTCGTCTGAGCCCTCAGTCACTCCTCGTTCTCCCTCGGTTCATTTCGCCGCCGCAGCCACCGCCGATGATCTCCCACTTCCCCCACTTCCCCCATAGACAAGTTCTCGGATCTTCTCGCTCGGTTGCGGTCTGGCAACGCGAATCGTCTCTGTCTCTCTTTATGATTTTTCTTCTCTGTATCACTTTTTTCCTCCGCCTAATAATGGACAACACGGAGGCAGTTTTGTGGTCGAATGCTCCCGGGGTTGGTAACGATGAGGCGCGAAGGGACGCCCTCCCCTCCCCTCCCCCTCCACCCCGAAATCGCAGTGAATTCAGCATGGTGAACAGATATTTCGCCTTTCTCCGCGGCTAAGAGGCGAACGAGAGCTGTTCGAGTCACAACCCAATGAATCACGGTCTCGGACACATTTCTCCTGCTCGTCCTGAATCCTTCAGTTCCCATCGATTCTCCTTGGAATGCTCAGGATTTCGAAGCTGTCCTGTGAATTTCCGCCACCGATGAGCAGGCACAATGAGTTTTCACACGGTAGCTTTCTTCATTTCGTTTTTGTTTTTCCTTTCTCTCGAAACGTAGCTGTTGACTGGGGCTTTCATGAAGTTATTCGAGCCTCCTTCGTCTTTCATTCAGTGATCCGGCGTCATCGGATTCCGTTGGGATCTACGGCGCATGCATCAGAGGATCAGTCATAGGGGTCTTAGCAAATTCATCATTCTTTCTTTTCCTCCTTCCTTTCTCGTTCGCATGGCGAATCTTTCGCGATTCTCCTGTTTCCCAGTTCTTCCTCATTCTCCGTGTCTCCCTAAGCCTCGACGTTGCGCCCGCTCCTCTTTCTCAACTAATAGGAATGCAAGCATGCAGACAGGCGAGCAGCCATGCAAGCAGCAGATATACGACTGGGACAAAAGGCAAAACGACGGAGTCAGCAAACAGCTTTTGGACCTTGCGAAAAAGAGAAAAAAAAAACACGAAATTGGGAATTCGTGCCTTTCTATTTGAAGAGAAAACGGATTAAGAACGTGACGCCAGGGTTCATCCCTCAGCGACTTCCGAGTTTGAAATACATCAAGATCATCAACGAAAAGTTCGATTCCGCTTCTATTTGGATGGTGCCAGGTCGAAATCAGGTCAAAGTTGGCCCGAGCCCTGACAATTGTCAAACTCTATCCATTTGACAAAAGGATCGGATTTCAGCCTTCGGAGGGAACCAAAGCCAGCTCGAGATAAATAAGCTCTCCGGTTTCACCCTATATTTGACGGGAAGTCAAAGGCAGGAACTAACGCTTCAGAACCTTGAGCAAAAATGAGCCAAACCAACTCCACCAAAAGGAGCTACGGGGCAGGGATGCGATGGATTTTTTGAAATTATCCCCTGGTCCCGATTGAGGATCTAGTTCCGCTCTCGCAGTTCGCGGAATGATTTCAAAAATTCGAAAACGATGAAGTTCCTCCGATTTTGATGTCAGATCCCCTGATTCACTGTTGCCTCGGTGTCGAAACCGCGCCAGGCCGGATACAGCAGCGGCTACTTCCCCAATAAAACCTGCTGAATACGAGATCGTGATAGAGAGTCAGGAGGAAAAGGAGAATCGAACAGGAGAGCGGAGGAGAAAGAGAGCGAGCCAGTGAGGAGAATTAGCGGGCGAGGAAAACCCAATCTGAAAGTGCACCTTCAGCGAATCGGTTCACTGTGAAACGTTGGCTCGGACCTCACGTTGGGAAGGCGTCTGTGGATAATACTTGTATGGGCGGACGGAGATCTGCTGCCAATGTCGCTGCTGCTGCCGCCGCCGCCGCCGCCGGCGCCGCCGTTGATAGTGCCGCTACTGTTTCTCCTGATGATCGTCGTGCAGTTGGCGGTGCCGTTGCTGCAGCCGGCTCCCGCCAACAAGAGATCCGGAATGAATGACCCGAAGAGAAATGGACTTACAAAACGACTAAGAGAGCGAGACGAAGAAAAAAGGAGTCGTAAGCTACTTGAAAGTAGGTCTCCGCCCGAATCGCCGAGAGATCGTGTCCCACATCAAAATCAGGCGCGACCGGACGAAGAAAAAAACTGTCTACCCGTGCTCTGGAATTATCTTTGGACGGCGGGTGTAGCAGAAACGGTGGACTTTATCAAAACCCTCGAAAGTTGAGGGCTAAGCGGCCTGCTGGAAGGGACGGGTCCGGGTTTTGCCGGAAAAGGAAAATACGGAAGCGAGACAATCGGAGGTTGGGGAAAAGTCTCGCTTCGAGTCCTGGAAAACTCTGATCCTGAGCTTCGGTGGAGCAGGGGCATCCCAGGAGGAGTCGGTGGCGAAAGGGGAGAATGGTGCGCGGGAATGAAAGAGAGAAGAAAAGGGGACGGCCGAGGGATGGTTGAGCTCAGCAATCTTCCAGATAGCTCGTTGCTAGGGAAGCTGACCGGTCTTATATATAGCCCTATTATAGGTTTGCCGAGCCAGGCGGGTAGAGGACGGGCCCGCTCGCTCGCTCGTCGTTTGGTCATTACTTTGTCGGCCATTAAGAAGTGTGTTTTAAGTCTATAAAGGCCGCATTTTACGACCAGAACCACGAAACGGTTCGGCGTTTGTCGAACTGCCGAGGAGACACATCCGATCCGGCCGCAGCCGCCGTCGATTCCGCTGAAGCCGCAATTCTCGACAAAACTGAAAAACGCTGCAATTTTCCAGCGACGATACACCGCAATTTACGTTTGGAAGAGACAAACATCGGAATGCGACCCAAGTTTACTCACGGCTCAGGGTGCCTCGAGTTTTCGTGTGTTTGCTTCGGTTCTATCGCTAGATTCTGCCGTGGGGTTTCCATTCTGATCTCGTTTTTCTGGGATTTCACTCGGAATCACCTCACGGCCCTTGTGCCGAAATTGCTCGGCCACGCTGAGGAACAGATGGCCGACCATCGGGGCATCGGGCGAAATGGGGGAATCGGGCAAAAGGAGAAGAGGCGACGCAGATCGGGAGGGGGGGGACAGAAAAAGTGGGAGGGAGAACTCGGATTCCGTCGGCCGTGTCTTCCGTCTGCCTCGACGTCAACGTATATTGAAAATCTCTCCGAATCTCATCTCTTTTTTCCCTCGCTTTCGTCGATAGTTAATTTACGCACGCCGTCTCAAAGTTGAGTGCAAGCGCGCGGACCTTGACGTACGCTCGCTCAGGGCCTTGCTCGGCAGGTGCGATAATGGGTTTCATAAAAAAACGCGCGACGTGATCACGGTATGCCAATTTAGAGCTGTGCGATCCCTACAGACGATAGCGATTCGGATGCTGATCCCGGAGCAAGTTCCGAACTGTCGTGAGCCCTTGTTCATCCTTCCTCCTGAGTGTTCTCCTTACCATTCTCCTGTCCTGATGTGATCGCCTCCCTCCTTCCCTCCCTCTCTCGCTCTGAATTCGACCCCGGCCCGCCTTCGAACGTAATCAGTCACTGAGAAAGGCACCGATGTCACCTGACCCCCGTCGAAAGCGACCTTGATAATGTTTACGATGGGCTCCCTGCATCGTAAGCGATGGGCGCGAGCGAAGGAGTGACTGAAACTATTTCTGCGCGAAGGCATGACGCTAAAGTTCATCGACGACAACAACAGCGGCGTCGATAGAGGATATAGATACTGAAGCGCGAGGAGATAGCGATCCAGTACGGGCGAAAACGCTCATGACAGAACTCTGGATCGAGACCTTCCTTTCGAACCTCGGGATTGAGGAATGAATGTAATATATGAACGCACTGGTGAATGAATGATGAGATGATTGAACGGATGAGTGAAGAGGAGAAAGAACGAGGGAGAGGAGGGTGGAAACCTGATAAGAGTCCTTGGCTTCCGGGACAATCGATGGCACGGCGACCCTTTATTTGCTGGCTCTCCGAGATTGTGTTCGCGTCCTCTATGAGCTTGTGTATACACTGTTGTAGCCACCGAAAGATGGATCGTCGTCTCCTTTCGTTCATCGCGTGTCCACACGGCCATCAGCACCACTCAACCCCACCGAGCCAGGTTACTGGGCGCCCTGTCTGCTCACCCACCGCCCGTTTGCTTGTCTGCCGGCCGGCCTGCCTGCCACCCATTCTCCTACCTGTCAATACTGAACGCTGACAAAGCTTGATTTTCTCCCACTTCTTCGCCCGTCTTGCCTCTCACCGATTCTCCTCCCTCCTTTTGTTGGAACTCAGCTCCTTTATCCGAAGCTGGCTCATATGTTTCACTTCGTGTTCAAGGTAGAGTCCAAGTGACGAACTGGACGCTTTCTTCAATTTCCGAGTGCGAAATCGGGAAGCTCGAGAGTTTCGAAAGGCTCTATCCAAATGGGCGAGCAACACGCAGAAGTACTTCTACATTATTGTACAGCTATTGTTCGTGTTCTTTTCTTTCCGAGTTGTTCGATAGACTATGGGAGTGTGATGCAGATCCCCGCTGGTGGAAGTCAAAAAGGTGAAAGACATCGGAGCTGCGGCTGCTTTTCCCCTGCGGGCTCGGTTTCGACGGGGTTCAAGGATAGCGGAGAAGCAGGGGATAGGTCTGCTTGCTAGTGGTGCAAGAGGAAAGCCCAGCTCGCTGACTGCTTGGCGGTGAGAGCGAACACGGACGTGACTTTTTTGGAAAATCTACATTTGATCACGGGAAGAAAGCGCACCGCACCCCCGCCCCTCTCCTATTCCTTACTCGTTCGGCGTCTCCTTGGGCCTCTCGTTCACTCTGTTCCCCTCTTTGTTCCGCGCCCGAGCACGAACGAGCGAAGGGAACTAAGAAGAAATTGCAGAAAAAATAGACTCGAAACCGAAGTCCATATTCTTCCGGAGCGCTAGGGTTGTTTTGAGAGTGGGGAAATGCGGCGGGGAGGGGGGGGGAGAGGAGGGAACCGCGGAACGTTACGGCCCAGTTGGAACGTTGTGAGCGGGCGAGCGAGAGAAACCGAGAGAGAGGGGGGATACGCAAGGGAACTTTTGGTGGAAGAACAGAGTCAGATGATTCGAGTTGGAAGAAACGAGGTAGAGGAAATCGCCGAAGGAGTCACTGTGTAGAATGAGACAAATCATGATGAGAGAGAGAGAGAAGAATAGATGAAAGGGACGGAGAGAGGGAATCACGGGAGGAAAGAGCCTAAATTGCTCGCTGCTTGTTGGCTGGTTTGCCGGCGGACTGCATATCTAATGAATGATCTAGTTCCCACAAGACAAGGACATGTTAAATTGGCTTGAGTCTTCATGGATCCCATCTCCATACAACAAACACAGCCAACCCAGAGAGAAACTGCCCAACTGAGCTGGAGGAAGGGGGACGAGAGGTAGGGGAGAGCACGTGGGGCAGCTGCTGTACAGTTACTGCGGAAGACACCGACAACGCACACAATAACCTCGGGTAAACCCGACGAACGGATAATCGCCGTTGGAAATGTGGAATTGAGCGTGGGAAAAACGTCCGCTCCCAGGGAAAATTCATCAACCAAAGTTTATTTCCCCGTATTCCCGTATTATTCTGAAACGAGTTTGGCTGTGACATCACTTTTCTCGTGGGCGACAACAGCTCACTTCGAAATTACATGAAGCGTGAAAACAGCAACAGGGAGAATGGAGGCGGAGCTCTCAGGTACTCAGATATCGTTGTCCACATGCTCACAGCTTGATTGATCGTTTGAGTTGGTCTGATCGACGTTCAAATAAGCCGGCTCTCCCGCGCCACACGTTTCCCTCCAAAAACAGCTGTTAACGCTCTTTTGAGCTTTTAGCTGTTGACCCTTCGAGTGAAAGGTTCAACCGGGCGGCGATGGGGAACAACGGCGTCGGAATTTTGAAATTCGTGTAGAACAGCGATCGAGCGGATATCGGGGAGGAGAACACGGAATAGTGAGAGCGTTTAGGGGCAGGAAAACGGTCCTCCATCTAGGCACATTCCAAGTAATCCGAGAGGGCTCGCCGCCTGCTGTTAGCTCACCGAGGTCTCCATCCTCGCTCCATGTTGTCCTTCTTACTCGCCGTTACGTTCTCCTTGCTTTCCTCGTCCGTTGCCTTCCCGGGTCGTTTCGTTCGTGCCCTCTGTGTCTGCTGGTATTCCGATTGGAATTACGTCTTTAGGCGGCCAATCAGTCACTGCAGATGCCTCCGGCTGTACGCACAGATTACAAACATGTGATCACACAGAGGAATGGCTGGGGAGAGTGGGAGGACGGTGAGGGAACACAGTAAGAGAGATACTGTGATTTCTATAAGGACAACGTGGGGAGAGAGAGAACTTGGCCAAATTCAGGACGTTGTTCTCCACGTCTGCTATCCTGGCCGGTTGTCCTGAGCTCCTGAGCGATGGGCTGTCGAGGCAGGACGTCAACAACAACAACAGTAGCAACAAAGATTTATGAGCCTCCGATTGCCGCCGCACCGGTCACCTCTCTCCCCCAAAGTATCACTGCTATCCTCTGACGAATTTCCTCCCTCTTTCAAACATTTCTTGGATTTTCAGTGGTTCATCGCCTTTCTGTCCGATATATGTAGCTACGCTCTCAATCTATCGAGGTTCCTGTTCAATCATTTCTCACGCCCGCCTGATGAGCCCGTGACGTTCTCTGTCGATTCCTTCTCTCTCAATCCGACTTTCTCTCTGTCCCTTCTCTCTCAATTGGGCGCGCTCTCGGTTCTTTCTCTCTCAAATATGATGCTCCTCTCCTCTTGATTTCATGGTCTCTCTGAGTATGATGTCTCTCTCTCACGGTCTGACACTTTCTCGATCCTCCTCTCTCATACAAACAGATGATCTCTGTTTCCCTACTCCCAATGAGACCTTTCCTCTTTCCACTCTCTCGATCAAACTCTCACCCGTCCTCCTTTTTTCTTCTGATGAGATTTTCCTCCTCCCAGTCGGTGTTCCTCTCTGTCATTTCCGCTATTTTCTCGGTATTCTGGATATTTTCTGGAAGTTCTCCTGATCCTCCTTGACATTCAACTCACGCTCCCTTCGTTTTTCGCGAAGACGACTCGAGCAATCGACAGCTGTATTCTGGCTCTCACCGATGTGATATGACTCGCAAAACTTCGCGGTTGAAGTTTTAGAAATTTCGAGAGTAGACTTCAAAAAGTCAAAATTGATCGTGTGTGGAAGACGAGAAACTAAGCAAGAAGCAGCCAACCAAGACTGAACAGGCTGAAGAACCAACGAAGGAACCTTGAGAGATGTGCAAGACGTACTTCAGGACACAAAGCAGAGACAGACAAACTGCTTTGTGAGGAACGTTGAGTGAGAAACAGCGGAACCTTGAGAAAAATCAGCGAATCGGAAAATTACTAGACAAGAAAGAAAGTAGCTGCTTCTCTCTCGCCTTCTCTCTCTCTCCCTTAGACGGACGCCGACACAACGTCATGTTTCCCGGGCTAATCGAACTCAAATCCTTCCCTAGAAATAATCCGAACAGCTACCGGGGACTCATCGGAATCCTCTGCGACGACCTGATTCTCTGACGACATTCCACGTGCTAGTCAGATTCTCAGCCTCAACGGTAGATCTGAGCTGTGAGAGTGGAATGACTCGGGGCAAACGGAAATCGACAGAAAGAGAGAGTTCGGCGCATCTAGTGCTGGACGTAGTTGTCAAGTTGAAAGTTATCGAGACCTGTTTTACTTCTCCAGAAATCTGTGAAAGACTCCTTCAAATGGAATAACGTCATTAGGGACGATGATCGGTTGCAGCTTCTTGCCGGAACCTCCGCTCACTATGGGCGAGTGGGGGACAAGAGGGAAAAGGGACTGAGAACAAGAACCAGGGTCGATGGGAGAACGAGAGCTGGTAGAGGGAGTATCGGAGGACGGCTCGAGCAGAAATGGTTTCCTCTCCCAGCAGACCATGGAGGGGCAGCACACCATTTGATGGACATCGAAAGTTCTAATTTTTTCGTATGAACTTAAAAATCGCAGCACCGAGCCCGAGGAAATGGACTTGAGAGGTTCTTGCTCTCTCATTTTCGGTGGCCATCGAACAGTAACGGTTGAGTCGACTCTGGTAGAGTGCCGCGGCCGCCATCGTTCTATCCCGATGGCGGAGCCAGTTCGGAAAAGTTTTATTTCAACTTTCCAATGTTCCAGAAACTAGTACACCTCGGAAACCTGAGTTATCAAAGTTTCTTCTGGAGACTTCCCGATTTCTGATTTCCGCAAAACTTTCATCCCAAATGTTGTTGAGACGCTGAGAAGGCGATCCTTGAGAAGTTCCATCAGAGGATCATTCATCTCGGAGATTCGTCACCTTCTCAAAGAGCAGGTGTGTTCCTCTTGCGTGGAACCACTTCAAGCCGTGGCGATGTGGGTTGTCGAATCCCTTGGATCTTTGATGATCATTATTACTACTCAATATACTGAGCTGCCCGAGATACGAAGCGCTTGTGTGTGTGCGCTCACAGACAAGGAGTAGATTTAGAAGTGGAAGGGACTCAGTGATGCGGGATAACAAAGTTCCTTTTGTGCGCTCAGTTTAAGGACAGGAAGAGAAAAAGAAGTGAGGCATCATTAAACGATCTCTAAAGAATGTCCTCAAACTAATTCCACTTCATCCCGATAAGCTTCTCTACCGGTACTCCTGGATCTTGAGATCGCAACACCCGGATTCTTGGAAAGAAATCAAAGCCTGCTGGAAGTTGGGCATCGGGGCGACGTCCCCGACCCGCCTGCGCGCCTGCCTGGAACTTTTTTCGAGTATCGCTGCTCGGTGTTTCGAACCTGATAAAATGCTCGACTCCCAGTACAGCTACTCTGGATGCGCTCCATAGAAGATGAGGGTTGTTGATTGAATCGATGGCAGCGAGGGAGACTTTCTCGGTCGCTTGCATGAATATCGATGCCCGTTTCGCGCGCTGCGGGGCGGGTGGCAGGTTGAAAATCTCGCGAATCTGGAGCCAGCTTCTTCTCGGAGCAAAACTCTTCCGAGCTCTCCGATTCGGCCCGAGTATAACGAAATCGCTGAAATATTGATCACAGCCGAACGCATCGACGCATGGAGTCCTCTCTCTCTCTTTCGCGGGCCCCCCGTATACACAAAAACATCGATCGGCACACAGAATGCACTTTCTCGCGAAGGTACAATAATACACAATAGGCGCCGAGAATTTCGTATAGAAGAGCGAAAGTTTGTTTGTCACGATGTGATGCCAAATTCGAATTCGAAAACGTATAGTTGACTTGTTAAGCTCGAGAAACTGGAAGGCAAGACCGATTCGAACCGCGCACGGTTCCGTTCCAAGTCGTGCTTGTACCTCGTTGTCGATTGTTATTCATTCGGAGCTCTGCAGAAGCATTATGTAACAGATCGCGTGCGATGGCCCGGGAAAATTTATTCCGCCCCATTCATCGAGGCGCTGTGAGCGTATCCGCATCTTCTCTCCGTCCACCCGATGACAGAAAGAGGGCTCTTCTTCCCCTCCCCCTCCCCTCGTCCTCTTCGTCTTCTTCTGGTCTCATTCCGACAAAACGGCGGGTTGGAATGAGCAAGACACCATCGGCCAGGTTGTCTGCTTGATGGGCTCCATCAATCCAGAAATCACAAGAGACATGACAGAAAATGGAGAGCCAGGAGGTAAATCGGGTGAAGAGGCAGAAGAGTGCGTGTACGAACGGGAGTGGGAACGAGCGATGCTGCCAAATGCAATCAGAATATCAATCGACACAACAAAACAGAGAGCCCGACAGGGTCGGTTGGTTTGTCAGATCGCATCGTGGGTCGACAACATCGTCGATGTTGGATCAGATGTTGTTCCTTGCCGATGCGAGCTTATGGCATTCTTCGTGTCCAGTTGGCGGCGACGACGACGTCCGCCGTCTTCGTCCTCTATTTCTCTGTGTCCTGTCCGTCAGCTAAGCAAGCCGATGTTGATCTTGTTTCATGGCTGGCTTAGATTGTGCGCCATGCAGCCGCCGCCGGATCGCTCGCCTGTTTTCATTCCGTACACGAATCAGCCGCATCGCGAACTAATAACGAACCTTCAGCATTCGGACGTGGCTGGCCATAGTTGTGGTCGCCAAAGCCAACTTGTACAACATCGCAGTAGGGAGTCCCTCCCTGGTTTCGGGACATCTCGCCTTCGCGGCCTAATCCTTAACGAAATCCGTCACAGCAAAGCGTTCGGAACGGGCGACGGTTCACTTTGTAGCGACACAATGCTTCGTATCGACCAACGATGCGGGATCGAAGTATCCCGATCCGGTGGTCGAGAGAATCGCAGAAAACTCCGGATTCTGTTCGATAGATTCCCTTGACACTCGACCGTGAGTTCGTGTTTACCAAGATGGCGGGGAAATTTCGAGAAATTCTGTGAGCTTCGAGAAGGTGGGCTTGGAACACTGTACGAGTTACGTCGGGTCGCGCAAGATGTACATATAACAACGTGACATAAACACTTGGGGTCGCAACCTGGACTTCGGTCCGTTCGTCTGTGATTGAAGCACCGAGGCGAGCCACGCCGTCGATTCGCTCAGACAGCCAACAGAACGCGAGATGCGGATAAGATGATGTCATTACTCGGTGTTCCTCCGTTTCGTTCGTTGTTCCCCTCCGTTCGTTTGGTTATTTTCTCCTCGGTTCGTCTGTGAGTGCCGCGAAAGCAGCGGCCGAAAACAGGCCTAAGACGTAGGATCAGCCGGAGACGTCTTATTAGGACGACACACGTCACCTGCCGCTCGGCAGACAAGGATCCGTGCTATCCAAGCAAACCTTCCAGCCAGCCAGCCAGGCAGTCGTGGCGTGAAGTCATTAGGATCCGGCAAGACGCGTGCCAATATCCGTTCTGCGGCTCAGATCGCAGTCTTCGAGGCCTTCGCCGTCTTTTCGCTTCTCGTCAGAAGAAAACTGTAATTTTGTTCTTCCAAAATCTTCGCGTGACCGAGTTAGGAAGCCAATCACGGTGTCGGTGGGTCGGGTGGCGACCGCATCGTGGCTTGCTTGCAACGCCAAAATAATAATCGCTGGAAGTTCAGAGAGAAGCGTATTTAGATTATCTTCATCATGAACTCGCCAACGCCCCTCTTTATCTGACCGAATCTCCCCACGGTCCCCCGACTCCCCGGTCGCTCTCCCGGTCGGGAGGTCCCAGGCGGGAAGTTCGCGGGTGGCCTGATCAAGCGCTGTTCCATTAATATCTTGGGCAATATCTTCGCTGGTCGTGAGGGGTTACGGGGGGGGAGGGGTAGCTTGAAGGGACCATGGGGGTCCACTTTGGGCCCCGTATTGCGAGCAAGTCATCCGACCAGCAAGCCTTTTGGGGAAGGAGCAGGAGCAGATGGGGGAGGGGGGGGGGCGGGCAGGCGAGGCATGGTCTTCCGCTAGCACGAGCTCTTCCATACATCTTTTTTGATGACGTCGACGTCACAAACTTTTCACTACGAAATGACTTTCGCTGCTTCGGCTGGCCACGCTAGAGTGAGGAATACGATGACGAAATAAAACGGAGAAGGGGGAACTTCGATGAGAGGGGGGAGGAGCCGATGCGACGACGGGGAGAAGCAAGAGAAGTACATGCGATCCAGAGTCGGAGCGAGGACGAGTGGAAGATGAAGAGATGCTGAAACAGCGACCAATGACTGAGAGAAGAGAAGAAAACAACGAGATGTTGTCGCGAAGGGGGGCGAGAGAGTGAGACTCGGAAGGGAGCGCGTTCAGCAAGATGAACGCCGGAAGGGGAGAGAAGGAGGAGGTCAGAGACAGCGCAGAATGATTGGCATGGAAAAGAGACGAACCAACCAACGAACCAATGCCCTACAGCCGGAGCCGCGGGGCGCAATTTGCGGACGGAGTCAATTCGGAGACGTTTTCTCCTCGCTTGCCAGTCGATCGTCATTCTCTCTATGATTTCAACTCCCACCCTCTTTTCGACCGTGTCCTCATTTCAAGTCACCGATTTTCCAGGCTTTCACATGAATGTATTCCCATTGAGTGGTTTTCGAAACTCTCACACTCACCTCCTTGATGGATTCCAATCGTTCGTGATTTTTCGATCCCGAATGGTTCAAGTGGAGAATTCTTGCGAGATCAGCTCCCCTTTCTGTCTCAGAATTCGCCTCATGATTTGATCGCTGTGTCGTAAAGCCTGAGATCAGGACGAAGTGGGGGAATCGAATCCATTCCCAAAAGGAAGCCTCGAGTCGAATTCATTTTCGCTACGGAAGCAGCTGTGGATTCCTTGTCGATGCCGCTGTTTCACCGATTCACTTTCCGTCGACACTCTGTCGTTCATGCGTGAGTTTCCCGCGATGCTCGTTTCAAGTCCACCGCTGAGTCATCCGATTCTGAGTTCGCTTCATGTTGCTTTCGGGAATTCGATAACTTCGACATGTTGTAGCGATTCCCGTTGTTGCTTCGAGCTAGTGCAACATTTTTTCCCGCCTGTTGAGACCGTCAGTCACTCATTCAGTCAGCCGAACCAGGAGAAGATGTTCGAGGAAAAGAGAAGCTGCTCGAGGTTTGACGCTTGAGTTTGAAACGACGACATCGGTCGTTGCACCACCAAACGTTTTCCGATCAGGATTCGTTGGTCGTCGCCGAAGCTTCGGGGAGCCGTCGGTTCGATGCCTGCCTGCCTGCCTGCCTGCTTGTTCCTGTTTCAGCCCGACTCTGCCTGGGGCTACAGTTCGTCTATTAATCGCCCCGGCAACTGATATCACACTTCATTTAGCCATCCACCACTACCACCAGCCAAGTCGAGCCGGGTCTGCCTCCAGGTTTCCTCTATTCCCAAGGTCCCTCTGGAGCTTCCAGAGTTCGGGAGCTTTTGCGAGGGCCCCCGTCCGCAAGCATTCGCAGGCGTGCGACCAAGAAGAAATCGAACTGAAGAACGAACGAACGAAAGAATAACTTTTTCGATTGTGGAGGAGATGAATAAATGCCTCTCCGGAGCTCCCGATGAAGGTTCGTCAGGGGGACGAGACCGCTCTGGAGCTACGCCCCTTCGTAGCTTATGGTCGGGGGGTGGAAGGCTGCTCTCGGTTCCCTCCTCTGCACGCATTGATTAGATGAGAGGGAGGCTCCCTGCTAACAGGATGCAAGCAGGAAACCACCGGCGTCCCGGAGAGTCTTTCATGGCTCACAAGCTGACTAGACAGACGTCAGGTTCTCCAACTAGTCTCTACCGAGTCTACAGCGACAAGCGCTATTACTACGGCTTTGGGTGTACTTTAATATCTTGATCGATGGTTATCAGACGAGCGTACGCCCGGTGACAATGTTGATACGTTCATTACGGTAGATTTAGACTGATGACTGCACGCAGCCCCAACGTGCATATACACCGCTACGTGCTGGAAGCTCCTTCCAGTTCTTCCGTGGGAAATCTCGGCGAAAGCGACG